>CM062808.1:388012421-388687421 GCA_031772625.1 Pinus tabuliformis | reverse complement strand
ACAAAGTAACTGTCAAATAACTACTTAACTATCTCTTAACTTAAGTCTTTAAAATATTACAAAATAAAAGTTTCTCATGCTTGTGAATTCGTATGACTAGTGCAACATTGACTTTGAGGATTTGTGCATGGTTCCATGTTTTTAACTTCGACTTCAATAGGAGTAATCAACCTTTCAGATTTCTTCCAAAGTACTAGATCTGGAAGTTTAAACGAGATCATCTACTGTAATGAAACTTTCAAATTTGACAGCTTTGTTTACTTGGGATTTGTAACAAATAGTCTTTTCATTAGCCACATAAGTTGGAAATCCCTCTGTAGATAGTTTACCACAGTTCTCCCCTTCAATATTGCAATCTTTTCATGAGTAGTATCTGCCCTACTTTTGACAACCACTAGTTTTTTTCATATAAATCCCAAGAGAGTAAGTTCCCTTGTTGATCCAAACAACTAGGTAAACCAACTCTCATCCTTTGATCAAATTTGGAATCAAACAAAGAAATTGATCTTTGAACTATTTTGAGTTTATTTTCAGCATGAATACGCTATATATTCTTTTCATTCATTTTGCTAATCTCCATGATTACTGCATTTTTGTTTGTAATATCCATTGTCCTCAATTTTGTTGAAGATTTCTCATTTAAATACTTAATTATCTTCTTGGCTTTAGGTGCTTCCTTTTGTACCTGCTGCTTACATGTATGAATACTCATTTCATATCCTTTTATTATGATTTTTTTCTTGTGTAATTATATGAATATATTCCCATATAGAAAGAATTTGTTGAATAATATCATCCCAAATAATCTATCTAGCTTCAATTAGGGAAATATTACCCTTCAACTTGGCTTTCAAATATTTTATCTCATCCAGAGCAACTTTTTTTTTAATGGTCAACTAATTAACATTCTCTTTTGCCATACTTGTCTTTCTTTCACATTTAGTTGTTCCTTCATCAGAGTCAAATTATCCTAAGCTTTCTTCAATTCATCTTCTAAGATATTGAGCTCTTCCATTACCTTGTTATTTTTTCATAAGGGTCATTTGATTCAGCTGAGACAAAAATGGTACAAACATGGCTTTTGATTGATTGTTGTAAACTTTGCATCTGTTCCTATAAAACAATAATTTCTTTGTTCATGTCAACTAAATCTCTCATCAATAGCTCTTTTTATTTTTCAACCTGAGATAGCTCATTTGTTTGAGCATGCTTGGTAGCAGGCATTTTCAACTTTTCCCTTAATGACTACATTGTAGATTTTGTGTTTTGTGACAAGGTTTAGATAGCCTCCCTGCCTTTTAGATCTACTCCTAATTAACAATTAGCTTCTTATACTCCTCATTTTGGATATGTAGTACTCTCGAATTTTCCTTTTCTTGCTTGAAGTAGTTTGAAACTTTATCCAGGAGATTTTCTAATTTACTTACTGTCAAGGAGATTTTACTCAAGCCACTGTAGAGAATTTCCCCTACTCGTCTATGCAAATTAATCTTGCTAGGCAGTGAGATATCAACTAAATTTATGTATATATCCAATGTTTTAAAACTAGGTCCTAAAGGAAGAGATTGAACAATTGGATGCATGAGGGAAATTTTGAATTGATTTCTTTCTAAGTCCATAGCAGAGAGTAGCCTTGTTTGATAAGTTGGAGTCATTTGTGTTGCTAGATGAGTTGCCATATTTATTTTCACCTTATAACTCCTTTCTTCAATCTATTGATAATTATTCTACAATATCTCTATTGTGGATGGAGTCTCTTCAACTGAAAATGTTTTCCAATAAGTGGAAATAGAGGAGGAAGTAGGGCACTCTAGGTTTCCCAACTACATTTGGAAACCTGACTGATCTCAAGGTCCCTCTGTTAACTTGATTTGTTATTCTCCCTCTTCCCTTGCTTGAAATTTTTCTCTCTTTTGTGAGTGTAAATCCTCCATCTCAATGTCCATCTGTTCAAAAGCACTTCTCTTCAAACTTTTCTCTTTCACTAAAGGGGTTTCAACACTCATCCCTTGAGGTGTTTGAGTAGATTGGTTATCAGGAAATATTTCTTGATTTTCCAATCTCTCAAGATCTATATTTCTTTCATGAATATAGGGAGAAGAACCAACATCAACTCTTCTATTTGAAATTACATGATAAGGATCATACTACCACTTTTCTCCTTTTTCAAAACCAAATTCCTTCATCATTTCTTCAACTTGTTGGAGGGATTGTCTGCTATTTAGAATGAATGGCCCTACAATGTTCTCTAACTTGAAAGTACCCCTGCGCCTGGGAAAAAAATGGATTTGGTTTACATTCAGACTCTGTGTTATAAAATCTATGGAGAAAATCCTCTTTTGTACAAATCATGGCAAATGATATGGTTCAACCTCTGCTCCATACAAACTTATTTCCGTGTGATATTCAAATAGAAACCAATCTCCTAATCTAGTCTCAACATTGAGTTGTAGGAGTTCTTTTTCTTGAGGCAACAACCTTGGTGCTGGTTGATCATTTATAATATAAAACATCACAGACATGAAAAAGGAAAGATGAGGTGAAAATCCCTGGTTATTTTCTTTCTTTATGATGATATGGGTCCAATCCACCACTGATTTCATTTGATTGCTTGAATCCAACATATTTAAACCAAGACGAGTAAAATTTTCTGCATGTACATACAAGAATAAATAGACCAAGATAGAGGGGGATCTGATGTAACCAAAAATATGGAAGTTTTGAAATTGGAAAATGATAGACTTTTCCAAGTAAGAAGGGATATCTAAGACAACATTTAGTTGTAACATTAAACTAAAAAATCCTAGGGATTTTTCATTGACCATTTCAATATCATCTTCTCCTAAAAGGGTAAAAATTATGGTTAAAACCTATTGCACAGCTTCAATAAATAAGGTTGTCAGATATTTCATTGTTGACTGAATAATTTGAAAGTTTGGAATAAAAATGAGTTTGAATAGAATTTCTTTTCCTTATTTAGAAAGATGTTTGTAGGAGAGGAGCAAGCCATTATCTATAAAAATCTTATGATTCTCAACTACAGGAAAAATAAAGGCTTTGTGGATTAACTCCGGTGTGACCTCAAAAATATTTTCCCTTGTTGAAGACAATAAAATTTCTCTGTGGAACATGGGAATAAACCAACCAACTTATGAACTTAGGGAAGTTATAAACTACTGGGGAAATAACATGGTAAAGACCTGTCTGAACAACTCAAAAGAGGTTTTGGAGTCATTAAATCAGTCAAGAATGTCTTGTCGAGTCTCCATGAGGTCAAAGGGACAATGATAATCATATATTTCAGCTTCTATATCCATCAATGGAATATGAGTAGAGGCTACAGTAATTACGAGTTTTTTTGTTGATTTCTGGGCTTTTCTGATATTTACAGTTTACAGAGAGGCAAATGAAGAGGCACATAGTTACATTAGAGGAAATTTTAGCCTAAAAGTTCCCATGAAAATTTCATGTAATTTCCATGTCATAATATGTAAACCAATCAAAATCCTTTAAATTTAAAAAGAGGTACATGTAAATATTTTGGAGGGAAAATAAGAAAAACTACTTTTTTTAAATTGTATTTTTGGCTTATCTTCTTATAGGCTTACTCAAATTTCAAGTGTAGACACTTGTTGGATGCATAATTAAATTTCACATCCAACGAGTACCCATTATGCATACTTTTGAGAAGATCCACATTGATAAAAATTGAAGATACGTTAAAAAAGAAGAAACTTCAGACATATGGCATAATTCTCTCTCCTTTTACCTTCACTCTCTCTCTTTTGACTTTAGCCCTTCTTCTCTTGTATTTATTTGGTTTTCTCTCTCTTCTTGGCACAAAAATCAAAGTTGTTGATGATAATCCAAATGAGTTTGAGTTGCATTATATTTATACACATCCAAGAGGTCGAGTAGGTCCCTCTCAGGGCCGCCTTGTCTAGGCAGAGCTGACTTGAACTTGTGGGTACAAAATTGACTATTTTGACTCAAATAAAATTCATTTTCTTCTTTCTTTCAAAGGTCCAAATAGGACTAGACTCGAGTACAATAGATTGACTCATTAATTTTTTTTTTCTTTGGACTCAATAAAACCTAGAAGCATGAAGAACATGCTTGACTGATAATAATATAATAATTTCCCTTTCTTCTTTTGCTTCTACATAAAATATACAATGACACAAGTACAATGATAATTATGAAGACCTAACCTGGTTACATTTTTCAACACATTAGGCAATTGTTACACCACAAAACTGAGGCCCATTAGGGTGTTGTCACACCAAAATATTGAGGTACAATTTTGCAGACCCATAGGATGGAATGATTATTATATTAATGCCAATTAATTACAAGTCTTGGTGTGCATTTATTTGAGGCACACAAACCCTGCCTTTTATCCTATAAAATCCATGCAATTTGGAGTATTATTGAACAACATAAATATATATATGAAAATTTAAAAATATTTAATTGTATTAATGTTACTTATGCGTAAAAAATACTCTCGAGGTTTGATCATTCAATTTTGCATTGAAATGAAGCTTGGGTGTGCATTTTTGTGAAGTATGCCAAAATTGCCTTGCTTCACTAAAATGCACACCCAGGCTTCATTTCTTGGCCAATCCGATTGATTCAAATTGTATAATATTTAATTAGTAATTTTACACACTAATTTTCTTCCAGCAGATTTTTGCTGTTCACAAACTATTGACACTTTTGGGGGGACACCGTGAACTGTGATTGTTGTAGCACTTTAATTTACATTAACTTCAACCTTCAAATCACTAAATTAGAAATTTTAATTGTATTAATGTTACTTATGAGTAAAAAAATACTCTCCAAGTTGAATCATTCAATTTTTCCTTGAAATGAACGTTGGACGTGCATTTTTATTAAGCAGGCCAAAATTTCCTTCACTAAAATGCATGCCAAAGCTTCATTTCTTGGCCAATCTGATTGATTCAAATTGTATGCTATTTAATTAATAATTTTACACACTATTTTGCTTCCAATAAGTTTATGCTGTTAACAAAATTTTGAGACTTTTTGGGGGATGTTGTGAACTGCAATTTCTCCAACACTTTCATTTGCATTAACTTCAACCTTTAGATCACTAAATTAGAAAACTTTAATTGTATTAATTTTACTTATGAGTAAAAAAATACTCTCCAAGTTGAATCATTCAATTTGGATTTAAAAGGAAGGTTGGATGTGAATTTTTGTGAAGCAGTCTAAAATTACCTTACTTCACTAAAATGCACGCTCGAGCTTCATTTCTTGGCCAATTTGAATCATTCAAATTGTCTACTATCTAATTAGTAATTTTACACACTAATTTGCTTCCAACAATTTTTTGTTGTTCACAAATAGCTGACACTTTTGAGGTGACACTGTGCACATTAACTTCGACCTTCAAATCACTAAATTAGAAAAACTTTCATTGTATTAATGCTACTTATGAGTAAAAAAATACTCTCCAAGTTGAATCATTCAATTTGGCCTTGAGATGAATGTTGGGCATGCATTTTTTTGAAGCGGGCCAAAATTTCCTTCACTAAAATGCATGCCCAAGCTTCAATTCTTGGCCAATATGATTGTTTCATATGGTATATTATATAATTACTAATTTTACACACTAATTTTCTTCTAGTAATTTTTTGCTATTCACAAACTATTAACACTTTTGGGGTGACATAATGAACTGCAATTGCTGCAACAGTTTCATTTACATTAACTTTGACCTTGAGATCACTAAATTAGAAAACTTTAGTTGTATTAATGTTACTTATGAGTAAAAAAATACTCTCCAAGTTGAATCATTCAATTTGGACTTGAAATGAAGGTTGGGCGTGCACTTTTGTGAAGAAGGCCAAAATTGCCTTGTTTCACTAAAATGCATGTCCATGCTTCATTTCTTGGCCAATATCATTGATTCAAATTGTTTACTATTTAATTACTAATTTTATACACTAATTTGCTTCGAGTAAGTTTATGTTGTTTGCAAATTTTTGACACTTTTCGGGGGACACCATGAATTGTGATTGCTACAAAACTTTCATTTACATTAACTTCAACCTTCACAACATTAAATTAGAAAAATTTAATTGTATTAATGTTACTTATGAATTAAAAAATACTCTCCAAGTTGAATCATTCAATTTTGCCTTGAAATGAAGGTCGGGCATGCATTTTTTTGGAGCAAGCCAAAATTGCCTTGCTTCACTAAAATGCACGCCCATGATTAATTTCTGGTCCAATCCCATTGATTTAGATTGTATATTGTTTAATCACTAATTTTACACACTAATTTTCTTCCAGAAAGTTTTTGTTGTTCATAAAATTGTTGACACTTTTGGGGTGACACTGTGAACTGCGATTGTTGCAATACTTTCATTTACATTAATTTCAACCTCCATATCACTAAATTAGAAAACTTTAGTTATATTGATGTTACTTATGAGTAAAATAATACTCTCCAAGTTGAATCATTCAATTTGGCCTTGAAATGAAGGTTGGGCGTGCATTTTTGTGAAGTAGGCCAAAATTGCCTTGCTTCACTAAAATGCCCACATATGCTTCATTTCTTGGCCAATATCATTAATTCAAATTGTATACTATTCAATAACTAATTTTACACACTATTTGCCTCTAGTAGGTTTCTATTTTTCACAAACTATTGACACTTTTGGTGTGACACACTGAACCACGATTGTTGCAACACTTTAATTTACATTAACTTTGACCTTCAGATCACTAAATTAGAAAAATTAATTTTATTAATGCTTCTTATGAGTAAAAAAACACTATACAATTTGAATCATTCAATTTTTCCTTGAAATGAAGGTTTGGCATGCATTTTTGTGAAGCAAGCCAAAATTGTCTTGCTTCACTAAAATGCACACCTAGGCTTCATTTCTTGGCCAATATAATTGTTTCAAGTTGTAGATTATTTATTTAATGATATTACACACTTTTACATTGTTATATCTTTACTCCGAGCTTAAATATTTATACTTCAGATTTCATACAATATTCCAAGTTTTGCTTTGACTTGCCTTAGGTGAAAGTTGTGTATAAATGGGAAGCATAGTTATGTAGGATATTTGTTAGACATGACGCACGGTTATATCCTAAGGTTAGGTATTGTCCAATCATGTTCCATTTCAAATTTAATTAACAAGAGTGTAATTGGTTTGGCACATGAGTGCATATTTCTTTTAACTTGAACATTGGCAGACATGATGAATTGCTACATTGGCATGCTTGGATTTTAGTAATTAAGATTTCTTTTAGGATAATGAGTATGATATGTTGTAGAAAATGTTTGTATCTTTAGGATGGAATGATCCTTGTTGCACTGCCAATTAATTACAGGTCCTTAGTGTCCACCCAAATTTAATTAGGATGTACTTCATGCTATGTGAGAAGGCATGTCCCACACACATTTCAAAGGTCTGTTAGGTCATGTATAAATAGGAAAAGAATTATACTTCTAAATCGTAACACATTGGTGACGAGAGAAAGGATTTCACTATCTTTTACCTTTTGCATTTTGTTGTTTGGAATTCTACTACTATTGAGGAATAGCAACACTGTTGTGGAATTGATGCTCATGCTGATGAAATTTGTTGGTTTATGAGGTACTATGTGTTTTTATGAGATTGGTTTTCAATTTTCATCTTTTAATATTTGTTTAACATTGAAACATTATGTATTTTCTTTAGGTATTATCATGGCATGTTAGCACCTGAGTGGATCTTAAATACTGAATGCTAGTAGAAATACCTAGTTCATAGTGAATCCCATAAGTTCCTCCATTCTCTTAAACCCCCAAAATATTTAATCCTTATGCAGTTCTTGAACACCTCCATCATGAAACTTAAAAACATAAGCCTCATCTATGGACATACTTTGTTTCAAAACACATTAGAATGAAGTTTAATTTACTTTGAATTTTTTTTTTTGGATAATTTCCTTAAGATAGATTAAGTTTAACTCATAGGTTTTCCTTTTCAATGCTTAACTTAGGACAATTTCATGTACTTCCAATACCTAACAATGTCATAGGATAAGGTTTAGGATAGATTTTAACTGACACATACTATGTTGATGCCTCGAAGCCTACGAGCCCCTCAGTCGATAATTGAAGTAAGTGTCAATTGTTTTCAATACATATAAAATTCTCGTCATTAAGTTTGAATCATAGATTTTCCTTTTCAATGCTTTAATTAGGATAGTTTCTTGTACTTCCAATGCTTAACAATAACAAAGGATGATCTGATGCCATGATTCCAATGGAATTGACAGTTTGTCAAATCGGGCCTTGGTTTTCTAGTTATGGCGAGTTTCAACTCATTTCCCAACATCATTCAGGGACACATGGCAAATTTAAAACGGGAACATAAAAACCAAACCAAGCAATTAAATTGAATTCCATCAACTCCTACAGGTATGTTCCTGCAGGTATATTTTGTCAAGGGAAAGTTGGGTGACGGTGCCTAAACCGTCGCTTGGCACAATTATCATGATATGAACATATAGTGCATAAAATTAGATTGCATGCTAAGGAGCGAAACCTTAGTTGCAAAAATTGTCGATGTAGACAACGATCGGTTCGTGAAGTAATTGGAGTGGGGTGTCCCTAGAAATAATCTAATTTCACGATTCTAATGGAACTAACAATTTTCCCAACTAGGCCTCGAATTTCCGTTATAGCAAGTTTCAAATTGCTTCCCAATGTCATTCTAGGAAACATAAGAAATTTCAACTGAGGGCATAAAAACCAAGACAAGTAACGAAATTGAATTCCTTAAGATCTTGCAAGCATGTTTGGTCAAGCGTGAGTTGAACACGGTTCCTAGACCCTCATTCAACACAATTCTGAAGTCACAAGTGAATTATGGAATCTTGTCAATTGAATTATGACATATTGTATAAATCTGTTTGATTGTAAAATTATATACAAAGTTAATGTGGACAGAAAATACTTTTATATATTGACAGGAGAGGGTTGGCACTTAAGGTTATGTAATAGAATTTATAGTTGATAGTTAAATTGTATAACAATTTTTTTATGATCTTTACTAACGTTTATTAGAATTGTTGCATGTTTTACATCATTGGAATGAAATCTTAGTTGTAACTTAATTGAGATTTTATTATGGTATATATGTGCACTTTGATATGATGTAATATGATTATGGTTCCATTTCATATGTTGTGATATTAGAAATATAAAATAAATATTAAATATTTCATGGAATAAATAATAAATTTTGATTTTGAATGTTTTTTCCCATAACACGGGTCTTCTAGAAGATCCAGTTGGTCTTGAGATCGATCCTGATTATGTTGGGTCTGGTTCATACATTTGAGATGGTGATGATGAGGTAGATGGAGAGGACGCCGAGGTAGACAATGACAATGATGAAAATGATCATGATCATGATGCTGATGATCATGGTACACACGATGATGATGATGATGATGAGAAATTTGTTAGTAGTAGCCAATGACATTGATCATATTGACTCCATCATGGATCATTGTTGATAAATCATTATGGTGCCTCTTTTTATGTTTATTATCATATGTATAATTTTCATCCGCACTACCATATTGAGTTGTATCATTTTCACTTCTATCATTTGGACATGTATTATATGGGCCTACATTATGTGTAGTTGGTCATAAACCAACATTTTTGTTTATTAATAATCTAAAAGTATCGATTGTAGTTAAAATGGTATTATATTTTTATTTTATTCCAATGTTATGGTGTGGTATGTAACTACAAAAAACCTGAAAGGTTGCCTATTTTATTTTGATGGATATTTAATAGATATAATGATGTTGTTAGTTTGTATGGATTTCCATTTCCCTAAAAAATATTTACAAATGGTATGCTATACAATATTTCAAATGAAATATGACTTACTATATACTCATATAAGTTATTTAAGAGACATGATATACTTAACTAGTTTAATTGAAATAAAAAATATAAATTAATAAATGAAAGCTATAAAGGAAGCAACATGAGTTGTTAAAATGGAAGCAGAATGTGGCTCTAAAATGGAAGTAATATTCAAAATGAAATTGGAAGACATACTTGGAGCTATTACTGGCTCTAAATAGGAAGCTAAATTGGTTGCTTAACAGGAAGAAAAATTAGAGGCTAATTAAGAAGAAAATCCCAACATTAAAAGGAAACAAACCTTGGACCTAAAAAAGAAGCAAACCAAAGTGCTAAACAGGAAGCAAACTTTGCAACTAAAAGGAAGCAAACCATGAGGCTAACATGAAAGCAATTTTGGAAGCAAAAAAGGAAGCAACAATGGAAGGCAAACTAGAAGCATACCAGAAGAAATATTGGAAGCAAAACTTGGTGTTACCTAAGAAGTAAAAAAAAATCAATTTAGGTAGAAAACAAAGAAGTAATAATGGAAGAAATACTAGCAGCCAAACTTGGCATTACCTGAGAAGCAAAAATAGAAGAAATTCAGGTAGAAAATAAAGAAGTAATAATGGAAGCAATATTAGAAGCCAAACTTGGCATTCCCTAAGAAGCAAACAAAGAAGCCATTCAGGTAGCAAACCAAGAAGTAATAATGGAAGCAATATTAGAAGAAACAAAAGACACTATAATGGAAGTCATATTAGAAGCTAAAGAAGATTCCATAATGGAAGCAAAGCTAGATGCAACAAGCGATGCCATATTGGAAGAAAAAATCGAAGCAACAAACGATGTTATAATGGAAGCATAACTTGGCGTAAATTAGGAAGCCAAAAAAGAAGTTATTTTCGATGCCATACCAAAAGCAAAACATGAAGCATAATTGGGAGAAAAACTAGAAGTACAAATGGATGCAACAATGGAAGCAAGAATGGAAGAAACATTTCTCGGCGCTAAACTCAGTGGTATTTTAGGCGCTATTAAAGACACTACTACGACGTTATTTTTGGCATCCAAGTAAAAATGCATTGTAGTGTCAAGTTTTGCGTTGCCAATTAAATCTAATTTGCAGACTCAAATGCACTGATTTTCGACAACATTTTTGATGATAATGGCCTTTTTTGTTGTAGTGATATCACAAATATTTATACTTAAAAGTGTGATAATCAAATGATCAGCAAATTCCACAACACTAAAATAAATAATTACATTTCAACAATTTTGAATGGTAAAATAAAGATTTTACTATAGCGAATTAATAAAGATATTATTCTTACTTAGGAGAGGTACAATATTCAAGTCTCTCTCCTTTTTTTTCCAAGGAGAAAAAAATTCATATTTTTATTTATGAAAAACAAAATTGCATTGTTACATACCTTGAGGCATTTAAAAAAGTGTTATCTAGGACATAGATTTGATATTTCAAAAACTTATTCCTCAATTTAGGACATAGATTAGATCTTTCAAAAGTAGGATCTGAAAACCACCCATTATCACAAACGTGTGAACTATAACGACAAAGAAAAATGGTCCTTCATTACTTTTAAGGACTAGAGTACATCATTAAAAACATTAGAGTCTGTAATATGTCCACGCTTTGTATAAATGAAATATTATAACCAA
Organism: Pinus tabuliformis; assembly: GCA_031772625.1. Classification (NCBI taxonomy): domain Eukaryota; kingdom Viridiplantae; phylum Streptophyta; class Pinopsida; order Pinales; family Pinaceae; genus Pinus; species Pinus tabuliformis. The sequence continues at coordinate 388,675,840 of CM062808.1, read as the reverse complement.
TATACATGTAACCAATAGTGAAACTATAAAAAATAGTGAATCTGTAAAAAAAATTGTAACTATGTAACACCATATTATTGAGCCAATTGCATGATTAATTTGAGAACCATTAGTTCATAGTAATTGATATTTTCATGCCCTATCCTAGTTTTGAAGGTTATTCTATGAATTGAGGAGATATACAATATTCCTCCCAATCCTCTTTTTGGGGGATGCCCTTAAGATTCATCATTAAAGTATGCCCAAGTAATGTCCTTATTTATAACTTCTTCTTTTATCCCTTGTATTTTTTATTTTTTCTTGGCCTATGGGTATTAGTTTAATATATTTAGACACTAAATGCATATTTGAGGGGAATAACCTTATTTCCTTTAATTAGCTTCAAATTTTTAGTAAGTTCTATTCCCTAAGCTATATCGAGAGGAAGATTTCTAATATTATTTTTTGTCCTTCTTTGAATACCGAGACTTGAATGTTTCTTTAGTGCTTCTTCCTTCCCATACATTTCTTACACTCTCACACTTCCAACTTCTTTCCAAACCTCTTTAGGAAAGAAACAAGTTAGAAGTAATTGGTATATTATTTCCTCTGCTTATTGGGCCGCATATACTACACCAACCTAGGTTTAAAAAAAATCTTTTTTTTGTAGAACCTCCTAGGTAGGAACTTTGTTATTTTAAGGACAATCACATGGAAATTTTATCATTGGAGGGGAACCATATCTTCCATATGATTTTACACCACCATATCGGTTGTCCAACCAAGCCTTATTTAGTGAGGGTTCCATATCTTGAGCTTAGGAACATATGTCGTAGAATGATTGAGAGACCATAATAGTTGGTCCTTTTTTTTTTTTTCTTATTTTGACATTGTTTCCTTTCAAAGCACATGTGTATGACTTCTAATATTTCAAAAAATCTTCACCCAAACCAATTTTCTCCTTGGTAAGCCATTTTTGTTTTCAATTTGTAGACCCTCTCCTATTTCACAATATGTCATAGTGAGAAAATTCCTTTGTTTTGGATCTTCTATTTCACCTATAAGGGAAATATATGGATACCTTTGCTACCTATCAAAGGATCAAACCCGATATAGACTTTATCCCCTTTACAAGAATTCTAGATTAATCAATTACCATCTAGCTAGAAAGTAGAGTTCACATCTTTCTATATAATTGATGTTTTATACACTTGCTTCATTGAGTTCCTAGTATATTCCTCTACTATGGTTAGGTAAAATTACTTGGATTTGGTTACCTAGACCCATATTCCTTTTCCTTGTACTAAAATCCACACATTTTTTGTAGCTAGAGCTTTGGAGAAGAGAAATATGGTTTTAGGTCACATCCTCCTTTTGTATTTGAACTACCAATATTTTTCCATTTGATTTTCCACCACCATATCAGTTGTCTACATAAGCCTTCTTTAGAGAGGGCTATATATCCTAGATTAGGCACATATGTGTTTTGGATAATTTGATATCTATAGATAAACACTAATTCCCTATATAAGTAGTTGTATCTAGAACAACAGTTTAAAGTGTTTTAGACTTTTCCTATAAGCGATAGATAAGATGAGAAGATAGAAGACCTACTTGTAGTTCCGCTTTCTTCTCGTCTCCCTTGTATCGATCCTGTCGCTCCTTCCCGTACTTAATCTGCTTCATAAGTACCCTATAAACACAATAGAAAACAAAGAACCAATCAAAGCATATGATCTATTGAATATAAGTGAAAGGAATCAGATACAATTCACACATGAAAGCATTATGAAACAATACAAACATATGGAAAAAGGTTCAAACACTTTATTAGATAGAATAAGGAATTACAACCATTGGTGTTTGATTCAAAGACATTCCTCCAGCTTGTATCCCATCCACATCACATCAAAATCATGACAAACTTGTAGCATTACAATACTTGCTTCAAAGCCAAATCTCATAGCAACATTATCTCCTTACAATTCAACATAATCCAGCCCTTGATCACTTAGATGAGTGGTAAATTTATAGGAAGATGAAGGAGGTTTTGTCATTAATGGTGGCATTGAATGGCCTTCCATACTTAGAATTAGTTCCATGGAGGAAGGGATGAGAGGACAGGATGCACCTAAACTCATTCCTCATCCATTTTTGAGCTCATAAGAGTTGATAAGTGAGGGAACCTTCTATATGACTCCAAAAGATAAGAATATTTCCCAAACCCTATGTGAATTTCTCTCATTCTTGCCCAACGCAAGTGAAAGGAAGCCTAAGTGCTCTGCAGAGCACCCTGGTAGTGGACTCAACTGCTCTGCAACACACCTTTATAAGGGCTTACCTGCGCTGGTCCCTCTAGAGGCTATTGTTGAGTCTTGAAAATGTCATTCATTTCCATTACACTTTCACTATTATGTCCATTATATCACCTCCATTTCACTACTATGTCACCACATTCATCCCACTTTCATTATCATTGGGCCACATTTATGTTTTTCCAATCTTTATTAATTCTAAGCCTTTTAAGTGAATTTATGGTTAAAAATTAGAAAATAATGTGCATATGCTTATACCTAACAAATGGGTTGAGGTTGTTGACATGTGTAGGTTGAAAGGAGACTTCTAGAAGACCCTTATGTGGCACTCTAAGGCCAAATTCGAATTTGAGTGGAAAGAATCATGGGATCATGAGGATATGTGTCACATCTCGTAATTGTATTGTAACTCTAAGAAGACATGTGTCTTATCAGTTCCTATTTTGATTAGGACTCTAGAGGTAGAGGGAGAGATTCATGGACTCTCATTAATGAGATGGCTTCTCATCTTTTTGTATAAATAGGAGATCTCTCTCCTTCATTTGTTAGTCTTTTAGCTTGTGAGTTCTTTAGCTTGGAGTTTGTAGTTCTTCCTTGATGGCTTTTGAAAGATTTGGAGAGCTTTGTTGTACTTTGTAATTTTGAAGAATTTGAATAAAGCTTTGATGTTCTCAACATGGAAGGAGATGTGAAGTAGATGTCATGGAGCACATTAGAATGTAAGGTAGAGTAGATTTCATTTTGTAATTTTGCTTTGATTTCATTATGTCATTTGATTGCTTTCAAGTTGATAGATTAGATTTTTCATTCATGCAATTTTAATTCATGCAAGTGTGTTCAACTGGTTGATTGTAGGTTAGTAATGCACATAGCTTTTTAATGACTAATGACATGACAGAATCATCTTGTCCTTCTTCTGATTTATTTTTTTGAGTTCTAATTCCAGCATTGTTATTTCAATCAGTTTTGTTTTGCTCATTTACTTTCCTGCAATTTAGATATCATATTGCTTAACTTGTTCATGATTGCTTCCCATAAGGTAGATTGAGCTGAAGGGTAAAGGATCAGAAGAGTTGAAGTAGTGTGATTAGTTTCCTTTATGCAATTTAATTTCTTGTAATTTAGATATCATATTGCTTAACTTGTTCATGATTGCTTCCCATAAGGTAGATTGAGCTGAAGGGTAAAGGATCAGAAGAGTTGAAGTAGTGTGATTAGTTTCCTTTATGCAATTTAATTTCTTGCAATTTAGATATCATATTGCTTAACTTGTTCATGATTGCTTCCCATAAGGTAGATTGAGCTGAAGGGTAAAGGATCAGAAGAGTTGAAGTAGTGTGATTAGTTTCCTTTATGCAATTTAATTTCTTGCAATTTAGATATCATATTGCTTAACTTGTTCATGATTGCTTCCCATAAGGTAGATTGAGTTGAAGGGTAAAGGATCAGAAGATTTGAAGTAGTGTGATGAATTACTTGCTTTGCTTTCAGTCTTTGAGTTGCTTTAAGTTCAGTTTTTACTTTCTTTTTCATACAGCAGCAAGGATACTGGGTTTCATAGTCACTAGCTCATTGATTGGTTGTTGCATTCCATTTTGATTGAAGTAGCTGCATATTTACACTTTTGTTCAAGTACTAATTCCACCAATAACATGTTTTGAGATCTTTTGAAGTGCTAAAGTTTTGGAAGTTACCATTAGGGACTTAGGCCTTAGGCCTTGTCTTGAAAACTCTATCCATACTTGTCCTTTAAAAGTATTCTTAAGACCTTAGAATAGGATTTCCATTTGCATTAGACACTTTAGGAAACCAACAAAAACAAAACCCCAAAACAAAATAAAATCTATAAAACAACGAAGTAAGAAAAAGGTTAACTAAGCACATATGGTGCACCACACTTCATCAATTTACAATACCCGGATTGATAATTTATGTAGAGCAATTTAAGACGTTAAATTGACTAGACAACTATTTCTGGATGTCTTCAAGTCATGAAACTGTCTAGGAAGGAGGCATTCAAAGGAGTGACTTGTTTAGGGGATGAAGCAACTGAAATTAGGGTTTGATGAGCCCTAAAACACTGATTTGGATGTTGGGATTTGATGTGCCCAAATGGGTTTGTAACAACTGCCCCCTAAAGCATGAAGTTGGAAAAATGCCAATATTGAATGAAATGCTTTACAATGTGATGAGGAGGTATCAAAGTGGAAGGTGACTTGCATCAATTACAATATATATATCATGATATTTGATTTTACATGAATTGCTGAGGGAAGTCATACCCATTCTCAGCTTATAAACTTTCATTACATGTACATAAACAGTCGTCTATAGATATAGACCCATGATCGAAATGATGATCAATGTAAATCCATTGTACATATGATTTAGTACTCCTGAAATCGCAGCCCGGATGGATGAAACTAGATCCAGGGTCTTCTATCTCGTTCAACCATTCGCTCAAGTACGAGTCTAACCATGTGAATATGTGATCTAAAGTCGAACATGGGAAGACACCATCTGATTACTAGCCAATGATGTAAGTTGTTAATAGATGCGAGAGAAATCACCGATAATGATAATGATCCTCAAGGTACTGCAGTACATTCTGCATGGTGTGAATGGATGATTTGATGTCGAACACCATACAAAGTCTTTCGGTTTGAAGGCCATTGATGTATGCCTATTGTCGGAAGCAAGAAACTTGCCATTAATGAATGCAAGCCTCAATGTACTGAAAGGGTGTTTCTAAGTCAACTTCTTGGATAATGTACTGATGTCGACAAGAAGCGACTCGTTGCAGGAGGGTCTTGATGTATTCCACATCAACGACATGAAACGAGTGTAATGATTTTGGAGACGGAATTTGACTAAAGACACAAGGTTCAGGAATGGCAGTCATGAAAATTAAGGTTTATGAGTATTGCAAAGGATGACTTCTCTTGAACATATCGGCAACACTGAATGAATTGGCAGCATTGACCCAAAACCAAAGTAATGGATGGTGTGATAGACCATAGGTATGATAACCATCAAGCAAATAACCCAACCCAAATATTCTGAATGAATTGGCAGCATTGACCCAAAACCAAAAGTGATGGATGGTGTGATAGACCATAGGTATGATAACCGTTAAGTAGATAACCCAACCCAAATAGTCACGGAGATGAAGTGAAAGTGTCATGTTCAAGAGTGACTTGCTACCATAAAGTGGTTTACCCCTTTTTCCATTTTCCCCAGTCATTATTGACTAGTACCTCTTTATTTTTATCAAGCTTGAGGAGGATAACATATGCTTGTTGTATAATTTCACCCTTTGGGTGAATCCATCACTATTTGATGTTTTAACGAGTCTAGCGAAGGTGAAACTCGATCTTGTCTAGATGGACAAGTTTGTTGCTATTTGATGTTTTAACGAGTTTAACGACAAAGATAACTCGATACTTTTCATGTTTAGAGAGTTTGAAAAGGGACAAAAAGAAAACTCCACTAGTTATTTTTCATAAATTAATCTCTCAAGCCTGAAAAAGCGTAAAATAATACAAGAGAGATGTCGTTTCCAATCTGTTAATGCACTGGAAAGGACAAGCACTCGACAATCTTTTCATATTTTGAGAGTCCGAAAAGAGCTTAAAGAGGACTCCATTTTGAGGAATGAGTGGTGTCTAGGATAGCAATTGGTTCCAGTGATGTTGGAACTTCTCAAAACTTGTTGATTTATGTGAAGAGGTTGGCTAATAAGACCACTCATTGCAACTATTTCTCAAAAAGGGTAAAACAACCAAGTGAAAGTGTATGATCGGCCAAGCAGATAGTGATGATGGAAGGAGAAAAACCAAGGCTTATCTAATGGAAGAGGCTGATAAAATGGCAATCATGAGGGTTAAAATGGAGATGGGTTCATTTTTACACAAGCTTGAACCATAGGGAACTATGCTTGGATTTAGTTTCATGTTTACACAAGCTTGAAACGAAGAACTATGCTTGGATTCAGTTTCATTTTTACACAAGATTAAAACGAAGAACTATGCTTGAATTCAGTTTCATTTTTACAAAAGATTGAAATGAAGAACTATGCTTGAGATTGGTTTACATGCCCCCAACATGAGATCGGGAGAGTCTCTTGTAACCAGATGGAAGTCGCTGCGGTGAAGTAGGACATTTATCCAACACCTTTTTGGCTTCCTCCAGATAGGGACAAAGGTGAATGGGGTGATTCCCTTCACATAACCTACAAGAAGCAAGACAGTTATCCAACACCTTTTTGGCTTCGTCGAGATAGGGACAAAGGTGAATGAGGTGATTCCCTTCACATAACCTACAGGGAAACTTAACTTTACCACTAGGTGCATGCCCCATAAGCTTCATTACATTCACCTAAGTAGACTACTTGTGGCTATCAGGTGGATGGAATGAAGGTTCTTTTACGAGATCAAGTAAAAGAATCGATTGGGATTTTACGAGATCTACTCAAAGACTCGACTTGGAACTTTCTCCAGGGGACCTTGTTTCATTTTTTAATGAGCTTGACACAAGACAAGGAAATCTGCTCATATTCCTTGTTTCATTTTTTAATGAGCTTGACACAAGACAAGGAACTATGCTCATATCCTCTGTTTCATTTTTTAACGAGGTTGACACGGTAAAAGAACTATCCTCATGGACCTGTTTCATTTTTTAATGAGGTTGACACAGTAAAAGAACTATCCTCATACTCGGTTTCATTTTTTAATGAGGTTGACACAAGACAAGGAACTATCCTCGTACTCCTTGCTTTCATTTTTTAACGAGGTTGAGACAAGAGAAGGAACTATCCTCGTACTCCTTGGTTTCATTTTTTAACAAGGTTGACACAAGACAAGGAACTATCCTCGTATTCCTTTGTTTAATTTTTTAATGAGCTTGACACAAGACAAGGAACTATGCTCATATTCCTTGTTTTATTTTTTAACGAGGTTGACACAAGACAAGGAATTATCCTCATATTCCTTTGTTTCATTTTTTAACGAGTTTGACACAAGACTAGGAACTATCCTCGTATTCCTTGTGTCATTTTTTAACAAGGTTGACACAGGACAAGGAGCTATCCTCATAGGAGCTGTTTCATTTTTTAAATGAGGTTGACACAGTAAAAGAACTATCCTCATGGACCTGTTTCATTTTTTTAACAAGGTTGACAGAGTAAAAGAACCATCCTCATATTCCTTGTTTCATTTTTTAACGAGGTTGACACAAGATAAGGAACTATCCTCATGGGAGCTGTTTCATTTTTTAACGAGGTTGACACAGTAAAAGAACTATCCTCATATTCCTCGATCAAAACTCATAAGAGGTCATGAAAGAGAGATCTGGTTCCAATGCCCCCAGTACATGATGTACAACATCATTGAATTGATCGTTAGTAGATGTAGGTATGGAACAGGTTGCCACATAATTAACACGTGGCAGGGTTGATACCATTGGTACAAAAGGACCATTTAGGGAAGATGGTTCACTGGAAGCCATATTTGGACTGGGAAATGAAAGCTGGTCAACTGTGACAATTCTGCCTTCATGTGGGAAACAAATCACTCGAAAGAGTGTTGAAACAATAGCTCCCATGTCATAAACATAGTCAGGCCCAAGAAGTAAGTTGTAATCTAAAGGGCCTAAGACTACCATCACATTCAGATAAATAATTTTTCCTCCAAAATTAATAAGTAACTGAGGGAGGATCCATAACGGTTGACTAGTTCCTCCATTAAAATCCAACAGATTCTGGGTAACACGCACGAGTGGTGTCGAACTGAGCGCTTGCCAACTAGTTGAGGAAAGGATACTCACGGATGCACCTTCATCTATAATAGTGCTAGATATAATCATATTGCAAACTTGTACTATGATATGGAAAGACACATAAGAAGGAAGATGGAATCCTACCAGTCGATTCTAATCAAAAGAAGTGACCAGACTACTTAGAGGGGGTACTGTAAGAGCAGGAGAATTATCCCCTTGAGTTACTAGAATGGGAGGATTTTCCTCCTGTCTTAGCTCATTCGAATCTGAAGAAATGAAATGAACCTGAGTGGTATCATATTCACTCTCTTTAGGAAAGGTACGATTAAATGAAGGTGAAATTGGGTCAACTGTTTCCTTGACTTGTTGATTTGGGTCGGGTATAGATTCATAGGATTCACTTTCAGAGAGAGTGGGTTTGAACAATGGTCGATTTTGGTTAGTTAATTCATCAACTAGTGAAGAATTTAGGGAGAGTTTCATAACCAAATGGAAGTCGTTGCAGTGAAGAAGGACGGTTATCCAACACCCTTTTGGCTTCATCCAGATAGGGACAAGGGTGAATGGGGTTATTCCCTTCACATAACCTATAGGGAAACTTAACTTTACCCTTCGTTCCATGAACTTTACTACCACTAGTTGATGTTGTGTCACTAGCATGATCTCTAGAAGTTGATGACACAAGATGATGTGAACGCGAAGACCATTCTTCTAAGATCTGAGGAATATTAGGACAATTTCAAAGAAGATGGTCTCCCACACAAATTTTGCATGGATATCAAACTTTGTGAGGCTTGACAGATGGTTTCTCATCAAATGTTGCATCAAAGCAATGGTTGCTTGGTTGCCCCTTTGTTGAATTTTCTTCTTCTTCTTCTTCTTCCCTTTCTTCTTCTTCTTAGCCACCTGGTTACTAGTACCAATACTTTCCCCATGCGAAGAGGAAGAAGGGGAGGAAGAAACAACCAAGGAAGAAGGCAAAGGGTCAACTGTAGGATCAACTGGAGGTTGATTTTGTCTAGTTGGAGGAGTACTCAATTGTGGAGAAATAACGACATTTTGAACCAAGGAGGTTGAAAACAACCATACTGGCAAGCCAATGGTAAGTCCCAGTAGGGATAATGTAGCCATATAAGGAGCACCAATATTTTAGAAAGAAGGAAAAGGACTAGGATTCCCATCAAAAGGAATTCCTTGATTATTGGACTCCGGATTTGTCGCCATATGTTTCAACCTAAGATCAACTAAGGAGTGAGCGTGGAGGATGTTATCCATGGGCAGGCAATATCCACGAATGTTGTGTTCCGTGTATCGCTGTGTACAAGGTGGCCGACTCGGTTACCTAAGGATGGATAGAAACCTAGTGTTGTCCTCCCATATATACTTGAAGGTATTTGGAGGCCCAATCCATATAAGCATTGTCTAATGAAAAACCGCATAGTGAGAGCATTCCCATATACTTTACATACTGTAACATCGCCATATATGCTCGAAGGTACATGGATGAGCTACGATATACTCACGTACGTGGAATGAGGTATCACATGTTAGAAAACTATATATTACGGAGCAATGGAACACATAAAATATTGCAGAAATATAAACATAGAAAACGCACAAAACAAGAGAGACACAGATATACGTGGTTCACCCAGTTTGGGCTACGTCCACCCCGAACAGCTAGTCCTTCCTTTTTTATTATCCAGCAAAATGAAGAGACACAACCTACAACAAATCCGCTGTAATATCCTCTATTTTCTCTCACAGTCTCACCTCTCTGTTTCTTGCACACAGAAATACACATCTATCTCACAGCCTCAAATACAATACCCTCATACAAAGAGAGGGGTTGCCTTCTAGGGCAAAAAACCCTAAACTAAACATAAGTTCTACCGTCAGATCATCCGCCTAATGAACGGCCCAGATTGACTAGAAATTACTATACTTTTACAAGGCAATTTTACAGCTATTTTTAGCTTCGGGGGCGCTGCCCCCGAAACCCCCCGCCAGGGGGGGGCTCCCAAAGGTCGCAGCCGCCCCCCCCTGCAGCGAACATTTTACGGGCGGCGTTGCCGCCCCCATTTTGAACTGGGGTCCTATGTGGCGATACCTTTGAATATAGAAGATAATCAGGCTCCACACCCAACATCACACTCGGGATGTATTGCAGATAAGTTAGCAACAACTGCTTTGTTTTACGACACTAGAACACATCTCTAGCCTAGACCTCTAAATGTTTTTCGTAAGGTGACAATGCTCCATTAGGTAAATTCAGATAAATTTTAAGTTGATATTCTTTAGAATTTTCCTTTCAAGGTTCACCATGTGATGTATGTTTGAAATTCCTAAAATGAAACTAATATGATAAGCATTATTTCCATTCAATTTAACAATGAAAATCCTAGCTACTTAGGGATAGAGAAATCAAATCTTTGACAAAGAGCAAAGAGCACAATCTAATGCAATTTACCTAGCTATTCCTTTCAAGCATTCACAAACTACAATATGAATGATGCAAGTTCTTCTTTTCGAATCCCTTAACGTTATGATGAACAAGAAGGAAATATGCATATACAGTCAATCAATATTTAACAAGAATGAAGACTTTAACAACAGTTCTGTTTCGAAGGAAAAGAAGAATTTACGACACTTTCTTTCAAACAAAGATTAATCAACTATATTCTAACTTTGACTATAGACTGATAATGACAAAGAAAACATTTAAGAAACATTAATCAATCAAGTCAAAGTAGGGCTGGCAAAGGAGATAAAAACTTGTTCTCTGAGACATGACAATAATTGATCAATCAACAAGCAATCAAACAGAATACGTTTGGCAAAAACTCAATCCAAAGGTGGGAATTTGACCTAAGGTGGATCAACGCCGGTCAAAGAGGACCTAACTGTACTGCAGAGCACTCTCTCTCACTTAAGGGTGCTTTTCAGAGCACTATCCCCTGACCAAGCTTGCGCTGATTCCTGAGAGGTCACTCAAGAGTCATCTAACCTCAATTTTTGACCAAAATTCAATGCAAAAGAGATAAAATACAGTCCATGAACACAAGTAGGATCTACAAGAATGTCCTAGGAGGTGAATAAGCTACTAGGAAGGATGATCTTCCCCAGTGGAGTCACCAATTTGTTTTGGAGAATTTGGTATCTACAGATAAATACTAATTCCCTAGATAAGTAGTTGTATCTAGAACAACAGTTTAAAGTGTTTTAGACTTTTCCTATAAGAAATAGATAAGATGAGAAGATAGAAGACCTACTTGTAGTTCCAATTTCTTATCGTCTCCCTTGTATCGATCCTATCGCTCCTTCCCGTACTTAATCCACTTGAGAAGTACCCTGTAAACACAATAGAAAACAAAGAACCGATCAAAGCATACAATCTATTGAATATAAGTGAAAGGAATCAGGCACAATTCAAACATATAAGCATTATGAAACAATACAAACATATGGAAAAAGGTTCAAACACTTTATTAGATAGAAGAAGGAATTACAACCATTGGTGTCTGATTCAAAGCCATTCCTCCAGCTTGGATCCCATCCACATCACATCAAAAGCATGACAAACTTGTAGCATTACAATACTTGCTTCAAAGCCAAATCTCATAGCAACATTATCTCCTTACAATTCAACATAATCCAGCCCTTGATCACTTAGATGAGTGGTCAATTTATAGGACGATGAAGGAGGTTTTGTCATTAATGGTGGCATTGCATGGCCTTCCAATCTTAGAATTAGTTCCATGGAGGAAGGGATGAGAGGATAGGATGCACCTTAATTCATTCCTTGTCCATTTTCGATCTCATAGGAGTTGATAAGTGAGGGAACCTTCTAGATGACTCAAAAAGATAAGAATATTCCCCAAACCCTATGTGAATTTCGTTCATTCTCGCCCAACGTAGGTGAAAGGAAGCCTAAGTGCTCTATATAGCACCCTGGTAGTGGACTCAACTGCTCTGCAACGCACCTCTGTAAGGGCTTACCTGCACTGGTCCCTCTAGAGGCTATTTCTAGATGTCTTCAAGTCATGAAATTTTCTGGGAAGGAGGCTTTCAAAGGGGTGACTTGTTTAGGGCATGAAGCAACTGAAATTAGGGTTTGATGAGCCCTAAAACACTGATCTTGATGTTGGGATTTGATGTGCCCAAATGGATCTGTAACACTATGTCTTAGAAGGATTGAGATACTATAATGGTTGGTCATATTTTTCACTTATTTTGACATTCACTTCCTTTCGAGGTATATGCGTATGACTTGCAATATTTCACAAGATATTCTCCCAAACCAACTTTCTCATCAGTAAGCCATTTTTGTTGTCAATTTATAGACCATCTCATATTTCAAAATATGTCCTAGTGAGAAAATCCCTTTGTTTTGGATCTGTTATGTCACCTGTAAGGGTAATCTATGGAGACCTTTTCTACTTGTCAAAGGATCAAGCTCAATCTAGACTTTATCCCCTCTACACACCTTCTAGATAAATAAATTATCATCTAGATGGAAAGCATAGATCACATATTTCAAGATAATTGATGTATTATGCACTTGTTTCATTGAGTTCCTAATATAGTCATCTATCATGATTAGGTAGAATTAGTTGTATTTGATTCCCTGGACACATATGCATTTTCCTTGTAATAAACACCATACATTTTTTGTAGCAAGATCTTTAGAGAAGAGAAATAGGTTTTTTAGGCCCCACCCTCTTTTTGCTTTTGAAATGCCATTTTTTTTCTAGGATTTCAATGCGAGACCTTTCTTTTTGTTGTCTCTTGACCAAATGAATTGGTAGCACAATTTCCTATTCTTTTCAATATATATTTTAGGACCTAAGCCAATTAAACCTATTATAATGGCATCTCTTCTAATATTGGTTTAACAAGTGCCAATCTACAACCTCTTGAGAGTCACTTATTACACTATTGGTTTATCTTTTTTTTTTCTACTTTGGTAATGAACCATTGCTAGTCACATCTTTTGTAGAAGTATGGTTTCAAGTGGAAGGCGAAATAATTTATTCCTTGATCCCCATTAATCACCTGGTAAGGAAGTAACTGCAAAAAATATCGCTTCTCATGATTTGAAATGACCCACATGGACATAGTGGATTTGTCAAGATTTATTATCATACCATTAGTTTAAAAAATAAGATGAATATATTGTTGAAATTATCATCTGTCCTTCCAGAAACTTTAGAGAAAATCATAATATCATCCAAAGTAATATATTTGTGATATTGCATGTAAGACCAATGCAAATCTATTTAAAGTTGTTATTTTATGAAGCCTCTTTTAATAATCTACTTATCCCTTTTGCTATTAGTAGCAATAGGAGAGGGGAGAGGAAGATCCTTATCTGAGACTCCTAATTTGCCTAAGGAAAAGGGATGTTTCCCTATAGATTAGAACATCAAAGGATATATATGTAATGCAACACATCACCCATACCATAAAGTTTTGACAAAAACCTAAGTGACCAAGGATCAATCTTAGGCAACGTCAACTTACTCTGTCACGATATTTGGAGAGGTCTACTTTCAGCATCATTGATCTTTGATTTGTAGTCTTGATAGAGTGAAGGATTTTATATGCTATCCTAATTACCTTATGGATTTGTTATCCTTTCGAAAAGCCAAATTGGTCACTCGAGATTTGTTTTACTAAAACCTTTTTATGTCTTCTTACTATGATCTTAGGAATAATTTTGTAGATACATAATGTTAGGTGGACAAATCTTGTCTTGTGGATAATACAAGATCTCCCTAGACTCAATGATTGAATCTAGTAACAAACAAACAAACCAGTAAATCTTTCCCTAGGTTCATCTTTATTGAATCATAAATAAGAGTAATGGAATATAGAATCCATAACTTTTAATCGAAATTCTTGTTGAAGATCCTTGCTATGGTTTGATGTAACCTTTCCATGCTCAGAATATAGACCTTCAAACACAATAAAAAAAAAGGATCAAAGGCATATGATATATAAATGATCCAATACAACCTATACTAGTGATCAAGGAGACTAGTACCTAATATCATAACCAATGGACAATGAAAGTAAGCATACAATATATAAAATCCAATGAAAAATATAGTGATAATAAATACTCTTTTGTATTATAATTAAGTTAAAATGAGAGATACAACCTAGCGTTAATGTTGGAAAATCCCCTTCCAATAGTCTCTAACCCTCCCTTAAATGACAATCTTCCAACCTCAAATTGGCAACTTAAGTTTACATCAAAAGTCAACCCCTTCCCCTCTAGTGTGTAGTGAATTTATAATACAAGAGGAGAGGGTTAAAGATCCTCTTTCTAAGGATCAGATCCATAAAGATGGGGATTAGGGTCCCATAATGAGAAGGAATATATTCATGAACCATGGGATGAGGCCCAAATAGGTAGAGGCTCGAGCCCTTCTTGTTGGTATAATATTCCTCAATAAGGCTTCTAGAAATAACCTTTTTAGTTTTACCCACATTAAAAGGTTTTCACACTTTTTAAAGGAAAATAGAGCGAAATATTATGCAAGGTACAATGATTGGAACTGCGTTTGCGTAGATAATTTCTAGGATAAGTGTGACATTGCTTGAAAACATGTTTTTTAGAAATCTAATCTAGGATTCTTGTTGTTTTCAGAATGGTTTTGCTTCCAACATTATAGGGGATTGCTTGAAAGAGTTCATCGTATAGAGATAAATCTAGATTTACGGTCATTTTCGTAATGGTGACTAAATGACATGTAATAGTTTGCCCCATAAAGTGAAAAGTTAGAAAAGGTGTTTGAGGACCGAAGTGATTTATCATGAAAAAGTTCAGATTAAAGGCCAACTGGTTGGAGACCTGAAATAAAAAATCAAGGATTACAATAAAATATCTTCATATAATCATATTTGAGGTAGGCATTCCCTTACTCAAAGTACAAGTATCTCAAAGAATAAGTATGGAAATGTACAAAGGCCAATGTAAATAATAACTTTAGTATGGAGGCAACCATCACATATGGATCTATATTTACAATCATGAATATTTAAAACTCCACGCAGGCTGGATGGATGAAACTAGATCCAAGGTCTTGGTGTTTATCTCTATTGATCCATAGTACGAATCTAACCATGCGAGTGAATGCCTCGAAGTTGAACATGGTAAAAACCACATGATTACTGGCAAATGATCTGGATTGTTAACATGTACGAGAGAAACCACCAATAATGAGAATGGTTGTCAAGGTACTCTAATACAATCTACAAGGTGTGAATAAATGTCCTAAAGTTGAACACCCATAGAATCATTTGATCGAAGGTCAATAATGAGAACATGTTCTTGAAAGTGAGAAACCTGTCATTGAGGCATGCAGGCTCCAAGGTACTAAAGGGGTTTTCTAGATAAACTTCCTAAATAATGAGCTAGAGTTGATGGGAAGCAATCTGTTGTAGGAGGGCTATGATGTGAAACACATGTCAATTTTTTAAGAATAAATTTGGAGTGATTTAGGACTGACTCAAGGATGGCTGACACAATTGAAGGCTATGATTTTCAAGGTAATTTTAACTGAGGTTGGACTTCTCTTGAACATATTCGCAACATGACATTTCGACTTGGTAACATTTAACTCAAAAATAAGTTCAAGAACCATTCTGAATATTTTCAATGAGGTATGATCAGCATATGGGAAAATGGATTTCCCAACCTAGACACAAAATTGATGGAGTGTCATGTTCAAGAGAGACATACTATCTTTTCACAATACACAAATAGATATTTCATTCCCATTTCCGCCCACCATTACTGGCAAGTACCTCTTTATTTTTATGTAAGCTTGAGGATGATAATGTATGCTTGTCATGTAAGCTCATTCTTTGGATGATCCTTCAAAGCATTTTTAACGAACCCTAGGAAGGAGTGATTCGGTATCATCATGATTGATGAGTCCTATTTTGTTTAATTTTACGAGTCCAGTATAGGGGTAGCTCAACTTCTTTTCATATTTTAAGATTTTAAAAAGAGGAAAATAGAAAACTCATGCAGTTCTTTCAATGTAAAATTTTAACAAGCCGGAGAAATTGAAGCTGAGTGTTTTTCATGTTTAGGGAGTTAGGATAAAAACTTAAGTAAACTCCAAAATGTTCTCTTTCACAAATTCAGTCTCTCAATCTCGGAAAAGGGTAAAATAATATAGGAGAGAACTTTTTTAGCCTTGATCGACTAAAGTATACCTTTTTCATAACTATTCTACTTGGTCCATAAAAGGGGTAAACTTATACCAAGTAGACATGCTTTCATTTACTTTAATGAGTTCGAAATAAACAAGTATACTCTACAATCTTTTCATGTTTCGAGAGTCAGAAAAGAGCTTAAAGATAACTCCAAGTTATCATTTTTTTGTAAGTTTAAAGAGTCCAAAAAAGTGATAAAAGTGTACTCGGTAACTTATTTTCATGTATTTTTGAGCATGAGAAGGAACACTGACTAAGCTTGAGATAAGTTTCATTTTTTACATAAGCTTGAAACACAAAAAAAGTTGTGCTTGAGATAGGTTTCATTTTTACATAAGCTTGAAACAGAGAAAAACTGTGCTTGAGATAGGTTTTATGCCCCCCAACATAACCTTCAGGGGGGTATGCCCCTTGAGCATAAAATAAAGAGGCACATTCCCCCCAAGCTTATTTGATCTACCTAAGTAGACCACTGGTTACTAATAGGTGGGTGAAATGAAGGTTCATTTACAAGATCAGATTAAAGACTTGACTCGATTAGAGGGGGATCTATTTCATTTTTTAATGAGCTTGACATAGGAAAATAACTATGCTCATGGAACCTTATCATGGATTCCAAGAGGACAATTCTCTAAAAGGAATACATGACAAGGGACCCACCTCGATCATGGCTTCCAAGAGGTCTTCATCAGATGGAAGAACAATTCTCTGGAAGGAATACATGTCAAGGAAGTCAATAGGGGTAGGAAGATCAAGCTGTAATTTCCCCATTGAAGGGTTCATCATGTCACTTACCGAATCTAAGTCAAAAGAAGTTGCTCATACAACCGAAGGCTCATATTCATCGGTAAGTGAAGACATGGGATAATTTTCCATGTAGTTAACCTGTGGTGGGGTGGATGCCACTTGTGTATAGGGAACATTCAGGGATATTGGATGGTTGGAAGTCATGTCAGGGGAACCAAACGAAAGTTGTTTAATAGTTACAATGTTTCCATTATGAGTGAAATACATCACACAAAAGTGTAAGGACACAACAACTTTCATGGCATAAACATAATATCTCCCAAGGAGAAATAGGAATCTAAGGGGCCTTGGACTACCATAACATCAATACAAATAGTTCTCCCTTCCAAGGTAATAGGAAGCTCAAGAAGGATCCTTAAAGGTTCACTAAATCTTCTATTAAAAGGAAACATTTTTTGAGTAACAGACACAAGTTGAGGGGAACCCAAAGCTTTCCAAGTAGTTGAGGATAAAATGCTAACATAAGCACCCTCATATACAATAGTGAGATGCACGTTCTTATCAAAAGCTTTCACAATGATTTGGAAAAGGGATGTGAGAAGGGAGATGATGTTTTGTCAGTTTATTCCAATAAAATGAAATGACCTTAGTACTTTGAGGGGGTTCTGTGGAAATGGGTGAAATTCCCCATTGTGTAATGGAACCTAAAGTAACAAGAAGAACATGAGTGATATTAAATTCATTCTCTAAGGGGAGACTGGGATCAACCGAATATGGAATCAAGTTGATATTATCAAATTGAGTGATATGGGTTTCATTCTCTAAGGGAAGAGTGGGATTGATCAAACTTGAAATGGGATCAATCACTTTTTCAACTGATGGTAGGTTGGGAGCAAGCTTATGGTAGCCAGTTGGAAATTACTACTGAGAAACATTAAGGTTTTCCAAAAATTTAGAGGCTTCATCCATATGAGGGAAAAGGTGAGTTTGATGACTCCCTTTGCATAACCTATAATGAAACCTAACTTTACTCTTTTTCCCTGGAACCTTAGAATCATTGGTTGATGAATCAACAATAAGTTTAAGAGAATCCTTAGAACATACTTCCAAGACATTAGGAATACCATGACAATTGATAAGGAAGTGGTCACCATTACAAAGCTTGCAAGGTTATTTGGGATTATGATGCATTTTATAGATTTATTCCACATTATCAACCATCATAATCATGGTTGGTTGATTTACTCCTTTCTTATCTTGCTTCTTCTTCTTCTCCTTTCTTTTCTTCTTCTTCTTAGCCTACTAGTTGTTAGCATTAACACTTTCACCAGGCAAAGAAAAAGAAAGGGAAGAGGAAATGATGGGTGAAGAAGGTAAAATATTTGGTTGAGGTTGAGGAGAAGTATCCTATTGAGGTGAAGAAACTTCAATATTTGAAGCCAACGAGGTTGAAAACAACCATACTGATAAACCAATCGTGAATCTAGTAAGAGACATTTTAGCCATGTAATGAGGACCAACATTTCCAAAATAAGGAAAATGACTAGGATCCCTGTTAAGAGGGGTTCCTTAGTTGGTAACTTCCAAAATTGTTGCCATAAGTTTCAACCCTAGGTATACTGAAAAGTGAAGTTTAGTTAATTATGATAGTTAAATTTATAATTGGTATCAAAGAAAATAAACAAAAGCAATAAAAATGGGATACTAGGTATAAAAGGTTCCTAGGCTGTTATGAACTGGGGAATACTATTTCTTGTACATGCAGGAAATCTCCTTGAATGTTGTGTTTGGTGTATCATAGATGGCAAGGCAGTTGACTAAGGTACCTATGGATGGTATGCAACCTAGAGGGGGTCTTCTGATATACCCGAGAGTATGTGGAATCTTAGTTGATGTTAGTGATGTCTAGTGTGTCTTGTATGATAGGAAGCATTTTGATATACTTATCATATATGGAGCACCATATGATATACCCAACGGTACATGGAGAACGATTTGATATACTTACGTACATGGAATACACACTATCCACAAAATGTAATGCAATCAATTAACAACAACTCTTATGTTTATAGACATTGAAACACATCTTCTAACCTAGATCCACTAAATATGATGTGATTAATTAATGCCTTAGTAAATTTTAATTGATTTTATTGTCTTTTTTTTCTCAAAGTAGCCAAATGTGTATGGTAACCAACTGGTATAGTAATTGAATTTCAAATGCAGCTAACATGAAATGTAACCTTTTCACTTCGATGAATCCTATCTATGAAAGAGAGAATACTTCATTCACTTTTCAATAATGCAAGAATCAATGAATCATTTTCGAAATGAAATCAAAGAGAATGCAAGATACACAATGTAACCTAAGTTCCTTAAAATCCAAGTGAAAAAATACTTCCCACAACAAGCCAAACAAGCAAACAAGCTCAAATTAATCTATCTTTTTGTGAAAATAATCCAAAATTCTTTACTGTAGACACAAGGAATTCTTAATCAGATCACTGAAAGAAGATATATTCATACAACCAATTTCTAGAAGTAAGAAATTGTCTTTTGATAGATCAATGAAACTAATCAATTCCAAAAGCCTAAATATGTAAAGATAAATAAATTACACAAAAATACATTTAAACACGACAATCCAAGCTAAGGTTGACTTTCCTCAGGTGAACGCAAACTAAAAAAATCATAACAAGCAAAATTTTCCAGACCCAAATGGAAAAAACCCTAATTTTTTTTATCTCTTTTCTAAATGTGCCATAGATAAGCTATTAACAACATTGCGGTGTCACTCTATTGCTAATAGTAATCTATGAAACTGTGGCTCTACTACTAAAAGCAGAGTGTGACCCCTGAGAAAAACAAAGGAAAATAAGAAATGCAGCCACATATCCAAAAGTTTAACTTTCAAGTATCAAAATACAGTCAATCAAGGTAGTGGAAGACAATTAGAAAACATGGGAAGACATATAGAAGAACATAACATCCCCTAGTGGAGTTGCCAATTTGTTAAGCAGACAAATCTCATCTTCCAGACAAGACAAGATCTCCCTAGACTTAATGACTTATTATAGTAACAAACAAACAAACTAATAAATTTTTGCCTAGGTTCATCTTTATTGAAACGTAAAGAAGAGTAATGGAGTATAGAATCCATACCTTTTAATTGAAATTCCTGATGAAGATCCTCACTATGGTTTTATGTAACCTTTCCATGCTCATAATCTAGACTTGCAAACACACTAGCAAACAAAGGATCAAAGATATATGATATATAAATGATCCAATACAACCTATACTAGTGATCAAGGAGATTAGTACCTAATATCATTTCCCATGGAAAATGAAAGTAAGCATACAATATATCAAATCCAATGGACAATATAGTGAGAAAGAAATACCATTTTTATTATAATTGAATGAAAAGGAGATATACAACCTAGCCTTGATGTCGGAAAATCCCTTTCCAATAGTCTCTAGTCCTCCCTTAAATGACAAGCTTATAACCTCAAATTGACAACATAAGTTTATGTCAAAAGTAAACCCCTTCCCCTCTGGTCTATAGTGAATTTATAAGACAAGAGGGGAGGATTATAGATCCTCTTTCTAAGGATATGTTAATGGTGCTGGATGTCGTTGACATGTAACGAGATCTACCCGATGTGAAGTCCCAATTAGACCTCACACCATTTGGTTTAGGAGTCCCATCCGGCTATACAGTCTGACCACCATTTAAAAGGTTTCAAAGATATGCCTTGGTTACAACCACAAACAAGAGATCACAACACCTCTTTGTTCAACAAGAATGTAAGCTTTGTGAGACACTCAATGTAAGGCACATGGGGAACTTCCATGATTGGTAAAGGAAAATGAGCCTCTGGTTAGAAAATTAATAGTACTATCCTAATGGGGGACCCAGGAACAAAGAGAAAGAATTGTTGATTACCTGCATATTAGTCCAGATAATAAAAAACAACCATGAAAGCATAAAAACACTTATTCAACGATAACCATAACTAAGAAACAAATTAGTTCGTTAAACTTAATTTGTAATCAAAGCAACATATGTTGCAAACATAACAATAATAGTCCTACTATATCTATGATACATGTATGAAGAAGTGCCAACTCATAGAGCTTCTGATTATGAATGAAATATCACAAGTACACTATTACATATATGAAACACTATATCTAATAGTGGAACATGAAGCCACAAATTGCTTCTCCAAAGAATGATCTATCTCCTATGCACTACAAGAGAAGCCAAGGCAAGACTCCAAGAATCCATGCCCTCTAGAGGTCCCCTTGCTTGAGTTATGAGGAGCTATTTATAAAGATTGAAAATGACCTTTGAGCTTCCTCATGACTCTTCAACTCCTACAAATTTTCATATTCTATACATGATTCTTTACATTCCATATGTGGTTATTCACATTTTACATGTCTCTTGGACTTCATTACATACCATTTATTACAAAAGGCAAATGACATATGAGACGGTGGTTATATAAGACAAAATTAATAATAGGACAAAGTATTATCAAATTGATAAATCATTTATTTCCTCATGGAGCTCATTGTGATGTATGTGTGCCATGCTCTAAACTTCGTTGAGATGACTTTGACCAGAACAAGCAAGTCCCCTGCATAATGTATCTTCACCTCCAGTGCCTCCATCAATATGGTCTTGGAGCTTGACTATACATTATTCCATTGCCATGAGAGTTTCATATGAGATTTGACTGGTGCGATGGTATATTGCAGAATAGTGTATTTAGTGATCTCCAGCCTTCCTGTTCCGATGCTTGCTTGATTTATTTTATGTACTAGCTGATCTCATGGAAGGTGATTTACCTACCTTTGATTTCTTCAAGTGATCATATTGAGGGAATCCCATGTTTCTGTGCTAGAGAATCGAAACCATTATGCAATCTATTGTAAGTGGAAATAATACTAATAGGTTGTTCTCCAAGACATATATAGTTATGATGGTGGAGTCTTAACTGAACTTTGTCTATAATAGCAACAATATTGTCTTTTCTTTCTAAATGTTGCGGAGCATCTAGATACTTGGTAGCCCATTCCTGAAGTTGGTTAATCACTTAGTTTGCCACTTTCATGAGTTTTACCGCTTTTTGTGCTTTCTTCTGAATGCCAATGAGAGGAGCCACCACTTATTGTAGAAGGATCATCTCATCATATAATTGTGACATGGTGTCATCCATTGGCCCTAGTTCCTCCTGCATGGTTGATTTCCATTTTGTAGTGTTGAAGCTATGTGAACATAACCTTCGATTCTCTTCCGCAACATATTCCACTTTTTGCTTCATCAAACCTAGTTCTCTCCTTAATCTAGCATTCTCATTCAAAATATATTCAGAGTTATCCCGTGCTTTTGTAGTGAAAGCAACATTTGCCACCATGATTTTTATATGATTCCTTCTGGTATTTTCAGTTATCACCTTCTGCGTAGATACTGAGATTGGATTTTGAGGATCATTTGGGAAGTATCTGTGCCTTTGCTACATGATCCTCTTCTTGATCTGATCAAATGTGACATTTCACACATCCATGATTTTGTCTGCAGGTGGAGGTGTGATTCACATTTCACCAAGTGGGAGATGACCACTCGGGAGAGGAGGTTCTTCTGGAGAACCTGGTTCATCATCCATGGGTTGGATGGTATCCTCTTCCTCCAACTCTTCTTCTCTCTCCTAAGTCAATTATTCTTCTTCCAGTCTCTGTGTTGCTTCTTCCTCTTGGGATTGCCTTTGTTGTTGTTCTTCTATTTTTCTCCTTTCCTCTTCTTCTTCCTATTGCTTCTTATGCAAATCATCTTGCTTCCTCTTCTCCTCTTCTTCTATTTCTCTCCTTTCTTGTTCTATTTGAATAACTCTCGTGTTTAAAGGATAAGCTTTCCATTTCCTGTTGCTTTCTCCTGTCGAATCATACTTGATCCTCTTCCTAGGAGATACTCTATTTGCTTGAGGGGTTATATGTTCTTCCTCCTGCACTTGGATATGTTGAACTGGTGGATCTTGGGGTGAGTTGGTCTCTATCCATGGATATGTTTTCCTAACTGCATTGTACTAGTTCTTCACCTTCTCATCTTTTGTAGTAGACATTAATTAATATCCCAAATTGAAACTGATCCTTTCATAATGTTGCATGCAGACTCTCTCAGGCAGTATGATTTTACCTTAAAGGGAACTTTTCTTGCTTTTGTTTGCTTTTTGTGTGATTTTTGAGTGCGTGCATGGTGAAAAGGCTAGTTTCTAAGTCAAGAAAAGTCATGCATCCACCTAACCATGGGATAGATAACACAAGTGTTTCTAAGGGTTAGGGGACAACACTTAGAAAATATTGACTTAGGAGGATGAGACACTAGCATAATACATAAGAATAACAAAATAAACAACGTGACAATGCTAAGGGGCTTGAAACAACAGTTCATGTAGGCTCCAAAATTGACTTAGGCAAACATTTTGGAGGGTCGTTGTCATAGCGACAATAGGATCAAATCCAAAAAGATGGGGATTAGGGTTCCATAATGAGAGGGAATAGATTCATGAACCATGGAATGAGGCCCAAATGTATAGATACTCGAGTCGTTCTTGTTGGTATAATATTCCCCAATAAGGCTTCTAGAAATTTCTTTTTATTTTTACCCACTTTAAAATTCCGTTTCACTTTTTAATGGAAAATAGAGCAAAATATTACGTAGGGTACAATGATTGGGATTGCATTTGCGCATATAATTGTTAGGAAAACTACGACACTGCTTGGAAATAGGTTTTTTAGCAATGTAATGCGAGATTCTTATTATTTTCATAATGGTTTTTCTTCCAACGTTGTAGGAGATTGCTTGAAGGAGTTCATCGTATAGTGAGAGATCTAGATTTGCAGTCATTTTCCTAATGGTGACTAAATGATGTGTAACAGATTGCCCCCTAAAGTGCAAAGTCAGAAAAGGTATTTGAGGACTATATCTCTTTTTCATGCAAAAGTTTAGATTAGAGACCAATTAGATGGAGAACTGAAATAAAAAATCAAGGATTACAATACAATATGTTCATATAATCATCTTTGAGGTAGGCATTCCCATACTTAGAGTATAAGTATCTCAAAGAACAAGTATGGAAATGTACAAAGATACACGTCAATAAAGATCTTTGTCTTTAAAATTTCTAGTGCACCTATTATTTCCTTTGTCAATCTTCAAAATAAATTTTATACTTTTCATACCATTTACATATTGATGTAACTCTTTCGAGTTTTCAACACTTTCTTGTAGCTAAATGGCCTTACTCTTGAGCCTCAATCTGTCTCTTTTTCTAGTAAGATATTACTATTTTTTCTTTCATTTTATTTGCTTCCAAATTTTCAGTCTCAATCAAGTATCCAAATCCTTCATTGTTATACATGGCCTTTAAACTTGCTTCCACTTCTTTTACAAGCCTTTCATTTTTATTTTGTCCTTGTCCCATTAGACTACTACCTTCTTTGCATCTTTCATATTTCGTTGAAATTTAAATGAGGTGGATTAAGATCTTAGATGATTATCATATGGATTCTAAACATCCCTAATCTTTTTTTACAAACTCTTCCTTCTTCAACCATTATGGATTCAACTTGAATGGATTGGATATTTTTTTATGAGAATGGGCCACTTCGAACACAACAAGATTATGGTCTAATTCCCCCTGAATGATACCCACTATCGGACATGGATAACTTCATCCTCAAATCCTTTAGACATTAGAAAGTAATCAATCCTGTTTGCTATCATGTATTCTTGTGTCTTCCTTTTATCTAGGTGGGGTGAGTTTTTTAGTTTGATATCCAACAAGCCCATAAATTTCATCTTTCTTATAAAGTAACCAGAGCGATAATACATACGATAATCCAATCCCCATATTTTTGAAGCTCCTAATGTAAAGTTTACGTATTCCTCTATCACCATAAGGGAAATTTAAATACAATGTATATTTGTTTAAGGGATTAGCTATCCCTTGGAAATTGAGGGCCAAGAATATCATTTAAGCCCCTCATAAGGGGAATATTCTCTACGAGCCTTGATTAGAGATAATTCTGTTCCACTTCTAACTTATGATTATGCTAGTTTTTCTGCCATGGGTATGTAAGTCTTTCTCCCTCTTTATCTTTCCTTCAAATTTTCTTATTAAGTATCCCTAATCACCTTTCCACCTTCCCTACGAAGTCAAGGATTTCATTTATTATCTATCAAAATTTATATTTGGAGGATTTGGATAAGAAGAGTCATAGGAACCCCTCCCTAGCCTTTAACTCCAAACTAGGGTTTTCAAAAGTCCTTGCATGATGTTATTTTTCTACCAGATCTTGATCAATCACTGGTAGAGGGATTAGGGTTAGGGACACATACTTTTTAATGCTTGAAAGACAAGGAGAAAATTTATTGTTAGAATGTAATCCTTTTATTTTTTCATCTAACCCTAAGTTCTAAAAGTAAAATTTCCAAATATTTTTGTCAGGGGAAGGTAACTAAGAGGACTTACACATGATGAGTTTGCAAGCCATCTTTTCATTGATAGGATCTATGATCTATTCCTTGTGTTATCCCTAGGTCGAAGGATGCTCTACTAGTATCACCAGCTTGTCCAATGTACCTTCTATTTTCCTCCTTTCCTTTATAACATTTTTCGTCCTATGTGTTAGATGAAATTGTAGCAATTCCACTCCTACTACTTGTGGTTGCTTCCTCTAAGCCCACATATTCCTCTAATTTGGGTGATTTTAGTCCATTACTTCGTGCCCATGAGTATGGCATTTCCCACATATGAAGGGTATGCCCTCATAATCAAAAGTTAGTTAAAAAAATCTTCACCATTCTTTATAACCAGTTCCTTTGCCAATTGTTTACTCGTTTCAAGACCCACTAATATCCTTGCCATCCCAAAGTACCTATTGTCTTGAAAAGATAAAATAAAATTCATAAAATATACCAATGGAATTTCCTATTTCTTAAAACATATCCTTTGACCATAATACAAGTGGTAGCCCTAATATTTGGATCCATACCAGAAGAATTTCCACTCAAGTCATTGTAGAATCAAAGTGGACATTCCATTTCTTCAAAAAAATATTTTGGGAGCCCCATATACATCTAATTTGGAGAACCTTGTTTACCCCTCCTATAAAATAAAAAAGCTATAACAATGGCCCCTTAGCTAGGGTCATTATGTAGGGTGTGTATCTGACCCAATGATCAAAGTTTAGCTTCCTCTAATCCTTTATAAATTTAGAAAACATCATTTTTCTTACAAATCATCCTACAAGTACCTTCTCTTCTAGTTCCATAACATTATTTAACTTAGTTTCTGAACATAAATTCGAATTTATCAATAATGGCATTTTTTTATGCATTTCATTCTCTTTGATTTTGTCTCTCCTTCTAGCGAAGGTTGTCCCATGGCTCCCTCCTTCCTTTGTGGATGAATCATTCCTTAAGTAAAATTCCATATGCTTTGTGACATCCCCTAGTTAATAATTTTCTCATTGTGAGGGAATTTTGATATCCCTTGGTTAATATTTCTCTCTTGTAAATAATTATGATTATTTAAATGGCTGAGAGAGGGACACAAATTCCATTGCTTGAGGGAATTGATGTTTTAAATATCAGCCATGGGTTGGCTGAGAAGATTAAATAAGCTAATTGTGCATTAAATTTAAATAAAGAAATGAGGGTAGCTCTAGGTGTCCTTTAGTCCCAACCAAAAGAAATAAGAGGACAAAATTTAAAGACAATCATGGGTAGCATTGTCAGGCAAGTTATTTTTGTGCGATCGTGGGGGCATAATAGGCAGTTAGTCTATCCAAGAAAAGAAGGAGGACCTTCATACATTCAATTCATTCATTTATACATGTGCTCCCATACAATTTCCTGCACACATAGAGGCATATGAAGTGAAGGAAGCATCTAGAGCTACTGTGTAAGAGCACAAAGATGAAAGAAGAGAAAAGCGATTTCTATCATTGGATTGAAATGGAACACCAACTGAGGAAAAATCCTATGAGAGAGGATTACCAGTTAAAACATTACAAAGAGAGGAGACTTTATTAAATGCTGAAGAACCCACCAGAAGCTTGGAATTGAAGAAACTAATGTATTGGGAAGAATCACTCAGGTGCATGTGAAGCTGGTGAACCACCAGGGGTTGCCTTGGGGGATGAAGCTCTGGTGCTTGTCTCACTGATGAACCACAAGGAGAGGTGATTTATTCTAGCTATAAGTAGTTTATCCATTGATGAAACTTCCTTATTATGGACTTTTTTCTCTTAAAAGTGAGTTTAACTCTTTGTACTATGATATCCTAGCATGGATGTTCATAATGTATGGAAAAGTATTAGACGACCTTGGGAGAGATTTATGTAGTTGGTGGATAAAGGAAGAATGGCTTTGAGACATCCTGTGTTAGTTGTTGTTTCGATAGAGTTATGTAGCTAGAGGATGAAGGCAAAGTGGCCTTGAGACATTATATTTCAGGTGTTTCTTTGGTTGAAGTTCCCTTTGAAAGCACTCCACCTCAAGCTTTGGAATCTGGCTTGGGGGTGACAACTACAAGTGATAATGGTTGTAGCTTGTTTATGGTTGCATGGAGAGCCAAAGTCCCGATCTCAGTTTCCTTCTTATTTGGTTTTATAAGTGTTGACGGCGCTGGAAATTGATTAACCAAGGTGGCCTCTCTGATGTGAAGTCCCAATTAGACATCACACCATTTGGAATAGGGTACCCATTGAAGTATCCACCCGGTTTCCATATATTCTTATAGATTTTCCTCAGCTCTAACCATCATCAAGAGAGAGGGATGCACATGTACTTTCGAAAAGAAAGTGAGTGTGCCTAGCGAGTGTTAAATTATAGGTGTGTCAAGGTTCTTCTACTGTGAAGGGGAAGAAAAGGTGAGCCTCTAAGAGAGAGGTAATAGTACCACTATAGTAGAAACATAGAGAAACAAGAAAAATCCATTTAACATCTAGAGGAATAGTGTTATGCTCTTGACCTGCGAGAAAATGCCAGAATACCGAATATACGAAGAAAGACAACCCAGAACACAGAACAATATGAGAAATAACAACATGTATTTTATTATTCAGAGATAAAAGCAATGTTCACTTTCCTCTTCGAGGGGGCAACCTCCAATAGAGCAGGGCTCAATTACAAAATAAGACATGACGCTCCTCAATGGGGAGTCTCTATCCTTTATATAGGATTCATACATGCAATACCATGGGTTAGTACCATGGTTCTCTTAATACCATCTATCTAATACCATGGCTCGTTTGCAACTAATTGTGGTCCCTTTCTTTAAATGTGGGTCAACCACTTACAATTATTAATATGGGCTTTATTGACTCTTTAACTAACTATAACTATGACTCGACCCTATTACATAAATAAGGGGGTTAGGGTTGGACCCTAACATGCCCTCCCTCATAAAAACAACCTTGTCCTCAAGGATGAAGCTCCAGAAACTGCTGAAGAATAGTGGCTGGTTCCCAGGTTGCATCTTCCAGAAAGGTGTCTTTCCAATTGACGAGGACTTCCTTGATTATGCGGCCACGCAGATGTCATTCTCGCTTGTCCAAGACTTGTTTAGGTTGGAGCCAGATTGAACCTTCTTCATCCAATTCAGGTAGATGGGTTTGAATTCCACAATTGTTCCCCACCACTTTCTTGAGGCATGATACATGGGAGACATGATGGATTTTTGCAGTGGGTGGAAATGCTAGCTTGTAGGCTACTTTGCCAATGCGCTGAAGTATTTGATAAGGTCTGTAGAATTTTGGAGATAATTTCTGACTACCCTTGTCTTTGAGTGATGTTTGCTTGTATGGTTGTAGCCTAAAAATACTTGATCCCCTTCTTGAAATGTGTGCTCCAAATGATGTTAGTCTGCCTATTGCTTCATGCGATTATGAGCTTAATGGAGATTATCTTTGAGACGAGCTAGCACGGTTGCAAGGTTCTATAGGAGTTGATCCATTGCTTGCACCTTAGAGCATCCTGAGATATAAGAAGTTGGTGAAGGGGGGAGTTGACCATAAACTGTTTCATAGGGGGTCATCTTGGTGGTGGCATGATAGTTAGTATTATATCACCATTCAGCTAAAGGTAACCATTGTACCCATTGATGTTTCCATTGAAAATAGCAACAACAAATGCTAAAAATAGAAATGCTAAAAATGGCATTGCTATAGATAGCATTTTAGGATATGTTCCAATTTTAATTTGTCCTTGAATTAGAATTGAGAATTAAAATTCGAATTTAGTCTCACCAACTGTTTGAAAAATAATTAATTCATCTTGAGTTAATTAGTTGTAGAAATTCAAACATGAAGTCTTTGTGAAGTCATGCAACAGTTATCCCTTTGATTGAGGAAGTTATCCCTTAATTAAGGAGATAAGGGTGAGTTGTATTTGAGTTGTAATTAGTTAGCTTAGTTAACTGAGTTAAGTCTAGTTAGATTAGTTCCAAACAGTTTGTGGAACTGATTGTGAGTTCAATCAGTTAATGCATGCATGCATGCAACTAGTGTTCTCTAGATAACTGAATATTCTCTCATAAATAACTCATGCATGTCAGTTTAGACAAAGACCCAGTTGAGATTAAAGGCAGGGACAATGTACTATCAGTTGCAAGAATATTCCTATGAGTAAATCTCTTGCATGGAGAAGGAATTCATTCCTTGAGGATTGCACAATTTCTACATGGTATCAGAGCAGTGTGTGAGGTGAGAATCACACAGGTTACAACTTGAGCACCCAGGGAAAACTGCGCAAGGAAATAGGAGGCTTGGAGGATAGAGGAGAAGGCATATGTGTTGTCTATTCTGTCTATGAGCAATAGTGAGGGATTGTACTAAGAGCTGTATAGCTTAAGAGCTAAATCTTTGTGTGCAATCTTGAGATATTACCACTTGTATGATAATATAGATAGCGGGGTTTTTAGCTGAGGTTTTCCCTAGAGTATTCTTTTGTGTTTCATGTGTGATTGATTCCTCTTCTCTGTTATATGTGTTCTGTTTGATCTTGCTCAAAATCGATTAAGCTTCCGCAAGTTTGATAGTAGAAGTAGATTAAGTATTTTTCTTTCATACATTGCATAATCAGTTTAATCTACATTGAGAATTTCTACATGGTATTAGAGAAAAGGTGATCAGATTGTGAACATCATATTGAGAAGGGAAAAGTTCAAAGTTTGAAGTTCTTAATTGTAGGTACAAAATCGTGTTCTTATCACACCTCAAAGTTCACCCATGGCGTTCAATGGCTTGAGGCTCGAGTATGCCTTGGATGGTAGCTCAAATTACATAGCATAGAAGGATTGCATGGAAGCAGTATTAGAAGACAATGGTTTGAAGGATTTCATTGATCAAGAAGTCGCCAAGCCAACAACAACTAATGCCCAAGAATTGGTGGAATGGAAGAAGTGTGTGGCGAAAGCGGGGAGGATTCTTCTGGAGGGAGTTCGAGACCATATTTTCTCGAGTCTCCATGTGAAGGAGACTCTGTTTTCAATGTGGAAGACATTGAAGGACCTATATCATAATAAAAATGACTAGAGGAAGCTGGCGCTCAAGGACAAGCTTTGGAAAATCAAGTGTGAAAAGGGCGACACTATTTATACATACCTGAACAAGCTCACCACCTGCAGAGATTAGCTTGGTAGTGTAGGAGTAACAATATTCGATGATGATATGGTGAGCTTTGCTCTCCTCAGTATTCCAAAGAGCTGGAATAGCTACCAGGACTTAGCGAATGAAAGAGAGAAACTACCGAATTGGGAATGCCTGTGGTCGGATCTGATGCAGGAGGAGATTAGGAGGAGCACTAGAGATGGTTCTTCATCTAAGCATGATGATGAAGAAAATCTAGCCTTATCCAATAAGGCAAGGAAGAGGAAAGGGAAGGCTTCCCATTCCAAATCGAGTTCTTCCCATGGTGGCAAGAAGATTGACAAATCTAAAGTGAGATGCTTTAATTGTCATGAGGTGGGCCATTATGCAACTAATTTTCCATTGAAGAAATCTAAGAAGGGATCCTTGAAAGGATCAGAAGGTGAAGCACTGTCCTCTCAGTTCAAATTTGATTTTACCCTCATCACATGCATGGTTTCATTGATGGTGGGTTGTGTTTGGTACCTGGACAGTGGAGCCTCATTCCACATGACTGGTGATAAGAGTTTATTCAGTACCTTGGAGGAGAAAGACCTCAAGATGCGCATAGAGATGGGTGATGATGGAAAGTACCGTGTTTCAGGTGAAGGTACAGTTGTGTTTCAGAGGGAGCATGGAGCTCCTCTCACCCTGACTGATGTAAAGTATGTGCCTGGACTGAATAAAAACTTGGTATCGGTCGCGATGTTGGAAGACAAAGGCTATGATGTAGTCTTCAGTAAAGGAAAGGTGTTCCTGAGACACATAGCCACGGGTCAGACCAAGAGGATTGGGATTCGAGTGAAGAATCTTTACAAGTTATAGGTAGATGACTGTGTTGCATTGAGTTCCAAAGTAGAATTGGTGCAAAGCCAAGATATTTGTGAGTTATGGCATAGGCGGTTGGGCCACTTGCATCATGGGGCCTTAAAGATAATGCAACAGATTTCTATCGACTTCCCAAAGGTAAACTTGAGCAAGTAGACACATGTAAAGGTTGTACCTTGGGAAAGTACACCAAGTCTTTCTTTCATGATCGAGACAGTCGAGCTGAAGCAATCTTGGAGAGAGTTCATACAGATGTGTGTGGACCATTCTCGATAGCCTCCACCACAAAGCAAAGGTATTATGTGATTTTCATTGATGATTTTTCTCATAAATGATGGATTTATTTCATGCAGAAGAAGGATCAAACCTTCTCAAGGTTTTGTGAGTTCAAAGCCTTGGTTGAGAAAGAATCAAGAAAGAAGATCAGGGCCTTAAGACGCGATAATGGTGGAGAGTATGTATCTCAAGAGTTTAGGGACTTCTGTGCAGCATAAGGAATTAACGGGAATTGATGACACCTCATAATCCATAGCAGAATGGGGTGGCCGAGAGGAAGAACAGAACGATTGTAGGGGCATCTCGGGTGATGCTGCATGACCAAGGCCTATCACTTCATTTGTGGGCTGAGGCATGCAACACAACGGTCTATTTGCAAAATAGAAGCCCGCATCGCATACTTGGGATGAAGACACTAGAGGAAGCTTTCTCCGGGAAGAGACTAGATGTGGGTCACTTCAAGATCTTTGGCTCATCGGTATATTTCCATGTGAGCAAGGATGCCCGAAAGAAACTTGAGCTGACAATAGAGTTGGGTATACTTGTGGAGTACACTGATACACCCCACAACTATCGAGTGTATTTACCTACCAGCCGGAAGACATTGGTTTACTGAGATATTAAGTTTGATGAGTAGAAGGCCATGTGAGTTTCCCTTGAGAGGGAGCTCCAACTATAGGCTGTGGAGGAAATTTTGGTTCCTAAGGAGGAGGAGCCTCAGACTGATGCGGAGCAGCCGCATGTAGAGGTTCTAGGAGTGGAGACATCCACTCAAGCAGAGTCTTCCAGAGATGGGTGGAAGCACACGAGAGAAGCTGATATATTGTTATCAGATGTGAGAGAGAATGTGGGAGAACCATCTTCTCAGTGTAGACAGAGGAGGTCACCTGATAGGTACACTAGATACATGGCCCTTATTGGGGAATGTGTTGAGACCGAGCCATCTTCCTTTGAGGAAGCAGTGCAACAACCGATTTGGGTTGATGCTATGGTGGAGGAGTATGACTCCATAGTTTGGAGCAGTTTTTGGGATGTGGTTCCAAGACCGGAGAACAAGTCAGTCATGAGTTCCCGTTGGCTTTACAAGGTAAAGCAAGCTGCTAATGGTAGTGTGGAGAAACATAAGGCAAGGTTTGTTTCCTGTGGTTTCTTACAGGTCAAGGGGATCGACTATGATGAGACTTTTGCTCCTGTAGCAAGGTAATCATCTATCAGATCAATGTTGGCACTATCAGCACAAATGGGTTGGAAGATCCATCAGATGGATGTGAAGACTGCATTCCTCAATGGAAAGATTGAGGAAGAGGTGTACATAGAGCAACCAGAAGATTTTGAGACCTTTGATCGTGAGTCACATGTGTGCCGACTCAAGAGAGCTTTGCACAGGCTGAAGCAAGCACTTCGTGCTTGGTACACGAGGATCGACAACTACTTCACTAGGTTGGGCTTCACAAAGAGTGAAGTGGATGTGAACTTATACCACATCATGGTGGAAGGTAGGTAGTTGATCATTGTTCTTTATGTTGATGATCTAATATTGGCAGGTGATGATTAGTTGATCATGTCTTGCAAGGAGGACCTTGCAAGAGAGTTCAAGATGAAAGACATGGGTCTCATGCACTACTTTCTAAGCATGGAAGTGTAGCAGAAGGATGGGGAAGTTTTTGTGTCTCAAGGCAAGTATGCCAATGAGATACTTAGTAGATTCCACATGGAGAAGTGCAAGCCCATGCAGACTCCTCTAGAAGGTAACTAGAGGAAGGAGGATGCTATTTCATGAGAAGTAGTAGAAGCTACTATGTACAGGAAACTTGTGGGTTCAATGATGTACTTAGTGAACACACGACTAGATTTGTGGTATGCAGTGAACCAACTAAGTCAAGCTATGGTTCATCCTACCAAGCTGTTTTGGAAGGTAGCTAAGCATGTTTTGAGATACCTCAGAGGCACATTTCAATATGGATTATGGTACATATGGTTAGAGGGAGTGAAGATACAGGGCTTCACAGATGCAGATTGGGCAAGGAGTCCATCAGATCAGAAGAGCACATCAGGAGGAATTTTCAACCTTGGTTCAGCGGCAGTTTCTTGGTACAGTAGGAAACAAAGGTTAGTTGCACTCAGCTTAGCAGAAGCTGAATACATGGCTGCAAGTCAGGTAGCATGTGAGGCCATTTGGATGCGGAAAATTCAAGTGGGTTTGTTTGATCAGAGGATGGATCCAACTGTGATCTATTGTGATAATCAGAGTTGTATCAAACTCTATGAGAATCTAGTATTTTGTTACAGGTCCAAGCATATCAACATTCGGTATCATCATCTCAGAGACTGTGTGGCAAGGAGGATCATGTTGTTGCAGTATATTTCGACCGAGGAGCAAGATGCTCACATTTTAACTGAGGCATTGTCAAAGTGTAAATACAAGTTCCATAGAGACAGGATTGGGGTGGCAGATAATCCCTTTCTTTTTGAGAGGGAGTGTTGAAAATAGCAACAAGAAATGCTAAAAATAACATTACTATAGATAACATTTCAGGATATGTTCCAATTTTAATTTGTCCTTGAATTAAAATTGAGAATTAAAATTTGAATTTAGTCTCACCAGCTATTTGAAAAATAATTAATTAATTCATCTTGAGTTAATTAGTTGTAGAAATTCAAACATGAAGTCTTTGTGAAGTTATGCAACAGTTATCCCTTTGATTGAGGAAGTTATCCTTTAATTAAGGAGATAATGATGAGTTTTATTGAGTTGTAATTAGTTAGCTCAGTTAACTCAGTTAACTCCAGTTAGATTAGTTCCAAACAGTTTGTGGAACTGATTGTGAGTTTAGTCAGTTAATGCATGCATACATGCAACTAGTGTTCTCCAGATAACTGAATATTCTCTCATAAATAACTCATGCATGTTAGTTCAGAAAAAGACCCAGTTGAGATTAAAGGCAGGGACAGTGTACTATCAGTTGCAAGAATAATCCTATGAGGAAATATCTTTCATGCAGAAGGAATTCATTCCTTTAGGATTGCACAATTTCTACATGGTATCAGAGCAGTGTGTGAGGTGAGAATCACATAGGTTACAGCTAGAGGACCTAGGGAAAACTATGCAAGGAAATGGGAGGCTTGGAGGATAGAGGAGAAGGCATATGTGTTGTCTATTCTATCTATGAGCAGCAGTGAGGGATTGTACTGAGAGCTGGATAGCTTGAGAGATAAAGCTTTGTGTGTAATCCTGAGATATTTCGACTTGTATGATAATACAGATAGCGGGGATTTTAGTTGAGGCTTTCCCCAGAGTATTCTTTTGTGTTTCATGTGTGATTGATTCTTCTTCTCTGTTATATGTGTTATGTTTGATCTTGCTCAAAATCGATGAAGCTTCCGCAAGTTTGATAGTAGAAGTAGATTAAGTATTTTTCTTTAGTACATTGCATAATCAGTTTTGTATACAGTGAGAATTTCTATAGTTGCTTTTCTGAAGTGAAGCACCTGAGGTAGTTTTCCAAACATTTGTTGACGGCTTTAGTTTGACCATCAGTTTGGGAATGATAGGAAGTAATTAGTTGTAGTTGGGTGACTTGTAGCTTGAAAATTTCTTGCAAAATGTTACTGGTGAATATCGGGTTACGATCAAACACAATGGAAGTGGACATGCCATGCAATTTGAAGATCTGATCCATGAAAGATTGAGCCACCAAAGTGGGTGTAAAAGGGTGGGGTAGGACACAAAAATGAGCATAATTAGAAATTATATCCACAACCACCATGATGACTGAGTTGTTGCCTAACTTCGGAAGACCAGTAATGAAATCCATAGAAACATTCGTCTAGATTGAGGCAGGGATGGGTAATGGTTGTAAAGTGCCTGGAG
Source organism: Pinus tabuliformis (assembly GCA_031772625.1). Taxonomy (NCBI): domain Eukaryota; kingdom Viridiplantae; phylum Streptophyta; class Pinopsida; order Pinales; family Pinaceae; genus Pinus; species Pinus tabuliformis. The sequence goes on along the minus strand of CM062808.1, from coordinate 388,640,110 downwards.
GCTTGAATGTTTCTCCTTTGTGGTGCTGACACACATCACATTCAGCTACAAAAGTAAGAATGTCCATTTTCATGCTTGTCCAAAAGAAGGAACGACTAGTGTGAGCATAAGTCTTCTAAAAGTCTGCATGGCCTGCAATGGGAGACGAGTGCAACTCTACCAAAATGCGCATTTTGAGGGTGTATGTTGGTGATATCACTACTTTATCCTTGTAGCGAAGAATCTCATCCTTCCAAGAGTAGCCCGCTATGGAATGAGGATCTGATCGTAAGTTATTAATGATTTGGGAGAGCGGAGAATGTGAAAACCATTCCTTGCGAGCTTCTTCAATCCAATTTGGAATGGAAGAGAGATTGCTAGCAGGGTGTTGCCCTCCTCAAATTGGTGTGATAAAGCATCCCCTAAGACATTTTCACGCCCTTTCTTGTAAATTATCTCATAATCATATCCCATCATTTTGGCTAGCCATTTGTTTTTCTGTGGCGAGGATAGTCGTTACTCCAAAAAATATTTAAGGCTTTAATGATCTGTGTGGATTTGGAAATGGCACCCCAATAAGAATGGTCTCCAGGAATCCACTTCATGTAGGATGGCCATCATCTCCTTCTCATAGGTAGATTGTCTCAGATGTTTCCCACTTAGTTGTTGGTTGGTAAAGGCCAAGGGTCGGCCCTCATGCATTATGACAACCCCAATACCCGTACCTGAAGCATCACATTCAATCACAAAAGACATGGTGAAGTTAGGTAGTGCCAATACGGGAGTGGAACACATGGCTTGTTTGAGAGCTATAAACGCCTATTGTGCTTCATTAGTTGAGAGGAATGAATTTTTCTTGAGAAGGTGAGTGAGGGGTCTAGCAATGTGACCATAATTACGGACAAATTTACGATAGTAGTCGGTGAGACCCAAGAATCTTCTCAAACTCTTCAAGGTCTTTGGTTGGGGCCAATCTTGCATTGCCTGGATCTTTTTGGGATCCACCCTGACACCTTCATGCCCCACAATGTGGCCCAAATACTCGACTATTTTCATGCCAAAAGAGCACTTGGAAAATTTGACAAATAACTTATGCTTCTGGAGCAGTTGCAAGAGCAAGTCTACATGTTGAAGATGTTTTTCCTAGGTGAGGTTGTAGATGAGAATGTCATCAAAGAAAACAAGGAAAACTTTTCTATGATATGGTTTGAGCAGGTGATTCATGAGGCTCTGAAAAGTGGATGGGGCATTATAGAGACCAAATGGCATGACCAGGAATTCATAATGGCCTTCATGAGTTCGGAAAGCAGTCTTCGGAATGTCTACTTCTTTCATGCGTATTTGGTGATAGCCCAAGCGGAGATCTAGCTTAGCAAAGAATTGAGCCCCATTTATTTCATCTAGCAAATCATCGAAAACCGGGATGGGGAATTTATCTTTGACCGTAAGCTTGTTGAGGGCCCTGAAGTCTGGACACATGCGCCATTCCCCATCTTTCATGAGCACCATGACCATAGGTGATGAATAAGGACTGATGCTAGGACGAATGACACCAGCTTCTAGGAGTTCCTTGATGATTTTTTCAATTTCATTCTTTTGGGTGAAGGGGTATCTATATGAGTGCACATTCGGTGGTTGTGCCCCTGGGACCAAAGTGATGCTATGATCATGTTCCCCTCTAGAGGGTGGAAGCTCATGAGGCTTGTCAAAGACCCACAGGTGGTTGTTTAAGACCTGTTGCATTTGCATCTCAGGATGAATATGAAGAGTAATGGGCTCGAAGGCCTGGATGGCATTAAATTGGGTGATAACTCCATGGTGGCCCTTTTTTAACAACTTTTCCATCCGATGTGAGCTGATAATAGAAGGAGTACCTGCCTGGAGTTCGCGGAGGGTATGCATGTGGTCATTCTGCTTAAAGCTCATATATAACTCCTGGAAGTCCATTGTGATTAGGCTGAGTATGTGGAGCCATTCAGCACCCAAGACAATGTCACACCCACCCATGTTGATGGCAAACATGTGGGTATTTAGGTGGTAATATCCCATTTGAAGTTTGATATTTTCACAACGGCCTTCACATTTCATTGTCCCCCCATCAGCAATTTGGACCAAGAAATTAGAGACTGCTCTGACAAAACAATGCACAACTTTTGCGACTCTCTGATGGATAAAGTTATGCATGCTGCCACTATCAATCAATACTAATACAGGGCGATGTTTAATAAAACCTCTGATTTTGAGAGTTTGGGGAGAAGAAATGCCTTCCAAAGCATGAAGTGAGATAAATAGTTCTTTTGGAGTATCTGGGAGCTCATTGTTCTGCTGGTTGTCCTCATCTTCCTCCTCTGGTCCCTCAAAGTGTGGGGCTTCCTCAAATGAACTGTGATTAGTAGCATTAATTTGAAAGAATTTGGGTTCCTTGCATTTATGCCCCAGGGAGTATTTGTCATCACAGTAGTAACACAATCCTTGCTTTCTTCTTTCAACCATTTCTGTGGGGGACACCTTTTGAACCTTAAGTGTTTGGGTAGCACCTTAAGCCTGGGTGGGGTGTCCCTTGGATATGAAATTTGGACTAGGTGGCTGGGCCACTAAAGCACGTTCCACTTCGACAGCCTTTGTGCAAGCTTCCATCCATGTGGCTGGTTGGTGCATCTGGACGTGGGCTTGGATGATGTCTTTGAGACCACTTATAAAACATTCCAAGTAGAAGTCATCTCCCAGACCTATTGTGCGGAAGGCCAATTTCTCAAAGGTTGTAATATAGTTGTTTACTGTGCCTGTCTATTTGAGCTTAGTAAGATGACCAAAAAATGAGATTCATGGTCAAAGCGGTCACAAATGGATTTTGTGAACACTTGCCAACTAACTGCCCTTGGACAAAATTTATAATGCCACTGCCACCATTGCCATCTTTCTTGGTCCAAGTAAAGGCCTCCCACAGGTAGTTTAGTTTCATCATCTACAATGTGATTCAGAGTGAAATATTGTTCCATTTTTGCTACCCATATTGACAGATTAGATCCATCAAATTTGTACATGTCTAGCTTGGGAGGTCGAGGGTGGGAATGTTGGTGATTTCCATGGAAGTGAAGATGATGGCTAGATTCTCCTTCATGGTCTTCATTTAAGCATATGCCGCTGATTATAATGCCGACTTGTCCTTTGTGACGGTGTCTTGTAATGTCTGGATATGCATCATTAACTCCGACAACTTTTTTTCAATGGTATCCATCTTCTTATTGGCCATAGATTGAGCTTTGGTTTCTACCATGCACAGATCCTAGTCACTTGTCATCACTGTGAAAAAATTTGGGACCACCCGAAAATTGAAGCTGACAAGTGAATGGTGTTATCACTCAGGTTGTTCCCTTTGACTCCCAAGGGAATATGGCCGAGGTAACCACTGACTAATCTTTGGACTGCAGGTTCTAGCCCACCTGCAATCAGAGAGGGCTCTCTCTTTATGATTTAGCTTTGTTGATGATGACTTTAGGCTAGTTATTGATTTTGAGGGGTTTTGTTTAAGTTTTGGTGGGAAGGATGAAGTTTCCAAGTAGAGAGGTAGGTATAATATGAGAGTTTCAAACCATTGGGCATGGAGTCAAGGAGTAGGACTGCTGGTGCGTTTTCTTGGTCACAAGAGGAAAATGGAGCAAGATAGCTACACATGAAACAACTTTCAAGCTAAATGGAGATGGATTGAAGGCTAAGGAATGAGAGGCAATTAAGAATCTCTCTTTCAGCTTAACAGAGGGAAGGTGAATGAGCTCTATCTAGGAGCAGTAAAGAATCCCTAGATAACTATCAAACATGGGTGAATCAGGGAAAATATGAGCCAAAGGGAATTCATATTCATTACCAATTCAGAGGAAAACATAAAGAAACAACAGAAATTGAGCATAGAGTGCAGTCAAGCAAGTTCTAAGCTAATCTTTCTATCTGCTATTTAGATGGTGACATATGTATGATATGAGCATATATCAATGGAAAACAGAGGTAGAAAACACTTATTGAGTCATGTTGCAGCACAAGAATTCCATATTCATTCTTCAAAATAGTAATAACACATCAGACAGTCCATCCTCCAAGATTTTCAGCAGTCTTTGATTAAAGAAAACATCAAGTATACAGAGCGAGTCTCTAGTGGAGCGAATCAACCAACCAACCCTCTAAACAGTAAATTAGGGTGGTTTTATAAGAAAAATATCTACAAGAATCAGATCTGAGATAGATCTGATGTAATAAGTGTCTTTAACCTAACATATGCTTGAAATAAATGCCCAAAATATCTATCTAATGTTGTGTCGGGGGCAGCAGCCTAAAAAATGAGTAACTATGATGTCCTTAGAGCCCTGTGTCGGCATTTGGCCATAACTGTGCTTTGATTTCTACAGCGCTGTCCTTAGGTGGCCTTATGCATTAACTTTGATCAGATAAGCTTTAATGGCCCAATACTGCTTTATTGACTTTGATGGGGGCCTCTTAATGTTTGCCTGCTTTGGAAATACAGATTTCCACCAAAATATACTAACTGATAGTCGTCGTTGCTTCCTTTGATACACTTTCACTGAACCTGGGCTCTTTAACGTCTTCTGAATGCTTTAAACTGTCCCATCGACATTTTATGGCTGCTGTTCGGCCCTTTGTTTCCTTTAGAACTGTCTTTGCCCCTTTTCCGAACCTGTGTGAAGAAATTCCTGTCCATTTGTGAATTTCGGGCCAGCTAGTAGCCGAGCCATGAGAGGGCTTCCATTTTGGCCTATTTTTCTTAGCGATGCGCGATTAAAAACTGCCTCGGTTTTTCATTCCGGGCGTCCCTTGCTGTAGATTTCGCGCTTCGTGCCCTTTTCGGCAATGAAGTCAGCATGATGTCAGCGGTGGGTCCCAATACAGTGGTGACATGGTAGGGTGACGTCAGCAGTACGACAGGGTGACGTGGTGGTGATACGGTGGCAGCAACGTGGCAGTGACGTGGCAGGGACACGGTGGTAGGAGGCCGACGCAGGTTGATGACGTGGCAGGCATGGGGATGACGTGATTCGGCGGAGGCGGTATCCGGTTTCCTCCCGCACCGCTTTTCCGCGTAGGTGGTATTAGGGGAGGGGCCTCGGAACACACTAGGAGGCTGACACTTGGCGGAGGTATGGCAGGGAAACCGCCCATCCCCCGGATGTTAACCTCCAGTAGATCGGGGCGTGGGAATGACCACCCACCATTGATCTCGGGCATTGGCCATCGGACGGCTGGCGGGGTAGGTGAGGTAGCGGGAGGTTAGGGACGGGACCCGCCCGTTTTATTTAATCAAAAATGCACGACGGGGGGGGGGGGGGGGGGGGGGTCCAAAACTTTGGAAATGTGGGTTTTATGGTTTAGTTTTAAGCAGGGGGAAATGAGGCTAACAGTGGCTCCACTTGGGGATGGCTTTTCCTTGTGAAAAGCCAAGAACAGCAGGTCAGACTGCCTTGATCTTCTGTTGTTGCTGTAGACTGAAATTTCCCTTGTGTTGGGTGTCAAATGATTGAGAACTTGAAGCCTGAACATAGCATTCTCATAAATTGAATTTTTATACAATAGCAGCACTGTCTGCTTTCTTCTGCGTGCTCCATTATTACATGCGCTTGTGCCTGAGAACCTGCCTTTGAAATAAACACAACATAGGGGAACAAAACTGGAGCACTTCCCTTGATTCTGTCTTTGAAAAAGGGTGCTGATGTAAACTGAAAATCCTCCTTTCTTCCTTTCTTTTAATACTATTGACTGAAAAACTGCCTGCTCTTTTGCTGAGATTAATGTAATGACAGAGATCTAAATGGAGGACTTGCTTTGGTTCTGCCTTTAAAGAACTTTGCTGTGCTATTCCATTATTCGGCCTGCTATAAAAACAAAGTGATGAAAGTACAAGTATTTATGTACAAATATAATACAGTTGTGTTGTGTTCAACAACAGGGATCATAATAATGCTTTAGCATTCAGCCATTGACAGGGCCTTCTTTAGTTATGCCGTCCTCTACAGATTTGAGGAAATATGTGTTGTTGCCCTGCACAACGCTGATAACAAATGGACCTTTCCATAGAAAATCAAATTTTGCATGTTTGCCCTTGTCTTCTCTTCGTGAGTCCCACCTTAAAACTTTGTTGCCAACACCGAAATATTCAGCCTTAGCTCTCTTATCAAACATCCTTTTGAGCTTTTCTTGCAAAATTTTAGCTCTGTCATAGACCTACTCTCTTGTTTGCTGAAGATGAATGGTCTGGTTGATTCTTCGTTGAACATCATTTGGTTTAGCTTGGATCTCTTGTAACAGCTTGATGATAGGAATGCCCAAGGAAGATGGAAATCTGGCCTCCATGCCATACACCAGCTCATAAGGGCTCATCCCAATAGATTTCTTTGTTGAAATTCTGTCTGCCCATAGGGCATTTGTGAGCTTTTTATGCCAGTTCTTCTTGTTTTCTTCTAGCACTTTCTTTATGATGTTGATGAGGCTTTTGTTGGATGATTCGGCCAACCCATTACCTTGAGGGTAATAGGCTGTGGAGCGGCCCAAGGTAATGTGAAATTTATGGCAAAAATTGATCATCTTTTTGGATTTGAAGGCAGCGGCGTTGTCAGTAATGATCTTCTCAGGGTAGCCAAATCTAGAAAGGATGTTGGTCTCAAGGAATTGGATAATGATGGAGTCATTGGCCTGTCTACATGGGATGGCTTCAATCCATTTAGTGAAATAGTCGGTGGCTGTTAGAATCCACTTATGCTGGCCTGAGGAAGAGGGGTGGATTTCTCCAATGAAGTCAAGACCCCATTGTTGAAAAGGCTTCTCGGTTGAGATGGGCTTAAGAGGCAAAGGTAACAACTTTCTTTTGCCCTCAAAGATTTGGCATTTATGACATGAGATAGCAAACTTATTTACATCTGCAAACAAAGAGGGCCAATAGAAACCAGCCCTTAAAATTTTATCAGCAGTGGACTTCCAATATAGATGTCCTCCACAGTCCCCTGCATGGAATTCTTTCATGACATTGTTAGTTTCATTCATGGTTAAACAATTAAGCAGTATGCCTTCATGATTTTTCCAAAATAAAGCACCATCTATGACACAAAACTTTGAAGCTTTCATCTTTAAAAATCTTTTCTTGGTTCTGGACAATCCTGGGGGAGCAAACAGGTTTAACAAAACAAAGCATATATCAGCATACCATGGGGATTGCAAAAAGGTTTCACTGATCTGTGGAGTCGCCAGCTCCTGTTCATTGTCCAGTTGGTTAATGTCTAAGGCTTGAAAGTTTGTTTCGGACATTAGTTTGGCTAAACCTTGTCCCTTTATGAGCTTGGTTGGTTTTATTTCTATGTCATACTCAAGGATGTTAGCAATCCACTTGCCTCTTTTGCCTTCTAACCCCTCTTGGGTTAATATGTCTTTTACAACAACATTTGGGACATAGGCAATCACATGTGAATATAAAATGTAAACTCGGAAATCTTTGATTGCTTTAACAAGGGCATAGGCCTGCTTTTCCATGATTTGGTACTTCAAAGGGGCATCTCTTAAGGCTCGGCTGAAAAATGAAATTGGCTTTTCAGCTCCTTGATCATCCTTTTGCAAAAGGACAACAGCTATGGTGTGTTCAGATGCAAATGAAAAAATGATGAAATCCTTATCAAATTGAGGACTTGTGAGGATTGGGGCTTGGGTTAAGGTAGTTTTGATACTCTCAAAGGCTTTCTTGGTTTCAAGAGACCATTTTACCTTGGCATCCTTTTTTAACATGTTGCTTAACAGTCTTATCAGCTCGGCTAGATTTGGGATAAATATCCTTAGGAAATTGATCTTTCCAAGGAATGCTTGCAACTCTTTTATGTTTCTTGGAAATGGGATTTGAAGGATGGCTTGAATTCTTTCAGGGTCAATTCTAATCCCATATTTTGAGATGATATGGCCTAGTAATTTAACTTCTTCAAGGCCAAAGAGAGACTTCTTGGGGTTCAAGGAAATGCCATATTTCCTACATGTCATGAATATTTGCCTTAGGTGTTTGAGGTGCTCTTGGTCAGATTTGGAAAAAGGGGTAAGGTCATCAAGATAGACAACCAAGAAATTATGGATTTCCTTGGCAAATGCAATGTCCATGGCCCTTTGAAAGGTAGCACCAGCGTTTTTAAGTCCGAAAGGCATCTTCACATATTTAAATGTTCCCCACGGTGTGGTAAAGGCTTTCTTGTCTTGGTCATCCGGGTGAACCAGTATTTGATTAAAACCTGAAAAGCCATCTAGCAAAGAGATTCTAGATGACCCCACTACTCTTTGTAGGATGTGGTCCATTTTTGGCAATGGGTAGTGGTCTTTTAGTGAGACTTGGTTTAGATTTCTTAGATCTACACATAGCCTAATCTCACATGTCTTCTTTCTTGTGGGAACAAGATTGGATACCCATTCAGAAAATCTGATGGGTGCTATGATACCTGCTTCAAACATTCTTTTCACTTCCTTTTCAATCAAAGGGAGAAGCACAGGATTGATTCTCCTTAGTTTCTGCTTGAAGCGCTTTTGATTTGGTTTTAAGGGAATGGTGTGTTGGATCACTGAGGTGTCATAGGACTTCAAGTCCTCATAACTCCAAGCAAATACATCTTGGAATTCTTTAAACAAATCAACATATTTGGGCTTTTGATCGTGTGGCAAAGATTGAGATAGTTTGATCATTTTGGGCTTCTCTGCTGTCCCAATGTTGTGTTCTTCTATAGTAGCGTTTAAGGGTTGCATTTTTGGCTTTTTGGGAACATCATTTGCATCAAACATATCTTCTAACGGAGTGAGGCCAGCAGGGAGAAAGTTATCTTTTAGATCAACGATCTCGGCCTCTGTTTCGGCTATTTCCTCCAAATGCATCTTTTTCAGCTCTTCTATGTTTGCATTGTCAAAAACAGTTGGGTTTAGCATTTTTTAGCTGTTACAGCTGTTACAGCCTGCTGATTTTCATTTGTTTGCTGTTTTTCATCCGTCATAGCATCCATGTCAATGTTAATATTTGAAAACTCATGCTCAAGAGTGAGGAAATTGTTAATCTGGGCATCATTTTCGAACACTTGCCAGTCTTTAACATTATTTGGGATAGCATGCCTATGTTTTATCTCAGCAGTGAAATGGTGATTGGGCTCAAAGGGAAGCTTGCATGTACTAGCAAAAGTGGCTAGGCTGTGTGCCTGAATGTTATGATTTCTTGAAATCTTGGCAAGCTTGGATTCAATGAATGCATCAAGTATATTAGTGGCAGCAGTCCTATAGACCCTCATTCTATTGTCATTAGTGACAAAGTTGCCTTTCATTTGCTGTATGACTAAATCGGAGTCACCTAGAATGGATACTTTTGCAGCTCCTAGAGCTTTGAGCAGTTTAAGGCCTAAAAGGAGAGCCTCATACTCTGCCATGTTGTTGGTGCATTTGAAGTTTAGTCTGTAGGCATGGCCTTCTGCATGATTGTTGTGTGTATTGTGAATCCATACACCTGCCCCTGCTCCTAACTTGTTAACAGAGCCATCAAACTCTAAATACCATGTGATTTCTTGCTTGTGGTTAGTATTAAGAGTTTCAGTCATTCTTGCAGTGGGCAGATTTGAATTTTCTATTTGGGGAGGTTCTTCTTGTATGCTGGTTGCCTTGATTGTTTTGACAGTTTCATCAGTATGGGCAACCGATTCTTCATTGATGTGTGTGTCCAGTTCTAAAGCCAATGGCTTATCATCAGTGGGAGGACTTGTTTCATCATTAAATAAAATAAAAGAATCCATATCAGAATGGATTGAATAGATAGGGAAGTTTTGGGGCTTTTCCTCACTACTTACCACATACTTCATCAGTGTTTCTCTATATAGTCTCTTTGGTTGCCCAAAGACAGATATAGTGGCATAGGAGAGGTCTAGTTGGAGAGATCCTTGGAGTTTTGCTCCCCAAGATCTTGACAATAGCATGCCATACTTTGGTGGAATGTCAGCAACCACCACATCCATGAGGATTGTCTTGTTTGGGTATTGGACTAAGGAGACACATAAGTCTTTGATTAAGCCTAAACACTTGACCTGACTTGAGTCAAAGGAGAATAAGTCTTTGTAGGGTCTTGTAACATCAAGGTTTAGCTTCTCCATTACAGCTTTGGGCATAAGATTGTGTGAGGAACCTGAGTCAAACATAGCATTTATGCAATACTTTATCATGAATGTGAAAACTGACATAGAATGGTAACACAGCTCCATGTCCTGATTTACCATTGACTTCAGAACCAAAAAGGAGCTCAGGTTGATCATCTAATACATTCACATCATCCCTATTTTCTGGCATTTGCAGCGATCATTTGATTTGCTGCCTATAGATATCATGTTTGGCAAGTTCAGACAAAGGGATGGATATCTTCAGTTTACCTATTTCTGCCTCTAAATCAAAAGGTTTTTCTGACTATGTTTTAGTATTGTGACTGGCAGATTTTCCCTTTTCAATTTCACTTTCAACGGTTTTCTCTTGTTCTTCGTTGATTTCTTAAACTATTTCTGATTTGGAAAGATTTTTAGGAGAGCTGTTCAAATCTTCTTTTGAGGAAGAAGGTGGCAGAGGGTGATCATTAGAGGGTTGCATGTCTGTGACATCCTCTATGGTGACATCCTTTGGATTTGGGACTGTTTTATCAGTAGTTTCTATGAGGGCAGCCTTTTCTTTGATCTTCTTAGGCTGCTTGGTATCGCTCGGTTTAACCTTTTCGGGCACATCTATGGTTCTTGTCCTCAGCTTATACTGTTTGTGGACCTCATAAACAGCTGAATCATAACCTTGCTTGAAATCAAAAGACTCACCTGACTTAGTCCGAAATTGATTTATCTCATGGTTATCTTGGTCTTCTTGGGTTAGGAAAATTTGTTGCTCACCCTTTAGATCCATCAAATTCATGTGAGTGTCTTCTGTCTGCTCACTAGATGTGGATGCTTCTGTGTAGTTCTCTTGGAAAGGAGGCCTTATATCATGGTCTGGGCTAGACCTACCAGCATTTGTGTTCTGAGTTTTCCTGAAATTTGGGTTCCTTATGGTATTGGGCTGTTGTCCTTCCCATGTAGATTTCCTTTCAACGCTTTCCACTCTATCTCCCAGCCTGTGCATGCCACTGATAATAGCATCCAGCTTTTGGTCTAAGGCTGTGGGTTCTTCCTTAAAGGTGGTTCTTCTCTCAGTTCTAGCTCTGTTTCTTTTGGCAATCAGATTTGCCTCTACGCTAACAGCAACATCTTGCATGTCTGCTAGGCTTTGAGGGGCTCTTTCCCTTAACTGATAAGCCATGTCAGTATCAAAACCACCAGGGAAATTATACAAAGCAAGATCAGGTGGAGGTCTTAAGTTCTGTGGTATTGCATTATAAACATTATTAAATCTCACACAATAGTTGAGGACAGACTCTTGAGGGCCTCTTTTGATGGTGTCATATTCAGATAATATGTGTAAGGGATCTTTCTTTTTCTCCCATCTGTTAAGAAATGTTTGGTAAAGGGCCTCTGGGTTAGCTATGGAATTTGCAGCAAGGCTTCTAAACCAAGGCCTTACATCTCTCGTTAAGCTTTGGACAAAAATCTTCATTCTCACACTATCATCATCTATCTCATAGTTCTCGAAATAGTCTTGCATTTTCTTGGTATGCTGAAGGGCTGTGCAAGAACTCGTACCATCGAAGTATGTGATTTTAGTTTGGTAATCCTGAGGCATAGCCCCTGGATTAGCAGGCAACTGTAACGGAGCATATCTATTCGCCATATTCACAGGGATAAGTGGAACAACAGGGATTAATGGAACGACTGGAACAGCGGTAATAATAGTGGTAATGGGAGTATGTGCAGTGAATGGAGGTGTGGAAGGAGTGCTTTGAGAGGTGGATGATGAACTAGGGGAAGTAGGGGTTGAACGAAATAAAACTTTGACAGGGGTTGGAACACAGCTTGGCTGGACTGTTTCAGGACTAGAATTAGCAAAATCTTCTCTTCGCTCTAGCTTCCTGAGGTTCCTTGAGATTAAATTGGGATTTTCAAAAGCAGCTGGGGGATTTGGGTCTGGATTTGACCTTGTATAACGTGAGTTCCTTTTGGGAGCCAGATTCTAAACTTGTTTTGGTATTTTCTGTGAATGTTTTTAGAATTAGCAACGAACTGATCAAATTTTGGAATAACTATCTATAACTTAAAACTAGCATGAAGATTGACTGAAGCAGCTTTTATTTACTCCTGTAAATGTAAAGCAAGAATAGTTTCAAAGGCTCCCTGGCTGACATTCAGGCTTCATATGTAGTTTTAAGGAATATACAGAAATTACAAAATTCATTGTTCCCCAGTAGAGTCGCCATTATGTTATCACTTAGGTTGTTCCCTTTGACTCCCAAGGGAATACGGCCGAGGTAACCACTGACCAATCTTTGGACTGCAGGTTCTAGCCCACCTGCAATCAGAGAGGGCTCTCTCTTTATGATTTAGCTTTGTTGTTGATGATTTTAGGCTAGTTATTGATTTTGAGGGGTTTTGTTTAAGTTTTTGTGGGAAGGATGAAGTTTCCAAGTAGAGAGGTAGGTATAATATGAGAGTTTCAAACATTGGGCATGGAGTCAAGGAGTAAGACTGCTGGTGCGTTTTCTTGGTCACAAGAGGAAAATGGAGCAAGGTAGCTACACAAGAAACAACTTTCAAGATAAATGGAGATGGATTGAAGGCTAAGGAATGAGAGGCAATTAAGAATCTCTCTTTCAGCTTAACAGAGGGAAGGTGAATGAGCTCTATCTAGGAGCAGTAAAGAATCCCTAGATAACTGTCAAACATGGGTGAATCAGGGAAAATATGAGCCAAATGGAATTCATATTCATTACCAATTCAGAGGAAAACATAAAGAAACAACAGAAATTGAGCATAGAGTGTAGTCAAGCAAGTTCTAAGCTAATCTTTCTATCTGCTATTTAGATGGTGACATATGTATGATATGAGCATATGTCAATGGAAAACAGAGGTAGAAAACACTTATTGAGTGTTATAGACATTTTTGTGCCCTACAACTCCAAGCATGAAATGTCCATAAACCAAGGGCTCCTAAGTACCTAAAAATGTTGTTCTAACCCCTAAAGGAACAAGGTCAACAGATTACAGCTTCTCCCAGAAGTTCTCCATGAAAAACTACTCAAAATTGGTCAAAACAGGATCATTGCAGCTGCTCCACTGGCTAGGTGCATTGCATCTCACCCAAATGCACTGTGAGGGTGCGTTGCATTTCAAAAATCCCTTATGTGGGGTGCGATGGGCGAGAAATGACAAATGGCAGTGTCATTCCGCGAGGTGGAGAGGCAATGGAAGCTTCCAGAATCTTCTCCTGTGACACTTGCCTCACTGAATTTGACCAAGGATGAGTAAGAGGCCCTCAGTCTCCAAGTGGAAGCAAGAACTGACAGAGAGAAGACACTAATCAAATCACAAGCTGACTCATCCTCCTTACAGATATCTATATATGGATCCCTCATCCCAGAGATCCAGAGGCTGGAATTTTGCATATTGTAAGGAATTGCTGTTGGTTTCTAGAGACAAACATCAGATTGTTGGGTGATCTATGCTTTGTTTGAGGTGAAGAGGGGCTTCTTTGCTGGGAGGTTGATGCTAGGTCGGAACCACTGGTTGTAACTCCTCCTGGATCTTTTCTTGTTTATCAATAAAAGCTATTTGAGTTCTCCTCCATGCTTTTGTATCATTGATGCTTGTTACATTTGTATGGTCAATTTAAATCTGATCCTAAGTTGTTTATGAATATAGATCCATGTATTTGTATAGTGCTATGCTTCTGTGATCTTACAGGTACTTTGTGAAGCTGGGCGTGCTAGTGAGCAGGTAGTTGGAGACTATCAAAGAAGAGAGGGATCGAATCAAAGGATTAGCGCAAGACACAGGTTGGTTCTTTCTATTCCTCTCTATCTATAATTCATAAAGGAAATACAAAAGTAGCTTTTCTCTATTTGTTTCTAAGGTAGCTGTCACAACTTAGTGGGATAGAGCAGTTCTAAATAGACACTTTTCCCTGTAACAAAATGGCGACTCCACTGGGGAGATAATTAGTTTGTCTGTTTATCATTCTTTGTTGTTTGTTTCATAAACTTATAAGTAGCATTCGAACTGCATTTGCCATAACAAATGCAAAGTAGATAACTGCTGCTTCAATCCATTCACTGGATCTGTTTATGATTTAAACAACTGATTCACAAACTATCTGATTGCCCTTGTGATAGCTCTTAGATCCTCCTTAGATCTACCCTTGATTGTTGCATTACTGATTGCTTTTTACTCGGCCAAAAACCAAGGACTGAACTACAAACTGTGAGCCGGAACCCGGACAGAGTCTCGTTTCTGGCCCAGCGCAGGTACTGTTCAGAGATTCTGAATTTCAACGCACTTCCTGAAGGGACAACCTGCGCTGCATTTCAAATTCTCTGTGTTACAAGTGCGCTGATCAGACTAGCTCTGTGCAGCTGTGGTTCTTGTGCCTCATTCTTTCCAGTTCTATCCCTGAATTTGCTGCCTGTGATCAGTATATGTCTGTTTGAAACCCCTTTTCCTTGCTGTTATTCCGCCTCCTTTGTACAAAAGAACTGTAGATGTTTTTGTGTGTTTGTTGAGTCGTTTACAGTTTTCCTTTGCAAAAGTAGCATAGTCGTACTGTCATCCTTTGATTTGAATCTGTTGCAAGTGTCGATTTCGATCATAGGAGAAAGTTTGATTGCTGTTGATGGTCGATTATCTTGTTACTATTGCCTTTGGTCTGAATTTGTAATTTTCTAGTGTCAAGAACGAGTGTTCATTTCAAAATCGTAAGGTGTCGTAATCATCTCTATTTTTGATTTCGAAAAATAGCTTGTTTATATTTGTCGCTTGAAAATAAATTCAGATTTGTACATCAACTTTCTTTTTAGCATCAATACTAAGAAAGTCGAAAACAAATACATGCATGTGCATTTGCATATAGACAGTCTGTTTGGCTTGATTTAGGAAAGTGCATTTACAATGTGCTCTTTGCTCTTTGTGAAAAGATTCTGTCTTTCTTTTCCCTAGTAGCTAGGATTTTCATTGCACAAAAGAGATAAAAAGTTTGTTTATCATCTTTAGATTGTATTTTAGGAATTACATCTACATCTCGTGGTGAACCCGAAAGGCAAATTTCATAAACAAGATCAACTTAAAATAAATTCAATGAATCTAACAATGCTTTGGAACTTAACGCACAACATTTAGAGGTCTAGGCTAGAGATGTATTCCGGCGTCGTAAAGCCTGGTAACTGTTGTCCTCACTGATGGTTGGGTGATTCCTCCACTTTGAGACGATAAGTGCCAGTACGGACTTGTGCTCCCACGTACCGTCGAGTATATTTTGGGAGACCCCTATAGGTTTAAATCCTTTATCCATAGGAAGCTGTGTCTACCGCCCTATCGATCGCAATGCACTGAACACAACATTCGGGAAGATTGACTGTCGTACCATAAAAAGTATTATGCATTTTTGCGATTGGTTTAGTACTCCCTCTACCTAGACCTCCAGAGCAGTCCCTTTCGTTCCTTTTCAGACTCCTTAACGGAAAAGGTCCATCTGAGCACTTGTCACTTCAGGCCCATTAAAAATCGAAGGAGACTAGAGTCATCTTTTGTTTTTTCTCGACTCTTAAAAACTGAAAAAACAAGTTGTGTCAAAGCGTCTAAAATTTATTTTAAGCGGAATATTCATTACCCCTTTCCTACGTTGATCTTGGGTTGAGAAAATGGAATCCACCAACCAAGGAATTCCCGTTGGAGGAAATCCTAGTCCCTTCTCCTCTTGGGGAGATGTTGGTGCACCCCATATGGCCACATTGTCGCTTCCAGGACTGACAATTGGTTTTCCTGTACGGCTCTTCTCAACCTCTATCGTTCAGAACACCACAATTCCTGAACAATCGAATCAGCAATTAGGCGAGTCCAGAGTTACCCACCAACCTTCTACTTCCTCTAATTCTTCCTCTCCTCCTTCCTCTTCGCTTGATGGGGCTGGTAAAGCCAAAAGTCAAGTACCTAAGGAGAAGAAAGAAAAGAAGAAGAAAGAGAAGAAGAAGAAGGAGCCAAAAGCGAATGGGGGCAAACGAGTGTCGTCTAGCGAAAATCCACACACTGCACCGACCAGGCCTAAATCGCCATGTGTCATTTGCAAAGGATACCACTTTCATAGAGATTGTCCTTGCATCCCTCGGATCTTAAGGGACTGGTCTCCTCATTTGCACAACCCGGTGTCATCAACCTCTGATGGTCATGTTGAAAACACACCGTCAACTAGTGAAAGTGAAACCCCAGGACAAAAAGGAAAATATAGATTTCCTTGTAAACTGTGCGAAGGCGATCATGCCGTCCACCATTGTCCCTTCTTAGACGAAGCTAAAAGAGTTTTGGATGATCGTCCGGTTTCACCGTTACGACTTCCTCCTGGATATAAAAAACTCTTGCCGAGTCCGTCACTAGTTGAAAATCCGGCTAACCCGCTCAGGTGGTCGGCCGAAGCATCTGTCATTGAAGATGAACCATCTGAATCCATACCAGACGAAAGTCAAAAGGTCGAGGCGGCAGTTGACCCGGTCTTGCCGTCAAAGGTTCTATCTTCAGATGATACAATCACTGAAGAGAACAAGGATGACACCGTCCAAATTCTTTTCATAAGCATAGACTCCAATGAACATGGGGGCAATTTACCCGTTCCTTTACCGCATGAAGGAAGTTCGTCAGAGTCGTACCCGACCGTCTATTCGGTCCCATCTTGAAGCAACCTAGTTGTCTCCTTCGACTGGAATCAACTAGGCAGACCCCATTTACCAGCTAGTGTACCATTCTGAATTATTGTTCAAATATATAGAATGGTTATGGCTGGTACCATCATAGATGAGGGGGTTTCTGTGAGTATCCTTTCCTCAACTGCTTGGAAAGTGCTTGGTTCGCCATCGCTTTTGGCCAAGATGAGAAATCTGACGGGATTTGATAAAGGAACCAGTCGACCATTAGGGATCCTTCCCGATGTGCCCATAACATTGAGAGGGAAAACCGTTCACATGAACGTAATGGTAGTTCAAGGACCCCTGGATTACAATCTACTCCTTGGACGAGACTATATTTATTGCATGAGAGCCATTGTCTCATCACTCTTTAGAGTGATGTGTTTTCCACACGAAGGAAGAGTGGTCAAGCTCGTAGACCAGCTTTCATTTCCTGGATCACGCAAGAAATGTCTCAATCTCCAGTCCGTACACCCGATGAGCGCGAGTGATTCGGGGGGACATGACTGAAACCCAGGGGGCATGCACCCTGGTCTGCTTCGGCAGGAAAAATTCGGGTATAGGGTAGGTTTCCGCGGGAGAATATGACTAGTCTGTACCCCCGTCCGTGATTGGAAGAGGGGGTTATTCTAGAACAAGATTCTCTTGTCAAAGTTATGTGAGTTGGCGGGCATCGCCGCTCACCTTTGTTTATCTCGATAAACATCGCCGAAGAGATGTTTTGTTTACGCCGTAAATAGAACAATCTTTGGTAACCTGTAAGAGGTAGGCCTCTCTCGGTAAAACAAATGTTTTAACGGAATAAAGAAGAGGTAACCTTGAAACTCTGTTTTATACCTGGGGGCATGCAAACCTTTTGGAGTGCAAGCAAAGAGTGATCATTTATCTGTTTTTTGGATTGGTCATTTCCTAACTTGCATAAAGAAAGGATGTGGGGCAAAACTCTAAAAATTGTCGTTTTATATGAGACATTCTTATCACATGACTAGATTGATCGAGTAGTTTTAGCACATAGTTCAAGCTCGTTAAAAAATAAACATAAGACATGAGCAAATGTTTCCACCCACGTTTAAGCTCATTAAAAAATGAACTATTCCTTGGTAAATAACCATCGTGAATGTAGTACTTCAGCCATTAAAGCCTTGGTCGTGTTTGCACCGTCACCTCCACTTTTTCATTGGCTGATCATTCACCTCCATTTGATTGTTTACCTATTTTGAGGAACAACTGCGAAGAGTGATTTCACTAGCCATCCTTGTGACACTGCCGTGATTGGAAAATTCCAAACCTTACCTGGAATCAGCTGCTACCCGTTTTATCACTCGTTCCTCAAAAGACGAGTCTCCTTTAAGCTCTTTTCAACTGACTCGTAAAATATGAAAAGATTGCCGAGCCATTGGCCTCTCCAGCTCATTAAAGGGACAGGAAGTGCTATCCCTCCTCTAGATTTTAATCTTTTTGGACTTGAGGGATTATTACACAAAAAGATTGAGCACTTGTTTTGTTCGGCTCGTTAAAACTATCGAAAATTCATCCCTTTTGTATTGTTTTATACTTTTTCGGACTTAAGGGATTAGATGACGAAAAAGAAATTTTGGAGTTACCTTTACGTTCCTTTTCAGACTCTCTAAAATTGAAAAGGACCGAGTTATCTTTGTCGTTAAACTCGTTAAAAAGATTAATAGCGACAAACTTGTCTTTAGACGAGAACGAGTTTCACTATCGCTAGGCTTGTTAAAACATAGCGATGGGTTTTCCCGAAGGGAAAATTATAGAACAAGCATATGTTATCCTCCTCAAGCTTGACAAAAATAAAGAGGTACTGGTCAGCAATGACTGGGGAAAAATTGGGAAGAAAACTCAAAGAAACTTTGTTGGTAGCAAGTCGCTCTTGAACATGACACTTCCACTCCGTGTCCTAGTCGGGTTGGGTTGTTTCATTCACCGGTCACATCACCATGGTCACGCCATACCATCCACATTTGGGGTTAATGCTACCAATCCATCACATCAGTGTCGCCGATATGTTCAAGAGAATTCATCCAGAGAAGTCACCTGTGTCTCACCCGCTACCATACATTATACTCCATTCTTTCATGACTGCCACCCTGAACCTTATATCACCAGATCGTTTTCACCTCCATCAAAATCATTTGCTCCGTTCCGTGTCATTGATGTGGGATTCATTAAGGCCCTCCTATGACGGATCACTTCTTGTCGACATCAGCTCATTATCCAAGAAGTTGATCTAGGAACACCCCATTCAGTACTTTGAAGCTTGCATGCCTCAATGGCAAGTTTCTCACTTCCAGTGACATGTTTACATCAATGGCCTTCAACCGAAAGATTTTGCATGGTGTTCGACGCCAAGTCCTTTATTCACACCACGTGAATTGTACTGCAGTACCTTGAGGGTCATTATCATTATCGATGATTCCTCTCGCACTTGTTAACAGTTTACATCATTGACTGGTAATCAAGCAATGTCTTTCCATGTTCAACTTCAGAACATTCCTCACATGGATCGACTTGTACTTCGAGTGAAGATTGGACGAGATTGAAGACCCCGGATCTAGTTTCATCCATCCGAGCTGCGATATATATTCAAGGAAATAAAGACATTAAATGTACAGCATTGCATCACAGATAATCATCCTACCAAAAGGATGATGACTCTATCAGAATCATCAGTTTACACTCAGACGATTGTCTGTCTTATGTACATGAAAATGAATTTATAAAGCTGAGCATGGGAATGCCCGCCTCAGCTAGATCATGAAAATATTATGAAGATAATGTATTGTATTGTATCTTATTACAGGTCTCCTCCCAGCATTGAAAGAACTTTGGATCCTCATAATAAAGCATTTCACCCGAAACCAAAAGGTTAATGGCCTCATACTTTAGGGGGCAACTGTTATAGACATTTTTGTGCCCTATAACTCCAAGCATGAAATGTCCATAAACCAAGGGCTCCTAAGTCCCTAAAAGTGTTGTTCTAACCCCTAAAGGAACAAGGTCAACAGATTACAGCTTCTCCCAGAAGTTCTCCATGAAAAACTACTCAAAATTGGTCGAAACAGGATCATTGCAGCTGCTCCACTGGCTAGGTGCGTTGCATCTCACCCAAATGCACTGTGAGGGTGCGTTGCATTTCAAAACTCCCTTATGTGGGGTGCGATGGGCGAGAAATGACAAATGGAAGTGTCATTCCGCGAGGTGGAGAGGCAATGGAAGCTTCCAGAATCTTCTCCTGTGACACTTGCCTCACTGAATTCGACCAAGGATGAGTAAGAGGCCCTCAGTCTCCAAGTGGAAGCAAGCACTGACAGAGAGAAGACACTAATCAAATCACAAGCTGACTCATCCTCCTTACAGATATCTATATATGGATCCCTCATCCCAGAGATCCAGAGGCTGGAATTTTGCATATTGTAAGGAATTGCTGTTGGTTTCTAGAGACAAACATTAGATTGTTGGGTGATCTATGATTTGTTTGAGGTGAAGAGGGGCTTCTTTGCTGGGAGGTTGATGCTGGGTCGGAACCACTGGTTGTAACTCCTCCTGGATCTTTTCTTGTTTATCAATAAAAGCTATTTGAGTTCTCCTCCACGCTTTTGTATCATTGATGCTTGTTACATTTGTATGGTCAATTTAAATCTGATCCTAAGCTGTTTATGGATATAGATACATGTCTTTGTATAGTGCTATGCTTCTGTGATCTTATAGGTACTTTGTGAAGCTGGGCGTGCTAGTGAGCAGGTAGCTGGAGACAATCAAAGAAGAGAGGGATCGAATCAAAGGATTAGCGCAAGACACAGGTTGGTTCTTTCTATTCCTCTCTATCTATAATTCATAAAGGAAATACAAAAGTAGCTTTTCTCTGTTTGTTTCTAAGGTAGCTGTCACACCTTAGTGGGATAGAGCAGTTCTAAATGGACACTTTTCCCTGTAACATTGAGTCATGTTGCAGCACAAGAATTCCATATTCATTCTTCAAAACAGTAATAACACATCAGACAGTCCATCCTCCAAGCTTTTCAGCAGTCTTTGATTAAAGAAAACATCAAGTATACAGAGCGAGTCTCTAGTGGAGCGAATCAACCAACCAACCCTCTAAACAGTAAATTAGGGTGGTTTTATAAGCAAAATATCTATAAGAATCAGATCTGAGATAGATCTGATGTAATAAGTGTCTTTAACCTAACATATGCTTGAAATAAATGCCCAAAATATCTATCTAATGCTGCGCCGGGGGCAGCCGCCTCAAAAATGAGTAACTATGATGTCCTTAGAGCCCTGTGCCGGCATTTGGCCATAACTGTGCTTTGATTTCTGCAGCGCTGCCCTTAGGTGGCCTTATGCATTAACTTTGATCAGGTGAGCTTTAATGGCCCAATACTGCTTTATTGACTTTGATGGGGGCCTCTTAATGTTTGCCTGCTTTGGAAATACGGATTTCCACCAAAAAATACTAACTGATAGTCTTCGCCGCTTCCTCTGATACACTTTCACTGAACCTGGGCTCTTTAATGTCTTCTGAATGCTTTAAACTGTCCCATCGACATTTTATGGCTGCTGTTCGGCCCTCTGTTGCCTTTAGAACTGTCTTTGCCCCTTTTCCGAACCTGTGTGAAGAAATTCCTGTCCATTTGCGAATTTCGGGCCCGCTGGTAGCCGAGCCATGAGAGGGCTTCCATTTTGGCCTATTTTTCTTAGCGATGCGTGATTAAAAGCAGCCTCGGTTTTTCATTCCAGGAATCCCTTGCTGCAGATTTCACGCTTTGCGCCCTTTTCGGTGATGACGTCAGCATGATGTCAGCGGTGGGTCCCAGTACGGCGGTGATGTGGTAGGGTGACGTCAACAGTACGACAGGGTGACGTGGCGGTGACATGGTGGCAGTGACATGGCAGTGACGTGGCAGGGACACGGTGGCAAGAGGCAGACACAGGTGGATGACGTGATTCGGTGGAGGCGGTATCCGATTTCCTTCGGCACCGCTTTTCCATGTAGGTGGTATTGGGGGAGGGGCCTCCAAACACACCGAGAGGCTGACACGTGGCGGGGTATGGCAGGGAAACTGCCCATCCCCCGGATGTTAACCTTCGGCAGATCGGGGCGCAGGAATGACCACCCACCGTTGATCTCGGGCGCTGGCCATCGGACGGCTGGAAGGGTAGGTGAGGTAGCGGGGGGTTAGGGACGGTACCCGCCCGTTTTATTTAATCAAAAATGCACGACGGGGGGTCCAAAACTTTGGAAATGTGGGTTTTATGGGTTAGTTTTAAGCGGGGGGAAATGATAATTTAATGTTTAATAAAACATTTAAACATTAACTTTGGGAAAATGACTGCGGAGGGGTAGAGATATAAGGTTTTAAGGGTGAAGGGGTGGATATCAGTTATTCACCTAACCAGAGGTTTAGACCAGTCCCAGAGTTATGACATGGATGGGTTCATAGTAGTCCCAAGTGGCTATTATATCCCAGAACTGTATGTATATAGCTATAATGCTATAGGGTGGGATATGTAATATTTTGGGATTTTATATAGTTTTTTGTATAATAGGGGATAATGAAATGATCTAGGGAGCTAGATAGTAGAGTTAGGAGTTAATATGAATTTGTGAGGTGAAGTGTAGGGGAGAGGCTAATTTTGTGAGCTGAAACTTAGACATAGGAAGTGAATGGACTGTGGAGACATGATTTTTATACAAGAAATGGGGCTTCTTTTTACTGAAGAAAGTCAAAGCTTGACTTGGTATTTTACAAAAATGAAGTGATAACAGGACTGGTTGGGCAGATCCCAAGGTCCTCAAGGGGATGTTAATGAGTGATTTGGAGATTTAGAAGAAAGGGGAATTAGACATGCCTTGCTTGAGCTCCTCCAAAGGGGAATTGCCTTATACCTGTGATCTGAATAGTTATAGCATTAAAAAACATAAAATGGATCACCTAGCTTGATTCCTCAACCACAAAACTACTTACCCAGCCTACTTACCTAGCATTTTTTTCTTCTTCTTGCATGGGTGCACTTGGACTTGCAGACCCTGATTATCCTTTTTCTTTTGACTGCCCTCCTATATAAACATACCCTTATATCATCCAGGGGCTCAGATTAAGCTGTTGAGCACCATTGTTTCTCTACCTATCTACAAATCTGCCAAGATTAAGCTGTTTGGACAGTATTCAGTCTCTATATTCTACAACAAGAAATTGAAACCTAGGGAAGCCAAGATTAAGCTTTTTGGACTCCCCTTAACTGAAAAACTCATCAAAATGGATTAACTCATCAAAATTTGGAATACAGCAGTGGCATTTAGACTGGCACACTTTCATGGCCTCTTCTTTGGCCTCTTTCTGGAAATATGGAACCTTGCAGCATGAAAAGATGACATATTTGGCACTTTCAACTGTCAATCATGAAATATGAACACCTATTGCAATAGGAGGCTAACAAATGGTACCACCGTGCTCAACTCCTCATCCTGATCTTTTTTACTTTGACTGGAGTTTTACTCCCTGCTTAACAATACTGCAGTAGCCAATTTCCAGAAAAGTTAATCCCGTCCAATGTCTTATGAGAATTGCCCTGAGGTATAGTAGACATAAGCATCCCTGCCCAAATGGTTAGATCTGTTTTCGAAACCCTCAACTGCTGAATATGAGTTGGACTGCAGTAGCCACCGAACCCTAGCTGCTAGATCTGAATGGTATTGTGGCGTTAGACCCTGAACTGGTGGAGCTGACTATTGCGGCGACAATAGAACCCTAGCTGTTAGATCTGATCTGGCAAAGAAGATGATGGGCAATCTTAGAGAGATGAGGGAACTATGGTCTCAAGGAGTGTTAGGTGCTACATATCGCAATATACATAAGGGTCCAATAGTAAAACTCGGCCCAATCTTTCAGGGCATAACTAAGGAGGATCAACCGTACCGTTAGCCGTACTACCCTATTACCCTATCGTACACGTGAGTAATATCCCTGACTGTTGTTCTTGGTGTACTCTAGTAGCAAGATGGCCGACAATTTATCTATGGTGAGGTTTCAGGTGAGCCTAGGGGGCTTCTGATATACCCATAGGGTACGTGGAAGACAGTTCGTGCGCGGTTTTGTCTAATGTGCTACTACTCGAAGGGGTACCCACAAGGGTTACAAGGGAGTCCAACAAGCGTGACCACTTCTTGTATTTCTTGCGTGCATGCCTCCTCAAATCCGCAGGTTTATGTGCTCAATGACAAGATCCCATGGTTTAAAGACGTTGGAACACATCTCTAGCCAATTTTTTTTTTTTGCTAAAAATGGAGATCCCACCAGCCCTGGAAAGTGCTATGATACCACTTTTTATGCTCTTGACCTGCGAGAAAATGCCAGAATACCGAATATACAAAGAAAGACAACCCAAACCATAGAACAAGATGAGAAATAACATCATGTATTTTATTATTCAAAGATAAAAGCAATGTTCACTTCCGTCTTCGAGGGGGAAACCTCTAATAGAGCAGGGCTCGATTACAAAATAAGACACGACGCTCCTCAATGGGGAGTCTCTATCCTTTATATATGATTCATACATGCAATACCATGGGTTAGTACCATGGTTCTTTTAATACCATCTATCTAATACCATGGCTCGTTTGCAACTAATTGTGGTCCCTTTCTTTAAATGTGGGTCAACCACTTACAATTATTAATATGGGCTTTATTGACTCTTTAACTAAATATAACTATGACTCGACCCTATTACATAAATAAGGGGGTTACGGTTGGACCCTAACAAATAGTCCACAAATATGTGATGGTCGTGCAACAAACTTATCAAGAAAGATTTGTTTAACATCCAATGCAATAGTCCACAGAGATGTGACAGTCATAGTAACCATCGCAACAGATTACCAACATGATGAGTACTAAAGTAACTGAAATAGTTCAAATACCTTGGCATAGGTGAAAGCTAAAACAAATTACAAAAATTCACAAAATAGTCTTACAAATATTCATAACCCATGCATGAAGAGCGTGTTGGCCATTAAGTTGCTTATATTAAGTAAAATCTCCTGGACACATGTATACAATGAACACTGCTAGCTCCAATAGTGGAGCGTTGGAGCCATTCCTTGCTCCTCAAAAGAACTATTTTGTCTCTCTAATGCCCTGTGGGAGGAGCCAAGGTGAAAATTTACTTTTCTCATACAATGAGGGTGCATATATAACCAATGAGGTGATGCTTCACCTTCCTTGGGACTCTTTAACTACGCACATGATTCTTTGACTTCCTATGAATTTTTGACTTTACATGACTCTTCATATTTTGAATGTGTCCTTTGGACTTCCATTTTACAATACATTTTGAATACATAATTACATAATCCATAATAATTATGTGGCATATGATGACTCGTGACAAGACATGACATGACACTGATGACATGGACTACATGATGATGTGGCAGTGCCAAGCTGTCCTTCTTGCTGCATCTTTCTTTATGTATTGTATAAGAGATGTATCCAATGCTTCATATTCATGAGATATATGCTTTATTCTTCATATCTACCCTCCAAAGGGTTGTGAATCAGATGGAGTATTCATGCGGTCCCAATCTTTGGTCTTCTGTTGTAATCCAGTGTTATTTCATCTTCTTGTTTGATGATCATCCTTTATCCTAAGCTCCTTAGGTGTCTTCTAGCATGTATTCCTTCTCCATCATCTTTCCATAGCATGATAGAGTTCCTATATATGCAATTCACTTGTGACAATGCGACACTAGTTTGATAAACCCCTAGTCTAATATGTTGCATGATGATCCACTAGCTGAGCCAAAACCTAGTGGTAGGCCAAGGGAGAGGTTCAATGACTGTGCAGTTACACAACTCAAGCAATCAAGGGTTAGGCTTGAGCCTTGAGACTATGCAATGTGCAATTTAGGCTGGGCTAAGGAAGAAGATTGCGCAGTTTGGGAGCCCAGTGAGATAGTCTGAGGGGTTGGGCTCTGGTTATGCCAACTGTGCAGTTCCCGAAGACAGAGGAGACTGGGTGAACGTGGAATTGTGCAATTCAGGAGTTCAAGTATGAGGCCTGAGCATTGATACTGCACATTTCACAGTTCTAACTAGGAAAGAGAGACAAGTTACACAGTTTTGAGAGTCAATGAGTCAGGATGAGGGGTTTATCACTGTTCCAGCCAAAGGCACAGTTATGGGAGGAAAAGAAGGCCTAGTGATTTCACATTTTCATAGTTCAAGAGCTCATCATTTGAGCTTGGGTTTCTGAGATCACGTAGTGTGTAGTTGGGGCAAGGGTAGAGGGCTAATTTGTGCAATTTTGGAGGCTAAGCCTTGGGCTTGAGCATTGAAACTACACAGTCCTTGGAGGAAGGAACTGTGTATTATGAAGTTTCAAGAGGCAAGGTTGTTTCTTGAAGGATAGGAATGTGCAATGCGCAGTTCAGGAAGGTCAGATGAGGCTAAGTTGCTCGGAATTTTCTGAAATTTGGTTAAGTGTGGGATCAACAAAATTGATGTGAACAGTGATAGGAATTGACTGTGATAACACACTTATACACTTGATGACACGACATAAATCATACGGAACACATGAAAACATACTTTCCTCAGTACAACAACCTTTGCAACAACTTACGACAAGTGTGACACTTAAGATACACTTTGCAACGACAATGATGACACTTGTGCGACAACTCGTGAAAATTTGGAAATGAGTGAGAAACATGCCTACATGATAAGAAAAACTCATTATCACAAATATTTCCCCTTGAAATAAACCAAAACTCCACTTTACATTATAAGCAACAATTCACATGCCAAAAGACGAGACTTTCTTTATGAAAATAAAAGGTTGAACGACACTTGCGATATGTGAACAATGGTGAAAACAACGCACGCCAGGGAGAAGATAACATCAAAATGATAGTGATTAAAAGGAAATAAATTGGAAGTGACATTCGTAAACATGAAAAAAAGACTTGCGGCGGTTAAATTGCATAAAAGCGACAGTTGGAGAAATGCACCAAAATAGAAGTATGATCGCAAAAAAAGTGAGGGACTATCGATGTCAGTGCACACTAATTGTCGACATGAATTGGACATCGCACAAGCACAATCTTGATGGACTGTGCTATGCTTATTCAACCTTGTGTAGAATAATGTGCTCATGGACTTGTTGCAGACCAAGCATGTTTGAGCAAGTGGCTTCAACAATTCTAATCCAAGGAGGGAGCTCAAAAAGCATCATCTTACCAAGAAGCGACTACGGAATGACCGATCACAAGATCCACAGTAGGCTCCAACATTCGAGTGTATGCAAAATTTTGGAGGGTGTTTTTCACAGCGATAACACTTGATGACACACTGGTACAACTCCGACTTCTCTACCTTAGTAAATTCTTTCGTGTAGGCTCTAGTACTTCAGGAACTATTGATTCATCATTGAGATTACCATGGCTTCCCCACTTACCCCGTGCATAAGCAAAATCCCCTTCATTCCTTTACTCGGTTAAACATAAATATAAGATCAATGATCACATAATGTATCGAATCAGGATTAGGTAATGAATTTCACGAGCTTTAGATTTTCAGAGTATAATTTTTCATCTCTGATGTTGCTATGCTGCTCGCAGGCCTGGATAATACCCCGAAGGAGTCACTTCAAGGACACAAACATTGTTCTGCTGCCAGCAGGCCTTGATAGTACCCCGATGAAGTTTCTTTCATCAACTTTCTGCATAGGAAGCCTTTCTCTTCTTTTTCCTTTATTTATTTATTTATTTTATATAGTACTGTGCATCGACACTTATTTCATGGGAAGAAGAGGGATCCTGAATTATTGAGAGAAGGAGAGTTTGTCCCTTCAAAGAAGCATATATAAGACCCATTATATTGTTTTCTCATTTATATTTTCTCGTTGTCCTTTTCTACTTGATTGGATCATTTGATTGTTTGCATTTTCATCATGGATAATCTCATTGCCTTGTGTCAATTGAGAGGATAACTCATCAGATGAAGGACCTGAAGAGTATGGAGTATCT
Organism: Pinus tabuliformis; assembly: GCA_031772625.1. Classification (NCBI taxonomy): domain Eukaryota; kingdom Viridiplantae; phylum Streptophyta; class Pinopsida; order Pinales; family Pinaceae; genus Pinus; species Pinus tabuliformis. The sequence continues at coordinate 388,612,241 of CM062808.1, read as the reverse complement.
TCGTCGCAAGTAGATGCATTGCAAATAGCATACCACAAGCGATAGTGAGATGAAGAGGAAGTTTTTATAATAACATCTTCTTTGACCGAATCATATTTTAGATCTAAATTAAAGTCTTCATGAGAAATTGAAAGATTAGTTGCTACACTTGGGCATTTGTCATCGCATACATCAACAAAATCATCATCATCAGCATTGTTGGAGAGGCAAATCCCCTCTACGGATAGAGGCGATCCCTACTAGCCCAGAGTGGGTCTAGCAACAATCAGTCAATGCTACTATGCAAGTTCCTAATTGCAATTAAAAGGTAGGCAAGAACACCTACTTGGATTCCAACGCTGTTGTTTGATGAAGAGATGCCACCTTCGCTCCTCTGCTCTGGCTGGTCACGATCTTCCGCGATCTCCGCGAATAGATACCTGCACACACAAAGAGGAAACAAACACAAGCGTGAAATCTAATAAAAGCAACTATACATCAGTCAGAAAGGATGTAATTCACATTAATCATTGCATAGACAAATGAGAATGGAACAATAATAGTAGTCATCTATTATTTATCAAGCAGAGAAGAGTACAACCAAATGTTCTGACGTCGGTATCCTTCTCAGGAGGGGCCAGTCAGCAAGTGTCTCAAGCATTCACCTTTGGAAATGATTCTCCCAAGACAAGAAACTCTCTCTCTCACACAAGCAACACAAAACACCCTTCCCTAAGCTATCAAGCACTTCCACACTTATCACACCAACTACCTATAGTAGCAGCAATATGAGCACTATAAGCTCCACACAATCCGAGCTATTCAAAACTAGCTTCTCATGGTAATGGTAGAGGTTTATATAGGAGAAGGAGTCTCCTTGAATGGTGGAAGGATGAGCTTATCTTCAAGGGAAGTAGTTGCAAAGGGTCGAACAGACATGCCATAGAAGGGAGTCGATACTCACAAGGCCAACAACCAAGTCTGGAGTTATCTGGAAGGCTGGTTGTTGGAACAAATTCGCCCAAACTGGATCAACGCGGGTGCATAACTAGTCTGGCGCGCTAACGTCGCAAAGACATAATGGAAAGGGCCATGTCAGCGCGGGTAAATACAAACAGAGGCTGCGCTGGTCATGAAATTCGATCAGCGCAGGAAAGTCGTGTGCTTCCGCGCTGGCAGCGCACGCGGTCTGTTATGAAGCGCCGGTCATCGCGGATATTTTAGAAACAGACGCGCTGATGAGGAAAACTTTGGAAAAGTGGGTTTTTGGCCAGTTCAGAAGGCATGAACTTGATTATTGTGAACTCCTGACACAGTAGGGTGACTGACATGGAGACAGTGACAAATTACTGTGTAACAGATGCCCCCTAAAGCATGAAGACCGAGAGAGTGGGAGGGGTGAAATGCTTTACAAAACTCGCCGAACTGGAACACCACCAGGAAGGACCGAATATCTCTGATAATCAAGTACATGCAGTCTAGGCATGGGCGCAGCCATCCGAAAGACATGCGAAAAGGTCTGTGGAATGGACGCAGCCACCCAGCTAAAGAGACCAGAATAATGATAGGGTATGGTCGCAGCCATCCATGAAGACTCAGGTATGGGCGCAGCCATCCATCAATGAATCATGTAATGATCATCCACAAAATCGCAACCTAGACCATAACAGACAGAGATCCAGGGTCTTGCGCTCCGTCCCGACCCGAACAAAGTACAAGTCCAAGCATGTGAATACATGAGCTGAAGTCGAACATGCATGAACATCGTCTGATTACCAGTCAGTGATGAAAACTGTTAACAGACGCGAGAGGTACCACCAATAATGACAATGGTCATCAAGGTACTATAGGTACAATCTGCGGCGTGCGAATCAATGAGCTGGTGTCGAACACCCGCAGAATCATCCGATCGGAGGCCAATGATGAAAACCTCGCGTCGAACACGAAGAACCTGCCATTGAGGCATGCAGGCTCTAAGGCACCTGAAGGGAGTCTCTAAGTCACCTTCCCGGATAATGAGCTGAAGTCGACAGGAAGTGACCTTGATCGAAGGTGGGCCATAATGTTTCCCACATCATCGACACGAGACAGAGGTAAAATGATTTGTGTGAGATAGCAGATGAGGTTGTATTATTGTAGAGGTCAACTTCTCTTGAACATATTGGCGGCACGACAGTGGATTTGGCAGTATTTGACATCAAATGAGCAGAGGGTATGATGACAACGGAAATGAGCAAATGAGAGGTCAAATAGGATAACCCGTACCCACAGAGGTCAGTTGTGAAACAAAATGAGAAATTCCCACCCGACACGAATGCAGACCAGTGCCATGTTCAAGAGCGACATACTGCCGACGCGACAATTGCAGTTTCATTTTCCCCACCATTTCTGGCAGGTACCCCGGTTATTTTTGGATGACAAGCTTGACGGGGATAGCATATGCTTGAAGAGTGTCATTTCGACGATGCCCGATGTCATCAAGTGTTTAACGAGCCTGACAAAGGAAAAACTCGGCGTCTTTTCTTGTTTAGAGAGTCTGAAAAGACAGCGGAAAAGGAAACTCCAGGGGGGGTCCGTTTTCGTAAAGTTGTGTCTCTCGAGCCCGAAAAAGTATAAAACAATGCTCGAAAGAACCGCCCGACCATTACGATCGAGGATTACTTTTCGTAAATAGTGCCTTCGACCCGAAAAAGTAAAAAAACGGTCGAAAACACGTCGTTTTAGAGCCAATAACGAGTGCGAAACGACAAACATCCGGCAATATTTTTAAGTTACACGGTCGGAAAAAGAGCTTAAAACGACTGCCTCTCATTCCCTTTAACGAGCTGAAAGGAAGCTCGGCCATCTTTTCTTGTTTCATGTCGGAAAAGAGCTCAAAGACGACATTTTTTTTGGGACCAAGTGTATTTAGGACCATTATGACTTCATCGTTTCTGAGGACCTGCACAGTAAAAATACCCGCATAAATCCATTCGACATGTTTAAAAACATAGTAAAACATGCGTAAAGGCATAAGACATTGACAGAAGCGCTAAATCCATGGTAAAAGCATGACAAAAACCTGCATTTGTAAAATCTATAGTTAATTAAGCCATTTTTACTATAAATAGAAGGGTAAATAGTCATTTTTACCATTGTTACCATATTGAGCCTTTGAGAATGTTGTGAAGCTGCGAAGTTGACGGAGCGAATTCTCCCCCGTGCGGACACCATTCATCGAACGGCTTGCTCCAGGTAGGTTCCCCTTGCCATGCGCTCTATTTTGAGTCCCTTTTTGAGCATTTCAACGGTGGGAATTGGTCGTTTGGCCAAATTCTTTGAGTGTTGGTGCGCTCTCGGTCAGCGCGGATTTCCCGCGTGGGTCCGCGCTGATCGAATTAAAATTACACGTACCACCTTCCCGGTCAGCGCGGAAAACCAGTGTTCTTCCGCGCTGACCTGGGGAAAAAACAACGGGCTGCCATGGTCAGCGCGACTGTTTTAAAAACAGTCGCGCTGACGCTGTAAAATTTTGTTTTTTTAAGATTTGAACGTAAAAAACTCATTAGTTAGCACTCTAATATTTTTTGATGCTCATGCAGGACGCAATGGCTTTTCAGTGGCAAGAGAGGGCCCATGATGTCGAGGATATAGCTGCTTTTGCAAATGCGAATTGCCGAAATGCCATGCGGGCGTGCGGATTCATGAAATTCTTTCTCACTCCACGTCTGAGGGCTCAGCCTGACCTGCTTGAGTTCCTGATCAGGGCATGGAACCCAGTAGATGGCAAATTTACCATCCGAGGCCGTGACATTGAGTTTGACCATATGGACATTTATTTTTTGACTGGATTGTCGCGCCGGGGCGTGATGCCTATCATAGAGGGGCAACGGCCCAGCGGCGAGACACTTGACCAGCTCATGGCTCGAGTGTGTCCAGAGGCGGTAAAATCGCGAAGTGGAAAGGTGTCAATTCCCACGGTGACTGATATGGTCCTTCGTACCATACTCTTTATGGTAACCCGGGCAGCGGGGAGCTTGGCCAACCATGAGGCCTCGAAGACCCATCTATTGCTAGCTCTCGAGTGCTTACAGCCTACTGTGTTCAACTGGGCAACGACGGTGACAAACAGCATGAAGAGGCAACTTAGCAACTGTCGTCGCGGGGAGACAAAACAGTTTGGCTACGGGTCGCTCTTACTCCCACTCATTCTGGAGCGGGTGCCAGCCATACGGCTACAGACCATGGTCGTGGATCCACCTAGAGGTCCCCGGGAGACGAGGGCCACTCGATGGGCCCGAATCATGCCGTGTGGGGGTGGTGGCCACCCAGTGGCTTGGGGAGTGTACTTTCGAGAGTGGTTGGACCAGCAGGTCATTTTCGTAGAGGATTGTCCATATGTCGGTATGGACTTCCACAACGATCCTGACATGCCACTGCCCGCGGGAGAGCATTGGGATGATGGAGGTATGACACTTGATCTCTTTTTAATTTTTTAATGTTTTTGATTTTTCATGTACATGTCTTGATAAACGTCACGGTGTGCAGATGTGGGACCTGTTAGACCCATCGGCCTAGCCCCAGAGGCTCGGAGAGAGGGGCAAGGAGCTGGAGCCCTGGCCCTAGTTCCTCCAGGAGTTGACACGTCGGAGACTGTAGCTCGCAACCTTGAGGGTTTACTGGAGGGGGTGCCAGATTACCAGGGGGTCGAGGAGGTCCCCATAGCTCATCAGATCCACACAGTGGGGGTGGAACCCAGGATGCACCGCCTCTTGAGGCGGGTGGCACGAGCAGCTGTATGCTACAGAGAGCATAACCCAGCACAGTAGTCGCCTAGGTTTATTTCCACTGATGTTTTGAGAGACATATGTCTCGGATGTACTGAGGACAGTGATTCCATTTTGACATATACACTTATTTTTGAGCGCCTTAGTGAGCCACACGATATATATATATATGTATATATATATATATATATATACATACCGATTTTGGATGGATCTTGTTACATATGATGATGTTTTGTTTATGCTATGCAAATGTTCAGTACAAATGTGATCTTATGTATGAATTGCACAACACACGACCCATGTATTTTAATGTTTTAAATGCAAGCTTAAAAGCACACACGGCACGCATGCAAACTATGCTTGGGAAATATCTTATTTACATATGCCTATTCTGGATGGATCTTTGACATATGATAATGTGTTTTATATGCTATGCGATTGTTTGACACTCATGTGATCTGGTGTATTTACTGCATAACAAACGACCCATTGCGGAATGTGCACATGCATTTTATTTTTATGAAAGCTTAAAAACACACATGATAATCACGTATGCAAACTATGCTTTGAACAATGGATTTTATTTTTGATGCAAGCTTAAAGGCACGTATATACATGCAAACTATGCTTGATGGGAAAGGAAACGGGCATGCCCCCAGCATCGTGTCTCAATTCGAGGTACATGCCCCCCAAGCTTCAAGCCATTGAAAATGGGTTGAAGGTTGACAAAATGGTTATTGCGCTCGAATTGCACGAGCTCATGTTTCATTGTTTTAACGAGGTTGACACAGGTAAAAGAACTGTCCTCGGAACGCCTTGTTTCATTGTTTAGTGAGCTTGACACAAGACAAGGAACTGTGCTCCATCCAGACTTCGTCATAATGAACGGGAAGTGGAGGCCCCCAAGAAAGTGGCTCCGGAGGGAAGGCCAACATCTCGGAAATCAGGACCTAATGCCCCCAGGACACTATGGACGATGGTGTCATCACTGGGTACGGGCACGGGGTGGGTGGCCACGTAGTTGATTTGCGGCGAGGCAGATGCAACTTGTGGATGAAAGCCAGGAGGGAAGGACGAGTGTGCTGGAGGGGCTTGTGGACGAACAAACGATAATTGATCGAACGTCACGATTCTTCCGTCGTGTGGAAAGCAGACCACACGGAAAAGTGAAGAAACAAGGGCTCCCATGGCATACACATAATCACGACCAAGGAGAAGACTGAAGTCTAAAGAACCTTGGGTAACCGAGACGTCTATATAGACAGTCTTGCCTCCCAAAGTAATAGGAAACTTCGGGAGGATCCCTAATGGCTGACTCGTTCCTCCATCAAACGCGGTGAGATGCAGTGCGACAGGTACGAGCGATGGGGAACCCAAAGCTCGCCAAGTAGTAACGGGCATGAGACTAACCGATGCTCCTTCGTCTAACATAGTGCCGGGCAGCACCTTATTGCAAGCATAGGCGGTGACCCAGAAAGGCACATGGGACGGAAGGGGAGGGGCAGTCAAACGACTCCAATCAAAGGAGATGACCGAACTACTTGGTGGGGGAACCATATGGTTGCCCCCCTACTCGGAAAGAACCGAATCTAAATTCTCCGGAGAGGTTTCAGGAGAACCTTTATCAAGCTTAGGAGAATCTGAGGAGACGAGAAGAACATGAGAATTTTTCTCTTCCGAAACAGAGTGCTTGAGAGGAGGTGAACTCGAATCAACACCCTTTCCGACCAACGACGGGTCTGGAACAGGCTGGGAACAGCCAGGTTCGGGAAGAGGGGCTTGGACAAAAGGGGAATCTGAAGCGATCTCTTTGTCAACAGGGGCGCGATCTACAGTTGTAGAAAGACGTTGATAACCAGCAGGAAATTGGTTTAAAGGAGCTGTAAGACTTTCCAAGACAACGGAGGCTTCATCCATGAGCGGACAAAGGTGAAGGGGATGATTGCCTTCACAAAGTTTACAGGGGATTCAAAGCTTCCCTTTCTCCTTACCATTCCCAATTGATGAGGTAGCATCGCCATGATCATCAGTGGACGATGAAGGGCGGGCCGTATCGTGGCACCAAACTTCTAATACCCTCCTTGCATAATCAACAAGGAAACTTAACCTTCCGCGGAGGAGCAGAAGGTGACCCGACTTCAGGTGTACTGGAGTGGATAGCTGGACTTGAGAGGGGGATTGTGTGTGTAGGCTCTCCCTTAGGGGACTTCTTCTTCTTGGTCTTCCTCTTCTTCTTCTTAGCCACCTGGTTACTCACATCGAGAATTTCACCAGGCGAAGTACAAGAGGACGACGTAGAAGTAGGCGTCGAAGGGGAGAGATCCACCTTAGGATCAACATGATGTTGTTCAGGTGGAGGGACTGATGGACTAACAGCCGATACGGTAGGGACCAAAGAGGTTGAAAACAACCATACAGGCAACCCGACAGTTAACCCTGGTAGGGACAACATCGCCATATACGGAGCACCAACATTCCCAAGAGGAGGGAATTGTCCTGGATTCCCATCAGAGGGGGAACCTGGGTTAGTGAATCCCGGAAAAGTTTCCATAGCAAACGAAAAACGAAACCTACTCAAGCTAACGCACACAAGATATAACCAGGTGATGTTATCGTGGCCGAATAAATTTTAAGACACAAGAACCAAACTTGACCTTTTCATGTTTCAAGAGTCGAGAAAAGGACGAAAAGATGACTCCAGTCTCCTTCAAATTTTTAATGAGCACGAAGTGACAAGATGCTCACAGGCACCTTTTCATTTAGGGAGTCCGAAAAGGATCAAAAGTGAATGCTCTGGAGACTCTAGGTATAGGGTTTACCAGGCGGCCCGTAAAACTGCTTATACACCTTAGCAATCGTATGAGAGCCAAGGACTTTCCGTACTGCAGTCAATCTTCCCGAATGCTGTGTTCGGTGCATTACGGTTCACAAGGCGGCATACTCGGCTTCCTATGGATAAAGGATAAAAGCCTAATGGGGTCTCCCTATATACGCGATGGTACGTGGGAGCACAGTCCGTGTTAGACCACTATCGAGTCACAGAAGGAGGAATCACCCAACCATAATGTGAAACAACAGTGACTATGTTTAAAGACGCTGGAACACGTCTCTAACCTAGACCTCTAGATATTTGCGTTTAGTTCCAATGCGTTTTTAGGTTAATTCAGTTCATTTTATGGTTGATCTTGAATTAAGTTTCGATTTCAGGTCCTATCGTGTGTTCTCTCACAATTACCTAGATGCAAACTACATGCCAAAGAATACCATTTTGTTCGATGAATTCTAGCTATGAGAAGGTAAAGAATTTTTTGATCAAACAAAACGAACACGAGCAATCAAACAACCTAATGCAGCTAAAAGCAAGGAAAGGAAACTTTTCTTTTGAAAATGCGAATCAATGAAATGTTCTTTTCCTTTTCAATTCTCGAAAGCAAAGCTACTAGTTTGATTTTCTTTCAATGGCACAAAGCATCCAAATGAATTTTGAGGAACAGGAACACCAAGCAAATCACTTAATGAAAGCACACAAAGTTCCCAAAACATCCAAAAAAGATCTCCAAATCAAAAGGAAAAACCAAGTTCCGCACGAGCTATGTGATCTAAGCTCGGCAAGACAAACAGGAATTCAAGCAAGGAAGAAGCAAAAACCGCTCGGAAACACAACCAAAAACACTTCAACAATCACTGAACAAGTGTAAAAAACAAATCTGAAGTTGGCTGGTCAAACAAGAGAACAAGATCCCTACGGAAGGCTTGACACACACACGGCCACTAGATGCCCTAGGGCTAGAGTGTGAAATCAATGGAGAAGAGCAAACACCCGGAGGATGAGAGTTACAACCAGTCAATTAGAGATTCAACACAATCCAACAACTGTAAAAGTGATGGCCGAAATACAAACCAAGCAGCGAAAGCAAAGAGGAAGGTATTTGCAAAACCGAAAAATGAGCAAAAACGAAACCCTGTGGAACAAGACTTCGCAAACAAGTACCTCAGAGTTCAGGCAATGAAAAACAAGTCATAGACCAAGTGGAGAGAAGAGGGGAAAGTCAAAGCAACAGGTTCAGGAGGCTAATTTGGACAAAAATGAACTCTACAGGATCAGCGCGGGTGGCCTTCAGCAACTCGGCGCTGACAAGAGAAGGCCTGTAGCAACTTTGCGTCGTCAGCGCGGAAGCACATGGATTAAGCGCGCTGTCTCAAAAACGAGGTCAGCGCGACTGTTAGTCGTACAGGAGCGATGACAGAGAAAACAAAGAAGCAGGTATGCGATGTCAGCGCGTCTGCTTTGAATTAAACCGCGCTGAGGGTAAAAAACGAGTAGAATCAAAGCAAAAGCTCCCAAACCAAAGGTAGAAACCCTTTAACAATTAAGACACTTCCCAGATGGACCCAGGAAGTCTACAAGCAGAGAATCAATCCCCAAATCTTGAAAAGAGAGAACAATCAAATTCAAACACAAGAATGGACACAAGAGACAAAAGGTTTCATCTCCCTAGTGGAGTCGCCAAATTGTTGGAGAGGCAAATCCCCTCTACGGATAGAGGCGATCCCTACTAGCCCAGAGTGGGTCTAGCAACAATCAGTCAATACTACTATGCAAGTTCCTAATTGCAATTAAAAGGTAGGCAAGAACACCTACTTGGATTCCAGCGCTGTTGTTTGATGAAGAGATGCCACCTTCGCTCCTCCGCTCTGGCTGGTCACGATCTTCCGCGATCTCCGCGAATAGATACCTGCACACACGAAGAAAAAACAAACACAAGCGTGAAATATAATAAAAGCAACTATACATCAGTAAGAAAGGATGTAATTCACATTAACCATTGCATAGACAAATGAGAATGGAACAATAATAGTAGTCATCTATTATTAATCAAGCAGAGAAGAGTACAACCAAATGTTCTGACGTCGGTATCCTTCTCAGGAGGGGCCAGTCAGCAAGTGTCTCAAGCATTCACCTTTGGAAATGATTCTCCCAAGACAAGAAACTCTCTCTCTCACACAAGCAACACAAAAAAACCTTCCCTAAGCTATCAAGCACTTCCACACTTATCACACCAACTACCTATAGTAGCAGCAATCTGAGCACTATAAGCTCCACACAATCCAAGCTATTCAAAACTTGCTGCTCATGGTAATGGTAGAGGTTTATATAGGAGAAGGAATCTCCTTGAATGGTGGAAGGATGAGCTTATCTTCAAGGGAATTAGTTGCAAAGGGTTGAACAGACATGCCATAGAAGGGAGTCGATACTCACAAGGCCAACAACCAAGTCTGGAGTTATCTGGAAGGCTGGCTGTTGGAACAAATTCGCCCAAACTAGATCAGCGCGGGTGCATAACTGGTCTGGCGCGCTGACGTCGCAAAGACATAATGGAAAGGGCCATGTCAGCGCGGGTAAATACAAACAGAGGCTGCGCTGGTCATGAAATTCGATCAGCGCGGGAAAGTCGTGTGCTTCCGCGCTGGCAGCGCACGCGGTCTGTTATGAAGCGCCGGTCATCGCGTCTATTTTAGAAACAAACGCGCTGATGAGGAAAACTTTGGAAAAGTGGGTTTTTGGCCAGTTCAGAAGGCATGAACTTGATTATTGTGAACTCCTGACATAGTAGGGTGACTGACATGGAGACAATGACAAATTACTGTGTAACAAGCATGATATTTTTCCAAGACTTCAGATCTAAGAAAATTTATTTCATTAGATTCACTACCAAGATTAACAAATTCGATATCAACCTTGAATGAGGAGACACCATCTTCACATGGAGGATTTTGAAAAATATTAAAAGAATCCTCACCTTCCTTCTCCTCTACCTGTGTAATGTGACTACCTTGAAATTGATCACAATTTGGACCAAAAACATGATAATCAAAAGTGTTTGAGAAACTAACTAGTGCAACAGATTGCTTAAGCAGATCATGGTACAAAGAGTCATGGCATGTAGATGATAGGGGATAATAGAAATATAAATAAGTTTCGAGACTAGAGTTATGAATAATAACATCATCTTGCAGAATGGAGGAGTTAGTATACACCATAGGTTTCATGAGCCATTATGTAATTTCTCCATTGAATAGGAATCATGAAGAGCGGAAGAAGAATGAGAAGATGGATCAGGAATTTGATTTGTGGATTTCCCAACTTTACAATCATCGCAAGGAGGCACCCACATTGGGACTGGAAAAGAAGGAGGACAAGGAAAAACAAGAGTAATAGGTTCCTCCTCTTAAATTAGAGGTGTCTCATGGTTTACAAGAGTTGGGGAAGTAAAAAAATCAAGAGGTTTAGTTTAAAATTGATTCAAAGAAACATGAACCAAATGTTCAAACTTTTTCTTACAAAAATTCTAATCCATATCTTCTTCAGGAAACTCATAACATAAATGAAGGAATCTATTACAAAAATTCTCAACTAATTCATCAGAATCCATTCTAAGTTGATTGATTCTTTTGTGAACATCTCAATCATCCTACCAATCTAAAAATCCTAGTGAATATCCTTAGTTAATTGATGAAAAGAGTGAATGGATGCAGATGGTAAGGTATGACACCATCAATCAACATTACCTTCAAGAGTGAGGGTGAATAAAATACACATAACATCTTCATCATCAATTTCAAGAGATTTACAAAACCTAAGAAAATCATTTATGTGTCTGGATAAAAACATACCACCCTTGCCATTAAACTTGAATTGAGACAAGGCATGAACAAGTTTCACGGAGATTGAAAGTTTACCAGGAGATAGGTTAGAAAAACACTTTGGGATTATGATTTGGGAAAGAGACATTTAAGATAAGAGATTCAAAATAGACTCAACATGCACAACTTGTCATCTGGCCCTCCTTCTAGCGCCATTTTGTTGATGGTGCTGGAAATCCGTCAACCAAGGGTGTCTCCCTAATGTGAAGTCCCAGTTAGACCTCACACCATTTGGAATAGGATCCCCATCTTAAGTATCAACCCAGATTCCATATATGCTTAAATATTTTCCTTGGATTTAACTCTTAGCAAGAGAGAGGGATGCACATGTACTTTCAAAAATCAAGTTAGTGTGGTTGGTGAGTGTTCAATTGTAGGTGTGTCAAGGTTCTTCCACTACGGAGGGGAAGAAAAGGTGAGTCTCCAAGAGATAGGTAATAGTACTACTCTAGTAGAAACATACAAAAACAAGAAGAATCCATCTAAAATCTAATGGAATAGACCACAAATATGCGACAATCATGCAACCAACTTAATCAAGAAAGATTTGTCTAACATCCAACGGAATAGTCCATAGAGATGCAGTAGTCAGACTAACCATTACAACACATTCCCAACATGAGAGTACTAAAGTAACCAAAATCATTCAACTGGATTGGTACAAGTAAAAAGCTAAAACGAATTACAAACATTCACAGAACAATCTTACAAATATTCATATTCCACGCATGAAGAACGTGTTGGCCATCAAGCTACTTATATTAAGTAAAATTTCCCAGACACATGTATAAAATGAACACCACTAGCTCCAATAGTGGAGTGTTGGAGCCACTCCTTCCTCCTCAAAAGAACTAGTTTGTCTCTCCAATGCCTTGCAGGAGGAGCCTTGGCGAAAAATTACTTTTCTCATATAATAAGGGTGCATATATAACTAATGAGGTGATGCTTCACCTTCCTTGTGACTCTTTGGCTACCCTTATGATCCTTTGAATTCTTATGAATTTTCGACTTTACATGATGATGAGCCTCATCATTGGGTAATTATATGGGACTTAATTCACCTCCTAGCTTAGTCAAACCAAATATTCTCACAACTTATTGCATACTTTTGATTATATTTTGTTTATGAGATGAGTGAGAGTTGGATATTTTTCTTTGTGGTCTCATGTGCATTTAATGCAAGATTAAAAGAAAAAAAGCAAGGAATTTTGGCAAAGACCTTAGTAAAAAATCGAATGGGACAAGGGAGAGGAATTATAGGAGGTAAATCCTCCTCATTTACTACCCTTCCATTCGAATATTCCTTCATCAACTCGGAGTGCAACTAGCCAAATCATGAGGACTAGAAGGCAGCCAAGAAAGTGGAAGTCAAAGCACCAGTTTAACTCTAGTTTGGGAGCCGAGCCTCCCTAATTTTGAGGAATTCGTCAGAGACTTTAGAAGTATAAGTAGAGAGGCCTAAGACCTTAGTAAGATTGGGACTTTTGATGTAAAACTCTACTTTATTTTCAAGCTGCAACACTTGTGACAATTTTTTGATGTAACCCATTGTTTTTGATAATAAGAATGACTTTTGTTTTGAGCTAGGACTGAGTTAACATAGAGGGTTGAAGCTCTTGGGTTAGGGCCTAACCCTAGCAGCCAAAGCTCCTCTTTTTTGTACGTGTATGTTAGCATATATTCATGGTTTAATCTTTCATTTGGTTAAGTAGCTGTATTTCCATTACAGTAGTGTAGCGCATAGATTCATGGTTTAATCATTCATTTGCTTAAGTCACTGTATTTCCATCACATCAGTGTAGCATAGATTGGTTGTGTTTTAGTTTGCTTTCGTTTGTGCATTTTTCTTCAGTTAGCAGGTTAGCAAGGATTATACCCGTAGATTTCCTTTCACAACAACCCTGACCAACCACCATCAACAGCGTGTCGCATAACTTCTTCATATTCATTTCAACGTTTGACTTTATGTGCTCCAATCTCCATCGTCGATCTGCATAGCTTGATCCAATGGCTATCGTGTCGTCTCAATACTTTATGCGCTCCAAATCTCCACCGTTGATCTGTCTACCTTGATCGGCTATCGCACAATCTCGTGTGGATACTTGCACGACCAATATCCGACTGAGAGCATGCGAGAAAAGTGGTTTTCCCATGCTACGTGTCACCTAGTTAGGCTAATTGCATAAAATTTTAGAATTTCGCTTATAGCTATGAGGGCGTGTGATAAAATTCTTACCACCTAAGAAAACCCACTCCCTCATTCCGCACGTTTTCTTTACCCTTCTGTCACCTCATGACTTGACATGATAATCTCCACCATCGATCTGCCTCACTTGATCTGACAACTATCACGTCACCCGATCTCCAACTAGCTTGGTTGATCTCCACCGTTGATCAACCCCGCATGATCCAATGGCTATCGCACAATCTCGCGCGAATTCTTGCACGACTGATATTTTCCCGAGAGCTCACGAGAAAAGTGGTTTTCCCGTGCTACGTGTCATTCACTTAGGCTAATCACACAAAATTTTAGAATTCCACTTACAACTTTGAAGGCATGTGATAAACTTCTTACCACCTATGAAAACCCGCTCATATTTCGTTAATCCTGTTCGTCCATCTCTTGCCTTAACCTCCCGCGATAAGATCTCTACCATTCGTCTTCCAATTAGTCTTGTGCGTCCATCTATTAACTTAACCTCTCATGATAAGATCTCCACCATTCATCTTTTGATTAGTCCTGTGTGTCCATCTATTAACTTAACCTTCCTCGATAATATCTCTGCCACTCATCTTTTGTCGATACTGGTCCTAATCGATCCAATGGTTCCTATGAACTTCTGCTTCGTTACGTCCTCCTTTCACTAATTTCGATCTCCGCTTGCTCTTCTGCTTGACTCCTTACATGCTTGATTTTACCAAAACACCAAAAATGTGAAAACATACTTAGTTTAGTTTCCTTGCTTACACATTAGTTTGGTTTGATGCTCTTTACTTCTGTAACATAGATAGCAGCATTAGGTTAGTGTTGATTTAGCAATTCTGCTTAGTTTAGCTGTTTAAATGGTTGATTAGGATGGTGTGATTTAGCATTACATGTTGTTTTCTTCATTACTGCAGTACAGTAGCTCTCTTAGAATAGATTTTCTCTTCTTCCATCAAAGAATCAAGCTTCTTCTAACTCTATAGAAGTGTGGCTTGGAACCCCGCGGGTCTCTTTCCAGATGAACAAGTGACAACATGCAGGACCTTCACTTCTACTTGTGCATATAGCACTGTCACCTCCAAGTTTTTACAAACCCCGAGTTGATAAGTAAAGCTGGTAGCCCAAGAGTTGCAGCATCCTTGATGCAACACTGGCTCTCATCACATGACTCTTAATATTTTGAATGTGTCTTTGTACTTCCACTTTGCAATACATTTTGCATAGATAATTACATAATCCACAATAATGATGTGACATATGATGAATCATGACAGGACATGACATGAAACTAATGACATGGACTGTTGATGATGTGAAAATGCCAAGATATCCTTCTTGCTACTTCTTTCTTTCTGTCTTGAATGAGAGATGTATCCAACGCTTCATCTTCATGCAAGATATGATTTTTTCTTCATATCTACCCCCCAAATGGTTGTGAGTCTTCATACGGTCCCAATCTTTGGTCTTTTGTCGTAATCCAATGTTCTTTCATATTCTTGTCTAATGATCATCCTTTCTCCTCATCTCATTAGGTGTCTTCTAGAATGTATTACTTCTCCATCTCCTTCTTCATCATCTTTCCATAGCATGATAGAAATCCTACATCTGCAATCAACTCATAGCAAGACCACACCAGTCCGATAAACTCTTAGTCTAAGATGCTACATGATGGTCCACTTAATAAGCTGAAACCGAGTGGTAGGCCAAGGGAGAGGCTCAATGACTACCAATTGTGCAACTTGGGCATTCAAGGGTCAGGATTTACTTTGAGATTGCATAATGCACAGTTCAGGTTGGAATGAGGAAGAATATTGTGCAGTTTGGCGACTTAATGAGGTAGGTTGAGGGGCTGGGAATTGGTTCAACCAACTATGCACATTAATGGCACCATTGTCCCACACGCTCTAATTGATCTTGGGGCTACAATTAATGTGATTACCAAGGACATTATGCTCAAGCTCAACCTCCAAGGGTAATTAAGGAAGACCACAACAGTTCTGCAACTTGCAGACCATTCCACAGCCACCCCTAAGGGAATTATGGAGGATGTGATGGTCTCCATTGACTCCTGGTAGTTCCCTACAGATTTTATAGTTCTCCAGCCTAAGGCTAAGCTTACTAGTTACCCTCTCATCCTTTGGAGGCCATGGTTGGCCAAAATTGATGCTTACACTAGCTACAAAGCTAGGAATATGACCATCAAGAATGGGTATATATCCAAACAGTTAGTCCTATACCCTCCCACTCAACCTTCTCTAGAGCATGATTTACCTTTATGGTTGGCGGAACAGGAAGAAGATGATTTTTATTCCTCCCAACTTTATGCTTTGGAAGCAACCATAGGAGGAGGAAAAGAAGATGAGGATGACTTAATTGAACACTTGCTCCAAAGTCCAACTCCTAGTTCATTACCATTAGAAGAAGAAGTAAGGGAAACCCAGAACAATCATCCAATTGACTTATGCTTGGCCAATTCTAACCCACTCCGTGTCAAAATCGTAGAATTTGGCCCATAGAAAACTTTGAAAATTAATCCATCTCTTTCTACTCTCGAAGAGGAAAAGCTCTGCAACATGTTGAGAGAAAACCTAGAAGCCTTTGCTTGGAGTTACAAGGAAATGAAGGGAGTACACACCTCAGCGTGTACTCACCACATATACATCAAAGAATGTTTCAAGCGAGTCAGGCAAACACAAAGGAAGATGAATCTAGGTCTTAAAGATATAGTCAAAGAGGAACTGCAGAAACTGTTAGATGCAGGATTCATTTACCCTATCTCTGAAAATGAGTGGGTCCCTCCTTTAGTGTTAGTTCCCAAGAAAAATGGTAAGTGGAGTATTTGTGTTGATTACAGGGAGTTGAACAAAGCCACAAAGAAGGATCATTTTCCCCTACCCTTCATTGACCAAGTGCTAAATGGCCTGGCAGGGAAGAAGTTCTTCTCTTTCCTAGATGGATTCAATGGGTACAACCAAATCCAAATCTGCCCAGAAGACTAGGATAAGACCACATTCACTTGTCCTTGGGGTACTTTTTCCTATAGGGTCCTTCCTTCTGGCCTATGCATTTCTCCTGCCACTTTCCAGAGAGAAATCTTGAGTATTTTTTTCCAAATTAGTACATGATGTAGTGGAAACCTATATGGATGATTTTACACCTTATGGCTGTGATTTTCAAGAAACCCTAACTAACCTAGGCAAAGTATTGCACAAATGCATTGAAATTAACTTGTCTCTTAGTCCAGAAAAATGTGAATTCTTAATGATTGAAGGGACTGTGCTAGTTCATTCAATATCTCAACAAGGATTGTAGGTGGACCCAAACAAAATAGCAATCATCCAAAGTGTACCACCTCGTCAAAAGAAGAGAGATGTCAGGAGTTTCTTGGGGTTAGCTAGATACTACCGAAGGTTCATAAAGGACTTCAGCAAGTTGGCCTCTCCTTTATTTGGGTTTTTGGCCAAAGATTTTGAGTTTATATGGTCAAAAAGCTATCAAGAGGCCCTATACATTTTAAAGGGTAAGTTAACCATTGCACCAATTATTCGAGGCCCAAACTGGGCCCTCCATTTTCATATTCATGTTGATGCCTCACACAAAGCCATAGGAGTAGCCTTAGGTTAGGTAGAGGAGAAATTGCACTATCCCATCTATTTTATCAGTAAGAACCTGTCAAAGGCTGAGCTAAATTATATTGTGACCAAAAATAAAATCTTGGTTGTTGTGCATTCATTAAACAAATTTAGGCATTACATTACAGGCTATCAAACATTTGTGCATACTGACCATGTTGCAATCAAATATTTCATGAACAAACCAGATGTGAATGCTAGGATTATAAGATGGTTGATTTTATTACAGTAGTTTGATCTAACTATTGTTGATAAGCTTGGTAATGAAAATGTTGTTGCAAACTTTCTATCTAGGATGAATCTACCTGTAGGTGAAGAAGGAATGGTGGATGACCAGTTACCAGACGAGCATTTGTTTCCTATTTTAGTTCTCTCCCCATGGTTTGCTGATATAGCAAACTATTTGGTATCAACACAATTCCCACCAAACTTGCCCTCCAAAGAAAAGAGCAAGATAGTCAGGAAAAGCGCCCCCTTCACCTGGATTGGGGGCAATCTTTCCATACTTTGCCTAGATCAAATCTTGAGAAGGTGTATAAGGGAAGAGGAATTTTTTGACATCCTTCTGACCTGTCATGATGGGCATTGTGGAGGTCACTTTGCAGCAAAGAGGACAACATTCAAAGTGTTACAAGCGGGCTATTATTGGCCCAATCTTCATCAGGATGTGAAAAAGTACATTATTCATTGTGATCGGTGCCAAAGGATGGGAAAGCCTACTCCAAGAGATGAAATTCCCTTACAACCTCAAGCGACTTTCGAGCCATTTGACAAGTGGGGCATGGACTTCATTGGGCCTATCAAACCTTCTTCAAAGTAAAAAACAATACATTATTGTGTGCACTGATTATTTGACTAAGTGGGCTGAAACCAAGGTGATTAAGGCAACAACAGAAGAGAAGGTGGCTGAGTTCCTAAGGGAGAATGTATTCTACAAATTTGGGTACCCTAGAGAGCTAGTCACAGACCAAGGTAGCCAGTTTACCTCAAACATGATTGAAGAACTTCTCAACCATCACAAAATCAAGCATAGGGCTTCCACTCCTTATCATCCACAAGCTAATGGGCAAGTGGAGGTGACCAATAGGGCACTGGAGAGCATCTTAACCAAGGTAGTGAGCAGTAGCAGGAAGGATTGGGCAGAGAGACTAGTTGAGGCCACTTGGGCCTATAATACAACATGGAAGACCACCACTGGATTTACACCCTATGAGCTGGTCTATGGGAAAAAGGCTTTGATGTCCATTGAGTTTGAATATAACACATTGAGGATGGCAGCCCAACTAGATTTGGATCTCAGTCATGCATAGAAAGAAAGATTGTTCCATTTGAATGGCTTGGATGAATTCAGAATGCAGGCCCTCCTACATATAGAGATAGTTCAGCTTCAGAGGAAGATCTGGCATGATAGACATATTAAGGAGAAGAAATTTCAAGAGGGTGATTGGGCATTGTTATATGATTCGAGGTATAAAGACTTCAAGGGAAATCTAAGGACAAGATGGTTCGAACCTTATGTGGTGGAAAGATGCCATGATAATGGTTCAGTGCAAATCAGAACTATAGATGAAGAAGCCATTCCATTGCTTGTCAATGGACACCAATTGAAAATGTACAAGAATACTTTATAAAAAAGAGGTCAATGAAAATTCAATAAGACAGTGATGGTGGTGGAGCAAGTTCCAGCTCCTCCCTCATCAGGTCACTTAAAAAAGAAAAGAAAAAAAGAATAAGGATTCAGGTGAAAACCTCCTTGAGCCACTTGAGTCCCATCTTTGGGTTGATAACCTCATGAGGCAGCCCAATGATGAAAAAAAAGGGAAAAACAGGACTAAGAAGATCCCTAGGAGAAAACCTCCCTTGAGGTGTCCAGGGAAACACCTAGGGTGAAAGCCTCTCTGAGGAAGCCTAGGTGTTTTTCAAAAAAAAAGAAAAAAAGAAAAAAGAGATAAAAATATGTAATTGTTATTTGCAGGTGGATGAGAAATATAGTCAATGAGAAAAAATAGGATCTAAAGGGCACCCTGCATCACACATATCCATCTCCTCCACTCCTTACCATGCATCACTCCATCATTTCTATCATTTTCCACTCCATTGCTTCTATTTAGGCGAAGAATGTGTTTTCTACAATCATCAGCTACAGGTCTTCACTAGGATGATCTAGGAGCTCCAGACAGTAGACATCAGACTCCATATAGTAGACAATAGACAACAAAAGAGGAAGAAGAATGACCATGCAACAAATAAAAAACGCAACACCTCTGATCTTTGACAACTGCAGCATGTCATCGAGACCACAGGTAAGTATCCCGCTCACTCACTCATATGCATAATTTGATCAAAAGTTGTAAAGGTTACAAGGTAGTTGGTTTATAAGTGAAAAGGTGGCCAGTTAACTTGGCCACCTTCATTTAGTCATCACATAAAAAACTGGGTGTCCTCTCACATGTGGCCACAGTCAACTCAAAGACATAGGAGGAGTAGGACAAGAAGTGGTTAACTACGAATCTACGAGGTGGGAGCTGATTACGAGGAGTGGGAAACAAAACATCATTTGCATGCATTCACTCATTCCACCTCCTTGAAACTCCCTCACTCAAGTCACTCTTATAACTTTGGCCACCCACCTGAAGCAGGGATCCTTCGTTCTGCAAAATAATTTCTAGAGGAGCATGCACAGGAATTCCTACAGGAACAGTCTACCAGAGCAGTCTATAGGATACACAGAGGCAGTCTACAAGATAAGCATAGAGGGGTTCAAGAGGGAATATCACAAAAACTATCCACTGCCACCATTTTAAAGAGGTAGGATCTAAAAATCCATCCCCATTTACAAGCAAATGAATTAGAAATGCTCTAAAAGCTAGTGGATATAACAACTGTGGGAGGTGAATTACATACATAGGAAACTTTGTTCTCTCCTGAATTTAAAATTCTTGTGTCAAACCTCTCATTTCCTCCTCAAGCCTCACAAGCAAGATGACAAGAGGGTTTGATAGGAGATAACCCACAGACATTGGGAGGATACAACAACACCCCCAAGTGCTTGAAATCTTTACAAGACACCAATGGCTAGAGTTTTTCGAAAAATTCACAAGGTATGATGATGAGGTGGCTCAAGAATTTTCTCATTCCCTCACCCCACACAACAGAACCCATGCCACTGTTATAGTTAGAGGGCTCACTATAGATCTCACCGCAGAGCTCATCAGTAGGGTCATGACACTTCCCCTAGGAATTCCATGGAAAAAAGAAGACAAAGAAGCCAGTCAGGTGGCAAAAAGGAAATTCTTTTTAGAAGGTGAAGAACCCATAGAGGATAAAAATGGAGTAAGGAGGGATAGTCTTCCACACCCATGGAGTGAGGTAGGCTACCAATTCATTAAATATATCTCATGTGAGGGTAGATACAATGTTGTGTATGGCTACCATTTTAGGATGCTTGAAGAATTAAGATTTGGGGTAGAAACATTAGTTCACCAAAAAATCAACATACCTTATTTCTTGATTCAATCACCCATAGACTCCAACAACAAAGTAAAGGAAGGGAATTCCCAAAAATTGGCACACCATGGGTTGATCAGGATCCTCATTGAGGATGCCCTCCAAAACCTCAGGATCCTTATAAAATGGCCAGTCTTTAGAGACTTACCAGTAGAGGATGACATCAAAACCCTCACCTATGATGTTAGTCCTTCTGTCAGTGAGGAGGAGGAAAAATATGAAGAAGAAAATATAGAGCTAGATGGGGATGAGATGGATGAAGAAGAAACTAATATAGAGGAACATGATGAAGTAGAAGCAGAAGAAAGAGAAGAGAAGGAGGATGATACTGAAACAAGGGAGGAAACGAAGGAAGACACTGATGGAGATGAGAAAGAATAGCAAGAGGAAGAAGATAAGAAAAAAAGAGAGGAAGAAGGCATGGAAACAGAAGGGGAAGAATACAAGGAGGAGTCACCTAGGGTGTCTCTAGAGGCCCCTAAGAGGAAGGCAGCAGCTTCACTCACTGCTCTCAGCACCCCAACCAAGCATAAAGGGAAAAGAAGGAGGAAAACCCCTCTATATTTCTAAACAAGAAAGAGCACAAGAATCAAACAAGAGAAGCTCAAGGAAATGGGAAAAGAGCTATGTGGCTTAAGGGACAGAGTGCAATAATGAGAGATCAACTCGAGAGGGAAAATGAATGGCTGAGACGAAAGTTGTAGGAAAAGGAAAACCAACTAGCATGTATGGCCAACCTCTCCTTGGAGGCCATCTAGTGTAGGATGCCAGCTAAATCCTATGCTCTTTACCTCAGAGAACAATGGCTGCAATTTCAAATTAAAACACTAGCAGAAAGAGGCACCATGCCATTTCGGGACTATAGGCAATTTATTGATCTTTGTGATCAAAGTACACTAGAGGATACGACCAAAATGGCTGAGTTTTACTTGCACAACATGGCCGTCACAGGCATGAATGTTTGGGATCCTAATACTGAGCTAGGAGATCTATAATTAGTGGCTCTGGCATGATGGAAGAACCATGAGGAGTCAAGGGATGTAGAGATGAAAATAATATTAGCCAGAGATCTGAATGAACCTCTTTTCATCAAAGCTGAACAATCAAATCCCAAGGCCCTAATCAGCACCCATAATCTAATTGCAAATGATCCTCAGCTGGCACCTAGATATATTGCTGCCCAAGAGCAACCAATTTCACATTTTGAGGATATGTTTAGGATTGTAGGAGATAATAGTATACATGCTTGCTCAGGGAGATGGAACACACTGCTTTACAGCTTGAATATCAGAGAATATCACTCCCCTCAAAGCTTGAGAGAGGCACTCAACAGGACACTAATGCATAAGCAATCAATGCAAAGGTTGAGGTCAATTGGATAGGCTTAAAACTCAGTCCACCACTACTCCTAGGAATGCTAGAAGGGAGAAAAGAAGAAGAGGAAAAGAGGTAGTGCGAAGAAGTAGAAAGGAAAGCAGGCTTCTATGAACAAGAAGAAGAGACCATAGCAGAAGCATGGGATGTTACATTGACTAAGTTTCTCAGAGGATGAGCAACATTTTCAATAGGGGGGTGATGACAAGCCTCATCATTGGGTAATTATATGGGACTTAATCCACCTCCTAGCTTAGTCAAACCAACTATTCTCACAACTTATTGCATACTTTTGATTATATTTTGTTTATGAGATGAGTTAGAGTTGGATATTTTTCTTTGTGGTCTAATGTGCATTTAATGCAGGATTAAAAGATAAAAGAATGGAATTTTGGCAAAGACCTTGGTCAAAACTTGAATGGGACAAGGGAGAGGAACTATAGGAGGTAAATCCTCCTCATTTACTACCCCTCCATTCGAATATTCCTTCATCAGCTTGGAGTGCAACCAGCCAAATCATGAGGACAAGAAGGTAGCCAAGCAAGTGGAAGTCAAAGCACCAATTTATCTCTAGTTTGGGAGCTGAGCCTCCTTAATTTTAAGGAAGTCATTGGAGACTTAAAAAGTATAATTAGAGAGGCCTAGGACCTCAATAGGATTGGGACTTTTGATTGTAAAACTCTACTTCATTTTCAAGCTGCAACACTTGTGACAATTTTTTGATGTAATCCATTGTTTTTGATAATAAGAATGAGTTTTTTTGGAGCCAGCACTGAGCTAACTCAGAGGGCTGAAGCTCTTGGGTTAGGGCCCAACCCTAGCATCCAAAGATCCTCTTTATTGTACATGTATGTTAGCATAGATTCATGGTTTAATCGTTCATTTAGTTAAGTAGCTGCATTTCCATTACAACAGTGTAGCGCATAGATTCATGGTTTAATCATTCATTTGCTTAAGTAGCTGCATTTCCATTACAACAATGTAGTGGAGATTTGTTTTGCTTTAGTTTGCTTCCGTTTGTGACTTTTTCTTTAGTTAGTAGGTTAGCAAGGATTATACCCGTAGATTTCCTTTCACGACAACCTTGACCAACCACTGTCAACTGCGTGCCGCATAGCTTCTTCGTATTCATTTCAATGTTTGACTTTATGCACTCCAAATCTCCACTGTCAATCTGCCTAGCTTGATCCAATGACTATCGCGTCGTCTCAATACTTTATGTGCTCCAAATCTCCTCCTTCAATCTGCCTAGCTTGATCCAACGGCTATCGCGCAATCTCGCGCGGATACTTGCACGACCAATATCCGACCAAGAGCAAGCGAGAAAAGTGGTTTTCCCATGCTAAGTGTCACCCAGTTAGGCTAATCACGTAAAATTTTAGAATTCTACTTATAGCTTTGAGGGCACACGATAAACTGCTTACCACCTACGAAAACCCGCTCCCTCATTCCACACGTTTTCTTTACCCTTCTGTCGCCTCGTGACTTGACGTGATAATCTCCACCATCAATCTGCCTCGCTTGATTTGACAGCTATCGCATCACCCGATCACGAACTAGCTTGGCCGATCTCCACCATTGATCAACCCCACATGATCCAATAGCTATCATGTAATCTCATGCAATTCTTGCACGACCAATATCCTCCCGAGAGCACATGAGAAAAGTGGTTTTCCCGTGCTACGTGTCATACACTTACGCTAATCGCGCAAAATTTTAGAATTCCACTTACAGCTTTGAAGGCGTGCAATAAACTGCTTACCACCTACAAAAACCCACTCATCTTCCGTTAATCCTATTCGTCCATCTCTTTCCTTAACCTCTCACGATAATATCTCTGCCATTCATATTCCGATTAGTCCTATGCATCCATCAATTAACTTAACCTACCACGATAAGGTCTCCACCATTCATCTTTCGATTAGTCCCGTGCATCCATCTATTAACTTAACCTTCCGTGATAAGATCTCTGCAACCCATCTTTCGTTGATACTTGTCCCAATCGGTCCACTGGTTCCTATGCAATTTTTCTTTGTTACATCCTCCTTTCACTAATTTTGATCTCCGCTTGCTCTTCCTCTTGACTCCTTGCATGCTTGATTTTACCAAAACATCAAAAACACGAAAACAGACTTAGTTTAGTTTCCTTGCTTACACATTAGTTTGGTTTGATGCTCTTTACTTCTGTAACTTAGATAGCAGCGTTAGGTTAGTGTTGATTTAGAAATTTTGCGTAGTTCAGCTGTTTAAATGGTTGATTAGGATGGTGTGATTTAGCATTACATGTTGTTTTCTTCATTACTGCAGTAGAGTAGCTCTCTTAGAATAGATTTTCTCTTCTTCCATCAAAGAATCAAGCTTCTTCTGACTCTACAGAAGTCTAGCTTGGAAACCCTGGGGTCTCTTTCCAAATGAACAAGTGACAAAAGGTAGGACCTTCACTTCTACTTGTGCATATAGCATTGTCACCTCCAAGTTTGTACGAACTCCAGGTTGATAAGTAAAGCTGGTAACCCAGGAGTTGTAGCATCCTTGCTGTAATACTGACGCTCATCACATGACTCTTGATATTTTGAATGTGTCCTTTTTACTTCCACTTTGCAATACATTTTGAATATATAATTACATAATCCACAATAATGATGTGACATATGATGAATCATGACAGGACATGACATGACACTGATGACATGGACTGCATGATGATGTGGCAATGCCAAGCTATCCTTCTTTCTGCTTCTTTCTTTCTGCCTTGAATGAGAGATGTATCCAATGCTTCATCTTCATGCAAGATATGATTTGTTCTTCATATCTATAGCCCAAAGGGTTGTGAGTCTTCATGCGGTCCCAATCTTTGGTCTTTTGTCGTAATCCAGTGTGCTTTCGTCTTCTTTTCTAATGATCATCCTTTCTGCTCAGCTCATTAGGTGTCTTCTAGAATGTATTACTTCTCCATCTCCTTCTTCATCATCTTTCCATAGCATGATAGAGTTCCTACATCTGCAATCCACTCATGGCAAGACCACACCAGTCCGGTAAACCCCTAGTCTAAGATACTACATGATGATCCACTTAATAAGATGAAACCGGGTGGTAGGCCAAGGGAGAGGCTCAATGAATACCAATTGAACAACTCAGGCACTCAAGGGTTAGGATTGACCTTGAGATTGCACAATGCACAGTTTAGGCTGGAACGAGGAAGAATATTGTGCAGTTTGGTAACTCAATGAGGTAGGTAGAGGGGTTGGGAATTGGTTCAACCAACTGCGTAATTCTAGAAGATAAAGGAGACTTGATGAATGCAGAATTGCACAGTTTAGGATCTTAAGGCCAAGGCCTAAGCCTTGATACTACGCTATGTATATTTCTAACTAGGAAGGAGAGTGAAATTTCTCAATTTTGGGAGTCAGAGATCCAAGCTAAGGGATTTTGCATTGTTCTAGCCAACTACATAGTTCTGAGTGGAAAATTAGGCCTAGTGATTACACAGTTGTGCATTTCAAGAGCTAAGGGTTTGATCTTGAGTTCAAAGATTGTGTAGTGAGCAATTGGGGCCAGGCTGGAGGGATGAATTGCACAATTTTGGAGGCCAAGGCTCGAGCTTGAGCATTGACATTGCATAGTGCACAGTCCTGAGAGGTAGGAGCTGCACATTGTGTAGTGTCAAGAGGCAAGGTTTCTAATTGAGGGATGGGACTGTACCATGCACAATTTAGTAAGGACAAATGAGGGGAAGTTGCTGGGAATTTTCTGAAATTTGGCTAAGTGTTGGATCAATGAAATTGGTGTGAACAATGGTAGAACTTGACTATGATCATACACTTATACACTTGAAGACACAACATAGATCATATGAAACACATGAAAACATACTTCCCTTAGTGCGACAACCTTTGCGACAGGTTACGACAAGTGCGACACTAAAGATACACTTTGTGACGACACTTGTGTGATAGTGAGTGAAAATTTGGGAATGAGTGTGAAACATGCCTACATGATAAGAACAACTCATCATCACAAATATTTCCCCTTCACACAAACAAAAACTCCACTTTATATGATAAGTGACAATTCTCACACCAAAAGACGACAGTTGCTAGATGAAAATAAAAGGTTGAACGACACTTGTGATATGCGAACGATAGAGAAAAATACACATGCCAGGGTGAAGATAACATGAAAGAAAAAATACTTAAAAGGCAAGGAAGTGAAACCGACAGTTGTAAACATGACAAAAACACTTGCAATGGTGAAAGTGCGCAAAAGTGACAGTTGGAGAAACTCACCAAAATAGAAATACGATCAAACAAAGTGAGGGATTGTTAATGTCAGTGTGTACTGACTATCGACATGAATTGGACATCGGACAGGAAAAGTATTGATGGACCATGTTATGCGTGTTCAAGCTTGTGTAGAGTAATGCACTCATGGACTTGTTGCAGATTGAGCATGTGTGAGCAAATGAATTTGACACTTCTAATCCAAGGAGGGAGCTCAAAAAGTATCAACTGGCCAAGAAATGACTACAAAACGACCAATCGAAAGATCCACAGTAGGCTCCGACATTTGAGTGTATGCAAAATTTTGGAGGGTGTTTGTTGCCGCGACAAAAATAAGATAAGTCACTTAATCACACTTCTTATATTTTAATATTATGTATAAGTTTTCATACTAGTTGCATGCTTATGCTAATATTAAGGAATGTGATTCTTATATGTTATGGACATTAGTTTCCTGTAAGTATGGTTAAGGAATGGTCGAGTTTTGTAAATGTTGTGTTTCTTTCATTAATTTGATAATAATGGGCTATTGAATAATTTTTTTTTAATTTCTCTGTGTATGTGAGTTGATCTGTTAAAAGAACTACATTGCTATGTTATGGGTGGGAGTTGTTTAATTTCCTTGTAAATTTTTTCGGAATGCACATTCGTGTAGTGTAACTCCTTATACCTGTTATATTCCAAGTTTTGTCACCAAACATTTTGTGAATTCTTCATTGAGTTAGTTTTTTGTCACAACATAATATTAATGAATTTCATGGCCTCAGTGCACTAGAACTATGGTAAAATCATGAGGTTCATGTATTCCCTCAGGCAGAAGAGGCATAATGTTTTGAATCTGAGTAAACAAAAAAAGAAATTCTGAAATATTTCTAAAGGAAAAGCTTGCAAAATAGGATTGAAGTCGCTCTGTGGGACCCACTAGGTGATGAATTAGATTAGTCAAAGGGTAGGCTAGTAGAGACCAAGGTAAATTTGTCTTGAATGGTGGTCATACTGGCCTATAGGCCAAGGGTTGGACTGTGTTGCCTAGTTCAATATGCCATGATGCCAAAAGAGACAACATCCAACTCTCTTAGAGTGCGTGCTTGTCCATGTGGGTCTGTCCACAATGGAGGGGATGGTGTATCAGGCACCACGTGGGGCTCTATACAACTTCCTTGTTGGATCTAGTGAGGAAGTGAATGGCCTATCTTCTAATGGCCATATCCTTTGACCCATAAGTCGAACTAAGGTGAAAGTTATGTCGTTAGAAAGGTCTCGATGAGATGAACAAAACGATGTTATTTATTTCAAGTTCCTGGGAAGTTGAAAAGGGTCAAAAAATTTAGACCCCATTTCCATAACCATACCATGGATATTGGGTTAGCATAGTGATCATCTCCTTCTAACCTATTGTTGGGTGTGGAGACTGATTATCTTCTTTATTCAGAGGTATCACTACATTGGACTTTAGTTCGTAATGTGGCGGAAATGCTTCTCGTAAAATGTACGCCATCAGGGGGGGTGATGACGATTATTTAGAGCACCCCCTAGCAGGGGATTGGGGGAAATGTCCCCAAAGCTAAAAAATAGATATAAAATTGCCTTGTAAAATGTTGTAATTTCATAGTCAATATGGGCCATTCATTAGGTGGAGATCTGATGGTAGAAGTTATGTTTAATTTAGGGTTTTTTTTTCCCTAGAAGGCAACTATTGGGAATGGGATCCCCCAAAGCACAGTTTTGGGGCTAAAAGCCCAGGTTTTTAGTCAAATTTTGTAATAAACTTGTAAAGACTCCACATTTTGTGGTCGTGGAGCGCGAAGGTGTCATGAGTCATAAAGGGTTGTCTGCCCTTAGTTTTGTAAATTAAATTCGGCTCTAAAAGACCTACTCATGGTCCGTGGACCATGGGATTGTATAAAAAGATCTAAGTAAGCTCTAAGTAATTCAGTAGTCGCTAAGAGAGTCATAGCTCTGAAGTAAGAAGTCTAATTTTCGGGTCATAGCGTAGGTAGAGGCTTTGCAACATAGTGCGTAGAGGCCTAGGGTGGAATTCCACAGTTGAGTGCGTGGACCATTGCAGTTGTGTGCGCAGGGTAGATAGAGTTTGTAATTACTTAAAGATATCAATAAAGAGAAGTATTAGGAAAATTTTGTGTCTTTGTTCCAATTAATGCATCTTGTCATATTATGTATGAATTTACTTTATAATGCTTATGTGATGTGCAAATGTGTATAATTATGTTGGATAACTAAACGCAAAGAAGAATATTTGTTTACACGGCGTTAACTGTGATTATCTAATAAGATAAGTAAGACACTTAGACTAGTTTGGGAATCTGCACGGTATGCTTCACTAACAACGCGAAAGTACTTGAACTGGAGGTTAAGGCTGCGTGAAGGTCATTCGTAACTTTTTGCAGAGGTACTGAAGGCCGGATTATAGGGCTAGTTTGACAGGCCCTAGAACTGAGTGACCTGCACGAAAGCAGGAATAAAAGGAATAAAATGACATCATGACCATCTTAGGGTGCGAAAACTTGGTTCTAACATCCCCCCATACTACTTCGAGTTAGACTTTAGTCCATGCTCCGCGGGCTCATGCTGAAAGGGCCAGCAGTGTAGGGATTTGTTTGGCTAATTAATGCTGA
Source organism: Pinus tabuliformis (assembly GCA_031772625.1). Lineage (NCBI taxonomy): Eukaryota > Viridiplantae > Streptophyta > Pinopsida > Pinales > Pinaceae > Pinus > Pinus tabuliformis. The sequence continues at coordinate 388,583,153 of CM062808.1, read as the reverse complement.
ACCTGTGTTAGGCCCCAACAAGCCAACAACAACCCCTCATTATATATGAGGGAATTGTATTGTGTTTATGTAGATCGGTATTCCGAGTGAGAAAGAGAGAGGAGATTGTGTGAGAGCAAGGAGGGAATTACAACAGATCTGCTGTAGGTTGTATCTCTTCATTTTGTTGGATAATATAAAAGGAAGGATTGGTTGTTTCTCTGTGGACGTAGCCCAAATTGGGTGAACCATGTATATCTATGTCTCTCTTGTTTTATGCATTTTCTGTGTTTATATTTCTGCAATATATTTTATGTGTTCCATTGCTCTGTAATATATAATTTTCTAACAACTGGTATCAAAGCCAAAGGTCTATTTGGTTGATAAAATTGCAAGAGAGAAGGGTTCGCAGTTTGAGTGGGAGAAATGGAGGAAGATGGTAGGTTTAGGGTCGAAAAATTTAACGGCCAAAACTACCAACTGTGGAAGATGTAGATGGAAGATTATCTATATCAGAAAGATCTGTACCTACCAATGATCGAAAAGACAGAGAAGCCAATAACTATGACAGACACAGAATGGGATATTCTTGACAGAAAGGAACTTGGAACAATATGGTTGTGCCTAGTGGCGTTGGTATCCTTTAATATTTCAAAGGAAACGACAACAGAGGGTTTAATGTCGGCATTGGCCAAACTATATGAAAAACCCTCAGCCTAAAATAAGGTATTTCTTATGAAGTGTTTATTTAATATGAAGATGTCAGAAGGTGGATCTGTTGTTGATCATTTAAATGAATTTAATACAGTTACTAGTCAGTTAAGTTCTATAGGGGTAACTTTTGATGATGAAGTTAGGGCTTTGTTATTTCTATGCTCATTGCCAAAAAGTTGGAATGGTTTAGTTATGGACATTAGTAACTCTATCTCTGGATCTAGTACTTTAAAGTTTGATGATGTTGTCAGTGCAATCCTTAGCGATGAAATGCGACAGAAAATCTCCAATGAGACATTAGGTAATTCTTTGACTGCAGAGACTAGGGGAAGAAAAATGGAAAGAGGAAAGAGCCCAGGATATCGAAGTAAGTCAAGGAAAGGTAGATCCAAGTCCAGATCGGGGATAATGTGTTGGAAATGCGGGAAGAAAGGACACCTAAAGAAAGGCTGCAAGTCTTGGAAGGGAAAAGAAGGAGATGCGTAACAAGAAAACAATCATGAAGCGTATGTGACAGGTGATATGTTGCAAGATGCTTTTATTATTTCATTAGAAAATATTATTGATGCCTGGGTGGTAGATTCAAGGGCCTCATTCCATGCCACACCTGATAAGAAACATTTTCATGATTATGTTCAAGGATATTTTGGACAAGTTCGATTGGGGGATTATAAACCCTATAAAATCATTGGAATGGGTACAATTTTCATAAAACAACAGAATGGAAATCTATGGCTATTTAAGGAGGTAAGGCATGTTCCATATATGAAGAAAAAATTGATTTCAATAGGGCAATTGGGAGATGAAGGTTGTGTAACTACTTTTACAAATAAAACCTGGAAGGTCACTAAAGGATCCTTGGTAATAGAAAAAGGAGAAAACGTTGGTACATTGTATTTATGCAATGGTATTTCTAATTATGTTAATGCTTTAACCTCTACAGGAGAAGAGACAAGATTGTGGCATCATAGGCTTGGGCACATGAGTGAGAAGGGGATGTAAATATTTCACTCAAGAAATTTGTTGCCAGGTTTGAAGCATGTTGATTTAAAATTTTGTGAGAATTGTGTTTATGGAAAACAGAAGAGAGTCAGATTCCTTAGAGTTGGGAAAGAAAAGAAGAGTGAAAACTTAGAGCTTGTGCATATAGATGTATGGGGACCTTCTTAGGTATCATCTCTCAGTGACTCTCATTATTATGTTACTTTTATTGATGATGGAACCAGAAAAACCTGGATTTTTTTTATTTGAAATAAATATGATGTATGTGATACTTTCAAGAAATGGAAATATTTGGTTGAAAATGAGATAGGAAAAAGGTTGAAATGTCTTAGATCAGACAATGGAGGTGAATATTACAGTAAAGAGTTTGATAGGTACTATTCAGAGAATGGAATTCGTAGAGAGAAGATAGTTCCAGGAACACCACAAGAAAATGGTGTGTCAGAAAGGATGAACATGACAATCATGGAGCGTGCAAGGTGCATGAGATTGCATGCATGATTACCTTTACGATTTTGGGTAGATGTTGTAGATACTGTTGTTTATCTAATAAACAGAGGGCCTTCAAGTTCCTTGGATGGTGGTATTCCAGAGGAGGCATGGATAGGTAAAAAGGTAAACTACTCATTTTTAAATACTTTTGGTTGTGAAGCCTTTGTCCACATTAATAAAGAAAATAGAACAAAGCTTGATGAAAAATCAAAGAAATGTACCTTTATTGGATATGGTGTTAATGATTAATAAAGAAAATAGAGAAAAGCTTGATGAAAAATCAAAGAAATGTACCTTTATTGGATATGGTGTTAATGATTTTGGTTATCGCTTTTATGATTATGAAAAACACAAAATCATTAGGAACAGAGATGTCATATTCAATGAAAAGGTTTTGTATAAGGATCAGATGCAGGAAAAGAAATAGGAAAAATAAAATAGAGAATACACAATGCTTGATGAGATAACAGAAAAAGTGAAGGTGCCTGAAAATCATAATGATCAACATCTAGAACAACAATAAAAACCGCAACAACAACAAGCACCTCAAACACTTGAAAGTGGTATTAGAAGATATACCACGATAAGTAGACCCTGTGAACGATACTCTCCTTCATTATCTTATGTATTTTTGACTAATTCTGGTGAACCAAAATGTTATGAAGAAGCAGTGCAGGTAGAAACCAATAATAAGTGGGAGCAAGCCATGAAAGAAGAGATGGAATCCTTAGCACATAACCAGACTTGGGACTTAGTCAGGTTGCCTGTAGGAAAAACAACATTGCAGAATAAATGGGTTTACATGTTGAAGGAAGAATATGGAGGTAGAAAAAGGTATAAAGCTAGACTTGTGGTAAAGGGGTTTGCACATAAAAAGGGTATAGAATTTGATGAGATATTTTCTCTTGTTGTTAAAATGACTTCAATCAGAACTATTTTAAGTCTAGTAGCAGCTGAAGATTCGCATCTTGAGCAGTTAGGTGTAAAGACAACCTTTCTCCATGGGGATTTGGAGGAAGAGATATATGCAACAACCACAAGGATATGAGGTAAAGGGGAAGGAGAAACTAGTGTGCAGGTTGAAGAAGAGCTTGTATGGCTTAAAATAGGTTCCAAGGTAGTGGTATCTAAAATTTTATAGGTTTATGTCTGGATAAGGTTATAGTAGATGTCACTTTGATCATTGTGTTTATCTCAAAAGGAAAAATGATGGCAACTATATTATATTGTTATTGTATGTAGATGGCATGCCTGTTGCAGGTTCTAACATCCAGGAAATAAATGTGCTCAAAAGAAAACTGGCAAACTCATTTGCAATGAAGGATTTGGATGCTGCAAAACAAATCCTTGGTATGAGAATAACTAGAGACAGGAAGAATCGAAAATTAACATTGTCTCAGAGCGAGTACATAGAAAATGTGTTGAAAAGATTTAATATGCAGAATGCAAAACCAGTTAGTATACCTTTTGCTAGCCATTTCAAACTAAGTAAGGAGGTGTGTCCCAAGTATCAAGAAGAAATGGCTTATATTTCTAAAGTTCCATATGCATCAGTAGTTGGAAGCTTAATGTATGTAATGGTTTGCACAAGCCCTGATATTGCACATGGAGTGGGAGTTGTAAGTAGGTACATGAACAATCCAGGAAAAGAACATTGGATGGCGGTGAAGTAGATTCTCAAGTATTTGAGAGGTACCACAAATCAAGCATTATACTTTGGTGGTTCAAACATGCTCTACATGGATATGTTGATGCAGATATGGTGGGTAATAAAGATAACAAGAGGAGCACAATAGGGTATGTGTTTACCGTAGGTGGAACAACTATCAGTTGGGTTTCAAAACTGAAGTGTTGTTGCACTCTCAACAATGGAAGTAGAGTATGTTGCTACTATAGAGGCTAGTAAAGAAATTATTTGGTTACAAAGGTTTCTGGATCAATTGGGTAAGAAGCAGGAGTTGGGCAGGTTATACAGTGACAACTAGAGTTCCATACATCTTGCAAAGAACTCTGCATTTCATTCCAAGAATAAACATATACATATTAAGTACCATTTCATACGATCAGTGTTGGAAGATGGACAATTGAAGCTGTAAAAGATACACACTAGCTAGAATCTTGCAGATATGTTAACAAAAGTTGTAACCAGGGAGAAACTGAGATTCCGCTCGGTTTCAATTGGCCTTCAAGTATGATGAAGAAGATGAGAAACAACCAGGTCGAAAGTGGAGTCATTGTCCAACAAATGAAGCAGTGTTGGAGTTGCTATAATCAGTCTCCAAGTGGGAGATTTTTCGGTGTGGAGCCTGATTATCTTCTTTATTCAGAGGTATCACCACATTGGACCCCAGTTCATAATGTGGCAGCAACGCCACCCGTAAAATGTACATTGCCAAGGGGTCTAGGGCGGTGGGGGGACGACGATTATTTGGAGCCCCCCTTGGTGAGGGATCGGGGCAACGCCCCTGAAACTAAAAGTAGATGTAAAATTTCCTTGTAAAATGTTGTAATTTCGTAGTCAATCTGGGCCGTTCATTAGGCAAAGATCTGACGGTAGAAGTTATTTTTAATTTAGGGTTTTTTTCCCTAGAAGGCAACCCCTCGCTATATATGAGGGAATTATATTGCATATATGTAGATCGGTATTCTAAGTGAGAAAGAGAGATGATATTGTGTGAGAGCGAAGAGGGAATTACAACGGATCTGTTGTAGGTTGTATCTCTTCATTTTGCTAGATAATATAAAAGGAAGGACTGGCTATTTCTTCATGGATGTAGCCCAAATTGGGTGAACCACGTATATTTGTGTCTCTCTTGTTTTATGCATTTTCTGTGTTTATATTTCTGCAATATATTTTATGTGTTTCATTGTTGTGTAATATATAATTTTTTAACACCTGTCTTGAGGGCTAGGATTAGGAGGGGGTGTGTTACAGAGTGGCGTTAGAGCATCTAGGTTCAACACTTGGACCAGATGGTCTCTATCATGAGAAAAGTAAATGCTAAGGTTTCTAGAAAGCCTTGGGAATTAGTTGGTAATGTGTTACAAAGTTAACAGAGTAGAAGGGTTTTATATTAAATTTTAGAAACTAGATAATGAAATTGTTTAGGTTTTAAAATCCACTCTATGATTGATTGATTATAGGTATTTTGATATTCTTAACTTGTTATTTAATTATGAAGAATGACACTAATGTGTGACCTGATCTTATTGTGATATCTACAGTTGTTTTATTGATATTTATGGTCTAACCTGATATGATTGGTTTTGTCCAACCACACATTAACAACCTCTCGAGAGGAATCAAGGTGATAACCTTCACTATGTATATTGAATTTTATTAAGTCTAATAGGGGTGTGTGTGCATGAAAACACATGAAGATCAACCAGAATAGTAGAGGATGGTACAACATAAATCCTGAAGACCAAGAAAGCAAAAAAAAGATGGTAGAATATAGTTATTATAACATATGACCTGGGAAAGAAGAAATAATAGTAGACTGGGGGGGTTAGGCTCTGCTGACTTAATGAATACCTTGAGGAGCCTAAGGGCTGAGATTAGAAACTGTAACGATGGTAATGAAGGGTTGGTAAGGGCTTAGGAAAGGCAATCTAAGGTAAATGCAGTCATACTGCAAAGCCTTTCTGACTTACAAATACAGAGGCAACATGAGATAAGGGCTAGCCATAGAGAGAGACAAGGCCCTTCTGAACCAAAAGAGAGAACAAATAGGGAAGATGGTAGTAGGTATAGAAAGAGGCACATATGGGAAAGTGAAGACACGGTGAGAGAGAATGCACCATTAACTACCCCAGAGAGAAGGTATAGCAAGTCTTATGGGTATCTCTTTGGTAGACATTCTAGCTCTACTACCAGGAGGCATCATCATCACTATCAAAGAAGTATGGAAAGGGACCATATGCCAAAGCACTTTAAGGAGGCCAAACCTACGACATTTGATGGAGAAATGAAGAAATCTGAAGATGAAAAATATTTGTTACTTTGGATGAAGAAATTATTTAGAATCCATAACTATTCTAAGAACATGACAACAAAGGTAGCCACCTATAGTCTAAAAGGAGAGGCAGACATATGGCGGGAGGATTTGAAGAATGTCAATGACATAACTAAATAAGGGTTTAATTGGAATGAATTTCAAACTCTCTTCATAAATAAATATTTATCAAACAATTACTACAATAGGAAAGCAAAAGAATTTCATTAGCTCAAAATGGGACAAATGAAAAATGAAGAATGCACCACCAAGTTCTTGGAATTGCTGAGATATGTGCCATATCTCAAAGATGATAGGGAAAAAATTCAAAGGTTCATCAAAAGGTTGCCCCTATCATTCAGGGATTGAATTGAAATTCATGAACCTCAAACATTAGATGATGTCATTAAAAAACTAAAACACTATTATGCACAATCCAAACACAAGCCAGAGTTCAAAGGTGATTGGAAATTCAAAAGCAGTGCCAAGTTTAAAGCAAAGAGGCAAAAAGTAACTAATGAATCACATACATCACCTGCTACTCAAGAGAGTCATTGAAGGCTTAACACTGATGGAAAAAATCATTTTATTCATGAAGGATTCAAGAGTTATGGGAAAGGTCCCTATAAGTGTTAGACATGTGGAGAAAATCATTTGCGACAAGAATTCCCATAGCACAAGCACACTGGTACAAGATTGTACAATTCACAAGAAGTAGAGACAATCAAGGATGTAGCTCAAAGTGTACCTATAATTTATGAAACAATGGATAATCATAAAGATGATAATTAAGCCATGATTATAGAGATGTAAGGCATGCTCCACGACCAAAGCATTTCAATTTTGATTGATCCTAGTCCAAATTTTAGTTACATCAGTTCCACTATTGTTTAGAAATGCACATTAAAGAAGGAAGCACATGATGAGTCTTGGCTAGTTCAACTAGCCATGGGGACAAAAAGAAGAGTTTAGCAATGGGTGAAGGCTTGCCCCATTAAAGTAAAAGGGATTCAAATAGTGGCAAACCTCAATGTGTTGCCGCTAGAAGCATATAACATATTATTGGGAATAAATTCATTATATGCACATCAAACCAAGGTTGATTACTTTGAAAATACCATTGAATTATTAGATGAAGTTGGAAATCTTAGAGTATTATTTGGGAAGCTGAAACCCACCTCTATGAAATTAATTTAAGCTATGCAAGCCAAGAGAAGCCCCAAAAAATGATGCCTTCTATTTGTTGTACAAATATTCAAAAATGTTGAAGCTAATTATAATACCGAGGATAAAGAAAATGATGTCCATATAGAATACCCTGTTATACAATAGTTTTTTAGATGTATTCCTTGAGGAAGTACCTAGTCTACCTCTTGATAGAGAAGTGGATTTATTTATAGAATTGATACTAGCATCAACTCCAACATCCAAGGCACCATATTGAATGAGCACTCCATAACTAGTTGAGATAAAGCTTCAACTCAAGGATATGTTGAATAAGGGTTACATACGACCAAGTGCATCTCCATGGGGAGCACCAATTCTGTTCGTAAAGAATAAGAATGACACACTCATATTGTGCATTGATTACCAACAATTGAATAAAGTGATCGTCAATAACATGTATCCATTGCCACATATTGATGATCTATTTGAACAATTGAGAGGGGAAATAGACTTCTCCAAGATTGATTTGAGGTCAAGTTATCACCAGGTGAATATAAAGGATGAATACATTCATAAAAAAAACTTTAAAACAAGGTATGGGAATTATGTATTTGTGATAGTGCCCTTTGGACTTACCAATGCACTTGCAATCTTTATGTGCCTTATGAAAAATGTATTTCACCCTTATTTGGATAAGTTTTTCATAGTATTCATGGATGAAATTTTGGTTTATTCAAAGACCATGGAGGAACACAAAGAGAATTTGGAAGCAACATTGAAATTGCTAAGAGAGCATAAGCTTTATGCAAATATTAGTAAATGAAATTTCTTCCAAACACAGATTCATTACTTGGGACACATTGTCTCAGGGGAGGGAGTAGTAGTTGACATAGAGAAGGTTAAGGCTATCATGTAATGGCCAACACCTAAGAATGTGGTTGAAGTTATATTCCTCATGTGACTAGTGGGCTACTATAGGATATTTATTAAGAATTCATCCAACATTAGTTGTCCAATTACTATTCTACGAAAGAAAGGGAATAAATTTAAATGGAAAATTGATTGTGCTGCAAGCTTTGATCAGTTGAAGTAGTTGTTGACCAATGCATTAGTATTAAGAAAAAAACTCTTGAAAAGGATTTCATTGTGTGCAAAAATTCCTGAAAGGAGGGACTAGTTGGAGTCTTGATACAAGAAGGTTAGGTGGTGTGCTATGAATCTAGAAAGTTAAAAGAGCATGAACAAAATTATGTAACTCATGATTTGGAGTTAGTTGCCATCATTCATGTGCTAAGGATGTGGAGACACTACCTTCTTGGTATAAAATTTACCTTGATGACTGATCATGGAGGGCTAGATTATTTATTTGAACAATCCAAGTTAAATGCAAGGCAAGTTATATGGTTGGCCATGCTCAATGAATTTGATTTTGAAACAAAGTATATAAAATTAAAGGAAAACATAGTGGTTGATCCACTCAGTAGGAGGGTAGAGTTAAAACATTTAGTAGCCATAAGTTCCTATGGAATTGATCTTTAGGAAAAGATCAAAGACACTGGGTAGCAAGACGAAAAGTACCAACAATTACAAGAAAAGTTACAACAAAGATTTCAAGCCAATGAAGATAAGTACTATTACCTTATAGATACAAGATTGAGTGAATTTAAAGGCATAATTTATATACCTAATAAAAGTGACTTGAAGAAACTCATATTAAATGAATTTCATGCCAAGTCATATTCTGGCCATCCAGGTTACCAAAAGACTTACAACTATCAAGAAATCTTATTTCTGGACTGAATTAAGAAGGGAGGTGGCATAGTTAATCTCCAAGTTCGTAGAATGTCCATAATTAAAAGTTGAGTGCAAGAACCCAACTAATTTTTTATAACCTATTGTAGTGGCTATAGCCACCCTCCAAATTTTTTCCTATGATTTGATTTTGGTGCCTCCCTTCTTATCTACAATAACTCATCTCACATTGATCCAAGTATGCATGCTTTGATTGAGACTTATCTTTTCATTTTTTCTTCGGTCAGTGCACTTAGTTGAATCTTCTAAGTCACAAGATGATCTCCCAACTTGCTCTCACAATAGTTCTGGGCTTGTCTCAAGAAATTATGCAATCCTTGAGGGCAAGTAGCCTTGATGATGGGAATTGCATAGTCATGACTACCAGTGAGCCTTGAGCTCAGAAACTACACATTAAGGGGAGGAAATCCAACAATGAGTTGATAAAGTGCGCAACCATTAAAAATCTTAGAAACTACATAGTGAACTAAGTTATAAAGTGGCCTAGTTCCCTAGAACTATGTAGTCTTTCTGGGTAGTGTGCATGGCAAGTTTTCCCAGAAAAAAACAAAAGAAAAATAAGAAAAAAAATCCTTAAAAATAGGGATATATTTTTAGTATCCTGAAGGAGGCACTTGTGTTATTTATAGAAATTGTTTCCAAGTGTCACTTTTGCCTTCATTTTAGGCATGTGTGTCATAAACCCTAATTTTTCCAAATCTATTTAATCGAAGCTTCTAGAGATCATTTTCACATTCGATCTTGGAACTCTAGCATTCTCGAGGAGATCAAGGAACCTTTAATGCGATCGTCATCGTTTTTCTGGTTGAGTTTTGCTTTTATTGCCTTTTGCCATTTTTTTGTTGCTTTTTGTTATTTGGCTTGTGCGAGTGATATTTCACTTGTTTCTCTTCATGGTTGCTGGTATTTTTACTTGTAGAAGTGTCATATTAAGCTTTAGATTATCTTCCCCAAGTGTCACATAGTTTTCCTATTTTTGCACACATGGTCACCGTTGCAGTGACTCTCCTCACTTACTTCATTTTCCTTCTGTTTGATTAATTGTTGCACTTGATTCAGATGAGTTTACTTTCACTTATTTAGATATGAACTTAGCTTCACACTATCTATTAGATCTACTCATTTTCTATTCTTCCCTTGGGAAAAATTGGGTTTCCCTTGGCTCATTTTCACTTTGCCCAGCTAGCACTGTGCAATCTTGAGGCTCAAGCCACAAGCTTGGCCTATGGAATTACACAGTGGGCAGTTGAAGCTAGATCCAACCATGCATTACATAGTTCCATGAGCCATCTTGTCATCTTAGCCACTGAGACTGCACAATGCGTAGTCTCTCCTAGGCCTCTTCCTAGCATGAACTATGCATTGTGCAGTTTCAACCATCAAGCTTCCATCCTGGCTGTTGGGAATCTACAGTGTGCAGTTCCCACAAGTAGCCAGTCCCTCTTACCAGAGAAAATTGTAAAATCCTCCCCATTTGATGCTTGATTTGCTGCTTGAACTTGCCTTGTAAGTTTATTTTCTTAAGACTGACATTTTCTTGCCATGAGTGTCCTTTTTGTCCCATAGGTACAATAGTTGTTGAGCACCTCTCCAACAGTCATTGTTACCATGGAATCTAAGAGAGTTGCATCAAAGGAAACCACTAAGAGTAGTACTGGGGAAGTAGTTGAGCAAACATCAATTGATTTTCCAGTATATGTAGATACTCAACTGTTTATAGAGAAAGGATCATTACTGACATGACAACAGATTAAAGATGCTTTTGCAAAGGAATTTGAGGTAGACTTAGAGGACCGACAAGTTTATCTCAACATCTGGCAGTCAGGGCTATACAAGGTTTAATGCAGGTATCCCACCTTCCCGTGTGAAGATATCATTAGCTGGATTATCTCACACATTGATGAGAAGACCATGACATTAAGCAGTGCCAGCAGGAAAAAGCTTGCCACCCAAGGAAAATTTTAAGGATGGAAATTTATTTTAAAGTTTAGAAACCTTGGAGAATCTCAGTAGTACATAATATGCAATTTGCAAAATGTTTGGTAAATTTTTTGTAATAGCATTCAAATTTCTAATAATTTTTTATAGCCTCTATATAAATTTTTGGCGATTTTTAAGGTAAAACAATTTTATACTATAAGATTTGGGAAAATAGTTTGTAGAAAAATGGAAATTATCGTAGCTTTTTTTGGGAAAAAGCATGAAAAATTAGCTCACTTGCGAATATTAGTCCCTAAAATTTTCCCTGTTACCACCTTCCGGACATAGTATTTTCAGCAAATGTATCACTTTCCTGAGCCACTAAAGCACATGGACTCACTCTAATATACAACCCACAACTATGTGAACACAAGAAACATTTTCAAATGCTGGGTGAAAGAGGCATCGAAATTTTGATAGACACCCACTCATGTGTATAAGACAAAGTACTTGAGGAAGGCTTACCAACTGTTGGTTATCTTTTCTTATAGAATCCATGGTCAAGAGAGTACTGAAACATTTCCTGAAGGGTGGGAAGTCTTATTAGACCAGTTGGTGAATGGTGGGAGGCCGTTCAACTGGTCAGATCTATTGGATCAACAATTGAAGGCCCATGTAGGACATGCTTGGAATATTCCCAAGGGTGAATGAGTAAGGTTCAATAATTCTACATACTTACTGGATGTAATCTGTGTGCAACAACAGTTCTTTGACATGAACTGGACATGGACACCATAAGAACTTGCCATGCACATTTATTGCAAGTTGATTTCGAAATGCAATTAACGAGGCATAATGACATGAATAACTAACCACATCATCATCCCACTATACACACTTTTCTTTGAAGAATATCCACCTTACATGTCATGAGAAGCAATGGAGGCGATAGTAGACATCGCATATTGGTATGCCTCACCTAGTGGCACCTTCATTAGACTGTTTGGCGGAGAGAAGCCTCCACATGTCTTACCAATTTATGCCATTGACAAGCTGATCATGCAAGAAGTATCATACCATGTGGCTGTAAGGTTTTCAACAATGCTGCATGGGAAGAAGAAAGTTCCATGGCCCACTCTTCCTTTGCAGTTTGGATTATATGAGATAAGGAAATTGAAATTCGCAGATGTCGAGGTTAAGGAGATAGTGAAATTGGAATTCGGTACTAAGGACTTTAATCCATATGATCCCCGCGGTATTCGCAAGGACCAGTGTATGAGTGTTTACTTTCCGTGGCGAGATATTTCATTGGCCAGAGGAAGATCCTTGGAGGTGCTACTATAATGCCTCCAGACTCCGTGAGCTGGTCAGTTTAGCAAGGTCTTCATAGGATTCTCCACAGACAGCGACAACAACAACAGAAGGCAACAATCCCATATAGGACAAGGGAAAGAGGAAGATTGCTGACAATCTAGAGGGAGAAAAAGCTGCAAAATGAAAGAAGATCCTATTCTCATGAAGCAAGCTTTGGCAGTGGATTAAAAGAGGAAGCAAAAGATGCAGAGCAAAAAAAGAGAGAAAAGAATAGGTTGCAGGAAGCATAACTAAATCTGAAGGAGACAGAGAAGAAGCTAAAGGAAGAACATGAGTTGAGGAGGAAGGAATGAGGGGAGAAGAAGAAGTAGGAAGAGGAACAAAGGTAAGGCGTGATGGCAGATGAAACAACACCAATATAGGTTGAAGAAAAGGGACAACCATAACTCGAGGAGGAAGGTGAGCAAATGCAGGATTGAGAGCTTGCTCAACAAATTGAGCAATTGATCGAAGTGATAGACATGGAGATGGAATAGGAGCCACAACATGAATATGTTGACCTAATGCCGGGAGCACCATAGGCCATACCTCAGTATCCACCACCCCCAGCAGCAGAGCCAACCTTGAGCGAGCAAGGAGATTTTGTTCTTCTTGATGATGGTCTAGTAATGGATGTGTACAATCTATCATTTGACGAGTTCTAAAATAATATTGTGCAAGCATGGATAAAACACTTTCCAAATGATCACACATCACCTAAATTCATTAGAGAAAGGGTGATAGTGCTGGACACTGGGAATCATCTAAATGCCATTGTTGAAGCCAACTTGACCTATACAGGAGCACCAAGATAAAATATTCAGTATTTGATGGCCAAGAATGAGAAACTAGCACAAAACTTGTAGGTTATCAAGAAAAATAAAGAACAACTCTGAGCAGTAGCACAAAATACAGATTCCACATTGGAGGAGATGAGAGTAGTGATACTTGTTGAAGTATCAACACTTGGAGAAACCACATGCAAGCTCTATGATAGGTTTGTCATAGTAGAAAAAGCAGTTGTTCGTTTGCATGGCTTACATGGCTTACAAAAAGAGAGCAAATAGTTTGTTAAAAATATCAAAAACATACAAGATGCCATTGCCTATGTGCAAGAGTGGAAAATGTGGTAAAAAGGGCCCCCACTTGACTTAGTGAAGAAAATGAAGCCCTAGGCAGAGATAGAGAAAGTGAAGGTTCGAATGTTGATTCAGAACAACAAGAAGCTTGCCTCAATCATTGGCAACATTTAGGCCTGATATGTACAATTTTACGGTAGTTTGGATGTCTTGGTGAGAACACATCCAGTTCCCATAAGTCAGTTCCCTCACCAAAGCTAAACCCAAGAACCAAGTCTGATAGGAGGACTTAGAGCAGCTGAGACAAAATAACACCACGGAAGACTTGGAGCTGAACACACAGAACATGAAAAATTTCATCGGTGGTCATGTAAAAGTCAGAAAAATGCTACTCATGCTTTAGAACAATTTAGACACAGGCTCTAAGACAGTTTACCCAGATGCCATGGAGGCTAGAGTCCGCTTCCAACAAGACACTGTTACACAGTTTGGGGACACCATCACACAATGCCAATCTTGAAACCAATATGAGGCCGAGGGGATTTCTGAGCTAGACTGCTCCCAAAATCCAACATCCTAGTGTTGTGTCTTGTTAGGATGTCAATTTGTCTCTACCCTATTTTGTCTTATATGGATACAATTGTAAATTTTAATATTATTTGTAATTATGTTGTAAGTGAAATTCCAAGTGTCAATATTGGAATATGAAAAGTCATCATGTAATGTAATGTGTTATTTTGTAGAGAAGTTGAAAAGCCATGAGGGTAGTCCAAAGGTCACAAAGGGGAGTTGAAGAGTCACCCCCTATTGTTATAAATAGAATCTCATAACTCATGTAATAGGATTTTGGGAGCCAAGCTTTTGGCTAGGATTAGGCTTAGAAAGAGATTGGGAATATTGTGAAGAGCCTTGGCTTCTCCGTAGCATAGATCAAGTATACTTCTTGGGAGGAGAAAGTTTTCTTGACTATATTTTTCCACTATTGGGGCTAATGGTCATCAATGATGTATGTATGAATGGAACTTTCACTTATAATAATAAAATTAGAGCCAACACACTTTCATGCATATATTGTTGATATAGTAGGGTTATTCTTGTTTTATTGGAAATGTATGCTATTTAACTTACGCATATGATTATAAACAATTTTGTTTGCATTTGTATGAATATTCTTGAATGTGTGTTGTTGTATTAAATCATCACTTTAACTTTTGGACATTTCTGCATCTTATCTTGTGATGTCATTTTTCTTGTGTGTTCCATTCAAGATGCATACTATTACAGGCTTCCAAGATGCACACTTCCTTTTCCCTTCATGTGTTGGAACGTTCATGCATCACTCTTCACCCTTCGCAAGGTCACACACTTTCTCTCACCCAAAGTTATCATACTTCCCTCTGCGCATTTCTACAATCAAGGCATAATATTACCACCCACTGTTGGGACTCCTACTCCAAATTGTGTGAGGTCTAGTTGGGACTTCATATCGGGGAGATCCTCTGAATGTTGGTGGGTCTAGCACCGTCAAAATTTATGGTGCTAGAAGGAGGTCTAGATGAAAAGCTGAGCCCTTGAAGTATGTTTTGTATTTTTGCACACATTTAATGACTTCTCACCAAATCATAACCCTAACATGTTTTTCTAGACATGCAAATTTGAAAGTGCTAGCGAGAATTATTGATGACTTGTCCAATCTGAAATTAATGGTGAGCGTGAAACAACCTTATTGTACCATACTACACAATTTCTTGATTTTTGCACAAAGCACAACATCCACTATGAGGATGTCAGTTGTAGGTTGTTGTTGTAGCAGCTACAACCACCCTCCAAAATTTTGCCTTAGCTTGTTTTGGAGCCTCCCTACCAACCTTCACAGAAGATTTCCTTGCTTCGTCAAGTCCTCAAGCTTCAGTGTATTTCTTGCAAAAAGGAAACCTGTCGATCGCATTTTGATCCCTTCCCTTCATAGGCAGCTCACCTAGACTTGGTCCAGCTGCAGACTGAGCAACTTCTCGTTGAAAATTGTGCATTTCTGGAGGGAAATTAGCCTTCCCTCCAGAAATTCCCTCCATAAATTGTACAATCCTCTCTGACAGCCTATTGGGCTCTAGGATTGCGCAATCCTGCCAGCCAACCCTCCCTGCAGGATTTGCACAAGTTTTCCTAGCAGCAGGCTTTTTAGCCCAAGATTTGCGCAAATCTGGGTAGCAGTCAGTTGTTCTGCCCAGAAATTGAGCAAATCTCCTAGGCAGCCATCCCATCTCGTAGCCATAAATGCACATCTTTCTCCAGAAGTCAAGCAGTCACTTGCATCTTTAGTTGAGTTGACTTGTTCCCTCCGGGATTGAGAAAAATAGACTTGCATGCATAGGCTGCTTCTCCCAAGGTAGCATGCAAAGGCATCCCTTGTCTCAGGGATATATGTTTAGCAATTGGAGGTTACATGCAAGGAGAAATTCAGAAACCTCCCACCAAGTGTCACTTCCCCTAGATTTGTGGCATGCATGTCACAACCTTGATGTTATCAAAACTCATCAACCAGACATTGCAGAGCTCTTTCCTCACATCAACATTGCATCTCGACATCCCACATCACATCTAGGAGCAATCGACACATTCAGCTCAGTTGTTTTGGGGTAAGCCCGCTTCCCATTCCTTATATTGCATTTCTGTTGCTTTTTGGGTTTTTTCTTGTATGAGTACTGTTTGCTTGATTTCTTTGAACGGTTGTTGTTGTTTACATGTATACTAGCTTGTTCTAGCTCTGCTTCAGTTTTCGATGCTATCTCACTACTGTCGCATGCATGAAATTGTTTTGCACAGACGTTCACCCAACCAACGAACTGCCTCACCCACATGCATGTTGATCTGTTTTCCGAATCTTTCATTCACTTTTTGCATGCACTATTAATCACTTATGCTATCAATTAGTGTCGCCATGCATTCATTGACTTACTTTCTTTCAATTTCCCGTCGGCGAGTCAGGCCAACCTTGGCCCGGGTTCTGCCTTCAGCAAGGCTACATTACGTAATCTGCAAAAGGAAGACTCACCTTCCTCTCCATATTTTTGCATTCCTACCCAGCACTGGACTATAGGACTATTTTGCGCATTTCTGGAGGATAGTGACTGCTTGGCCCAAGAAATTACTCAAATCTATCCCTGGGCCAGCAATCCTTCCTAGTTGGAATTGTGCATTGCACAATCCCAGCAATCAGTGGCCAAACTGGACTATGCATTGAATAATTCTATTAGTCAGTCAGTCTCCCAGCAGCCCGGACTGTGCCTTGTGCAGTCTTGGAAGTCGGTCTCTTGACCTCCCAGCCGGAGTCACACAACCTTCATGATCATTCACCTAGGTATGTTGGAATTTAGTTCTCATGTTCATTTTGGTTTTCAACTGATAGATTGCTTGCTATGAGTGTTTCCATGGCTCCAGGTATCACATGTATTCATCTGCCACTTAGTAGTATAGGTACAATGGTTTCCAAGAGAGTATAGATGAAGACACCATTCAGAGCATGCTTGGGGATGCAGTCGATCAAGTGTCCATGGGATTACCTTCTCACGAAGACATCAAGTTGTTCATGGACAAGGACATCAAGTAGTAGCATCACAGTGAGTAGCAACATGAACAATATTTGACGGTAGCATACTGAGTGTAGCGAATGCAAGAGGAAGGTTGTTGAGAATATAGAGGTGGAGCAAAGTTGCAAGATCAAGCAGATCCACTGATAATGAAAGCAACTTTGGAGACTCGGGCTATGAATTATAGGAACGACATGAAGATCGCGCAAAGGCAAAAGATGGAACAAAGAAGGAGTTGCATGTGATGAAGTAGCAACCCAGGAAGAACATGAAGCTGCACAGACAATCCAATGAGTTGCAGCAGGAACCAGAATAGTAGTGGATGCAACATGCACTCGTGGATGAAACTGTGCCAGTACGAGTTAAGGATCCATCCCAGCAGATGACATAGATCAAACATTGTGAGAAATGTTGTTGATCGCATGCAAGGGATCTAGCAACATGCATGTCATTGAGTGCACGCATGTAATCCAACCCATTCAACACACTCACCAAGGTGAAGACAAGAAGCAAGTCCAACTGGGGCTGAACATGTACTTTGGCAAGTTGATGCACATGACCACCAACACAGACTTGAAGATCAGCATGAACACTATGCGTCAGTGTGTTTCTGGTTCAACCATACCAAAGAATACCATGCAAATGTTAACAAACAAGTTGGATGAAAGGGGATGAACCATTGCACCAGTTGAAATGAAGGCAAGAGTTCACTTCAGTAAGATGTCACCATGAGGTGCATGCAAACCATCACGGATGACCAAGCTTGGCATCATCTCACGAGCTTCACCATCACAAGCATGTCAAAGAATTGGTCTCATCATAGCGGATCGAGTGTAGATGTCTTGCAAGAATTTCTCAAGCCATGTTGTCTCACATGAGTACATGTGCATTGTAATGTTGAGTCATGCCAAGTGTAAGTCAAGTGTCAATAGTTGGATGTAACAATCATAGAGTAGGTGAACTGTCACAAAGGGGAATGTCAAGGGTCACCCCACCCTTTTGTTATAAATAGTCCCTCATAACTCATTGTATATGCTTTTGGTCAGCCAAGCTTCTACTAAGACTATTTTGAAGAAGGCTTGGACAGTATTGTAACATGCCTTGGCTTCTCCACTGCACAAAGCTAATACATCCCTTTGGAGGAGCAGGCAGATGTGGCTGTAACATTCCACTGTTGGGGCCAGTAGGTTTACATGGATGTATTGTATGATTTCGACTTACACTTATTTATATAATAAGAGGCAACACATTTTCATGCATATGTTGTTATTGTAGTTGCATTGCTCCAGTTTCTTTAATGATATGTGTTGTTTAACTTACGTACTTGTGTATGAACTGATTCACATGCAATTATATGAATCTTGTTGTTAATGTGTTGCATATGTTGTTAATGTTGTCACCATCGGTGTCGACTGCTCTACCAGACATTAGACAAAAATCTCACTTGAACCTTGCTATAACAACTGACACACTCATCTCAGACTGATCCGTGAGTGTTTTACATGTTATCTTACCTTGTATGATATGACTGTAGCATCCGAGTGGACTGCTCTGTCAGAAGCTGTGCATGTCCTTTGTGTTGTGTGTTCCTAACTGAGTTGGGATTGATCCCTTTCAACCTGAAAATAATCTTCACCTCCTTCCCCCTTCGAAGTGTTGGAACCTCTCATACACCTTTCTTGACTCACTACATCAGTCACACCCTTGCTGCTAATAGAGTTATTCTACTTACCTCTGTGCGACACCGCGGTCAAGGCATTACCTTACGACCCACTAATAGGACTCCTACACCAAATGGTCTCAGGTGTAATTGGGACTTCTTAACGAGGAGATCCCCTTGACATGTTGGCGGGTCTAGAACCGTCAAAATTTCTGGCACTAGAAGGAGGGCCTGATGACAAGCTATGCCCTCTCATCCAGTTTTGAACCTTTACATATCTTTCATGGAGTCTTGCATTCTTCTTCCCGCGAGGTGTTTTTTGAATCATGAATATGTCTCCATCTTGGGGAAGCTTTTCAATCTCTTATCCACTCACACATATGATGGTGAAGGCAAAGTGGCATGGCCTAAGCACATACATAACTTTATTTCCATGATTTATCAGGAAGATGAGTTTACTGATGAACAAGCTGGTTCGCTGCTTGCATACACACTTCGAAAATCTCCATTTTGTTGGGTGCTCAGCCTACTGGATGACATCATGCACTCATGTGAGAACTTATGTGATATTATTGAAGAAATGTTCTATGATTTCGATCCAGACCTTCTTGACCAGAAATTGTTACAGCAACAGATGGCTCCGCATGAATCCGTTATTGATTTTTGGCAGCACTTTTGTGACTTGAAGTTTCAAGCTCCGAGGAGCCAGATGAAATTTGCTTCTCTAGGACCGGTTCGAGTATTGCCTTAAGAAATCTACCCAATCGAAGAGAAATCTTGATATCAAGCCTCGCTCAACATTATTCATTGATGGAACTACACAATCTCATGAGGGAGTGGACTCTGTCTCAACTGACTGTTTACCTCCCTCTCATTCAACAGCTCCACCATTGCACAATGATGTTGAGGATCATGCTTGCACACTTGTTCAACATTTACACCCTCCCAAAATCACTCCACTCAATTTTCACGCTGATTTGGTTGTGAGTCCTTTGAGTTCTCATATGCATTCTTTTTTCGACCTCCATCTTCACACCCAGAAGTTCCTTCGGATGATGTTGTCTTGTGTTCGTCCATTTCAGACTCTTCACTTATTGTGAACGAGGAACAACCCATTGACAGAGTTAGTGTTTCACAACCAACATGTGTTGTCATTCATGAAGAGTATGAGTGGGAGCTTGAGCATCGACACTCGGCGAAGGATGACTCCCTTCCGTTCGAGCCCCCTCCGTTCTTTCCTAACATTGTCGGTGAACCTGCTATCCATTATTTTGCATGTGTGTTTTCATCCATGGATGCAGCCATTGTTGATCTTTCGTAGGGCACACCGTATGTTACCCCATCATCCAACAATGAAGAGGGCCAATCATTCATTGAAAATCCACTTGATATTTCATCTTCTCTTTCCATAAACGTAGAGGGTGAACATCCTTCCTTCTCATCTACCCCTCTATGTGATTCATCAAATCATGAGGATGCCGACCAACATCCTGAATTTTCTAATCTTGGTTGTCGTGATCTCTTCACCTCATAATTCGATCATGATGTTGATTCACTCGTTGTTAATCCGTCTAAGCCATTGGTCTACGAAGATCCATCTGTCAACAAAGTCGACACCACATAGACCGTCGAGGCACTTCAGCCCAAGTCGATGGTTATGTCGGGCCCTCACTATCCTGAGGTTGGTTTCACTCCCGATCAGGAAATTATTCAATCACCCAAGGCTCCTCATCACTCATCTCTATGCATTGAAGATCCATCTCACACACATATCACACTTCCTCCACACGAACTGCATGATCCCATTGCTCATGCATTGGAGGAGTTTTACATTGCGAGCACTTGTGCACAATGCAAGTTATGTTTGTTTCTTTCGTTTGCTTGCATGTCTCAGTTAACAGTGTGCTTATGCTTCAAAGTTGCACGTAGTGTCACACAACACCAAGATAAGTCTGTGGACTTCCTGTCATGCACATGCACTCACTTATCTCCCGTGGGCACTTTGAATCATGAAGTGTGGTTGTCTTCATTGTTATATCTTACCTGCTTGCTGGTTCACACAACTCGGTTGCTTGCGGACCAGGTATTCACCTTGGTAAATTTTAGGGGAAAATTATAGCCCAAAGGCAAAATTTGAGGGTTTTTACATTTTAAGAGGGCGAATTTTTTTATTAAAAACCCTTTTCATATAGTTAGCCCATATTTTATTTAAAAAATAATTAATTTTTTGATTTTAGCCCAAAATAAAAAAAATGGGCGAATAAACTAACCAAGCCTTCATTTGGCCCGATTCGTTGGTTTTGGAAATCATATTCCCTTAAAATCGGCGAATTTTGATATTTGCCCCTGGTTTAGGAGGTTGTATTTGATCCCAATAAATAAAAATATAAATAAAGTGGAGGTATGGTAAATAAATAAAACCTCTTTTTATACTTACTCCAAAAGTATGGTAAATAAATAGAAATATAAATAAACTACAAATATGGTAAATAAATAAAACCTCTTTTTTATATTTAGTCCATAACCCTCTTTCTATTTAAGAATGCTAAAAAAAGAGGTTTATTTAAGTGAATCCTATGGGCCAAATACCATATTTATAAAAGAGGTATGGTAAATTAATAAAAATATAAATAAACAAGAGGTATGGTAAATAAATATTTTTTTTTATATTTACTCCATAAATCACCTTATATTTACGAACATGCAAGGGTGTAAATAAATAAGAATTTAAATAAAGTGGAGGTATGGTAAATAAATAAAATCTCTTTTTATACTTACTCCAAAGGTATGGTAAATAAATAAAAATATAAATAAACTAGAGGTATGGTAAATAAATAAAACCTCTTTTTATATTTATTCCATAACCCTCTTTCTATTTAAGAAGGCTCAAAAAAGAGGGTTTATTTAAGTGAATCCTATGGGCTAAATACCATTTTTATAAAACAGGTATGGTAAATTAATAAAAAATATAAATAAAAGAGAGGTATGGTAAATAAATAAAACATTTTTTATATTTCCTCCATAAGTCACCTTATATTTACTAACACTCAAAAAATGTGTTATATTTAAGTGAAGCCTATGGGTGAAATACCATGGGAGAAATTATTATTAATACCATGCAAAAAAGAATTATTAACCCTAATATTAGTATTACATTGTATTGACCCATTCATGTGAAATGTAGCCTATTTAAAGGGGGGGGGTGAGGAAATTAAACCAGCATAGATCCATCTTTACTCTGGATCTACTAAGCCCTAAGAGGGATCAAATATCGTGATATGCAAATTAGCATAGAGTGAAAAAATATTTGATCCCTGTGGGGGCTTGGTAGATCAAGAGTAAATATGGATCTTGTAATTTAATGCCACTTAAACATTTTAACTTGGTTAAAATAAAAAAATAAAATAAAAATCAATTATTAATTTTATTAATTTTTATAAATTACTAATAGTAATTTTTAAGCTCTAGGTTTATGATAACCCATGGTATGGTAATACAATGGTATTCATGTGAGCATAGACTATTTGAAGGGGAAATTCTATCATAAAAAAAAAAAAAAATCAATTATTAATTTTATTAATTTTTATAAATTACTAATAGTAATTTTTAAGCTCTAGGTTTATGATAACCCATGGTATGGTAATACCATGGTATTCATGTGAGCATAGACTATTTGAAGGGGAAATTCTATCATAAAAAAAAAAAAAAAAAAAAAAAAAAAAAAAAAAAAAAAATCAATTATTAATTTTAACTAATTTCTATAAATTACTAATAGTAGTTTTTAAGCTCCAGGTTTATGATAATCCTTGGTATTGACCCATGGTAATACCATGGTATTCATGTGAGCATAGACTATTTAAAGGGGAAATTCTATCAGCTTAGATCCATCTTAATTCCGGGTCTACCAAGTGCTAAGAGGGGTAAATAGATTTCATCCCTCTAAGAGTGGTAGATGTGGAGTTAATATGGATATAGGTTCCAGTTTTTATGATAATGAAGATATTAAATAGTTTTAGGAAATTATATTGTAAAAAACATCTTAAGGTGAATGGTTAAAGCTACATTTAGTCACTTCACAAAATTTAGTAAAAAATACCAATATCTCCATTAATATTGGTTTTTTGATTTAATAAAAAAAAATCAAAGTAGTGAAATCTTATCACTCTTTCTGCATCACCCTCACAGAAGAGAGATAGTCGCTGCTTAGATTTCCCACCATTTTTCAAACGTTCTCAATATGATATCTTCATGAAAAATTTAAGGTATTGATGTTCGATTAGTTGTTTGAAAAATATGATGGTTTGTACAACCTTTCATCCTTTTTGTTATTCTCAGTTTGTTGTAATGATTTGTAGGGGTTGGACCACTTCACCATATTGTCCTAAAAGACGGAGATTGTGCACCAAAAAGGAAATTAATCCACATGTTACAATGCTGATAAAAAATTCAAGACGTATGAAGGTAGTGAATTATGCTAATAAGCAATTTAGATTGGGAGAGACGTAATTAAATTTTATTATTTCATTGAAGGTTTCCAATTAAAATAATAATAAATCTACATTTATGTATTTATATATGGATTGGAAGGCTTTTGAAAACGGTCACTTCTTTCCATTAGATCCCCTTCAGGCCTTTGGGATACCTGCTACTTTCTTATATTATATAGTTGGGGCTTGCTACTTGTTGGCATGTTCGGGTAAAAAAACTTGATGTGTTTTTTTTATCTCGTAGTTGAAGTCTATGGAATAAGAAAGAAATTTGATTGATGTGTGTGTGTGTGTGTTTTTTTAATCTCGTAGTTGAAGTCTATGGAATAAGAAATAAATTTTATAGCTTGAAAAAAGTGGTACAAAAAAGATTAATCTCGCCTACCTTGACAAAACTGGTGGTCAAGATCAACACCTACAAGAACTTTGTTGTGGAATATTATCAAAACTAATAGAAGGATATGAAAGAGTGTAAAGTAAGAACCTTGAAAAACACGACCACTGAAACTTGCAACATTGTTTGTAGGAATAGAAAATTATGTTGCTTTTTTCCAAACATATGTTAGTATATTACAGTTTAATGAATATGTTTTCCTATTATCATATATGGTTTCATACTTTAACAAAACATTCACTAGACTTCACAATGTTTTATTATTTAGTGAAAGATTTGCCAAGATCTTGCAAGATTTTATAATTCAGTGAAAGGTTCGCCATGCCTTTACAAGATAATATAATCTAGTGAGAGACACGCCAAAAAATTATATATACATATTATATTATTGATAAAATTGCCTCCCATTTTTCTTATGTATCATGGGGATTCACCCATTTATTATACATATAAATTTAGGGTGGTTCTTCAAATTTTCCATGGCCTTCACCAACATGGGTCTACCAATGTGCCGGTGGCTAGATTGGAAGTATCACTTCATGTGATTAGGCCCATGTACTGTTACTGTAGGAGTAGGAGTAGTGTTTGCTTTCAGTTGTTTGCCTGCATGCTTGTTTGCTTACTTGCTTTGTTTGCTTGTTTTTTTACTTGCTTTGCTTTCACTTTCGCTTCTTCTTTTGCTTTGCTTTGATGTTTGTTCATTCATTTGTTTTGTTCATAGGTTAGTCTTGCATGAAACCATGTATGACTCTTGAAGCAAGCTGGGTAAACTAAAATAGGGCTTGTACAACTATCACTACTTGGTTATCTATCATCTTGCCTTTGTATGATGATATTGTTACTCTTAGTCCATGATACATCGAATGAAAATACGCACTGTTTGAAGTGAACCTTCGTGAGAACACAACGCTTGCGCGCTAACTAGTGTCACCTTCTCTAGTTGATTTTTTTTGGGTTAACCGTTGCTAGCTCAATCAAGTAGAGTAAGGTATGGGGGAAAACCTTAATAAGCACGTAAGAGATACAATAAACTACTTCTCTGCTGGAACAACCTCTTCTTCTCTCAATAAGTTGGGATCCCTCTTCCGCCTCTGAAATGAATAAGTGTTATGCACAGTGAAAATGAAAAAAATGAAAAGTAAAAAAATTCAAAATGAAAAATGAATAAGGCGAAAGAAGAGAAAGGCTTCTTGTGCAGGGAGGTGATGCAAGTAACTCTGTCAGGGTACTGACCAGGCTCGCTGGCAGCAGAGCCATGCTTGTGTTCCTATGTGACTCCACCGGGGTACTATCCAGGCTTGCTGGCAGTGGAGCAACACTAGAGATGAAACTAAGACTCTGATGACTATACTGCTTGTGCACCTATATACCCCTCAACCCCAATCGAAACAACTGCGTTGCCTTGACTTGGAATGTGTGTCAATTGAAAAAGAGTCTGGCAGATGCTACATTTTACAATCAAGCTAGTTCGAAGCCAAGATGAGCTTAGAGTTGAACAATACTTCTGGAGGTGTTAGACTTGCTTTTCACGAACAAGGTCCATTCAGAGAGCTGCGGCTACAACCATGCTGCAAAATTTTTCCTTAGCCTATTTTGGAGCCTCCCTACCAACCTTCCTAGTAGCTTTCCTTGCTTTGTCAAGTCCTCAAGCTTCATTGTATTTCTTGCTCAAAGAAACCTTGTCGATTGCAGTTTGATCTCTTCCCTTCACACGTTGCTCACTCGGACTTGGTCCAACTACAGGTTGAGAAACTTACCCTTGAAAATTGTTCATTTCTAAAGGGCAACCAACCTTCCCTTCAGAAATTGGGGAATCCTCTCTGACAACCTGCTGGGCTCCAGGATTGCACAATCCTACTAGCCAACTCTCCGAGAAAAATTTGTGAAAATTTTCCTAGCAGCAGGTTGTTCAGCCCAGGATTTGCAGAAGTTTGGGCAGTAGTCAGCTGCTCTACCCATAAATTGGACAAATCCCTTGGGAAGCCAACCCAACTCCCAGCCAGAAATACACATTTTCTCCAGCAGTCGAGCAGTTGCTTGCCTGTGCAGCGGAGTTGACCGGTTCCCTCTGGGACTAAGCAAAAATGACTTGCATGCATTGGCTGCTTCTCCTGAGGCAACATTCAAATGCATCCATTATTTCAGGGATCTATGTTTAGCAGTTGGAGGTTACATGCAAGGAGCAATTCAGAAACCTCCCACCAAGTGTCGCTTCCCCTAGATTTGTGGCATGCGGGTCACAACCTCAATGTTATCAAAACTCATCAATCGGACGTTGTAGAGCTCATTCCTCACATCAAACTTATAGTTTTGACATCCCACATCACATCTAGGAACAATCGACACATTCAACTCAGTTTTTTGGGGTAAGCCCGCTTCCCATTATTTGTGTTGCATTTCTATCACTTTTTAGGTTTTTTTTTGTATGAGTATTGTTTTCTTCATTTCTTTGAATGCTTGCTGACGTTTACATGTATACTAGCTTGTTATAGCTCTGTTTTATTTTTCGTTTCTATCTCACTGTTGTCGAATGCATGAAACTGTTTTGCACGGATGTTCACCCAACCGACAAATTGCCTCACCCACATGCATGTTGATCTGTTTGTTGAATCCTTCATTCATGTTTTGCGTGCACTGTTAATCACTTCTGCTATCACTTAGTGTCACCATGCATTCATTGACTTACCTGATTTCAGTTGCCTGTCGGTGAGTCTAGCTAACCTTGGCCTGGGCTTTGCCTTCACCAAGGCTGCATTGCGCAATTTGGGAAAGGAAGACTCACCTTCCTCTCCAGATTTGCACATTCCTACCCAACACTGGACTCCAGGACTGTTTTGCGCATTTCTGGAGGATAGTGGCTGCTTGGCCCAAGAAATTGCGCAAATTTGTCCTTGGGCTAGCAATCCTTCCTAGCTGGAATTACACATTTTTCAATCCCAGCAGTTAGCAGCCAGACTGGACTATGCATTACACAGTTCCAATAGTGAATCAATCTCCCAACAGCCCAGATTGTGCCTTGTGCAGTCTTGGCAGTTGGTCTCCCAATCTCCTGGCCGAAATTGTGCAACCTTCATGATCATTCACCCAGGTATGTTGCAAGTCAGTTCTCATGCTCATTTTGGTTTTCAACTGATATATTGCTTGCTATGAGTGTTTCCATGTCTCCAGGTATCACATGTGTTCATCTACCTCTCAGAAGTACAGTTACAATGGTTTCCAAGAGATCAGAGACGAAGACATCGTTTAGAGCACGCTTGGGGATGCAGTCGATCAAGTGTCCATGGGCTTACCTACTCACGAAGACATCAAGTTGTCCATGGACAAGGACATCAAGAAACAACATCACAATGAGCAACATCATGAACAACAGCGAAAGGCATTATACCGAATGCAGCAAATGCATTGAACACAACGAATGTAGTGTATGCAAGAGGAAGGTTGTTGACAACATAGAGGCGGAGCAAAGTTGCAAGATCAAGCAGATCCACTGATAATGAAAGAAACTTTGGAGACTCAGGCTATGAAGTGACGGTGCGACATGAAGATCGTGCGAAGGTAGAAGATGGAACAAAGAAGGAGTTGCATGTGCTGAAGTAGCAACTTAGGAAGAACATGAAGCTGCATAGACAGTCCAATGAGTTGCAGTAGGAACCGGAACAACAGTGGGTGCAACATGCACTTGAGGATGAAATTGTGACAATACGAGTTAAGGATCCATCCCAACATCTAACACAGATCAAACATGGTGAGAAATTTTGTTGATCACATGCAAGGGATCCAGCAGCATACATGTCATTGAGCGCACGCATGCAATCCAACCCATTCAACGCACTCCCCAAGGCGAAGAAAAGAAGCAAGTCCAACTGGGGCTGATCATGTACTTCAGCAAGTTGATGCGCATGACCACTAGCATGTACTTGAATATCAGCATGGACACTATGCATCAGTGTGTTGTCGATTCAACCTTACCCAAGAAGTCCATGCACATGTTAGAAGACGATTTGGATGAAAGGGGCTGAACAAATGCACTAGTTGCAACAGAGGCAGGAGTTCACTTCAGCAAGATAGCACCATGAGGTGCACGCACACCATCACGAATGACCAATCTTGGCATCATCTCACCATATTATCCATCACAAGCATGTCAAAGAATTGGTCTCATCATAGCGGATCGAGTGTCAGTGATGTCTTGCAAGGCTTGCTCAAGCCATGTTGTCTCACATGAGTACATGTGCATTGTAATGTTGAGTCATGTCAAGTGTAAGTCAAGTTTCAATAGTTGGATGTAACAGTCATAGAGTAGGTGAAGAGTTGTGAGGGTAGTGGAACTATCACAAAGGGGAATTTCAAGGGTCACCCCACCCTTTGTTATAAATAATCCCTCATAACTCATTGTATAGGCTTTTGGTTAGCTAAGCTTCTACTAAGACTATTTTGAAGAAGGCTTGGACAGTATTGTAACAGGCCTTGGCTTCTCCAGTGCACGGATCTAGTACATCTCTTTGGATGAGCAGGTGGATGTGGTTGTAACGTTCCACTGTTGGGGCTAATAGGTTTAAATGGATGTATTGTATGATTGTTGTGGAGCACTGGAAAGGTATGTTTTTGACGAACAATTTAGTGACTTTTCAGTAACAATTGTAACCCTTTCTGCATCATGAACTTAAAGAAATAAAGAATTTTAATAGAATGTGTGAGAATTAGTATGGAAAGCTTAATCGCTGATAATTGTCATTTTTCTATGCAGGAAAAGGTGGAAACGAAGAGCTGCCGTCCAAAAGGGAAAGACAAAGGAGGAATAACTGTTGTCCCTCTAGAAGGGAACCGGATGCAAACGAGATCGAACAGATCGAAGCAGAACGACCCAGGAAAGAAAGAAGGGTTACCAATTCGGCAGAACAGGGAAAGAAAAGTAAAGGATTAACGGCTTGGCTTATTTTTGTTACCTAGATACCTCCGCCGTTACTTTTATAAAAAGGAACAACACCGTTAAGCAAAGGGACTTTTTTTATGTAATTTTAAGTTTCAGACTAAACTTTGATCATCGACTCTCACTGAGACTTGGTTTGCTGTACATTTGTTGATGCGTTAATATAAAAGACTTGGTGTTTATTTCATCTCTGCATCTGGAGTAATCTAAGGCGGTGTACCGTTGGAAGCTAAGGTCCCAGCTCTGAAGGACACTTGCTTTTGTATCATTATAATTTGATTTCTGCGTGGTTTGCTTATCTTTATTGCTCGGCAATCTGACATGCTTTTTATATGCTATTCCATGCTCTATTACGACTAATTCATTAATGGTTTCTTCAGGAGATTTATGTAGTGACTTTGTATCGTATGAGTGAATCCTTTCAGAGTTGATTGTATGTTATCAGTCTAAGAAAGCTATTTCTGTTACAGAGCATTTGTACTGAATATTACTGTTATTGGATTCATGTGAAATCCCAATTATTGGAATCCGGAAGTAATGTTATTCTATTTGGAAACATAGTCATATTCTCTTTAACCATCAGATTGCTATATTAGCGTGTTGTGTGTATATATGGTTGATGCTTGCTGTTCCATAATTCATCAGTGAGTGTTGTTCCATAAAGTACATTCCATCCAATTTGCCTTAAGAGAGAGGATTGCTATTTTATTGCAGAATGTGAGTTTGGTTCAATAGAGAAAGTTTAGTTCGGACTCGCGAGACTTAGTTTATTTGACTGTTGTTCCATTTACTGCTGTTCCATTTCAGACTTGCTGTTCCATTTCCTGTTTGCTGTTCCATTTTACTTTCTGCCGTTCTATTTACTTGCAATTGCTGTGTTGGTGTGAGAGAAGGTCTAAGGCTGTAGTGAGCCTCAGCAGTCGCTGCCTAGCTCCCAGACCTATGGTCCATGCTCTAATTTCCTTTCCATCAGTTTCTAGAGGGATGGGTTATCGCTTCCGCACCCTTGACTGATAAGCTGCCTTGTGTGATTTTATGCCTTTAAAGTAATCTAGTCATAGTTTAGCATCCGTTTACTCTTGTATTTTCTGAACACTGTACTACTAAGCATTACTCTGACGAATAGCCTCGGATTGAGATACTCTTTGCAATAACAAAGCGTTCCCGGATTGACTTATTAATGTGGAATAACTAGAGGTGAAAGAGACCCTTGTTACAGCTCTACATTTTGGCGCCGTTGCCGTGGAAAGAGTATAGCCATTTGTCTTTTTCAGAGTAGTGTACGACTCTGCTAGGGGAGAGTTGGATTTAAAAAACGGAAGGTAAGAACCTGCGTACAGAGCATGTAAAAGCCCTGCTCCACTGTCCGCTTTCCTGGCAGAATTGTGGGTTGAATAGGATCTGGTAGTTTATAGAGTGCATGACTAAGCAGAAAAAGCCAGAAAAGAATATCAAACCTCCATTCAAACCCGAAAAAGCTAAAGGGCCGGTGACCCTTGGCCGAACAACCTTCATAGATGAAATCTATAAGAAAACTGAATCTCAGCCATTAGTAGGGCCCAGGAAAACCAATTCTAAACAGCCTACTAGGTCCCTTCAGGTCGCAGGATCACCATCTGTAGCCTTCGCTGAGGTGCATAGTCAGACTGATGAACAGGACTTTCAAGAAATTGAAAATTCTATTCCAGAACGACTGCAGGAAGGGAATCTAAGCAATCTTTGTGAAGGAGAAGGGGAAACAGGGGAAGTTGAGGAGCCAAGATCTCCTCCTAGGATAATTCAGCCATTAAATAGCCCAAATAAAGGGAGCGCTGCAAAAATCATTGTTGGGGGGATTCAATCTCCTCAAACAACAGGGACTTTTATTATTCCAGACAAAGGAAGTGCTATTAAAACAATCCCTGTCAAGGCCGTTCCTTCTCAGCCTAGGAATACCCTCCTAGAAATCCCGGAAGGTTATTGGCACATATTCGATCCCATGGCGCAGAATCAGCCAAATACTCAAACTTCTACATTACAATATCCTATAGTGGATTCTGCAGCAAATGCTCCTATGAAAGCAATTCCCCTTCAACACATTCCTACATTTCACGGACTTACATCAGAGGACCCTGATGCATTCTTATTTGAATTTGATGTGTTATGTAGGGGATATGATTACACCACTGACCCCCAGAAATTAAAATTGTTCCCCTCCACTTTGAAAGGGGCAGCTTTAAGATGGTTTATGGGTTTAGGTGGTGGAGTTATAAATAACTGGGAGAAAATGAAAGAATCTTTCCTAAAGAAATATCAAGATTAATGTAGGTCTAGAGAACTGAAAGATGAAATATTTCAGATGATAGCTAGACCAAATGAAACATTAGAAGAATATGTAGAACGTTTTTAGTATAATTTACAAAGATCTCCATATGCATCACTACCTCTGCCTGATAATGTGTTAAAAACAACATTGATCAGAGGCATGAAGGAACAATGGATTGAAACATTAAATATCATGGGAAAAGGGGATATTTATCAAGAGAATTTTGCTGACATCATCGACTTATGTATCAGGAGCTCGAGAGGCAGCACAAGGATAAAACCAGCAGAATATGATCGGTTTGTCAGAGATAACAAAATATCAACAGAAGGAGTAACACGTGTAGAACTTGGAAATTTATTAGAAAATTTTAAAACTGATATTCTGGGGACATTAACTACACAACTTGATATTGTGCAGGCTAAATAGAAGCAGATGGAGGCAGAACAGAATTTGGCGATCTTCTTCCCCCGATGTAGAAGAAAACATAGTCACAAGGAATGTCCACTGGATGCAGTTCAAACATGTGCTATCTGTACAAAAGACCACCTTACTAAGAGCTGCCCCTCACTTCCTGGATTGAAGGCAGTATATAAGGAAGCGGAAGAAGAGCCAGAATCAGCATACTTCATTAACCAACGTTGCCAATGGCAACCAAGGCAATCTGGTATGTTTTCAGACCCAACTTCTTCTTTCCAGCCTCCGCAGTATAATGCTCAGCAATATAGTATGTGGCAAAACCAATCTCAACCCCCATTTCCGAACTGGTCATCACAACCCTTTCCTTCTACAAATCCGTGGATGAATCAGACAAGCCAATTTGGTTGGCCGAATTTTCCCTACGCTCCACCATATTGGCAGAATAACCCATATCCTCCACAATGGACCCCCCCTACTTCACAAGGTTCACCCTGGCAGACAAACTGGCCAAAATCGACATATCAGCCAACAGGAACTATTCCGCTCCCTCAACCGACTCTTCCAGCTTTACAACAAAATCCCCAGTCTAATCTGAGACCGCAACTCCCAGCCCAACCCAATCCCAATCCAAATAATAGACCGGTCCAATCCCTCCAAATCATAGAATCATCAGAAATCGGACCTGATCTAAGGGAGTGCAATGATCTTCAGTTAAGATCTAGACGTATAATAGAAACAGAGGGAGATAAAACAGTTCACATTGAAGATCAATTACCAACAGAACAGCCGTTACAACAAGAGGGTGTAAATAAGGAGCAGACTCATCATCAAGCAAGTACATCCTCTCCTCCCTTCCCAGAACGATTAGTCATACCACGACCTGTACAATATCCAGACTTTGATATTCTGGGAGAGTTACAAAATCTGTACATAAGAATTCCTTTCCTCCAAGCCATTCAAGACATCCCTATATATGCAAAAACTATAAAAGAATTGTGCATAAAAAAATCAAGGAGGAATGCAACCACTAACCCAAGAGTCCAAGTAGTCGGCACTTTATCTGACCTGTTATCAAGAACACCCATTAAATATGAAGATCCGGGAAATCCAATCGTAACTGTTCAAATCTATGGTCAGACCTTGACTAATTCTTTAGTTGATCTAGGAGCTGCAATTAATATTTTGACAAATTCTACTTGCCAAAAGCTCGGCATTACATCGGTAGAACCCACTTCTACTTTGTTAGAATTGGCCGACCGATCTGTAGTTCGACCAGAAGGTACTCTATATGATGTCATGGTTTCTATAGATTCCTGGGAATACCCAACCGATTTCCTGGTAATTAATCCAAAAACCCGACTGGATGGACACCCGCTAATTTTAGGTAGACCTTGGCTTGCTACCGCCGATGCTTACATTGGTTGCCGGCAGGGAAATATGACCATAACCAGAGGACCAGATATTAAAAATCTAGTTCTATACCCTCCAGCACAGCCAAGTCTGACAATGATAAAAACTAACCAGCACCCTGTATCATATCTTACTAACAATATCAGATCACCATTGACTATACAGAAGGCCCTAGACTTTAAAGACCAAACAGAAGACGATGCTATCAATAACTTCATTAGTCAAACTGAATCTAGACCTCAAACACAGTGTTTCATGATAGAAGCTGCATTCGATAGCGAACTAGAAGAAGATCCCTTGAAAGATGCGCATGACCAAACAATACATGTGACTTCTATTGCCAATAGTAAAGTAGTGGAAATTGAACCGGGAAAAACTCTAAACATCAATGCCAACCTTACACCGGACCAAGAAATAAAACTCGTCCATCTGTTACGGAAGTATCAAGAAGCATTTGCATGGGATTACCCTGATATGAAAGGGATTGATCCCCAATTGTGCACCCACCATATTTATATAGAAAAAGATGCAAGACTTGTCCGTCAACCGCAAAGAAGACTCAACCCTCATCTAAAAGATGTTGTAAAAGCTGAACTTCAGAAACTTTTAGATGTTAATTTTATCTATCCTATTTCTGATAGTAAATGGGTCTCTCCGCTTGTGGTTGTATCCAAGAAGAATGGGAAATGGAGGATTTGTGTGGATTATAGGGAGTTAAACAAAGCCACACAAAAAGATCACTTACCTCTCCCATTCATAGACCAAGTATTGGACACTTTAGCAGGAAAGAAATTCTTTTCTTTCCTGGATGGCTTCAGTGGATACAATCAGATTCAGATTGCCCCTGAAGACCAGGATAAAACTACTTTTACTTGTCCTTGGGGAATGTTTGCCTATAGAGTTCTACCCTTTGGCCTATGTAATGCTCTTGCCACATTCCAAAGGGTTGTTCTTAGCATCTTTGCAAATTTAATAAATGATGGACTTGAAGTGTACATGGATGACTTTACACCATATGGAGATGATTTTGATCCAGCTTTAGACACTCTAGAAAAAGTCCTACAGCATTGCATTGCTACCAGGCTTTGCTTAAGCCACAAAAAATGTTATATGATGATGACTGAAGGGCTTATTCTAGGACACTTTGTCTCAGCAGCTGGCATTCAGGTAGATCCGGTCAAAATTCAAATACTTCTGCTTATCCCCACCCCCACTACTCAAACAGAGGTACGCAGCTTTCTTGGATTTTCTGGGTATTATAGACGATTTATAGAACATTATTCACACATTGCTGCACCTCTATATGTACTAACTGGTAATGTTGATTTCATGTGGACAGAAAAATGTGACCGCGCTTTCCAGGAATTAAAGAAGCTTGTATCAACAGCTCCAGTCCTTCGAGGACCAGACTGGAATTTACCATTCCAAATCTCATCTGATGCCTCAGATACAGCAATTGGTGCAGTCCTTGGGCAAGAAGAGGATAAAAAACCATATGCTATTTATTATATCAGAAAAAATTTATCCCCTGCTGAATTGAATTACACTGTCACTGAAAAAGAACTCCTCGCCATAATACATGCTGTCAATAAGTTTAGACATTATATTACAGGCTATCCCTTTATTTTATATACAGATCATTCTGCTATCAAATATTTAGCAAATAAGCCTGTCACAAATGCTATAATAACTATATGGTTGATCTTATTGCAGGAGTTCGATATCACAATCAAGGATCGACCCGGCAAGGAAAACCCTGTAGCTGATTTTCTCTCACGAATACCAAAATCAATTGAGGCAGCAGTAGTGGAAGACCAATTTTCAGATGAGCACCTGTTTTTTGTTGCTGTTCAAACACCCTGGTATGCTGATGTTGCCAATTACCTTGCAGTAGGTAAGCTACCAAAACACTTAACCCCTAATGAACGTAAGCAGATTGTTCAGAAGAGTACTCGATTTTCGTGGATTGGGGGCTATTTGTTCCACACAGGGGCAGACATGCAAATTAGGAGATGTATTCGAGAAGATGAAATTTTCGACATCTTAAAAGCCTGTCATGATGGACCATGTGGGGGACACTTTGCTGAAAAAAGAACAACACATAAAGTATTGCAGACAGGATACTACTGGCCTACAATTTTTAAGGATGCGAAGAAATTCGTTCAAGCCTGTGACAGCTGCCAGCGAGCAGGACGACCTGGTCAAGCCGACGAAATGCCTCTGAGGCCGCAATTAGTCATTGAACCATTTGAATGAAGGGCTCTTGATTTCGTTGGAACTATCAACCCATCATCAAATCAGAGAACATATATCTTGGTAGCCACAGAATATGTCACCAAATGGGTTGAGGCCGAAGCATTGCCTAGAGCTACAGAAGATTCTGTAATACAGTTCCTATTCCATTTGTTTGTATGTTATGGCCTTCCGAGAGAAATAATTACAGATGGAGGACCACAATTTTCCGGAAACAAATTAGTTGCAACACTTAACAATTATTACGTCCAGCATAAAATTACTACCCCATATCACCCGCAGGCGAATGGGCAAGTAGAAAGTAGCAATAAGGTAATAGAATCAATTTTAACAAAAACCATTGCTTCACATAGGCGTGATTGGGCCGCCCGACTACCTGAAGCACTCTGGGCTTATAGAACCACATGGAGAAGTACCACCGGTTATTCACCCTATCAATTAGTGTTTGGAAAACAACCTATTTTCCCCATAGAATTCGAAATCCAAACGTTACGAACTGCACAGGAAGTTGGCCTAGATTTAAGTGAGGCACAAATTAATCGATTACAGCAGATTAATGAATTGGATGAAATAAGGCTCTCTGCATTACAGAATACAACACTTATTCAACAACAGCGAGCTAAATGGCATGATGCACTTATCAAGAACAAAGTCTTTCACGAAGGAGACTGGGCTCTGTTATATGACTCTCGGTTTCAGGACTTCCCAGGGAAACTGCAGACTCGTTGGTTGGGACCATACGAAATCCAGAAAGTACATGATAATGGGACCCTTACTCTGATCACAATCGACGGTTCTGGATATGCATTCAAGGTAAATGGCCACCGAGTTCGTCTCTATCGCAGGCCACTCACTCGGGAATCCTTCTGTCAGCAGCTACGTCGAGACACTGATATGGAAATTTTAGGAGAGGAAGTAAAATCTTCCTCACCTGTAATTCAGTAAGGAATGCATTTTTTTTCCTATAACTTGTACATAAGTTTTTGTATATACGTTTTCTTAACATTTTTTTGATCTTTCTCTTTTTTTAATTTTGATTTTTGCATTCTGCGTGTCTTTGCTGTTCCTTTTCCAAAAGGAACAACATTTGCTTGTTTTTGTGTTTCTGCTGTTCCTTTTCAAAAGGAACAACATTTCTGAGTTTTTGCTGTTCCTTTTCAAAAGGAACAACATTTGTAATTTTCTGCTGTTCCTTTTCAAAAGGAACAACTTTTGTGAGTTTTTGCTGTTCCTTTTCAAAAGGAACAACATTTGTGATGTTCTGCTGTTCCTTTTCAAAATGAACAACATTTGTGCGTTTTTGCTGTTCCCTTGCAAAAGGAACAACATGTGTGAGTTTTTGTTGTTCCTTTTCAAAAGGAACAACATGTGTGAGTTTTTGCTGTTCCTTTTGAAAAGGAACAGCATGTGGGAGTTTTTTTGTTGTTCATTTTCAAAAGGAACAGCATTTGTGCGTCTTTGCTGTTCCTTTTCAAAAGGAATAGCATTTGTGAACATTTGTGAGTTTTTGCTATTCCTTTTCAAAAGGAACAACATTTGTGAGTTTCTGTTGTTCCTTTTCAAAGGGGACAACATTCATGATCTTCGGCTGTTCCTTCTCAAAGAACGACATCTTAACTATTTGTTTTGCATGGATTCTTCTCTCCTGTTCCTTTTTCAAAAGGAACACCATAGCCATGTTTTTGCTCTCTGTGATGATTTATATTGAGGATGCTTTTAGCCATGTTCTCTCCAGTCTTTAAGATACAGCTATGCACTTATGCAATGAACATAAATTACGACATACCGAAGTCAGCAGATCATAGATCGCTATCTTTATAGGGCCTAGTATTGATAAGAGGACAAGAGGAGGGACATACTTACCTCTCATCTCCGTTGTCATTGACTTATTCCCATTGTTTTGGTTGGTTATCTTTATCATGGTGATTTCCCTAAAAATTTTCTTTGATTATTACTTAGGGATAAGAGCAGAGGATTCATATCTTCCTGTTGGGATGATAAGACTTCTTCCACCATTCCCACTCTTAAGGAGTGCTGAACCACCCTTATGTGTAAATAAATAAGAACAAAGTGCTTTGCAAAAAGAAAAAATGAATATGGATTATTAATTGTCAAATGCAGGATAGGGGGTCTCATCACGAGCCAGCCTACCATGATCATCAGGATGGAAGCGAAGTGGCATTCCCAGTATGGCCACCACACCAGGGATATGGTCCAAAAGGTACACTAAATAAACAGACCTTGGAACAGGGGGTCTCATCACGAGCCGGCCTGTCCACGTTTCGCACCTTCCTTGTGAATGGCATTATGGCTACCTGGTTACCAAGCCAGCATAATGGCCTGCATTTCGACAAAATATTTTTCAAAATACACACAAAGGATCATGGTTCCGAGGGTGAAATAAACAACTCTGCCAAGGTTATGAACACCTGTCGGCAGCAGAGCTCTGTTAATGGTATCGAAGTCATAATGGTTACACCAATAGGTATGATATTAATACTTCTTTGTCTCTTATATCCTATGAATAATTCATATTTTATGTCCCGATGAATATATCGCATGAACACTCATTACCACCAATCATGGCAAAGGAACTGACAATGACCTCTGGAGATTTCGTACGATTGACAGACGTCCCATCCCCCGGCCTCGCATCATATCACGCAGGCTCTTATGTAAAACGTGATCCACCTTTTTGCCTCGATTTCGGTATTTCGTTGTCCATCTAAAACATGGCGTAATTTTATATGCTGTTCCTTTATGACTGGTTACACGATGGCTGTTGCTCCTCTATTTGACGGCTGGGGCAGCCTATCACATCGCGGGGGGGAAGGTAATCTCATTACTCCACGAGTTACGTGTCAGCACACCATTCGGGGTAGATAGTGTACGAAGGTATGGCATGGTTTAACGGTATGATAATTCTATTTTACGCAAAGTTGCCATCCACAATCCATTTTTGTTGCATACTCTGTTTTTTTTCTTGCGACGATCACCCTCTCTGCGTCTCAAAACAGCACAGGCAGTTGCTGTTCCATTGGAAATTCTTAGTGGAACCATGGGAGGAAAGGCAATCCGAAGCGAACCTCAGGAATTGACAGTCTCCGCTGCTGCCTGGGAGATCCTGGAAAAGGCAGGATGGCTGAATTATTTCAGTCGCCTACAAGAATCAAACGAGACAGTGGCGTTGGAATTTCTGCAAAACTTGCAGGAGGACTACTCCATAGTAAGAGAAAGGCGGATAGCGGTCACTGATGATGTAATTGCAGAAGTCTCAGGACTACCAGCCGCCGGACCTGTATGGATGCTGAGGAAAGAAAGACTACAAAAGATTATGGAGATTTTCCAGGATGAAGGCCAAAGCTTGATAGTTAAGGGGAAGGGAGTTCTGCTAGCAACGTTAGGAGAACCCTGGACCGAATTAGCAAAGATAGTGTAGAGCTACATTACTTGTGAAGGAAGGAAAGACGTGGTAAGACCACGTCATCTTAAACTCTTAGTTGTTTTGAAAGAAAAATGTTCTGTAAATCTGCCTGCACTTTTAAATTCATTATTGCATGATGCGGCCCGAAGCCTGAAAAAGGCACAGCACGTAGAAACAATCGTTAGCCACCATGGATTGATTCGATTGATAGTGAGCCATAGTCTCACTCAACAGCAGAGCAGCTGGGAGGAGCTCATTGCATTGATTGAGGGGGGATTGGCTGCACCATCCCCAAAACCTAAACATTCCTCTCTAACACCGGAACGATCAGAGAAACGCAGAGAATTGGCAGCAGAAAAACATGTTGCTCCAAAACGTAAACATTCTTCAAGTACACCGGAACGACCAGAAAAACGCAGAGAATTGGTAGCAAAAAAACCTGTTGCTAATACACCTGAACAACCTGAGACACCAAGAAAATCAGCCCGGCTAGCTCGAATACGAGGGAGGTCGGAAAAGATTCGGGAAAGCACCAGCCAGCCAATCGAGATTACAGACAAACCTCCAGAACCAGAAGGAGGACCTTCCAAAGAAAATGCTGGACAATCTGGGGGCGAGGCTGAGCAAGCCAGAGAAGGAGGCGAGGAGGGAGAAGTGCACTCCGAAACAGAAACAGAAGCTGAACACTCCAAGGCAGTCACTGAGCAGGACAATCAGGAGGAGGAAGTAGTACAGCCAGAGAGCAGCCCGCTGCGAGACCCTGTGGGCGAAGATGAATTGGCCGCAATCCTGGCCAATATGGGGGAATATGGCCAACCCTCCAGCCCAGCAGGTCCTCCCGATGGACCTCCAGAGGAAGACATACCTGAGAAATCACATGCAGAAAAGGCAGGAGAAGAAAACCCGCCCGTTCATGAGGAAGAAATAAGGGACACCAATCGGGAACAATCTGTTCCCAAGGCACCAGAAGAAATTCTAGACGGAGTAGGAGCAGATTTAAGGGCCAGTCATAAGCCCTCTGCTGAGGCAAGGGAAATCAAGAAATTAAGGAGAAAACAGCAGAGGCTGCTGAACACTATAGCCCAGCTCCGACAGCAAATTCGGATTCTGAAAGCCAATCTGAGGATACAAAGGACCACAAGGAAAAGAAAAAGGGCCACTGCAGCAAAATCCCGTAGAACAAGAAGACGAAGGACTTATAGCCGCCCTGTTGGTCAAAACCCTGCTGGAAGACCTACTGCTGTTCCAAATGACGTTGAAGAACAGACTGCTGTTCCAAACGACGTTGAAGAACAGACTGCTGTTCCAATTGACACTGAAGAACAGACGGCTGTTCCAAATGACGTTGAGGAACAGACTGTTGTTCCAATTGACACTGAAGAACGGACTGCCGTTCCAATTGAGGCAGAGGGACAGGATGATGTTCCATTAACAGGGGAACCACAACAACCTTTCATTCGTGTTAAGAAAGAAAAGGAGAATAAAGAGATCCAAACAGAGGCACCACCCTCAGGGGTAATTTGGGTTCTGAACTCCAAACAGTATAACAAAAAGGTTCAGGTAAAACTCCCGACCTCTACGGCTCTATGGAAAAAGGATCTGAAAACAAGAACCTTGCACAAGATGATGAAGCAAGCTCAGCAAGAAGCTGAACAGCTGAGAGAACAAACAGTCCCTCAGGAGAAATATGAAGAGTTGCAACAACAACTTCGGGATATTAGTCAGTCCGAGAGCCAGGCCTTCGAAGGCTAGCAAAAGGAGCAAGAAAAGGTTGCCAAGGTAACTCGTCGATTAGATATTGTTGTTAGGCAGATGGACACTGTGTGTTCTTTGTATAATGACGTTCTGGCCTGTAGGGCCCCTGCTAAAAACTATGCTTTATTTTTGCTTGAACGATATTTACGATTAAAGATAAAAGCTGTCAGGGCGGGTGCCCCTATACAAATCAATACTGTTAATGATTTCATAGATTGTTGGAAGCATTATGGAATTAAGGTTCAAAGATTATTGTGTGAATTTTATTTGCATAACCTCATGCTAGACCAGGAAACTGATTTAAATCCTGGCCGTTTTGTTGGGGACATACAATTGTAAGTCTTCGTTTCATTCGGGGTTAATCAGCTAAAATGGCTCAGGGCTTATAACACTTTTCAGAGACAGGAAAATAGCCTAGACTTGTGGGTAAGAGCTGAGCCTAGAGACCTAGTGCTATTATGGAGAGCACATAGGAACCTTATGAGAACCCCGGGTGTTATGGAGACATTAGGACCCATGCACGAGGACCTAATCCGACACAGTCTGGAATATTTTCTGACTATTAAAGACCTCGCCATCGATGCTGCAAAATTCCGATACCGGACTTCTAACCCAAACATCCAGCTCAGGGAACCGTTCAAATACGAAAATTTTGAGCTGGCTACCAGCCGATTGAACCTTTATGGCAAGCGTATTTTGCAAGCAGGGCCATCTTGGTTAGGGTATCGATTTCGTAGTCCAATCATTTGGCACCCTGCACCCGGATATCAGGCCTTGTATGAAATGCCTGAAGGTCAAACAAATCAGTTCTTTGATGATCTAGTTGCTCATCACGATTGTAGGCCTCCACATGAGGTTCCCTCTCCAGCCTATTCTCTTACCGCCTTGCATGTCAACTATAATGTTTTCATGAGGGCATGAAATAGGGTAAGCAGGGGGGTGTGTGGAGCACTGGAAAGGTATGTTTTTTTGACGAACAATTTAGTGACTTTTCGGTAACAATTGTAACCCTTTCTGCATCATGAACATAAAGAAATAAAGAATTTTAATAGAATGTGTGAGAATTAGTATGGAAAGCTTAATCGCTGATAATTGTCATTTTTCTATGTAGGAAAAGGTGGAAATGAAGAGCTGCCATCCAAAAGGGAATGACAAAGGAGGAATAACTACTGTCCCTCTAGAAGGGAACCGGATGCAAACGAGATCGAACAGATCGAAGCATAACGACCCAGGAAAGAAAGAAGGGTTACCAATTCGGCGAAACAGGGAAAGAAAATTAAAGGATTAATGGCTTGGCTTATTTTTGTTACCTAGATACCTCTGCCGTTACTTTTATAAAAATGAACAGCACCGTTAAGCAAAGGGATTTTTTTTATGTAATTTTAAGTTTCAGACTAAACTTTGATCATCGACTCTCACTGAGACTTGGTTTGTTGTACGTTTGTTGATGCGTTAATATAAAAGACTTGGTGTTTATTTCATCTCTGCGTCTGGAGTAATCTAAGGCAGTGTACCGTTGGAAGCTAAGGGCCCGGCTCCGAAGGACACTTGCTTTTGTATCATTATAATTTGATTTCTGCGTGGTTTGCTTATCTTTATTGCTCGGCAATCTGACATGCTTTTTATATGCTATTCCATGCTCTGTTACGACTAATTCATTAATGGTTTCTTCAGGAGATTTATGTAGTGACTCTGTATCGTATGAGTGAATCCTTTCAGAGTTGATTGCATGTTATCAGTCTAAGCCAGCTATTTCTGTTACAGAGCATTTGTACTGAATATTACTGTTATTGGATTCATGTGAAATCCCAATTATTGGAATCCGGAAGTAATGTTATTCTATTTGGAAACATAGTCATATTCTCTTTAACCATCAGATTGCTATATTAGCGTGTTGTGTGTATATATGGTTGATGCTTGCTGTTCCATAATTCATCAGTGAGTGATGTTCCATAAAGTACATTCCATCCAATTTGCCTTAAGAGAGAGGATTGCTATTTTATTGCAGAATGTGAGTTTGGTTCAATAGAGCAAGTTTAGTTCGGACTCGCGAGACTTAGTTTATTTGACTGCTGTTCCATTTACTGCCATTCCATTTACTGTTGTTCCATTTCAGACTTGTTGTTCCATTTCCTGTTTGCTGTTCCATTTTACTTTCTGTCGTTCTATTTACTTGCAATTGTTGTGTTGGTGTGAGAGAAGGTCTAAGGCTGTAGTGAGCCTCAGCAGTCACTGCCTAGCTCCCAGACCTATGGTCCATGCTCTAATTTCCTTTCCATCAGTTTCTAGAGGGATGGGTTATCGCTTCCGCACCCTTGACTGATAAGCTGCCTTGTGTGATTTTATGCCTTTAAAGTAATCTAGTCATAGTTTAGCATCCGTTTACTCTTGTATTTTCTGAACACTGTACTACTAAGCATTACTCTAACGAATAGCCTCAGATTGAGATACTCTTTGCAATAACAAAGCGTTCCCGGATTCACTTATTAATGTGGAATAACTAGAGGTGAAAGAGACCCTTATTACAGCTCTACAATTGTGACTTACACTTCTTTATATGATAAGAGCCATCACATTTTCATGCATATGTTTTTATTGTAGTTAGACTGCTCCAGTTGCTTTAATGATATGTGTTGTTTAACTTACGTACTTGTGCATGAACTGATTCATATGAAATTATATGAATCTTGTTGTTAATGTGTTGCATATGTTGTTAATGATGTCACCGTCCATGTCGATTTCTTTGTTGGACATCAGATAGACCTTTCACTTGAACCTTGCTATAAAATATGACACACTCATCTCGGACTAATCCATGAGTGTTGTACGTGTTATCTTACCTTGTACGATGTGACTGCCGCATCCGAGTGGACTTCTTCACCGGAAGCTGTGCATGTCCTTTGTGTTGTGTGTTCCTAACCGAGTTGGG
Source organism: Pinus tabuliformis (assembly GCA_031772625.1). Classification (NCBI taxonomy): domain Eukaryota; kingdom Viridiplantae; phylum Streptophyta; class Pinopsida; order Pinales; family Pinaceae; genus Pinus; species Pinus tabuliformis. The sequence continues at coordinate 388,540,089 of CM062808.1, read as the reverse complement.
GCTGATCCCTTTCACCCTATAACTCACCTTCACCTCCTTCCCCCTTCGAAGTGTTGGAACGTCTCATACACCTTCCTTGAGTCACTGCATTAGTCACACCCTTGCTATTGACATAGTTATTCTACTTGCCTCTGTGCAACATCATAGTCAAGGCATTACCTTACGACCCACTACTAGGACTCCTACACAAAACGATCTAAGGTCTAATTGGGACTTCTTTCCAAGGAGATCCCCTTGACATGTTGGCGGGTCCATCATCGTCAACATTTATGATGCTAGAAGGAGGGATTGATGACAAATTGTGCCCTCTCATCCTGTTTTGAACCTTTACATATCTTTCATGAAGTCTTGCATTCTTCTTCCCCCGAGGTGTTTTTTGAATCGTGAATATGTCTCCATCTCGGGGAAGCTTTTCAATCTCTTATCCACTCACACGTATGATGGTGAAGGCGAAGTGGCATGGCCTAAGCACATACATAGCTTTATTTCCATGATTTATCAGGAAGATGAGTTTACTGACGAACAAGCTGGTTTGTTGCTTGCATACACACTTCGCGAATCTCCATTTTGTTGGGTGCTCAGCCTACTAGATGACATCATGCACTCATGTGATATTATTGAAGAAATGTTCTATGATTTTGATCCAGACCTTCTTGACCAGAAATTGTTACAGCAACAGACAGCTCTACATGAATCCGTTATTGATTTTTGGCAGCGCTTTCGTGACTTGCAGTTTCAAGCTCTGAGGAGCCAGATGAAGTTTTCTTATCTCTAGGACCGATTCAAGTACTGCCTTAAGAAATCTACCTGTCCCAAGAGAAAGCTTTAGATCAAGCCTCACTCAATATTCTTCATTGATGGAACTACACAATCTCATGTGGGAGTGGACACTGTCTCAATTGATTGTCCGCCTCCCTCTCATTCAACCGCTCCACCCTTGCCCAGTGATGCTGAGGATCATGCTTGTACACCTATTCAACCTTTACACTATCCCAACATCACTCCACTCAATTTTCGTGCAGATTTGGTTGTGAGTCCTTCAAGTTCTCATATGCATTCTTTTTTTCGACCTCCGTCTTCGTACCCGGGTGTTCCATCGGATGATGTTGTCTTGTGTTCGTCCATTCTAGATTCTTCACTTGTTGTGAATGAGGAACAACCCATAAACGGAGTTGGTGTTGCACAACCAACATGCACTGTCATTCATGAAGAGTATGAGTGGGAGCTTGAGCATCAACACTCAGCGAAGGATGACTCCCTTCCATCCGAGACCCCTTCATTCTTTCCTAACATCGTTGGTGAACCTGGCATCCATGATTTTTCATGTGTGTCTTCATCCACGGATGCACCCATTGTTGATCTTTCACAAGACACACCGTATGTTTGCCCATCATCCAACAACTGAGAGGACCAATCATTCATTTGAAAATCCACATGATATTTCATCTACTCTTTTTGGAAATGCAAAGGGTGAACATCCTTCCTTCTCATCTACCCCTCTATGTGATTCATCAAATCATGAGGATGCCAACCAATATCCTAAATTTTCTGATCTTGGTTATCGTGATCTCTTCACCTCATCATCAGATCATGATGTTGATTCACTCATTGTTAGTCTATCTAAGCCACTAGTCTATGAAGATCCATCTGTCAACGAAGTCGAAACCCCACAGACAGTCGAGACACTTCAACCCGAGCTGATGGTTATGTTAGGCCCTTGCTATCCTGAGGTTGGTTTTACTCCCAATCAAGAAATTGTTCAATCACCCAAGGCTCCTCATCGCTCATCTCTATGCATTGAAGATCCATCTCACACAGATCACACTTCCTCCACTCGAACCGCATGATCCCATTGCTCATGCATTGGAGGAGTCTTACATTGTGAGCATTCGTGTGTGACGCAAGTTATCTTTGTTTCTTTCATTTGCTTGCATGTATCAGTCAAGAGTGTGCTTATGCTTCAAAGTTGCACATAGTGTCACATAGCACCACGATAAGTCTGTGGACTGCCTGTCATGCACATGCACTCACTTATCTCTCGTGGGCACTTTGAATCACGAAGTTTGGTTGTCATCATTGCTATATATTTCTTGGTTTTTGGTTCGCACAAATAGGTTGCTTGCGGACCAGGAATTCACCAACATGGGTCTAGCAATGTGCCGGTGGCTACACTAGAAGTATCACCTCATGTGATCAGGCCCATGTACTGTTAGTGTAGGAGTAGGAGTAGTTTTTTCTTTCAGTTGTTTGCTTGCATACTTATTTGCTTACATTCTTTGTTTGCTTGTTTGTTTGCTTGCTCGTTTGCTTACTTGCTTTTCTTTCACTTTTTCTTCTGCTTTTTCTTTTCTTTGATGTTTTTTCATTCGTTTGTTTCATTCATAGGTTACTCTTGCATGAAACCATGTATGACTCTTGAAGCAAGTTGGGTAAAGTACAAGAGGGCTTGTACAACTATCACTACTTGGTTATCTATCATCTTGCCTCTGTATGATGAGCTTGTTACTCAATCCATGATACGTCGAAGGAAAATACGTATTGTTCGAAGTGAACCTTGGTGAAAACACAATGCTTGCATGCTAACTAGTGTCACCTTCTCTAGTCAATTGTTTTTTAGTTAACCCTTGTCAGCTCAGTGATATATATAATAAACTACTTAACAAGCACGTCAGAGATACAATAAACTACTTCTCTTCTGGAACAACCCCTTCTTCTCTCAATAAGTCAGGATCCCTCTTCTACCTCTGAAATGAATAAGTGCTATGCACAGTGAAAATGAAAAAATGAAGAGTCAAAAAAATTCAAAATAAAAAATGAATAAGGTGAAAGAAGAGAAAGGCTTTCTGTGCAGGGAGGTGATGCAAGTAACTCTGCCAGGGTACTGACCAGGCTCGTTGGCAGCGGAGCCATGCTTGTGTTCCTATGTGACTCCACTGGGGTACTGTCGAGGCTTGTTGGTAGTGGAGCAATGCAAGAGATGAAACTAAGACTCTGACGAATATACTGCTTGTGCACCTATATACCCCTCAACCCCAATCGAAACAACTATATTACCTTGTCTTGGAATGTGTGTCAATCGACCAAGATTCTAGTAGATGCTACATCTTACAATCAAGCTAGTGCGAATCCAACATGAGCTTAACAATACTTCCGGAGGTGTTAGACTTGCTTTTCATGAACAAGGTGCATTCAGAGAACTGTAGTTCTACTAGTGTGTCACCAAGTGTTGTAGCGGTTACAACCACCCTCCAAAATTTTTCGTTAGCCTGTTTTGGAGCCTCCCTACCAACCTTCATAGCAGCTTGCCTTGCTTCGTCAAGTCCTCAAGCTTCAGTGTCTTTCTTTCTCAAAGGCAGCCTGTCAATTGCAGTTTGATCTCTTCCCTTCACATGTTACTCACCCAGAATTGTTCCAACAGTAGGCTGAGCAACTTCCCCTTGAAAATTGTGCTTTTTTGGAGGGCAACCAACCTTCCCTCCATAAATTGTGCAGTCCTCTCTGACAGCTTGTTGGGCTCCAGTATTGCGCAATCTTGTCAGCCAACCCTCCCAACAATATTTGGGAAAATTTTCCTAGCAGCAAGCTATTCAGCCCAGGATTTGCGTAACTATGGGCAGAAGTCAGCGGCTATGCCCAAAAATTGTGTAAATCTCCTAGGCAGTGAGCCCAGCTCCCAGCTAGAAATGCGCAATTTTCTCCAGCTGAGTTGAACGGTTCCCTTCAGGACCGAGCAAAATAGACTTGCATGCATAGGCTGCTTCTCGCAAGGCATAGCTCATGTTATCAAAACTCATCAATTGGACACTGCATAGCTCATTCCTTACATCAACCTTGTAGCTCTGACATCCCACATCACATCTAGGAGCATTCAACACATTTTGCTCAGTTTTTTTGGGGTAAGCCCGCTTGCCATGCCTTGTGTTGCATTTCTTTTGCTTTTTGGGTTTTTGCTTGTATGGGTGTTGTTTGCTTGATTTCTTTGAATGCTTGTTGTCATTTATATGTATACTAGCTTATTCTAGCTCTGATTCAGTTTTCGTTGCTATCTCACTAATGTCGCATGCATGCAACTGTTTTACATGGACGTTCACCCAACCAACGAACTGCCTCGCCCACATGCATATTGATTTGTTTACTGAATCTTCCATTCATGTTTTGCATGCACTATTAATCACTTATGCTATCACTTAGTGTCGCCATGCATTCATTGACTTACTTGCTTTCACTTGCCTGTCAGCGAGTCAGGCCAACCTTGGCCCGGGCTTTACCTTCACCAAGGTTGCATTGCGCAATCTGGTAAAGGAAGACTCACCTTCCTCTCTAGATTTATGCATTCGTACCCAGCACTAGACTCTAGGACTATTTTGCACATTTCTAGAGGGCAGTGGCTGCTTGGCCCAAGAAATTGCGCAAATCTGTCCCTGGGCCAGCAAACCTTCCCAGTTGGAATTGCGCATTGCACAATCCCAATAGTCAGCAGCCAGACTGGACTATGCATTGCATAGTTCCAGTAGTCAGCCAGTCTCCCAGTAGCTTGGACTCTGCCTTGTGTAGTCTTGGCAGTCGGTCTATTGACCTATTGGCCGAAATTGCGCAACCTTCATGATCATTCACCTAGGTATGTTGCAAGTCAGTTCTCATGTTCATTTTGGTTTTCAACTAACAGATTTCTTGCTATGAGTGTTGCCATGTCTCTAGGTATCACAAGTGTTCATCTATCCCTAAGCAATATAGGTACAATGGTTTCCAAGAGAGCAGAGACGGAGACAACGTTCAGAGGACCCTTGGGGATGCAGTCGATCAAGTGTCCATGGGCTTACCTACTCATGAAGACATCAAGTTATTCATGGACAAGGACATCAAGCAGTAGTATCACAGTAAGCAGCATCATGAACAACAGTTGAAGGCAACATACCGAATGCAGCGAACGTAGCAAATGCAAGAGGAAGGTTGTTGACAACATAGAGGCGAAGCAAAGTTGCAAGATCAAGTAGATCCACTGATAACGAAAGCAACTTTGGAGACTTAGGCTATGAAGTGATGACATGACATGAAGATCACGCGAAGGCGGAAGATGGAGCAAAGAAGGAGTTACATGTGTTGAAGCAGCAACTCAGGAAGAACATGAAGTTGTAGAGACAGTCCAATGAGTTGCAACACGAACCGGAACAACAATGGGTGCAACATGCACTTGTGGATGAAACTACGCTAATACAAGTTAAGGATCCATCCCAGCAATTGACACAGATCAAACATGGTGAGAAATGTTGTTGATTGCATGCAAGGGATCTAGCAACATGCATGTCATTGAGCGCACATATGCAATCCAACCCATTCAACACACTCACCAAGGCGAAAACAAAAAGCAAGTCCAACTGGGGTTGAACATGTACTTCGACAAGTTGATATGCATGACCACCAACACACACTTGAAGATCAACATGGACACTATGCATCAGTGTGTTTCCGGTTCAACTATACCTAAGAAGACCATGCATGCACATGTTAGCAGATGAGCTGGATGAAAGGGCCGAACCAATGCATTGGTTGCAACACAGGCAAGAGTTCGCTTTAGAAAGATGTCACCATGAGGTGCATGCACACCATCATGGACGACCAAGCTTGGCATTGGCTCACCAGCTTCACCATCACAAGCATGTCGAAGAATTGGTCTCATCACAGTAGACCGAGTGTCAATGATGTCTTGCAAGGCTTGCTCAATTCATGTTTTCTCACATGAATACATGTGCATTGTAATGTTGAGCCATGTCAAGTGTAAGTAAAGTGTCAATAGTTGGATGTAATAGTCATAGAGTACGTGAAGAGTCATGATGGTAGTTGAACTGTCACAAAGGGGAATGTTAAGGGTCACCCCACCCTTTGCTATAAATAGTCCCTCATAACACATTGTATAGGCTTTTGGTCAGCCAAGCTTCTACTAAGAATATTTTGAAGAAGACTTGGATAATATTGTAACACGCCTTGGCTTCTCCTCTGCATGGAGCTAGTACATCTCTTTGGAGGAGCTGGTAGATGTGGCTGTAACGTTCCACTGTTGGGGCTAGCAGGTTTGCATGGATGTATTGTATGATTTTGACTTACACTTCTTTATATAATAACAACCAACACATTTTCATGCATATGTTGTTATTGTAGTTGGACTGCTCTGGTTGCTTTAATGATATGTATTGTTTAACTTATGTACTTGTGTATGAATTGATTCAAATGCAATTATATTAATCTTGTTCTTAATGTGTTGCATATGTTGCTAATGTTGTTGTCGTCTGTGTTGACTACTCTGTCGGACATCAAATAGACCTTTCACTTGAACCTTGCTATGACAACTGGCACACTCGTCTCAGAATGATCCATGAGTGTTGTATGTGTTATCTTACCTTGTATGATGTGATTGTTGTATCTGAGTGGATTGCTCTGCCTGAAGCTGTGCATGTCCTTTGTGTTGTGTGTTCCTAACTAAGTTGGGATAGATCCTTTTCAACCTAGAACTCACCTTCACCTCCTTCCCCCTTTGAAGTGTTGGAACCTCTCATACACCTTCCTTGACTCTGTAGGTTTTAACCCTATACAAAAATTACCTTCATACGAATTCTAAAACACAGAAAATAAACAATGTGAGAGCATAACACATAAAACACATATACACAGAGATTTTCCCCTGGATCCCAAAACCGAGACTACCAGCTTGATTTTTCATTATATTCCTTTCAATGTTACAATACATATTTATACATGCCGAAGCATCCAATACTATGGACCAAAAACCATCGCATCTAAAACCATGGACCGAAAACCATGCACAAAACCATAGGTAGGTCCACCCCTGATACGCAATCGGTGCAACGAATGGGGTGCTGCACTCCCCCTTTAACCCCCTAGTTAACTACTTGGGCTAGTCGTGGAAAGAATAACACAACCCAACATTCTTCCACTTGTTGTTTTCTTTCCATAGGGGTCAACAAGAGAGCTTAGTCATTTATCCAGTCCTGTAATGCCCATTGTTTCTTTGCACCAAGAGAGCTTCTCAGAGCTCATAGATTTTGTCAATGCATCTGCAGTATTCTTTAAAGTGTCCACCTTTACCAGCAACACCTTTTTTTCTTCTATCATATCCCTCACAAAGTGATACTGAACATCAATGTGCTTTGTCTTTGAATGATATGTAGGGTTCTTTGCCAAGAAATTTGTACTTTGGCTGTCATAGTCTATCCTTATAGCTCCCTGTACTAACCCCATACTTGAACACAATCTCTGCAACCAAACTGCTTCCTTTCTTGCATGAGTGGTTGCCATGTATTCTTCCTTGGTAGTTGATAATGCCACTATAGATTGTTTCTTACTCATCCAACTGACTGCACCTCCAAATAGGTTAAAAACATACCCACTTGTAGATCTTCTCTGATCCAGATCTCTAACCTAGTCTGCATCAACAAAGCCACGAATATCCAACACTCTGTCCAATCCCGATCTTCCTTTGTAGCACAAACCATAATCACTAATGCCATGAAAATACATGAAAAAACACTTCACTGTTGTCCAATGCTCCTTTCTTGGTTTTGACATAAACCTGCTCAATACTCCCACTGCATGTGCAATGTCTGGTCTAGCGCAGGCCATTGCATACATCAGGCTACTAACTGCACTTGCATATGTAACAAGGGGCATGTCATCTTCCTCTTCTTGTGTCTTGGGACACTGTTCATTAGATAACTTCACACCTATAGGAATAGGAACCTTCACCGGTTTACTATCCTGCATATTAAACCTCTGTAGCATTGTCTCAACATACTTCCTATGGTTTAACGAGAGCTTCCTCTTTGCTCGATCTCTTTTAATTTCCATGCCCAAAATATAGTTTGTAGCACCAAGATCTTTCATGTCGAATTTGGAGGACAATTGGATCTTCAAATCTTGGATAATTTATTTCTCAATTCCAACCAGCAACATATCATCCACATACAAGACCAGATAAATAACATGGTCACCAATTAATTTAAAAAACACATAGTGATTTGCTTTGCTTCTGGTGAAGCAAAGTCCCCATATAAATGTATCAAATTTCTGATACCACATCCTTGGTGACTGTTTTAACCCATACAGAGACTTCTTTAACTTGCATACCAGTTCTTTCCTACCCTTCACCGCAAAGCCTTCATGTAGATCTCCTCTTCCAGATCCCCGTGAAGAATTGTTGTCTTCACATCCATCTATTTTACCTCAAAATCAAAAGCAACAACAACAGATAAAAGTAATCTAATAGAAGCTACCTTGGCAACAGGAGAAAAAATATCACCAAAATCAATTCCCGACACCTGGGAATAACCTTTTGTTACCAACCGAGCTTTTTATTTCTCCACCTTTCCTTATGCATTTGTCTTCTTCTTGAACACCCATTTGCTGCCAATGGGTTTCCTTCCAGCTAGAAACTCCACCAGATCCCAAGCCTCTTTTTTGTGCAAAGATGCCATTTCATCAACCATGGCCTCTTTCCAGAGTTTGGTATCCTCTGAATCTACTACTTCCTTCACAGTTTTGGGATCATAGTCAGTACTAGATAAAGAAAAATTTGAACAGAAAGTAGATGGACCATTCCTTTTTGGCTGCCTTCTTTCTCGAACTAATCTTCTCACACCCGAAGTTTGTGGCTCTTCATTTTCTGATTCCTCCTTTGTTGTAGAGTCTGATTCTTCCTCCTTAAGCTCAAACTCTATCTTCTTAGGTTCCTTTGGTTAGACTTGATGTTTAATAACATCTTTTACCTCTCTGAACACCACATCTCGGTTGTACACAACCTTCCTTGTTACTGGGTTCCAATGCTTATAACCCTTTAAACCATCCTTATACCCAATAAAGATGCACTTTTCAGATTTACTATCTAACTTGGTTCGTTTCTCCTTTGGAACATATACATATGCATCACATCCAAATACCCTCAGATGTGAAAGAGATGGTTTCTTACCAGTCCATACCTCTTGTGGAGTCTTATCCTCCAACACTGATGAAGGTGATCTGTTGACTAGGTAACATGTTGTCTCCACCACCTCTACCCAGAATTCTTGTCCTAACCTGGCACCACTAAGCATGCTTCTTTTCCTTTCCATCAATGTCTTGTTCATTCTTTCTGCAACTCCATTTTGCTCAGGTGTATATGGAGTAGTCTTCTACCGTGCTATACCACACTTCTTATAGAATTCTTCAAATTTCTTACTGCAAAACTCTCCACCATTATCTATCATCACCACCTTTATCTTCTTCTCTGTCTGGTTTTCCACCAGAGCCTTAAATTCTTAAAACTTGTCAAAGACTTCAGATTTCTTCTTAAGGAAATATATCCATGTATTCCTTGAGAAGTCATCTATAAATGATACATAGTACACAAACTTACCCAGTGATGGAACCTTCACAAGTCCAAACACATCATTGTGCACAAGCTCTAATATTTGTTTCACCCTCTTACCACTAGAGGGGAAACTCACTCGATTATGCTTCCCATATACACAATTTTCATAGCAATCAAAATCCAAAGAGGTATTACTCATACCTTCTACCATACCTTTACCATGAAGTATTCGCAGGCCCTTCTCTCCAATATGTCCAAGCCTTTGATGCCACAACATGGTCTTCTCTCTAGAGACCACTAGATTTTCTGCTCCACTTTCAGGAACCACATAGTTTTTGCACCCATCAACAACAGTGCTACCTTGCAGCTTGTACAGAGTTCCAATCTGAACTCCCTGCATCAATACTAGTGCTCTGCGAACCATCTTGTAGGTATCCTTCTCGAACACTGTTTTTACACCTGCATCATCCATCTTGCTTATAGAAATCATATTTTTGGCCAATGCAGGAATATGTAGAACACCCGAAAGTGTTCTAACCCTTCCACCTTGCAACTTCAACATTACTTTTACACAACCAATGATTCTAGCCTTCCTATCATCCCCTAATAAGACATCACCACCATCATATTTCTCATACTCGTAGAACCACTCTCTATGGGGAGTGAAGTGAAAGGATGCACCTGAGTCAATCAACCATGCCTCATGATCTACATGTGTACTTGAAGAAGCCAAGTACACATCCCCACCTTAATATGAGGTGGTTTTCGTCTCTGCAGAAGGAGCATCATCAGATGCCTTTCCTTTGTTAGGAGCTTTAGATTTACAATCCCTTTTGTAGTGCCCTTCCTTTTTGCATTTCTAGCACACCACCTTTACAGGTTTTCCTGGAGATCTAGATCTCCCTCTAGATTTAGATCTCCCACTCAGTGACTTATTTTTGTTTCTATTTTGGGACCGTCCTCATACAGACAAGGCATCACTATTCTGGCTCTCCATATTTTTCCGTCTCATCTTCTCTGTCAGCAAGGATGAGACTATTTCATCAAACTGCAAGGTAGTTGCATTGCTACCTATTGCAATAACCAGACTATCCCACGAATCTAGTAGAGAACACAACAAAATAATGCACTTATCTTCATTTGAAATTTTGATATCAATAGATGATAGCTAACTTACCATAGTATTAAATGCATTCATATTCTCTGTCACCGAGTCTCCATCTTTCATCCTCAGGTTATACAACTTTTTTCGTAGGAACAATTTATTCACCAGAGACTTAGATTGGTACAAAGTCCCTAACTTGTCCCACAAAGCCTTCACCGTAGCTTCCCCTGATACATTTAGAAATATTGAATTTGAGACACACAATCGTATTGTGCTCTTTGCCTTCCGATCCAAATTATTCCATTCTTCATCAGACACTCCTGTTGGTTTAGTACCTAGATCTATTGCGATCCACTAATATTTATCCACCAACAGATCCTCCATATTGAGTTTTCACAACTCAAAACTCTGACCATTAAATTTCTCAATCTCTATCTTTCCATTTCTCGTCATCTTCTTTCACCACCAGAATCGATCCCACAGATCTCCCACTGAATAGGGTCTACCACAGGCCCGAGTGAAACCCCTCAGCAATAAAGGTGTCCCCTTGAAGCCAAAACAGCTCCGATACCAAATGTAGGTTTTAACCCTATACAAAAATTACCTGCATATGAATTCTAAAACATAGAAAATAAAAAATGCAAGAGCATAACACATAAAACACATATACACAGAGATTTCCCCTAGATCCCAAAACCAGGACTACCAGCTTGATTTTTCATTATATTCCTTTCAATGTTACAATACATATTTATACATGCTGAAGCATCCAATACCATGGACCAAAAACCATCACATCCAAAACCATGGACCGAAAACCATGCATAAAACCATAGGTAGGTCCGCCCCCACCACGCAATCGGTGCAACGAAAGGGGGGCTCTGCCCCTCCTCTAACCCCCCGATTAACTACGTGGGCTAGTCGTGGAAAGAATAATACAACCCAACAGACTCACTACATCAATCACACCCTTGCTGCTGACAGAGTTATTCTACTTGCCTCTGTGAAACACTGTAGTTAAGGCATTAACTTACAACCCACTACTGGGACTCCTACACCAAACGGTTTGAGCTCTAATTGGGACTTCTTCCTTGGGAGATCCCCTTGACATGGTGGTGGGTCCAACACCGTCAATTGTTTTTCATTCTCACATTCGAAGGGTGTTTGCGAGAATGGTATAGCACATTTCCTAATGGCTCCATTCACTCTTTCGAACAACTTTTCATAGAGTCATGCCATGCTTTTGATATTTATGATCTTAAAGCTCTTAATAAGAAAATTTTAAAATTTCAAAAATCACTTGACGAATTTGTTCAAGATTTTCACGATTATTTATTCATTACTGCATTGAATTTCCTAAAGATTAAATTGATTGGTCTTTCTTGGTAGAAGAATTTCTATATCTTGTTCATGTTTCAGAAAATCCACACGAGTTAGAATATTTTGAACCTCTCCCAACATACCTTGGTGTTAGAGCTTCTGAATCTAGGATGAACAAGGTTGTTGTTCCCAGTGACCCTCCATCCCCTTCTCATCAAATAGCTTTAGTTTCGTAGGTCGAGGTGGTAGAAGTTGGAAATTAACCTGTTGACCTTTCTCCTCCTACCCCACTTAGAATTTCAGCACAGAGTTGGACTGTGAATCCTATGGTTGTGATGAGGTGTTATCTCCTCATCCTCTATCCTTTGGTCCCTCTAATCCTCCATATTTTGATGTGTTGTGTTCACCTGTTTCAAATTTCTCTTGTGATGTTCACGAGGATTAAGTTCTAGATGGAGTTGGTGTTGAACAACCAACCTGCGATATCATTTTTGATGAGTATGTGTGGGAGTCTAAACAAGAATCTGTAGTGAAGGATGACCTCCTTCTGTTAGCACCTCTTCTGCATTATCCTGAAATTTTTGCGACTATGTCATTCCTGTTCAATCTTGTGAAAATTCAGTTTCTAATGTTACTACTTTCAATCATTCGCAGAAATCGTGGAATGGAAATTTTTCATTTGAATGTGGAGAGGACAAATCTTTTCTGCCTGATCCTCCCAATCTCTCATCTTATCTTTCCGAAAAAATAGAGGGTGAAATTTCTCATTCTCCATTATCCCCTCTTTACGATATTTCATATCATGAGAATGCCTCTATTTGTAATCTTCATCTTTCTAATCATGGCTATCGTGATCTTTTCATTAATTCATTTGATCATGATTCTGATTCTTCCATTGTTGATATTTCTAAGCCACCAGTCTTCAATGATCCATATTCTGATGAATTGGAACTTCCCCAAGCTATCGAGGGACTTTAGCCTGAGCTTATGGTTATGTCAGGTTCTCGTAGTCTTGAGGCCAATTCCACTTCTGATCAGAAATATGTTGAATCTTTCTAGGCTCCTCATCACTCTTTTGTACACGTTGAAAACCAATTTATCTTACAATTTCCACATCCTCCATATGTATCACACGATCCTATTTCTCAACCATTGGAGGAGTCGTACATAGCAATCAATGTTGCAAAATGGAAATTTTCTTCTTTCTTCATGTTTTCTTGTTTTTGAAGTTCGAAAGTTTGTGCTCGCATGTCTTCGACTCACAATGTGTTTGGACACTATGATACATCCATAGAGTGCCTTTCACACGCTTTCCATTTTTACTTTTCTGCAGGTGCGTTCAAGCTTCGAACATTTTGGTTTTCATTGTCTTATATTTCTTGTTTATTGGTTTTCTTATATATCTTTTTGACATGCATTCCCTCACCTACATAGGTTAGTCAATGCACAGATGGATGCATTGGAAGTATCACTTTAAGTAAGTTGGCCTATGCTCTGTTTAGGTTAGGATTAGGAGTAGTTGTTTTATTTTCTTGTTTGTTTCCTTTATTTTCTTTCATTCCCCTTTACCCCGCTTCTTTCCTTCAGTTTGTTTCTTTTTCAGCTGTAGGTTAGTTTCTACATGAAACTGTGTTTGGCTTCTAGGAAAGCTAGGTGAAGTCCAAGAGGGAGTTGTACCGCTACCAATGCTTGATTATCTGTCTATTCCATCTCTTTATGTGAATCTTGCATTTATTTGAGTCAATGATACTTTGATGGAAAATACATCCCTTTCAGAGAGCATTATAGTGAAATCACAATGTTTTAACTTTTAACCAGTACCACCTACTCTAATCAGTCTTCTATTTTCGGTTAACCCTTGTCAACTAAGTAAAGTAGAGTAAGGAGAGGGGAAAAACCTTAACAAGTATGTCAGAGGAATATATAAATATGCTTCTCTGAAGGGAAAACCTCTTCTTCTCTCAATAAATCGAGATCCCTCTTCCACCCTATGAAATAAATAAGTGCATATTCACAGTTCTTTGAATAAATAAAAATGAAAAAATGAAATAAAGGGTGAAATAAGAGAAATGATTCCTACATAGAGAGGTGAAGAAAGTAAATCGGCAGGGGTACTATCCTGGCTCACTGGAAATGGAGAAATGCTTGTGTTCCTAAAGTGACTCCACCAAGGTACTGTCCAAGCCTGTTGCTAGTGGACCAACACTAGAGATGAAACTAAAACTCTGACAATCTATTTTACTTATGCATCTATATTGATATGACAATGAGATCTTAAAAAATTATTAAGGTATTACAGACTCATGTGCATGGATTTGCCTATGTTACTTTGTGCAATGGATCGATAAGATTGCAAAATATATAGACAATGAAGCAGTAAAAGAAACATAATAGACAACACACATAAACACAGCAAGTTTAATAAGGAGTTCACCCAACACTCCTGGGCTACATCTCCTGGTCCAGCCTTCAGTGGTGACCTCTCTATTATGTCTTCAAACACAACATTTTTACAACAGTGAGCTCAATTTGAGCCTCACACAACAGATACAAAACAATAAGGCTTTACTTGGATCCCCCAAGTCTCTTCTGAGTACACAAACTCTCCTTACTGACTCTCTGTCTCTGTTGCTTTGTCTTAGCACTGCCTGCACTACTTCTTGCCCCTATATGTTGTCTTCTGTTGCTTTAAAACCAATCTGCGATGTCTATTCATTTCTCCTCCTTGGGCTCTTTGGCTTCCCAACTTTTGTGCGCTCAGATCCCCATCTGAGCATTAGAAATCATTGCTAAACGCTTTTAGGGATGGTGGCCACTTGTTCTATAACGGAATGGGTCATCGGGCCTTTGAAATCCAAAAAACTGTTGTTTTCTGCTTACACAACGAAACACTACAAAACACGAGAAAATCTGCCAAATCATTGTTCATCGGATTTGAAATATTATAGATCCGCCTTATAACTCCTATCGGGTCCGCCTGTATATCGACATCGCATCTCCACCGTTGATCTGGGAGATCTAGATCCAACGACTGTGGTTCATTTTGGGCAGCCCTTTCATACGGGGGTTAACCACCCGATGAGGGTGGTTTTCTCTCTCCTTAGCCTGGACACGTGGTAGCCAGCATATGGGCTTGGGTGGAGCTCGACCCAAACCACTTACCGCTTTTGTTCCTCCCGAAATCCTGCCTATTTTGCGATTTCCCTTTTATATTAAAAATATACATTAAACATGAAATCCCACTCATATCGGACTTGAAATAGTATTCAACAGCATTAATAAACTCTTTCGGGTCCGTAATATAGCATCACATATATTGATGGTCCCTGTTGACTGTGCTAATCGTTGTCACATTATTCTAAGTGGTGGTCTCCGATAGCCTCCCGATGGCCTCTGCCGATTGCGATTGGCTGATCAGATCTCGACCGTTGATCAGCCAGATCCGACGGTTCTGATGCAAAGTTGCTTTAAGCCTCTGATACGCCTTATTTCACTGATTTCTTCATGTTTTCGCCTATCGATAATGTTATCCAAACTTTTGAAAAGTTCTTCTCATGCGATATTTTCAAGTGTTTGAAGACTTAGAGGGTTTTCTAGGATCCATTTGGATCACACCTTCCCACTGAAAAGGCTTTTGGACCACCAAAAGTTGGTTTTTAAGCATCAATCAAATGAGGATACAACTTCCTCACTTGCCCAATCTCTATCCATTTTGCACTGCTTGGTTTTGAACCTTTGAGTCCAATTCTGAGGTACTCAACATCCCCTCTGTGTGTAGTTCTCACCTTCCTGTCTAGAACTGTATCTTCCTACAACTAATTGAGATATTCAGGAAACATATCATTAATAGAAGGCAACTGACTTTGCTCTTCGGGATCTTTAATCAAAGAAGGTTCAAATATTCTCAAGTTCTCTGCATTAACTACTGAATAGATGTGCATGTAAGCTGGAAAATCAAGGCAAAAATTGTTCTCACCAATCTTCTCAAGTATCGTGGAAGGCCCATACCTTATTGGCTTCAACTTCTTTCCTTCACCTTGCATTCTGTCTTTGCTGATGTACAACCAAACTTGATCACCAACTTGGAATCTATGCTCAATTCGATGCTTATCATGCCTTGCCTTGTACTTGACCTAGCTTCTTTCCAACTGTTCCTACACTGCTTGGTGAATTTCTTAGATCTGTTCAGTGAACTTGGTTGCTTTGTCCACATCACTGTGTCCATCAACTGCTATGTATTTACTAAAGACAAAATCCAAGGGAGACCTTGGTGTAAAACCAAAACAAGTCTCAAAAGGATATCTTTGTGTAGAGGAATGTTTAGCATTGTTGTAAGCATGTTGCACATAACATAAATGTTCATCCCAAAGCTTGGGATGCTTGCTTCAATAACCCTTGAGCAACTGGATCATTGTCCTGTTGACCACCTCTATTTGGCCATCTATTTGTGGATGAAAGGTTGTGCTTTTCTTCAATCTGGTGTCCATCGTTCCCACAGACTTGACCAAGACTTCCCTACAAATCGGGAATCTCGATCAGATATAATGGAAGTGGGTAATCCAAAATGAACCCATACATGTTGAAAGAACAACTTTGTTTTTTTTTCAGCTGTAATCTACTTGTTACAAGGTATTAAAATACACATTTTGCTGAACCTGTCCACAATAGCATATAAATAATCATGACCTTTTCTAGATTTTGGCAATCCCCCAACAAAGTCCATGGAAACACTTTCCCAAGGATGAGAAGGAACTGTTAGTGGAGTGTACAATCCTAGTTTTCTATTGCTGGGCTTGCTTTTAGCACACATAGTACACCCTTTAATGTATCTAGAAAATGTTTCATGCATTCTTGGCCAATAAAAAAATCTTTGCAGTTGTGCAACTGTTTTACTTACACCAAAATGCCCTGATATTAGAGAAGTGTGTGCTTCTCGGATTATGTTAACTCTTTCATTTTGAGGAATGCATAACTTTCCAAAATGATACAAGAGTTGGTCCTTAACATGATAATCCAATTCTTCTACTTGTTTTCCATGACTTAAAGTTGCATATACATCTTTAAAATCTACGTCTTGAGCATATTGTTCAATGTAGCTTTCATGCAATAACTGAGTTAAGCTTAAGTATAGTAGATGCATTTATAATTGGTCTGGACAACATATCTACAACTTTAATGTGTATGCCTTTCTTATATTTGATGACAATATGAAACTGTTGTAGAAATCCCACCCACCTATAGTGTCTTGATTGTTGCAATTGACTTTGTGAGTGCAAATATTGAAGTGGTTGATGATCAGTATGTATAACTGTTTCTTTGCCCAATAGGTAATGTTTCCACTTTTTCACACTCTGTACTAATGCATACAATTCTTTATCATAGGTGGGATAATTAACTATTGCAGAATTAAATGTCTCGAAATGATAACATATGGGCTTACCATGTTGCATCAATACTGCTCCCATGGCATAGTCATTGGCATTTGTTTCAATCTCAAATGGTATTCGAAGATCTGGCAATGCTAGTACTGGTGTTGTACTAATTTTTTCTTTCGAGGTGTCAAAGGCTTTCCTCTATTTTCCTCCCCACTGAAACACCTTGTTCAATCCTATCAAAGCATGTAAGGGAGCTGCAATCAAGGAAAAGTTAGCAATAAACTTTCTCCAATATTATGTTGCTCCTAGGAAGCTTCTAACTTCTGTAGCAAATTTGGATTTAGGCCAGTTCACAATGACTTCGACCTTAGATGGATCTATCTTCAATTCACCACCCCCTACAATATGACCCAAATAATTTAAAATATGTTTTGCCAAATTCACATTTTGATAACTTCACATAGAGATTTTCTTTTTTCAAAACATCTAGAGTCTGCTTTACATGCTTCAAATGTTCTTCCCATGTTTTACTGAAAACAAGAATGTCATCTAAATATAAAATTACAAAATCATCAATAAAAGGCCTGAGTACATAATTCATTACTCTCATGAAATTGGTAGGAGCATTAGTTAAGCCAAAAGGCATAACTAGCCATTCATACAAACCTTGCTTTGTTTTGAAAGCAGTCTTCCATGCATCTTGTTCTACTACTCTGACCTGATGGTAGCCACTATGCAATTCTAACTTGGAAAACTAAATAACTTCTTTCAGCTGATCTAATAGATCATTAATGTGAGGAAGAGGATAATGATTCTTGATTGTTATTTTATTCAGTGCTTTGTAATCAATGCATATCCTCCACGAACCATCTTTCTTTCTCACCAACATGATTGGAGATCTGCATGGTGATGTGCTTGGTCTTATGAACCCTTTCTTGAGCAGCTCCTGTACCTGCTTCTTGGGCTCTGCATGCTCTAAAGCAGATAACCTGTACATTCCGATGTTAGGAAATGGAGCATCTTGCTACAAATGAATATCATGTACAATTTCCCTTTTGGGTGGCAGACCTTTAGGTTCTTGAAATAATATATCATACTCTAAAACAACTTTTTCTAAATCAGATTTCTGTTTAGCATCATAGCCCTCAAATACATTGGTTTTATCAAAGGTCTTTTCCTTTACAAACATTAGTAAAAATTGCTTGCATGAATTTACAATTCTTTTCATCTGCCCTGAGTTAATGAGAGTGTAGTTATTTTTGAGCTAATGAGCTCTTACAATATATTCTATTCCATCTTTTATGAGTTGATACTTATTTTCAGCTCTATAGAAAATGGCTTTTCTATCATACAAGTAAGGACTTCCTAGAATAATACCACATATATCCAAGGGAACTATATCTAACTCAACCTCATCTACAAATGTTGACCCAAAAGCAAACCTAAGTTTACATTGTCTAATCAATTGTAGCTTGGCTTTATCACATACCCAACCTAATGGATATGGCTTCTTGTGAGGTGTGGTTAGTAGTCCCAACTTCTTTACAATTGCTTCAGAAATCAAGTTTACTTGTGAACTACTATCAAATAAAGTATCAATCTTTTGATGCTTGGAAATAACTCTAATATGAAAAAGCTCATGTCTTTTCCTCTCATTTTCTTTATTATCAATAGTTTGTGTAGTATTACTAGTATATGCTTCATAATTTTTTCCTTTTATACCTGTAGTTGTGACTGTTGTTTCATCACCTGAGTCTGACCCCAAATATTTCTGAATAGATGCAGCAATGTTCCTCTTCTTGCCATCAAACTTCTTGGGTTTCAGCTCTAGATGCAAAGACCAACAATGTTCATCATCGTGTCCACCCTTCTTGCAGTGAGTACATGAAGGTTTGTCTTTCTGTACTATGTTTGTCTTCCTCTCTTTCCATTTATGCTTCCTCTTTTCGTTCTTCTTGCTTGCAGTGGGTTTTGATGATCCCCCAATCTCTGGGTTCACATTCTTGCCTCTAGCCTTTAGATGGGTAGCCTGAATTGATACCTAATCTATGCTAGTAGGGCTAAACATGAGAATGGTGTGCCTCAAATAGCTATGTATACCACCTATATACTTCAACAAAGTTTCAGGTGAGTCTAAAGAAATGCCTAGAATTAAATCTCTTTTTCTAAATTCCTAGGTATAGCTTTGTACACTTTGCCCCTTTAATTGGAGAAGAGTTTGCCAACTCATCATGGCTTGTTGCATATAAGCTAGTGGATAGAACTGGTTTTTAATGGTAGAAACAAATTAACTCCAAGTAGAAAGAATTTTACGATTCTTCTTCAAATTAGCTTGGGTCCTGCCTTCCCACCACACTAGGGCAGTTCCTCCAAGGCGAAGGCTGGCCAGCTGAATCTTTCTCCTTTCTGAATTGATGTTCTACACTCTGCAATACACATCAATCTGTCTAATCCAGTTATCTAGCTTTTCTGCATTTAATTCTTCATCATATATTGACAAATCAAATTTTACATCTAATTTAATCTAAGGGCTAGAAGGAGGTGTTAATAGAGAAGGCTCTTTTTCTTTTCCTTTGCCTTCTAAATGGCCATATAGAAGAGGTTCCTCCATTCCTTTGTCTTGTTTGGAGGTTGAAGTATCTTCAGCTCAACCTTTCTTAAATTCTTGATACATCTCTTCTACCATGGCTCTCATGGTCATGAAACTGTCCATGAACTGAGAGTCTGATTCCAAGGGAGTTACTTCTCCCATTTTCCTCCTAGGATAGACTCTTCCTATTTTTGGGTTAGCTTCAACCAGTTCTCCTTCTCCTGATTTGAGCTTTGACCTAGTTAGCATTCAACAATCCAGCACAAGCTTGTCTAACCTTAGCAACCTAAAGCTCTTATACCACTTGATCTGATAATGAGATCTTAAACAATTATTAAGGTATTATAGAATCATGTGCATGGATTTGCCTATGTTACTTTTTGCAATGGATCGATAAGATTGCGAAATACATAGACAATGAAGTAGTAAAAGAAACATAATAGACAACACACATAAACACAACAAGTTTAATAAGGAGTTCACCCAACACTCCTGGGCTACATCTCTTGGTCCAGCCTTCAGTGGTGACCTCTCTATTATGTCTTCAAACATAGAGTTTTACAACAGTGAGCTCAATTTCATCCTCACACAACAGATACAAAACAATAAGGCTTTACTTGGATTCCCCAAGTCTCTTCTGAGTACATAGACTCTACTTACTGACTCTCTGTCTCTGTTGCTCTGTCTCAACACTGCCTGCACTACGGCTTGCCCTTGTCTGCTGTCTTCTGTGGCTTTAAAACCAATCTGCGCTGTCTATTTGTTTCTCCTTCTTGGGCTCTTTGGCTTCCTGACTTTTGTCCGCTCAGATCCCCCTCTGAGCGTTAGCAATCATTGCTAAACGCTTTCAGGGATGGTGGCCACCCGTTTTGTAATGGAATGGGTCATTAAGCCTTTGAAATCCAAAAAACGGTCGTTTTCTAATTACACAGTGAAATTCTACAAGACACGAGAAAATCTACCAAATCATTGTTCATCGGATTTGAAATATTATAGGTCCGCCTTATAACTCCTATCAACTCCACCTGTATACCGACATCGCATCTCCACCATTGATCTAGGAGATCCAGATCCAACGACTGTGGTTCATTTTGGGCAGCCCTTTCTTACGAGGGTTAACTGCCCGATGAGGGTGGTTTTCTCTCTCCTTAGCCTGGACACGTGGTAGTCAGCGTACGGGCTCGGGTGGAGCCCGACCCAAACCACTTACCGCCTTTGTTCCTCCCGAAATCCCGCCTGTTTTGCGATTTCCCTTTTATATTAAAAATATACATTAAACAAGAAATCTTGCTCATATAAAACTTGAAATAGTATTCAACAACATTAATAAACTCTTTCGGGTCCTTAATATCGCATCGCATATATGTACATGGCCCTGCTCCTTATGTAGCTTCGATGCGACCTTGCGATGCAACTAGTCACAATCATATATCGCATGAGCCCCAGGTCATTGGTAAGCGCTCCCATGTGTTTCTCCGACGTGATATCGCGAGTCAACTTGGGTCGTCGATCTACGTGCTTGATCGATAGTCCCTGTTGACTGTGCTAATTTCTGTCGCATTGTTTTAAGTGGCGGTCTCTGATAGCCTCCCGATGGCCTCCACCAATTGTGATTGGCCGATCAGATCTGGACCGTTGATTGGCCATATTCGACGGTTTTGATGCAAAGTTGCTTTAAGCCTTCGATACACCTTATTTCACTGTTTTCTTCATGTTTTCGCTTGCCGTTAATGTTATCCGACTTTTTGAAAAGTTCTTCTCATGCGATAGTTTCGAGTGTTTGAAGACTTAGAGGGTTTTCTAGGATCCATTTGGATCATATTGTTATAGACATATTTGGGCACTGCAACCCCAATCTCATATGTCGATAAACCAAGGGCTCTTTAACCCCTAAAAGTGTTGTTTCATACCCTAAAAGATCATGGTCAACTGATTACATCATTCCCCAAGAGTTCCACTTGAAAAACCACTCAGAACTAGCCAAAACTGGACCATACTGACTGCCCCACTGTCAAGGTGCGATGCATATTGACTCCTACACTAGCCAGTGTGATGCATACTGAAGAGGCCTTCTGTAGGGTGCGATGAGCGAGGATGGACAAATGTCTGAGACAGTTTGCTAAGTGGATGCTCATGGAATCTTCCAGAAACTTCTCCTGTGACACTTGCCTCTCTGAATTCGCCTAGGGATGAGTAAGAGATCTAAGAAATCTCCAAGTGGAGCCAAGAAAAACAAGTGGAATGACACTAATAAAAAACCCAGAGATGACTCACACCCTTGCAGACATCTATAAATGGATCCCTCATCTAAGAGATCTAGAGGCTGGAATTTTGTAATTTGTAAGGAAGTGCTGATAGTTTATCTTTGAGAAAAGACATTGTATTGTTGGGTGATCTTGCTTTTCATGAGGTGAAGAGGGCTTTGATGCTGGGAGGATGATGCTAGATCAGACAGCTGGGTTGTAATTCTCCCTTCTACTATTAATAAAGTTCTTTGAGTTTTCCTCCATACAATCATGTATTTGTGAATGTTGTTATTTGTGAATGCCATTGTATGATCAATGTATTTCTGATTCTGCATTGTTTATGATATAATAGATCAAGATGCTTTGATGGTGTTTTATCACTTTGTCTCTACAGGTATTCATTGAGTAGGATAAGTAGGAGAAGAGGTGCAAGCTCTATCAAGGGAGAGAGAAATCAAGCAAGGAGTCAAGTGGAAGATCTAGATTGGTCCCTCTGCTTCTCTCTTATCTATCATACATAAAGGAAATCACAATTTGCTTTTGTTGTTTGTTTCTAGGATAACTACCAATCCTAGTGGGACTGGCAGATTGAAAAGACACCAGTTTTCCCGGAAACAAAATGGCGACTCCACTGGGGAAATAATAGTTTGTTTATTTGTTTTTGATTGTTCGTTTTATAAACTATAGATGGAGCTTGAAGTTAGCCAGATAGCCTTCAAACCGCTTTTGCTCTGCAATTGTGAAGTAGATGAATGCTGCTTCAGTCAATCTTTGGTTTAGTTTATGATTTGAACATCTGACTTATAAACATTCTAGATGCCTTGTTGGTAGCTCAATAACCTCCCAAGATCATACCCCTGTACTTTGTTCTTTACTATCCATAATAGCTCAGCTTAACTCACTGAATTCAGCTGCAAATTTGAGCCAAAACCCACCTCAGTTGTGCTCCCTGGCCCATCACACTATTTGTCACTAGAAGCCAGTATGCATCGCACTTCCTGAGTGTAGTAGGTGAGATGCATCCCTGTTTCTGTGAAGCACAGGTGTGATGACTGAGTAGTCCTATTTCTCTCCTTGAAATTTGGGTTTTTTTGTCCTTGTTTTCAGCTCTGTTCAATTGTTTTGCTGCTTGTGAACAGTATCTCATTGTTGAAGTCTCTTTGCTTTACATAGTTCAGCCTCCATTGATTAGGATTAGCATTTTTTCTATGTATTTGTCCATCATTTTCAATCTGTTGTCGAAAAATTGATAAAATCAAACTGTCGTTTTGATGCAAAAGAGTGTCGTAACTGTCGTTTTGTATCAAAAAGTGAAGTGTCGTTGAGTCTTCCTTCCTTGGATAGTCGATTGAACTTTTTGTCATGTATTTTGATTTGATTTTTTGATATTTTGAAGTGTCGAAAGCATTTTCTATTCGAAATTGAAAAGTGTCGTTTAGTCTTCCTTTCATTTTGAAGAGAAATTGTCAAATTGTTGCTTTGAAGAAAATATTTCAGATCTATACTTTAGTTTTCCTTTTGGCATTCTTCACATTAAAGGGAACAAAAAACAAATACATGCATTTTCATTTAGACTGTGTGTGAAAAATGATTTAGGAAAAGTGCATTTAGTGTGTGCTCTTTGCTCTCTGTTTGAAAGAATCGTAACCTTCTTTCCTTAGTAGCTAGGATTTTCATTGCTAAAAATAAACAACGATTGTTTATCATTTTAGATTGCATATTTAGGAATTTTACATCTACATCACATGGTGAACCTTGAAAGACAAACTTCTAAGCAATATCAACTCTAAAATAAATTTCAATGAACTTAACAATGCTTTGGAACCTAATGCAACACATCTAGAGGTCTAGGCGAGAGACGTGTTCCGGCGTCGTAAAATCTAGTAACTATTGTTTTCATCGAAGGTTGGGTGATTCCTCCTCTTTGATAAGACAAGTGCTAGTACGTACCTGTGCTCCCTGTACCATCGAGTATATATTGGGAGACCATAATAGGTTGATATCCTTTATCCATAGGAAGCCATGTCTGCCACCCTATCGATCGCAATGCACTGAACACATCATTCGGGAAGATTGACTGCCGTACATAAGTCCTTGGTAATTTCTCTTTAATTTATCACCAAATTGTATTTTTCGGTTTTGCGATTGGTTTGGTAATCCCTCTGTCTAGATCTCCATAGCAGTCACTTTAGTTCCTTTTCAACTCCTTAAAAGAAAAGGTCCATCTAATCACTTGTCGCTTTAGGCTCATTAAAAATCAAGGGGACTAGAGTCATCTTTAGCTTTTTCTCAACTCTCAAAAATTGAAAAAGCAAAGTTGTGTCAAACCGTCATTAAAATTTATTTAAATTCAGAATAACATCCCTGTTCCTTCATTGGTCTTAGGTTGAGATAATGGAGTCCACCAATCAAGGGATCCCTTTGGAGGGGATTCCTAGTCCTTTTACATCTTGGGGAAATATTGGTGCACCTAATATGGCCACTTTATCCCTTCCGGGACTTACTATTGGCCTACCAGTAGGGCTATTCTCAACCTCTGTGGTTCAAAATAACGTGATCCCTCAGCAATCAAATCAGCAACCAGTTGATGTTAAAATTGACCCCTCACCTTCTTCTTCGTTCATTTCTCCCTCCACTTCTTCCTCTTCGCTTGGTGAAAGTAGCGATGCTAGTAACCGGGTGATTGAGAAGAAGAAGAAAGGGAAGAAGAAGAAGAAGAAGCCAGTTAAGCAAGGGGGCAACCGAACACCCATAGACTTGGATACATCAGTTGGTGAAAATCCACACACTAAATCTCCTAAATATCATTGTGTGATTTGCAAAGGAAACCTTTTCATCGTGATTGTCCGTGCATTCCTCGGATCTTGAGAGAATGGTCCCCCCATTAGCACCAACTGGTGTCATCAACCTCCACTGATCATGTTGATAATACACCATCAACTAGTGATAGTGAAGTCCACGGACAGGAAAGGAAAGTCAAAGTTCCATGTGTGTTATGTGAAGGGAACCACATACTTCCCTGTTGTCCTTTTTTGGGTGAGGCCAAAAGAGTCTTACATAAAAGAAACTCTCCCCTAGTACCTTACTAGTTGAAAATCTGACTGACTTAACTAAGCCGTTGGTCGAAACACCTATTGTTGAGAGTGAATCTTCTGAGTCCACATTGGACCAAAGTCAACAGGTTGAAATGGTAGTTGACCCAGTTTGCCTTTAGAAAGTCCACCTTCAAATGATATCATTCCCGAAGAAAATAAGAACGATATTGTTCAAATTCTTTTTATCAATTCAGAGTTCGATGAACTTGGGGGCAATCTGCCTGTTCCTTCACAACAGGAAGAGGATCCCCCAGTTCCCGCTACTCAAGGGGTTATTTCACCCGTTTATTTGGTACCCCCTCCAAGCAGTCTAATCTCTTCCTTTGATTGGAATTGACTCGCAAGATCTCACCTTCCTTATAATTTACCATTCCGGATCATAGTACAAGTTTACAAAATGATCATGTTTGGCACCATCATAGATGAAGGGGCTTTAGTGAGTATCCTTCCCTCAACTGCTTGGAAAGCGCTTGGTTCACCATCGCTTATACCTGGTAAACAAAATTTGTCAGGCTTTAACAAAGGAACCAGTCGACTGTTAGGGATCCTTCCTGAGTTGCTGATAACTTTGAGAATGAAAAGCATTCACTTGAACGTGATGGTAGTCTAAGGACCATTAGATTACAATCTACTCCTTGGACGTGACTATGTTTATAGCATGGAAGCTATTGTTTCCACACTCTTTCGAGTGATGTGTTTCCCACATGAAGGAAAAATCATCCAGCTTATTGACCAACTTTCATTTCCTGGTTCAAACACAACTTCAAGTCAAACATCATCCCTAAATGGTCTATTTGCATCGGGAGTGTCTCTTCAACCTCCATTCCATCCACCTAATTACAACGAGTAGTTTGGTGAATGTAACAAAGCTTAGGGGGCATGCACCCTTGTCCATTTGGTTGACGAACCCAGCTGAAAAAATAGGTTTCCATGTAGGTTATGTGATTGGAAGTGCCATCCCACACCATTCACTTTTGTCCACTTTGTGGACAAAGCCAAGGAAATGTTTTGTCTAACCATTGACGAAACCATCCTACCATATGAATTTCCCTGTAAGTTAAGTGACTGGTCTGACACACCACTCACCTTTGTCTAATTGGCGGACAAAGCCAAGGAAGTTTTTTTGTCTAACCATTGACAAAAACAATCTTACTTAACCACAATGATTCCCATATGGTTACTAGAGACTCTCCTTTTTCTTGATGCCTGGGGGCATGCAAACCTTTTTATGCAAGCGAAAAGCAACCAATTTCATTTTTTAGCTTTTTAGTTTTAACTTCTCAGGTTAAGTGATTGGTCTAATCCCCCATTCACCATTGTCTGCACTGTGGACAAGGCAAAGGAAGGGTTTTTTCTAAACTGTTGATGAAACCATCCTACCTAACCTCAGTAGTTCCTTAGCTTTTTAGTATTTTTTATCTTTGTAGTTTGGTCGTTTCTAGCTTACATAAAAAGGCAATGAGCAATGTTATCACATGGTTCAAGCTCATTAAAAAATAAACCTACCACTGAGCATAGTTTCTGCAAGGTTCAAGCTCGTTAAAAAATGAACCCGCCTCTAACTATGAGCAATGTTATTGCATGCTTCAATCTCGTTAAAAAATAAACCTACCACTGAGCATACATTCACCCAGAGTTCAAGCTCGTTAAAAAATGAACCCACCTTCGGTAAATAACCCTTGTGATTGCAATTATATCATCCTTTTGAACCTTGGTTGTGTTTCCTCCATCACCTCCATCCGTTTTGCCGATCATATGCTTCTACTTGATTTTTTACTATTTTGAGGAATAGCTGCGGCGAGTGGTCTTGTTAGCCACCCTCTTCACATCACAATGTTTTGATAAGTTCCAGATTACCTGGAACCAGTTTCTACCCTAGATACCACTCGTTCCTCAAAAAACGAGTCCACTTTAAACCCTTTTTAGACTCACTAAATATGAAAGGATTGTCGAGCAATTGGCCTCTCCAGCTCACTAAGGTCATTGGAAGCACCATCCCTCCTGTATATTTTAAACTTTTCAAACCTGAGGGATTATCTCATGAAAAAATTCGAGCACTTGTCTTTTCGGCTCACTAAAGTGATCAGAAAAGTCATTGCTTTTGTATTATTTTAATCTTTTTCAGACCTAAGGGATTATGCTACGAAAAAGAACTATTGGAGTCTTCTTTTTGTCCCTTTTCGAACTCTCTAAACATGAAAAGGACCGAGTTATCTTTGTCATTAAACTCGATAAAACAATAGCCACAAACTTGTCCACCCAGAAAAAAACGAGTTTCACTATCGCTAGACTCGCTAAAACATAGCGACAGGTTTGCCTGAAGGGAAAATTATAGAACAAGCACATGTTATCCTCCTCAAACTTGACAAAAATAAAGAGGTACTGGTCAGCAATGACTGGGGAAAAAGGGAAGAAAACTTGAAGAATTTTATGGTAGCAGGTCGTTCTTAAACATGACACTTCCACTCCATCACCATGATTGAGTTGGGTTGGGTTATTCCGTTCACTGGTCATATCACCATTTTTTCCTCCATACCATCTATTAGTGTCAGTCTTTCCAGCCTTCCTACAGTGATCAAATATGCTCT
Organism: Pinus tabuliformis; assembly: GCA_031772625.1. Lineage (NCBI taxonomy): Eukaryota > Viridiplantae > Streptophyta > Pinopsida > Pinales > Pinaceae > Pinus > Pinus tabuliformis. Next base: position 388,512,412 of record CM062808.1, on the reverse strand, counting down.
TACAAAGTGGTCTCAGAGTGTCAAGGTCAAATTTTGTCATTTCAGTGAGTCTTCAAGAAAAATTTGGTCACTAGGCATTAGGTCTAGGGTTTGCCCAAATGTCAGTCCATGTCATCATTCAGCTGAGTCTATCACCATTCATAGGGTTGTAATTATCATGTGAGTGTCAAATGAGTCATTTTACACCTTATTCATGCTTCAGTTGTGCCTAGGTAAGGTCATTTCCCTCTCCTAGGGTTTTGAAAGCTAATTTCTCTTGGATGGTCAAATCATCGGCAAAACTTGTATCCTGATGTTCATACACCTTCCCCTATTCTTAAAGTACCTTACCAAATGCTTACCATCCCTCAGATCCCCCAAATTCCTCATTTTTTCACAAACCCTAGTTTCTAGCTACAATCTGGCAATTTTCTAGGTTTGGCCTGTGTTTTTCCCTTTTGGACCCCTTCCCCTCACTCAATATTTGAGATTCCACTTTCCCCTACTTCCTAACATCCCTCCATACTTCCAAAAATTTCTCCAAGAATTTAGAAGCCCCCTATCCCCTTCATTTCGCTCCATTTCGACAAAATTCCTTGTTTCACACATCGGGACAAGTCGCACTCAAATGATATTACAGAGCAATAAAAGATGAATTTTGGAAAACTGAGAGAGGTTTTTGTCCACAACATGCCAAAGAAGAAAAACCTCCTTCACTTTTTGCACAGGTGTCATGGTTTTAGAGAAATGTCAAAATTACAATCGCCGGATCCAAGGCGGTTGGCCAAGGCATAGAAAAGGAGAAAGAGGCCCGATCCCCTCCATATCTTGGCTGAGGCTTCACTTAAAGATCATGGCACTCAATATCCTAGCCACAGCTCAAATCCCAAAAAGTTTTGAGAATTTTGGGTAATTTTGGCAATTTTTGGAAATTTACAGGTTTTGGCTCCTCAACGGGTCTCACCCCCGGTGAGACCCTTTGTCATGGCAACTCCTTTTCACAAAAACTCAGCATTTCCTGATTTTTTATGCAAAGTTACATATGCCCATGGATGGACTTGAGTTTTTATGGAGTTTTGGGCCTCCAGAAGGTCAAAATACATGAAAAAATTGACTTTCTGCCACTTTTTTGAGTTGCAGAAAGCAGTCTTGGGAGAATTGAGTTTTGACTGGGCAAATGACCTCCAAATTCAAAAATTCCAGTTGGGTTGGAAAGTAGACTCGCAGACCTTTCCAACGCGCTATCCTGCACCCAATTCTGACACCTGCAAGTGCCTCAAACAGAGCTCCCAATGTGCGCGACCCGTTGAGAAGATGTGCGCGACCCGTTGAGCAAACTTTGCCAGATTTCACTGTACAGCTCGGAAAAGCACAGTTTGACTTGGTTTGACTTTTTGGGGTTGAAAATGATTATCTTTGATGTAATTTTGGTAACTCTAAGACACTTTTACTCTTGCTTAACACTTCTAGAAGATTCATTCATGTCAAGGGTAAATATTTAATGAATGGATTGGTTTCCTAGCTTATAGAGGCAAGTTGTTTTGACTGCCTAGATTTTAGTGCTCAGTTTAGAATTAGTTGAAACAGCTCCTAGAAGGATGAGCTCGACCCCTAGAGGCAAGGGAAGAGGTTGGCTTGCCTATATTATGTATTTTCTTAATCATTTTCAGGGGTTGGAAGGTTGGACTCTTGAGGGAGAAGCTATCATTGTATTATTCACTTGTATCTCTGCAATTTTTGGCTAAGGAAGACCAGGGTTTTGCAGTCATCTTTGGGATTCTTGTGGACTCATGTGTTGATGATGTTTATCTTAATGTACTTGTAAGTGTGTTTATGTGCTTCATCTCCTTTCTTTACTTCTGCATATTAAACAAATGAAGTGATAAAGTATGAATTCATGTCTGCCATGCTCTGCTTTTAAATTTGTTTAATTTCTATGTTTTCTGCTGTCTAAAGAGAATTCAAAGTCATTGTTTGCTCTCTTTAGCTCCTCATCTTTCATTCCTGATCATCCATCTCAAGTTAAGGCATCAATACTGTTTCCTTCCTCGCCCCAAAGACCCCCCTGCAGAAACTGTGTCAAATCCCCGCACCCAAAATTGCAATTCCTCAATTTGCCACCAAAAACCCCAAAAACCCCAAATCAACCTTTTAAATCAGTTTACTAGCCTAATATCAGTGTTACCTTGTTGGTCATCTCATCCCATTGAAGATCTTCCGAGATTGACCGGAGAGAGCCTTCTCCTGCCCCGTAGGGCTAGCTACGAGGCTGAATGGTTTGATGTAGCCTTGAGGTTTACCTTTCTCAGCCTGAGGTGAAATTTCAAGTGCTAACACCATCCATATTTTGTGGTTGATGCTACCAATCCATCTCAGTGTCGCCGATATGTTCAAGAGAAGTCATTCAGAGAATTCACCATCCAGTCAATGCCTCATCCACTGCAATACCTTCAACCTCCATTTTTCATGACCGCCATTCCTGAACCTTGTGTCGTCGATCGTTTTCACCTCCAGAAAATCATTTGCTTCATTTCATGTCGTAGATGTGGGATACATTAAGGCCCTCCTACGATGGGTCACTTCTTGTCGACATCAGCTCATTATCCAAGAAGTTGACTTAGAAACAACCCTTTTAGTACTTTGAAGCTTGCATGCCTCAATGGCAATTTTCTCACTTCCAGCGACAGGTTTACATTAATGGCCTTCGACCGAAATATTTTGCGTGGTGTTTGACATTGGATCATATATTCACACCATGTGAATTGTACTGTAGTACCTTGAGGGTCATTATCATTATCGGTGATTCCTCTCGCACCTGTTAATAACTTACATTATTGGCTGGTAATCAGGCGATGTCTTTCCATGTTCGACTTCAGGACATCTTTTCACATGGATCGACTTGTACATCGAGCGAAGATTGAACAAGTTTGAAGACCCTGGATCTAGTTTCATCCATCCGGGCTGCGATATATTCAAGGCTATAAAGACATAAAATGTACTCATAAGCTGCACAGATAGTCATCTAAGCTAGGGAAGTTGACTCCTCATAACAAGAACTAGTTTGCAACTGAGGACAATTATCTATCCTATGTACATGAAAATGAATTTATAAGGCTGAGCATGGGAATGCCTGCCTCAACTAGATCATGAAAATAATATGATGATGATGTATTGTATTGTATCTTATACAGGTCACCCTCTAGTTCGAATACCTTGGATCCTCATGATAAAGCATTTCACCCGACATAAAAATATTTACGACTTCATGCTTTAGGGGGCAACTGTTATAGACATATTTGGGCACTGCAACCCCAATCTCATATGTCGATAAACCAAGGGCTCTTTTACCCCTAAAAGTGTTTTTTCATACCCTAAAAGATCATGGTCAACTGATTACATCATTCCCCAAGATTTCAACTTGAAAAACCACTCAGAACTAGCCAAAACTGGACCATACTAATTGCCCCAGTGTCAAGGTGCGATGCATACTAACTCCTACACTAGCCAGGTGTGATGCATACTAAAGAGGCCTTCTATAGGGTGTGATGTGCGAGGATGGACAAATGTCTGAGACAGTTTGCTAAGTGGATGCTCATGGAATCTTCCAGAAACTTCTCCTGTGACACTTGCCTCTCTGAATTCACCCAGGGATGAGTAAGATATCCAAGAAATCTCCAAGTGGAACCAAGAAAAACAAGTGGAATGACACTAATAAAAAAACCCAGAGATGACTCACACCCTTGCAGACATCTATAAATGGATCCCTCATCTGAGAGATATAGATGTTGGAATTTTGTAATTTGTAAGGAAGTGTTTATAGTTTATCTTTGAGAAAAGACATTGTATTGTTGGGTGATCTTGCTTTGCATGAGGCGAAGAGGGCTTTGATGCTGGATCAGACAGCTGGGTTGTAATTCTCCCTTCTACTCTAAATAAGTTTCTTTGATTTTTCCTCCATAAAATCGTGTATTTGTGAATGCCATTGTATGATCAATGTATTTCTGATTCTGCAATGTTTATGATATAATAGATCGAGATGCTTTGATGGTGTTTTGTCACTTTGTCTCTATAGGTATTCATTGAGCAGGATAAGTAGGAGAAGAGGTGTAAGCTCTATCAAGGGAGAGAGAAATCAAGCAAGCAGTCAAGTGGAAGATCCAGGTTGGTCCCTCTACTTCTATCTTATCTAATATACATAAAGGAAATTGCAATTTTCTTTTGTTGTTTCTTTCTAGTATACCTAACAATCCTAGTGGGACTAGCAGATCGAAAAGACACTAGTTTTCCCAGAAACACATATATACTCCTCATCCCCAATCAAAACAACTCAATTTCACTTAGCTTGTTATGTGTGCCGCTGATGAAGAGAATGGTAAGGACTAGATCTTTAACTCAAGATAAGTGAAGAAGCTATGATGATCTTAGAATTGAGCAATACTTCTTGAAGAGTTAGACCTACTTTGCATGAGACAAGGTCCATACAGAGAGCTGGAGTTCTAGTAATGTGTTGCCAATGTTGTAGCGGCTACAACCACCCTTCAAAATTTTTCCTAAGCTTCAATTTTCGAGCCTCCCTTCTTATTTATAGCATCTCATCTCACACTGATCCAAGTATGCATGATTCGATTGAGACTTATATTTTCATTTTTTCTTGTTTTTTTTCACTTAGTTGATTCTTGTATGTCACAAACTGATGTCCCAACTTGGTCTCACAATAGTTCTAGGCTTGCCTCTAGAAATTGTGCAATCCTTGAGGGAAAGCAACCTTGATCATGGGAATTGTGCAGTATTAACTGCCAGCAAGCCTCGAGCTCAGAAACTGTGCAACCATGGGAGGCAACCCAACAATGAGCCCAGAAATTGTGCAACCCTCACTAAGCTCAGAAACTACACAATGCACTTAGCCAGAAAGTTGCCCAGTTCCCCAGAACTGTGCAGTCTTTCTCGACAGTGTGCATGGAAAGTTTCCTCAGAAAAAACATCCCTAAAAAATAGGGATTTATTTTTAGTATCCTGAAGGATGCACTTGCGCTATTTTTAGAAAATTTCACCAAGTGTCACTTTTTCCTTGATTTTAGGCCTGTGCATCATAAAACCTAATTTGTCAAAATCTATTTAATACACTTTTAGAGCTCATTTTCACATTCGATCTTGGAGCTATAGAATATCGAGGAAATCAAGGAGCCTTCAGTGCGATCGTCATCACTTTTCCGAGTGAGTTTTGCTTTATTCGCCTTTTGCCGCTTTTTTTGTCACTTTTTGTTGTTTGGCTTGTGTGAGTGTTGTTTCACTTGTTTCTCTTCATGTTTTCTCATGTTTTAGCCTTTTTTAACTTGTAGAAGTGTTTTTTCTAAGTTTTAGATTTCCTTCCACAAGTGTCGCATTAATTTCCTTGTTTTTGCGCCCATGGTCGCCATTGCGGTGACTCTCCTAACTTACTTGATTTCCATTCCGTTTGATTAATTGCTACACTTGATTCACATGAATTTACTTTCACTTAGTCAGATATGCACCCATCTTCGCACCATCTCTCAGATCTGGTCATTTTACATTCCTCCCTTGGGCAGATCAGGGTTTCCCTTGGCCAGTTTTCACCTTGCCCAACTGGCCCTGTGCAATCTTGAGGCTCAAGCTTCAAGTTTGGCATATGGAATTGTGCAATGTGTAGTCCAAGATGCCTCAAAATATGCACTATGCAGTTAGAGGAGCTAGGATTTCATCATGGCCACTGAGACTGCACAATGCGTAGTCTCTCCCATGCCTCTTCCCAGGCTGAACTGCGCATTGCACAGTTTCAACCATTAAGCTTCCATCCTAGCTACTGAGACTGCATAGTGCATAGTTCCCACAAGAATCCAGTCCCTCTTGCCAGAGAAAATTATGCAATCCTTCCCATCTGATGTCTGGTTTGACACTTGGACTTGCCTTGTAAGTTGATTTTCTTAAGAATGACATTTGCTTGTCATGAGTGTCCTTTCTGTCCCATGGGTACATCAGTTATTGAGCACCTCTCCAATAGTCATTGCTACCATGGAATCTAAGAGAGCTACATCAAAGGAAACCACTGAGAGAAATACTAGGGAAGTATTTGAACAAACATCGGTTGATTTGCCAGTATATGTAGATAATTAGTTGTTTATAGAGACATTATCATTACTGACATGACAACATATTAAAGATGTTTTTGCAAAGGACATTGAGGTAGACTTAGAGGACCGACACGTTTATCTTAGAATTTGATAGTCACAGTTATACAAGGATGCATGCAAGTATCCTGCCTTCCCATGTGAAGATATCATCAACTAGATTGTCTCACACATCGATTAGAAGACCATGACATTAAGAAGTGCCAACAGGAAAAAGCTTGCAACCTTCCAGGCATAATATTTTCAACAAATGTATCACTTTCCCAAGCCAGTAAAGCACATGGACTCCCTCTTCTATGCCACCCACAATTATGTGAACATAAGTGACATTTTCAAATGTTGGGTGAAAGAGCCATCGAAGTTTCAACAGAAACCCACCCATGTGTACAAGACAAAGTCCCTTAGGAAGGCTTACCATCTCTTGTTTATCTTTGCTTACAAAATCCATGGTCAAGAGATCACTAAAACCTTTCCTGAAGGGTGGGTAGTCTTATTAAACCAGTTTGTGAATGATGGGAGGTTGTTCAACAGGTCAAATCTATTGGCTCAACAATTGAAGACCCATGTAGCACATGCTTGGAATCTGCCCAAGGGTGAACGGACAAGGTTCTATATGTATGCATATTGACTAGATGCAATCTATGTGCAACAATAATTCCCTGGCATGAACTGGACATGAACACCATGAGAACTTGTCATGCACATCTATTGCAAGTTTCTTTCAGAATGAAGTTATTGAGGAGTAATTGCATGGATAACTAACCACTTCATTATCCCACTATACAAGCTTATCTTTGAAGAAGATCCACCTTGCATGTCACAAGAAGCAATGGAGGTGATAATAGAAATCACAGATTGGTATGCCTCATGGGTGGAACCTTCATTAGAGTGTTTGGTGGATAGCAGCTGGTGGGCTCCAGTATTGTAGCAATAATGCTACAACTCCTGAAGCTCCCTTCTTTAATTTTATCAACCCGGTAGTTCGTAACAAACATGGAAGCGACGGTGCTGTATGCACAAGTACTAGCTCTTGCCGCAGCTGTCACTTGGTCAGCTGGCACAAGTCCACTAGGAGCTTAAGCCAACTTCTATGAGCTCTTAGAAGAAGCTTTTTAATTGATGGATGAAAGCTAACTCGAAGGAAGCTAATCTAATTGCAAAAAAAAAAAACTGAAAGCCAAAAAGAAACGCAAACCCTAGCAAACCCTAATTCTACCAGCTAGTCCTACTGATGCAAAGATGAGAATGCAAACTACTGAAAGAGATGCCATTACTTGTATGAAGTTAAGATACATGTGTCTAGACTACCTCTACCTGAAGAAAACATCTTTTTGTATTTTTGGAATAAGTTATTAGAATTATCATGCATGTGCTTTTAACTGGCTTTTTCCTGTGCAGGGGTGGATCAAGGAGGAGAAATGCTTGGAAGAGGTCGGGAAGGTTCAGAGAGGGTCTAAGGAGTCCCTAACACCCTTCCAGAGAGTTTCACAAAGTTTTGCTGCCAAGAAACCGCGTTTATGAGCTTCTACAGGAAGTCTGCAGGGGTTCTACAGGATGTTCTAGGATTTCTACAGGATGTTCTGTAATTTTTCTACAGGATGTTCAGAAATGGGGTTTTGAAGCATGGATGGAGGGAAAAAGGTGGAGGAATGAGTATGGAGGTGAAATAGGGGTGTAGGGGAGTTCAAGACTTGGAGGATGGAGTTGAGGAGTGGCGTAGATGGTGAGATTTGTTCAAGGAGGGATGAAACGATGTTGTACAAGAAGATGAGAATCATGGCAAAGTAAGCGAATGAGGCAAATGTAAGGTAAGGGTTCTGAGTGAAGGGTGAAGCAGGTAGGTTGGATGGAGTATGGGCAGGTAAGGAAGGATAACAGGTACTCTGCAAGCGGTTTTTCAAACTGAACAAACAAACACTTATAAAACCTATGACCTAGTTACTTCACTCTAATCTGACCTAATAGCAAAAGGAAATGAACAGAAGTTTATTCGAAATGAAATACGTGAAATAACTATGCAACTAAGCAATCATAAACTGAAGCATGCAATCAAAACTGATATCAAGTTTGACAACTAAAAATCCAACACTACTAATTGCATGGTGAAGCAAAAAGACAGTGTTTTTGTTGGCAGCAAAGTCACATTGGTCCCAGCTCATGATTCCATTGAGGGGGAGGTGAGATCCAAAGTACTTGGTAGCCTTTTTCTGAATATATTCCCTGTGATTAACCAATCAAGTAAATCTAAACATGAAGAACCTTTTTAATCAGCAAGAGCAACTTAAATAACAACACAACATTTAAATCTAAATAGCAGATTTTATTCTAAGAATGCAGCAAAAACACATAAAGATAATCAAAGGAGGTATTGGGCGCTTGAGATGGGCCCAACCCCAAGAGCTATAGCCTCCTAAGAGAGATTTAGAGCTGGTGCAAAGCTGGATTCATCTTTATTGAGCAAGAAAAGAAGAGTTACATCAAAACTGTCCACAAGGAGAACTTGAAAATGAGCTGAAAGCAAAGCTAATCTATTGCCTAAAAATCGAAATACAAACTAGCTAACTTCTGCCTACAAAATGACTAACCATTGGCTAACTACTAGCTAACAAAAATGACTAACTGAAATGAGGCCCTAAGCCCTCTTATTTATACAAATTGAGGACCCCAACAGTCCTCCTAAACTTTAGGGACTCGGCTGCCCAAAACTTGTAGTTAACAGCAGTCCTACTTGACTTTCTTGGCTGCCCTTGTGCTAATTGATTTGGTGGCCCTTGAACTCCAAGCTGATGGTGGAGAATTCGAGGTAAGGGCCCATAAATGAGGGGAACACCTTCCTAAAAATACTCTCCACGAATTTGGCTGCCAAGTGCTCATTTCAACCCTTGATTTTGTCTCCAAATTGACCAAAAAGGCTACACAAAGCACATATTAGACTTGTTGGCATAATGATTAACCCAATTCACTCTATTAGCATAAATATAATCAAAAACATGCAATAAACTAATGAGAATGGTGGATTAAGTCGAATTAGGAGGTTGAATGAGCCCAAATAATTATCCATTTTTGGGGCTCATCATCACTCCCCTACTGAAAGTGTTGCTCATCCTCTGAGCAACCAATTTATCTCCTCATCTTTGATGGCCCTGGTGGCCTCCTTGTCATGCCAAGCTTCTGAAGTGATGTCCTCTTCTCTGTCATGAAACCATGCTTTTCTCTTTGCTTCTTCCCACTACTTGCTCCTTTTTCTAGAGAATTCTCAGCTTTGGTATGATTGTGCAAGTATATTCAATCTGATGGTGGCAATGGTGGTGAAAGGAGATGAAACCAGTGGAGGATGGAAGAAAAGAGTGGTTTCATGCCTCCTCAATAGACTTCAAGCTTCAAATCCCTCTCCATAATTGATTCTGGCCTGCCCAAAGGCTTCTATAGGATGTTTCTGGTAAAAATACAAAACTTCCTGTAGAAAGTCCTGTAGCTTCCTGTAGAAGGTTGAACCATGACTAAATTGTGTCTAAACCCTGAAAAAAATGAGTGTTCATGGAGGGGATGGATGTGCTTAGGGTGGCCAGCACAGGTGCTGCCTCCCTAGCTAAAATCTCGGCCAATTTCTCCTTCTGCTGCCCTTTCCCCAAACTTCATGTAGAAAGTCCTGTAGTGGCCATTTTCTGGCTTCCTGTAGAAACTGTTTCGGTCTACTGTCACTGATATCTCATGGTGTGTCTCTTCCTCCTTTTTTTCTCTTCTTTGGTCTTTTCTGCCTCTGTTAGCTTGCTTCCTCATGCTCTGTTTTGGCTTTCTTCTTGTCTTGTTTAGTCTCTGCCCTCTCTGCTTTAGTCTTTTTCTTTTCTGTTCTGGATCTTCCTTCTCATCTTCTGTTTTGATTCCCTCCTTTGTTTCAAGTTCTTATTTCTCCATTTTGATCTTTTCATCTTTTTCTATTTCCTCCTCATCTTCCATTGCCATATTTCTAAAAATCTCCCTATCATGATGTGTGGTGACTGTCAGAAATTTTTAGGTGAGGAGGGAGGAAACAAACTTTCAAAACCAGAAATAGAGAAATGGTTGAAGTTTGTCTTTCTGGAGTCAGGAATTTCTCATGTTCTTCTTTTTCACAACATCAATTTTCCATTTTTTCTTCAAACTGTTTCCAACTTGAATTTGCTTCTCAATTTTTGAGAAAAATCAATACCTTTGACAAAACAGAGAATATTTATAACACAAGGTTTTGCTTCAGAGAGTGGACAGTCTTGCAAATTTGTTTCCTTTTTCACACAGGTTGGTTTCTATGGTTGCATGTATTTTCTTTACAGTGGAATTTGAGAAAGAAGGAGACAAACTTTGAGTGCAGAGAAGGAAACAGAGAACTGTGTAGAACTCTAGGAAAATATGCATGCAGAACTTTAAACTTGACTCTTTTTTCAATCCACTGTTGTGTTTTTAATCATTCAAATAAGTCATATGCAGATAGATTTCCCCAAGCCTACCTCATTTCAAGCTTGAATTTTGACAAAAATCTTGGTTTTTCCTTCTGCAGAGCTGTTTTCTGCGTTTCCTGTAGACGACTTCCTGTAGAAATGCCTGTAGAGCGCCCCTGCACTTCTGATCGAGTTTGATACGCAGCAGAATCTCGAAGATAGGTAGAGAAACTGGTGGAGGATGACTAGTTAATCATTTTGTGCAAACTTCAGTTGACAATGTGGCAAGTGCAGATGAACAACAATTCGTGAGTTTCAGCCAAGCCGTCTTTAATTGCTGCGTTATTTGCGTGAGAGAGTGAAGTGGCCAAGTGTACGTGGCCACATGCAACTGGAAGTGTTGTTTATGAACAATGTGTTTTCCCCCTATAATCACTGCCGTGAATTGAACTGAAGTTTAACCGGCCAACACTCCTGGTTGCTTTAATTTTCAAGTAAGTCAGCTGTCCACGTGTACTGCGTGACTTCCAGCCGAGTGCTAGAGAAGGCAATCGCTTAACCTTGCTATATTCGTGGCTCAATTTCACCATTCCATTCGTTCATGCATTTCTTTAATTAGATTCATGCAATAGAGGAACAGGTTTTAGTCACGTACCTGAAGTCAAATGGCTGCTGTGAAGTGCTTTTTGCTGCTGTATGCTCATATTCTGCTGCTGCATGCCTGGATCCTTTGGTTGCATGAGGGCTTGGCTGATGATTTTTGGTTGTTTTTCCTTGTGCAGGTGTCCTCTAACCAGATCTAAGCTGCAGGCATTTGTTTCCACGTTCAAATCTGCACCTTCAAGCTGCTGTTGCTGAATTTTCACCAGACCAGAACTTGTTTTCTCTATTGCTTCGAAACGGTGAACCAGATTGATCTGAAACTTGCTAAGCATGTTCCTATCATCATGATGCACCTCCCATAGCAAAATCGTGATCAATGGATGCACAGATTTCGAGAAAAACGGAAAATGGCTGAAGATTTCAGAGATCAATTTCTCAGAAACCGTGCATCGGAATTGGCTGAAACTGTTTGGGTAGGCTACTATCACCTATATGCATCTCCCCATGAAACAGGTTTTAAAACGGATGCATGGATATGGAGAAAATGCAAAAATGGCTGATGGTGATGGAGGCTAATTTCTTGGAAACCGTGCACCAGAATTGGCTGAAATTGCTCAGGCATGTTGCCATCACCCCTGTACAATTCCCCATAAAATGGTTTTTCAAATGGATGCATGGTTTTCAAGTTATGGAAGAAACAAATTATGTTCTATGTGTTTTTTTCCTTCAAGGCATTTTGCAGTTTTGTTGCATGGTATGAAAAATGAACTTGGGTTGTGATGCAGGTATGGAGATGATGGAGGGGGAGTTTGAAGATAGCACAAGGACTTTTGAACCCTTGAGGAAGCTACCATGTTTGCCAAACCACCTTTTTGAAATCCATTTCTAGCTTCTTGTAATTTCTACAGGAAGTTCCTGTAGAAAACACAGTTTTCATAAAAGAAGCAAAATGAGGTGGAAAAAATGATGGAGAAAGGCGAGGGATGGACACAGAGGTGCTTGCAGGCCTAACCAACAGATTCCAAGCTTTATGTTCCCTTCCAAAATCAAATCTAGCTCGCTTGAAGGTTCTACAGGATGTTTCCTGTAGAAATACAGAACTTCCTTTAGAAGGCACAAAAATTCCTTTGACCTTGTTTTGAGTGACCCTCCTGACCTGAAACGTCCTTGCTGCAACCTGCAATTATTCAATGCAAATTAGCTTTATTTTTCTTTTCTTTTTCTCTTTTTTTTTTTTGAAAAAAACAACTAGGGCGCCTCATGGAGGTTTTCACCCTAATTGCCTGCCCTGGGCGCCTCCAAGGGAGGTTTTCACCCAGAGATCTTATTCTCTTTTCTCTTTTTTTCCAACCCATTGACTGCCTCATGGAGGTTTTCAATCAATGAGCCAATCTAAGGCGCCTCCGAGGAGGTTTTCGCCTTAGATTTTTATTCTCTTCTTATTTTCATTCTTTTTTCTTTTCTTTTTTTGCTTTTTTTTCCTACCCTACCCTACTTGAAAAAACAAAATCGTTCTCAAGTATAAGAATACTTCCAATGGAGGCATGTGCACATCGAGATTAGAGACAAAATGATGTGGAGGCTCGAAATGCATGCTTGGATAGCTATCCGGATTTTAGAGACCAAATGATCTGACTTTGAAGGGATCAAACATAGCTGAAGAAGAGAGTACCGCTGCAACTTAGTGACCGTCTGAAACCATATCTCAATATAGCTCTGATATCCTTGGTTCTTTTGCTAATCTGGATCATGTTTCATGTCACCTTCTAACATGACTTTCTCATCTTCCTCTTTTTGATAATCTTTCTCTTGAATACATGGAAGATTTGATGGTATCCATGAGGAAGCTCTCTCGATCTCTGATTTTGATGCCTTCTCTTCATCAAGTGCGGCCCATGGTTCTCTGATCTCTTCTTTTGAATCTTCTTTTGCCTTTGGTCCTTCAATGTTGTCAACATAATCTCTGCTTTGCAACACTCTTCCCGAGCTATGGTGAAGATCATTGAGCTCAAGAGGAGTCATTTGGACATGTTCTGCCTCAACTTTGCAATTGGGTTGAGCTACTCCATTATATGGTTTTGGTAATGGTGGTATGGGTAGCTGAGTGGGGACGTAGATTTGAGATGGATGCAGATGGGGTTGTGGTTGGGTAGGCATTTGGGGTTGCCTTGGTGGAGGAGGAGGTGATGGTTGCGGTTGAGCAGGTGGTGGAGGAAAAGAAGTGGGAGGAGTGTTGTATCGGGGCCTCCACCCCTGATGAGGTGCATTCCACTGAGGCTGTGGCTGAGCATAAGAGTGAAACGAATGAGCAGCTGGTTGGGCATAATATGGATCTATGAAGGAACAAGGAGGAGGTGTGAATCAGGAAGGATGAGCAGGGGGACCCCAAGAAGGCATGAAAGTGGCTTGATAGGGGTCATAATAGGTCTCGGATGTCCCTTGCAGTTCCTGCTGATAAGATCTAGGTTCATGTGGCCTCCTTTGGTTCATATAATAGAGTGATTCAGTGGCTCCTTTGGCTCTCTGATATGCAGCTTTGATTTTGGGTAAGGAAGGGCACTGATCTGTAGGATGGTATTCTTCACATAGAAAACACACTTCTATGGAGTACAATGGACATTCGTTCCTAGGATGCTTTCTAGTGCACCTAGGACAAAAAATGACCAAACCCTCTTGGCTTCCTCTTGATTCTTTTGGATCCACAGGGTATCCAATTGCATGGCAAGAAACTACCTCATATCACTCTTGAAATCTTCTATCTGATCTTCAAATTCGTCTTTGGACAAGGGACTGCTCCCAACATTTCTGCTTGTAGCCATTTTCTCCAGAGGAATGGTTTCTTCTTCTTCTTCCCTTGAGGTTCTTCAAATATGTCTTGTTGTCCACCTAAGGGTTCTTTAATCAAAGCCATCGAAGAAGAGAGAATGTTGGCTGTGTGAAGCAGTGGGGGCGTTGTGCAATCATTTTTCTAACTTATCTCTACTCCTACAAGGCATGAAATGAAATCTTTTTGGTTGATTTTTGTTTTTTTTCTACTTCTACCTGCAAAAATGAAATAGATTGAACTGCAACTAACTATCTTGCTAAAATGAAAATGCGGAATTGAAATGAAAGCAGGAAAGGACTAATCTATTTTGCTCAAATTAAATTGCAGGAATGAAATGCTAGTCTACGCTTGTGGAATTGAAATGTTAATCTACACTTGCAGAAATGAAATTGCGGAATTGAAATGCTAATCTATGAAAGCGGGAAATGCTAATCTACTTTTGCATAAACGAAATTGCATAATGGAAATGAAATAAACTACTTAGTAGAAGATTGTAGTGGAAAATAGAAGAAAAGCGGAAATCACCAATACTCTGACGCTTCTCCGGCAACGGTGCCAAAAATGTGGTGGGCTCCAGTATTGTAGCAATAATGCTACAACTCCTGGAACTCCCTTCTTTAATTTTATCAACCCGGTAGTTCGTAACAAACTTGGAAGCGATGGTGATGTATGCACAAGTACTAGCTCTTGCCGCAGTTGTCACTTGGTCAGCTGGCACAAGTCCACTAGGAGCTTAAACCAACTTCTATGAGCTCTTAGAAGAAGCTTTTTAATTGATGGATGAAAGCTAACTCGAAGGAAGCTAATCTAATTGCAAAAAAAAAAAACTGAAAGCCAAAAAGAAATGCAAACCCTAGCAAACCCTAATTATACCAGCTAGTCCTACTGATGCAAAGATGAGAATGCAAACTATTGAAAGAGATGCCATTACTTCTATGAAGGTAAGATACATGTGTCTAGACTACCTCTACCTGAAGAAAACATCTTTTTGTATTTTTGGAATAAGTTATTAGAATTATCATGCATGTGCTTTTAACTGGCTTTTTCCTGTGCAGGGGTGGATCAAGGAGGAGAAATGCTTGGAAGAGGTTGGGAAGGTTCAGAGAGGGTCTAAGGAGTCCCTAACACCCTTCCAAAGAGTTTCACAAAGTTTGGCTGCCAAGAAACCGCGTTTATGAGCTTCTACAGGAAGTCTGCAGGGATTCTACAGGATGTTCTAGGATTTCTACAGAATGTTCTGTAATTTTTCTACAGGATGTTCAAAAATGGGGTTTTGAAGCATGGATGGAGGGAAAAAGGTAGAGGAATGAGTATGGAGGTGAAATATGGGTGTAGGGGAGTTCAAGACTTGGAGATGGAGTTGAGGAGTGGCGTAGATGGTGAGATTTGTTCAAGGAGGGATGAAACGATGTTGTACAAGAAGATGAGAATCATGGCAAAGTAAGCGAATGAGGCAAATGTAAGGTAAGGGTTCTGAGTGAAGGGTGAAGCAGGTAGGTTGGATGGAGTATGGGCAGGTAAGGAAGGATAACAGGTACTCTGCAAGCAGTTTTTCAAACTGAACAAACAAACACTTATAAAACCTATGACCTAGTTACTTCACTCTAATCTGACCTAACAACAAAAGGAAATGAACAGAAGTTTATTCGAAATGAAATACGTGAAATAACTATGCAACTAAGCAATCATAAACTGAAGCATGCAATCAAAACTGATATCAAGTTTGACAACTAAAAATCCAACACTACTAATTGCATGGTGAAGCAAAAAGACAGTGTTTTTGTTGGCAGCAAAGTCACATTGGTCCCAGCTCATGATTCCACTGAGGGGGAGGTGAGATCCAAAGTAATTGGTAGCCTTTTTCTGAATATATTCCCTGTGATTAACCAATCAAGTAAATCTAAACATGAAGAACCTTTTTAATCAGCAAGAGCAACTTAAATAACAACACAACATTTAAATCTAAATAGCAGATTTTATTCTAAGAATGCAGCAAAAACACATAAAGATAATCGAAGGAGGTATTGGGCGCTTGAGATGGGCCCAACCCCAAGAGCTATAGCCTCCTAAGAGAGATTTAGAGCTGGTGCAAAGCTGGATTCATCTTTATTGAGCAAGAAAAGAAGAGTTACATCAAAACTGTCCACAAGGAGAACTTGAAAATGAGCTGAAAGCAAAGCTAATCTATTGCCTAAAAATCGAAATACAAACTAGCTAACTTCTGCCTACAAAATGACTAACCATTGGCTACAAAAATGACCACTAGCTAACAAAAATGACTAACTGAAATGAGGCCCTAAGCCCTCTTATTTATACAAATTGAGGACCCCAACAGTCCTCCTAAACTTTAGGGACTCGGCTACCCAAAACTTGTAGTTAACAGCAGTCCTACTTGACTTGCTTGGCTGCCCTTGTGCTAATTGATTTGGTGGCCCTTGAACTCCAAGCTGATGGTGGAGAATTTGAGGTAAGGGCCCATAAATGAGGGGAACACCTTCCTAAAAATACTCTCCACGAATTTGGCTGCCAAGTGCTCATTTCAACCCTTGATTTTGTCTCCAAATTGACCAAAAAGGCTACACAAACCACACATTAGACTTGTTGGCATAATGACTAACCCAGTTCACTCTATTAGCATAAATATAATCAAAAACATGAAATAAACTAATGAGAATGGTGGATTAAGTCGAATTAGGAGGTTGAATGAGCCCAAATAATTATCCATTTTTGGGGCTCATCAGCAGCCTCCACATGTCTTACCAAGATATTCTACTAACAAACTGATTGTGCAAGAAGTATCATACCATCTTGCTACAGGGTATTTAGTAGCACTGCACAGGAAGAAGAAAGTGCCATGGCCCACTCTTCCTTTGTAGATTATATTATATGACATAAATAAATTGAAAGTAGCAGATGTCGAGTCTAAGGATATAGTGAAATTTGAATTTGACACTAAGGACTTTAATTCATATGGTCCCTGTAGTATTTGCAAAGATCACTGTATAAGAGTTCACTTTCCGTGGATCGGCGGGGAATTTCATTTGCCACAGTAGGATCCTTGGAGGTGCTACTACAATGCCTCTACACTTCGTGATCTGGTCAATTTAAAAAGGTCTCCATAGTCTTCTCCACAGACAACAGCAACCCCAGAAGCAGCAGCAATAGAAGGCAACAATCTCGTGTGGGACAAGGGAAAGAGGAAAATTGCTGACAATCTTAAGGGAGAACAAATCTACAAAATGAAAGTATATCCTCTTCTCATGAAGGCAGCTTTGGAAATAGAAGCAAAGAGGAAGCAAAGGATGCAAAGAGTAGAATGGAGAAAGAGAGAAAAGCAAAGGTTGTAGGAAGCAAAACTGAAGCTACAGGAGATAGAGAAGAAGTTGAAGGAAGAACAAGAGTTGAGGAGGAAGGAATGAGAGGAGAAGAAGAAGTAGGAAGAGGAACAAAGGCAAGGCATGATGATAGAGGAAACAACACTAATATAGGTTCAATAATAGGAACAAACAACAACCAAGGAGGAATGTGAACAGATGCAGGATCGAGAGATTGCTCATAGAAGTGACAAACATGGATATGGAACAGGAGCCACAACATGAAGATGTTGAACTGATGCTGAGATCACCACAAGTCATCCCTCAGTCTCCACCACCTCTAGTAGTAGAGCTAGCCCTGAGTGAGTAAGGAGATGTTGTTCTCCTTGATGATGATCCGGTAATGAATGTGTACAATCTATCATTCAATGAGTTCCAAAAGAGGATTGTACAGGCATGAAGAAATCTCTTTCCGGATCATCACACATCACATACATTCATTAGACAAAGGGTGATAGTCTCAGACACCAAGAAGCATCCAAATTCCATTGCCGAAGCCAACTTGGCGTATGTAGGAGCAACAAGATCAAATGTTCAGTATTTGACGGCCAAGAATGAGCTACTAACACAGATGTTGCAGGCTTCTAGGAAAGATGCAGAACAACTCTGATCAGCAGGGAAAATGCAGTTTCCACATTGGAGGAGATGAGAGCATCAATACTTGCTAAAGTAAAAAAACTTGGAGAAACCATGCAAAAGATTTATGATGAGTTTGTCACCATACATAAAGTAGTTGTCAGTTTGCATGGCTTACAACACTAGAGAAAAGAGTTTGTTAAAAATCTAAAAAACATACAAGATACCATTGGCTATGTGCAAGAGTGGAAAATGCGATACAAGGGGGCCCCGCTTGACTTAGTAAGTAAAATGCGGCCATAGGACGAGCTGGAGAAAGTGAAGGTTCGAATGTTGATCCAGACCAACAAGTAGCTCACCTCATTCATTGGCAGCATTTAGGCCTCAAATCTATGGATATACAGTAGTTTAGATGTCTTGGTGAGAACACACTAGATCCCATCAATCGGTTCCCTCACTAAAGCTAAACCCAAGAACCAAGTTTGGTAGGTGGTCGAAGAATACTTGGAGCAGCTAAGATAGAATGCCACCAGGGAAGACTTGGAGATGAACATATAAAACATGTAAAATTTCATTGGTGTTCCTGTCAAAGTCAGAACAATACTTCTCATGCTTAAAAATGAGTTGGATACAAGTTCCAAGACATTGTACCCAGATTCCATGGAGGTTAGAGTCCACTTCTAGCAAGAAACCTGATCCGGATTTAAACAGGAACGCAACAAATTACAGAGATAACCATAAATACAGAGATAAGATAACCATAAATACTGAGATGCAGCAGAAATAATACTTCATTTCATTATTGTAAAATACTGAAATATGCTTACAAACAGAAATGGAAAGAAACCAGCTAGGGCGATGGTAGCTTATCTCTGAGAAGAGATGTGGCGGCTACATGCCTCTGAACTGTTCCGAACTGTATTACAATGAGGCTCGAAGGCCTATTTATTGTTGAGAAACAATGGAAAACCCTTCACATCCCGGAACCTAACCCTAGAAGATGAAACGCCAAATTGTGGGCCCCGTTTGGGTAAATTGGTACATCAATTTCTTGGGGTCGTAACTTTGGCATATGATCTCCGTTTGACGCGTACGATAGCTCGTTAGAAAGATCTATCCGAGTACTACCACTTTGGGAGGCAACATGGTCCATGGACCCATGTTGCCCCAGAATCCAAAAAAAACATCGTTTAGGGCCTCAAAACGGCTCTGGAAGTTCAGGACCCGAAAAACTGCTAAAAATAGTAAATTGTGCTACAATTTAGGAAACTAAAAAGACTGAAAGAGACAGTTGTGGGGGTCCAAATGGGATAGGTGGGTGGCCACCAACATCCACCTGGATCATTCCTCCCCCCTTAGGAAGCAATGGTCCCCATTACGTTGAGTTCCTCCCTGAGATGAAGAAGCTTCTGCTGAGTTGGTTCTCTGGTGAGCTATTCTGCAATCTCTGATGTGTCCAGAAATGGTGGAAAGCATGGTCGACGATGGTCCACATTGAATACTCGGTGCAAGTGAAGGAATGGAGGAATGTTGTGCTTCAAAGCATTGTTGCCCATAGCCTTGGTACTGCTATGAGGACCATGTTGGAGTGGTCGGAGCTTCTGATGGGCTCTTGTAAGGCGTTCTTTCTGCAGATGTAACCAAACTTTGTTGCCCACCTGAAACTTGTGTGGTACCCATGTGGGTGAGGAGAAGTTGTTCCTGTGTTTTGTCATAACAGTATCCCTTTGCTGCTGCTGCTGCATGGAGGAACCCTTTGCAGGGGTCATGGATGTAGCAACGATCTTCCCCTTATTTTGGGAGTGAGCCAGACAGATGAATTTCCTGGTCTGTGAGATGAGCTTGCTGCCTTTCTTAGCAGTGATCAAAGAGGTGGCGGTAGGTGGGGCTACCTCCGGTATCCTGTATAATGAATCACCCAAAGAAATAATGACAGCGCGAGGCCTTGACTCATACACAGCATGTCGCCTCCACAAGTATGGCTGGCCTAATAGTACATCACAAACATCCAGAGGTGTAACATCACACAATACCTCGTCTGTGAAGGGCTTTATGTTGTAGGGAAGGCGGCACTGCTGGCGAACTTTGAGATCTCATCCTTCGTGAAGCCACCCGATACTGTACGGCTGCGGGTGCGGTGTAGTCGGTAGGCCCAACCGTTTCACAACCTCTGCTGAAACGAGGTTCTTTTGGCTGCCACTGTCGACAATGAATTGTAGCAGCGAACCCTTCACCCACATCTGTGAGTGGAAAAGACACTCCCCTTCCTCTGGATTTTCGGGCTCATCTTTTTGGATCTTGGCGGTGGCAACAGTGGCGCTGGGATCCGCATCAATGATCTGCTTCCCTTTGCCATTCCCCTTGTCAGGTTCTGGCTCAGGGTCAGAACATGCATCTGATTCAGAAGCCTTCAACTCGGCCACCAACGACTGCTTGGTCCGACACTCACTTGTGTTATGAGTGGGACTCTTGTGGAACTCACACCGCTTCCCTGTGTCCTTCTTCGGCTTCATGGTGTTGTTCTTTTCTTGCGGCTTCGACGGGTTGTCTTGGGTCACCCCGCCTTGGATTTGTCCTTTAGGCTTCGGATTTGCAGATCCAAAGTCTCGCTTCTTCTGTTTGAACTTTTGCTTGATTTTGACAGCGTATCGGTATGCGGTGCCAAGTGAGGAGATGTTCAAGAACCCCATCTCTTCCTGGATGTATCTGTGTAGGCAGCCGCGGTATTTGAGTACCAGATGCAGCTCAGTATCTTTGATACCCAATTGTATGTGAAGGGTATGAAAAATTTTTGTGAACTCCGGCACATCTTGGTCTCGTCCCTACCGCAGTGTGGTCCATTTGATGTATTTGTCCTCATAGCTTCCGAAAGGATAGTACTGCTCCTTGATGGCATCCCGGAAGTCATTCCAAGTGGGTGCGGCCGAAAATAGTGAGCCTGTACTTTCATCCTTCTGCTCGCAGTAGGTTTCCCACCGGTCCTTGACGTGGGGGGCTGCTTTGAGAAGGGCGAAAATAATCTTTTCCCGATTTGAAAATTCATGAACAGAAAAATACCCATCTAGCAGATTTAACCATTTATCTACGGCATTTGTGTCTATTTTACCCTCGAAGATGGGGATTTCAAAATTAACTTGTACCTTAAATGGTGTGGCGTTTCCAGAGTCGCTGTTGGAAGCCTATGCGTCGCCTCTGGGTAGTCGTTGAAGGATCTGCGCAAAGCTATCCATCATCGCGTTCCTTTGCCGCTCGAGCGCTTCTTCGAGCAAGATTTTGATAGGATCTCCTGCCCCCTCGTCTTTCTTCTCATCCGCCATGGGAGGCCGTCGGGATTTGCGAGGCTAGTCTTGCAAAGGTTCGACCAGTTCAAGCCCTAACTCCTTATATCCCGACCTCGTTGGGGACATGCAAAGAAAAACAGAGAAAAAGCAGACCGCTCTGATACCACTGATCCGGATTTAAACAGGAACGCAACAAATTACAGAGATAACCATAAATACAGAGATAAGATAACCATAAATACTGAGATGCAGCAGAAATAATACTTCATTTCATTATTGTAAAATACTGAAATATGCTTACAAACAGAAATGGAAAGAAACCAGCTAGGGCGATGGTAGCTTATCTCTGAGAAGAGATGTGGCGGATACATGCCTCTGAACTGTTCCGAACTGTATTACAATGAGGCTCGAAGGCCTATTTATTGTTGAGAAACAATGGAAAACCCTTCACATCCCGGAACCTAACCCTAGAAGATGAAACGCCAAATTGTGGGCCCCGTTTGGGTAAATTGGTACATCAATTTCCCGGGGTCATAACTTTGGCATACGATCTCCGTTTGACGCGTACGATAGCTCGTTAGAAATATCTATCCGAGTACTACCACTTTGGGAGGCAACATGGTCCATGGACCCATGTTGCCCCAGAATCCCAAAAAAACGTCGTTTAGGGCCTCAAAACGGCTTCGGAAGTTCAGGACCCAAAAAACTACTAAAAATAGTAAATTGTGCTACAATTTAGGAAATTAAAAAGACTAAAAGAGACAGTTGTGGGGGTCCAAATGGGATAGGTGGGTGGCCACCAACATCCACCTGGATCAACACCGTTACACAATTTGGGGACTCTATTTCACAGTACCAAGCTTGGAACAAATATGTGGCCAAGAAGTAGGAAGTGGAGGTTGTTGAGCTAGACTTCTCCTAAACTCCAACATCATAGTGTTATGTCTTGTTAGGATATCGAGTTGTCTCTACCCTATTTTGTCTTATATGGGTATAAGTGTAAAATGTAATATTATTTGTAATTATGTCGTAAGTGAAATTCCAAACATCAATATTGGAATATGAAAAGGCATCATGTAATGTAATGTGTTATTTTGTAAAGAAGTTGAAGAGTCACAAGGGTAGTCCAAAGGTCAAAAAGGGAATTTGAAGAGTCACCCCCTATTGTTATAAATAGAACCTCATAACTCATGTAAGAGGATTTTGGGAGCCAATATTTTGGCTAGGCTTAGGCTTAGAAAGAGCTTGGGAGTATTGTGAAGAGCCTTAGCTTCCCCATAGCGTAGAGCGAGTATACTTCTTTGTAGGAGTAGGTGTTCTTGAATGTAATGTTCCACTATTGGGGCTAGTGGTCATCAATGGTGTATGTATGAATGTAAATTTCACTTATAGTAATAAAATCAGAGCCAACACGCTTTCATGCATATGTTGTAAATATAATAAGGCTATTCTTATTGTATTGGCAATGTATGTTATTTAACTTACGTATATGCTTATGAACTATTTCGTTTTCATTTGTATGAATATTTTTGAATGCGTTTTGTTGTATTAACTCATCACTTTAACTTGTGGACTATTCCACATCTTTGCTTGTGTGTTCCTTTCAAGATGCACATTATTACAGGCTTCCAAGGGGTGCACTTCCTTTTCCATTCATGTGTTGGAACCTTCATGCATCATACATGACTCTCCACAAGGTCACATAGTTGCTCTCACCCAAAGTTATCATACTTACCTCTACGCGTTTATGTAGTCAAGGCACAACATTACCACCCATTGCTGGGACTCCTACTCCAAATGGTGTGAGGTCTATTTGGGAATTCATATCAGGGAGATCCCTTGAATGTTGGCGGGTCCAACACCATCAACACAAGCCATTCCTATCCTAGAATAAAAGTGGGAAGTGATTTCCATAGATTTTATTACAAGGCTGCCAAGGAATCCAAGAAAACAGGATGCAATCATGGTAGTGATCGACAAGTTGAGAAATGTGGTTCACTTTGTGCCTTCCAAATCTACAAATTTAGCTAGTGAAGTGGCACAAGTCTTTGAAAAGGAAATCAGATAGAGATGCTAAATTTTCCTCAATGTTTTTGAAAGAGTTGTTTGTAGGTTTGGGAACATAGTTGAAATTTAATACAACTTATCATCCTCAAAAGGATGGATATTGTAATATCCCAAACAGGATATTTGACTAATTTTATAGAAATTTAACCCAACCAGAATTTCTCCAAAAAGATTACCATTCACTTAATATAAAATTTCCATGTAAAATATAACAAATAAAGTGCATGAAATTCAATAATACAATGAACATAAATAATCTCATTTTTATTATAATAGAAAATTAGTTTTACATGTTGATACAACAAAATCGTTGAGATAGAAAATTGGCCTCAATAATTTGCTCCAATGTTGTGCTAGCCCTCAAAAAATGAACTAAAATGCCACTGCTAAGCTCTCATGTGAATCCCGGGAGAACTCACCAAGGGGAGATAGGCACTTTCCCAATCTCATTGAATAACACGAGGGTTTCCATCTAGAGAACCGGGTTCTCAAACCTCTCATACAAGAAGAAAGGTTAAATCCAAGATGTCCTCTAATGGCCTCCTCCTACTCTTTTTATAGATTTGATGGCCCCTGTAGTAGCTCCTATTTTATTATTATTTTAATCACTAAGGACATTTACCTCAATTAAAATATATTTTTAATGTGGGAAAATGGTAAATTGACCACCATGCCTCCTCGCGCCACTGAAAATCCCCGCCAACCATCTCATCCTATAGATCTTCTCATTCTTGTTCCAATGAGTTGTTACACTAAGGCGTTTTTTCAAGTATTCCTCTCAAAATTCCACCTTAAGCGTAATTAAGTGAGTTAGGTACAATAATAACCCCATTTTATGAGAATTATCAGAATATAAATGGAACGAGAAGCGAGTTGTGCAGAATAAATAATGATGATGGAAGATGGCAAGTGAGCTCCTCCAGACCCCATAAAACATATCCAAAATCCCCTGGGCCCATTGATGACGTAAACCTGCACTTGTGACCTATTTTCCTCCAACCCTTAAAGTCCATCCTAACCATTCCATAAGCAACACTAGAAAAAGGAACATCACAAATCCTCCCGCCCCAAGATTTCTTGCACTCAAGCAATCCAAACCTATGGACCAGTCTGGAAGCCCAATGCAACTGAGACCCAATGGTTCGATCCCATACAAACAACTTGGTGATGCTATGCCTCTGTATTAACCCACCATGAACAGACCCCTCAATTCTTGGATCCTAGACCAATCTCTGACTGTCATCATCAAATCCTCCTAGATCCCAATGCCACCAAGAATAGACATCAATGCTCCATGCCTCCCATTACATCATGCTCCAAACTAAAAATATTGTGCTACAAATAGGATACCAACTCATGATCTCCCACTAATCCATCCCGTGGGAAGGATCGGATGCAAATGCACCTATATATGGTACGAGTTCACTGAGATGCACCATGATCAACTCATGCAACTCTACCCAACCAATTAAGTAGATATGTCTAGGAATCCCTACCTCTCTCCCCATAAGTGGGCAACCCATGCTACATGCCTTGTCAATGAACTCTTGGAGAGGGTTGCGACCTGGAAATACTGTAGATTTTCTAGATGCCACTACATCCACCTACACCTCATTAGTGGGTAGAACCAAAGATGGATGCACCACTATCTCCAAAATAGCCTCCATCATATGACCAAAAAATCCATGCTCCATTACTCCACTCATCATCTACAAAAATTTCCTGTTAGGTCTCAATGCCTCTTGAGGACCCATCTCTATAAATACTACCTCCTTGGTAGTTGCCCGCATCCCATAAATGGCTAGCCCCAAGGATTTTGACTCATCCTCCTACATCATGGGCTCAACATGAGCCAACAACTGACTCTCTAAAGATGGCCCATCATGCGCGTTGTTCTCCACTATGTGTTTCTCATGATGAATGAGTACAAGTTGTTGCTCATAAATCTCCTTTGCCAAACATGGATGCATCTCTTTGCTGTTGTCAACAACTCCCCCTGATTGCTCATGTTCCTTAGAGGTGTCCAAGGACTCAACTATAGAAGAATAATCCTCATCCTCAAATTCAAAAGGAATATCCCCTTGATCTCCCCCTGTTATCTCCTTTGTGTCACCCATGCATAAGTGGTCAAGTCCCCAAGGTTCCTTGCAGATGATGCAAAGACCTTTCCTCCTCAGGTCATTCTTGCTGCATGACCCACCAAACCTGAGCAAGTACTCCCTGGTCAACTGTCTCCTGAACAACTCAATATTCTGCTCAACCAACCTTTCGGCTAGTTCATAAGCAATAGTTGAGACTAGTTGTTCTCTTCTCCAAAGGGTCAACAATCTAGTCTGCAACTCCCTGCAAATGGCATCACAACCTCCCATACATGAAGACAAAATGAACTTCATGTGTGCTATGACTATATCAGGATGATGTTTCCTAATACTGAAGAAACATTGGAACATATGTAGGATAAAATCGTCACACTACAGGTCAAACATGAGGTCATAAGATCTAACCAAGGCCATGACTTCTAGAATATCTAGTCTCTTCCCAAAGGTAGGGCCCTCACTATTATCCAAGACGCCCTCACTATTATCCAAGTCTTGAAAGGTCTCCACTAGCATTATGAAGGCTCTCCTCATAATTTCATCACTATAAGGAGGTATGGGTGCAATCAACATCATGATACTACTAAGACAAGAGGCAACTAAAGTTTGACCCCTACACAAGGATGCTCCAAAAAATTGTGTTGTGTGAGAGGAAGCATGGCTAGTTTTAGATCCCAAATCAAGCTCTTCCCATCTAACTGATGCACCTTGGAGAGGAGTGCACCAAGTTCTTCTAGTTTGAGAAGGGATTTTTTTGTAACCCCTGTGCATCTCAAATTTGTTCCAAGTGCATAAATTTTGAGTCCCAATTCATGTTATTCTTGAGGTTTCTCTTGTTGTAGCATACAAAATATCTCCCTAAAAAAGGTTTTGTTGATTGTTGTTTCTAGTTTATTAAGAGAATTTATAAAGTTTTTATCCATGGTTTAGCCCAATGACGTCAAGTACATCAAACCAACTTATACATGACTCTAACAACAGTATAAAATAATACTTTACTCAATATCTAAATCTATAAATGGCCCAGACACACTTTAGTAATGAAGGCTTTTAATGCTCACACTCTGATACACAACTACTATACTAGATGCAAAGCTATTTTCTCAAATATAAACCTATAATTTAGGCCAACAACATACATTAAACAAGACTCTTAGAATCATGTGGCTTAGAAAGAATACATGGCCCATACATCTACCAACCACGCACATATCTCTAATGATGTTGTGTGAAATATCTAACCATGAACCTTCTCCCTATATTTAGAAATCCATACATGCAAACTTGACTAGCACTAGTTTCAAACAATTTTTTTTAAAGAATCTAATGGTTCACTCGGTAGTAATTTCATGCCAAAATGATCTACAACAAGTAGGCTGATTCACAGTATTATGTTGGCTTATTTGGGCTTGACCCAGATTTATAGAATTATTTAGCCAAACAAATCTCGCAGCTACCGACCCTTTCGGCAACAGCCCACGAAGCATAGATTGAGGTCTCACTCGAGGTAGCAGGGGAGGGTGCTAGAACCAGGTTTCCCCACCCTGGGGATGTCTTGGATGTGAGTTTGGGCTCGCGTACTGTTTTGCAGCCTCGTGCTACACCAGATCTGCACAGATCGAAATACCCTTATCACGCTTATTACAGATTGAATCAATTATTACTGGTTTGATCTAGTTAAAATGGTCTTTAAGCAAACATTTCTTACTTTTGGTTACTTCGTGCATCGAGATGAACCCAGTTCACATGTATTCAATTGTAGCAAATGTAGAAATCATAATAGTTCATTTATCATAGAAGAGTAAAGTCGCAATCAACACAGAATTTAGAAGAAACTTATCTTTATTATCAATCTCCAACAATACATCCAGATCCACCCGGCATACTCAGTTGTGGACTTTCCAGGTCTTTGCGCACTTAGCTGCAGAGCCTCTACCTTCTACCCTTCTCCCTCAACTCGGACTTACAACTGCTCTCAGACTATTCACCCATTACATCTTAGGACCAAAAACCCAAAACTGAACTGCCTTTTCCTCATAGAGCCTCACTCTATTTATACTTTCCCTTGGCCCGTGATCCCATTGCGGGCTAACTCTATTACTATTTCTTTACATTATTTTCGGGCGGACTACCCTTTGAATCAACCTACTATAGCTCACACTCTGTGCTTTCCGCGAAGTCTTTTACCCTAATATTAGCCAAAATTCCAGGCTTCGCACCCCATAATCATTCCACGGGGCTTTCGCTACCCAACAGTCCCCCAACACAGTCATTGCGATTCGTCCTGAGTCACTAAGCTAGTGTGTCCATCTTTGCGCGGAGGTCGGTTAACAACTTCAGTGCATCACTAGTACTAGCAGAAAATTCTTACGTCATGCATTGCATCCATTCCACCTGTGGTGCTGATATTTCTGCCCATGTCTCGGCTGTCTCCATCCTAGCACATTCGGCCTTCATGTGTGCTACCTTATGCTCTATGGTGGTTGAAACTGCAAATTCCTCGTCCAACCATGGCTGGATACAAGCTTTCACCACTGCTTCCTTCTGTCTCATGGCTTAAGCTTGGATTTTCATGTTCTGCACCTCCCTCATCTTAGCCAACCGTTGCGGGATAGCAATGGTCTGCGCGGTTCCCCGGAGCTGATCGTAGGCATGCTAAAGTTCTCGGGCCTCTACTTCCAACTTGCGGAGTGTGGGATCTTCCTGAAGGATAGTGAGCATATCAATCGACTGAGTTAGCAACTCGATACATTCTTCGAGTGACCGTGCAAGCATCGCGCACCCCATATCAATAATGTTCTTGCGTTGTACTATGACCTCTGGGGGCATTGGTGGTGGGACCTGTAATTTCAACTCAGCGATCTGCACGCTGAGTTCGAGCTGCAGCTGTGCGGCCTCCTCTTTTGTCCTTCAGAACTCCGTAGCCAATGTACAAATATGTGCTTCAATAGGCAAGTCCCCTGTAATATCTAATGCCTGAGCACTCAGACAGGCTTCTGTTACTACCTTTTCCATCTGTTTTTTTTGTGTGACTGCTTCATTGTGTTGGAGCCATAGCTGTTCAATATTAATTTTCTGCTCTTGGAGTATTTGGTCGACGCTGTCATCCCTTACGCGAAGTTCAATTGTGGTGCTGTCATGAAGTTGTTGCTAACTATTGCATGGGAGTGTAGCCATGTTTAGTCCCAATCTGGTAAGTCGTTCTATTATTGCTCGGTCTTCCAATTGGTTGGTGACCAACACACCTACTGGGATCAAAGTAGACTGAGCAACCTGGGCTCTGAGCAATGGTTCTGTAGTTGTCATACCAGAGGCTTCTGCAGAAACACTAGGGCCTACCTGCGCAATTCTTGATCCCATTTAACGTAACTGTGTGTGGAGCTCCCCCAACACAACGTGTTGTTTTGACATAGCCTCATCAACTGCCTCCTGAGTAGCTTCGCAAATGATGTTTTCGATGTCATTTAGATTGCCCTCCATTAGGGTGGCAATTTCATTATCGGTCTTAAATGCTTTTTCTGTCTTTTGTGCCTTCGATCGCTCTAGTGTGGCTGAGCGCTTTAGTGGGGTACTCGTTGCGGCCGGCTGAGCGGTTTCCTTTTGAGTGCCTTTTTCCATTGCTGGTGTCTGCGCTCCTGGTACTGGTTTGTCCGTTGCTGCAAATTTTTCCTCTTGTGTTGCCTTATCATCTGCAGCATACTATTCATTCCTCTTTTATTGTGCGGCGCACTTGGTTTCCTCTTTTTGTTTCTGAATAGCAACCTCGTCGCGTGCCACGGTCACGGGTCCTCACCAAGCCGTGAGCCAAGCCTCGACAATCTTGTGAACAATGTCATTAGTGACAATGAACCGGAGAGGGGTCCATGTCTGGGTTGGGTCCTTCCGCGCCCGGATGTAGATGTGATGCATATCTGCTTTGAATTCCACAATGTACTTCATACTCTCATAAACTTCATTTGTTAGGTGTGGTAACACATTGATCCACTGACGCACATTTGAGTCCATCAATACCCAAAAGATATTAATCCCCTGAATTCTTCTTGCGTCCTTCGTAGCCCAGAGGGACACATACTGCATGGCTTCCAACCATTATGGGGTTAAAACAGGAAACTAGTTTCTTCAGGCAACTCAGTAGTGACCAGCATGAGGGACAATAGCAACCATGAATAATAGAATGCCTTGCCTTCTTCCTAGACTTCGCGACAATTGGCTAGAAATTATTCACAAAGAAACTGTGACCAATTGAATCGTACACCAGTGAAACATTCTTTAGCTAGTGCGATAACTACGGCAGAGACCTCAGAGCTCCGACATTTCCTTATTACTTTTCTTGCCAGCAACTGAGTGGCCACTTGGACTGCATCGTCGGAGATACTGTCAATGACATACCTTCGCATTCCCTTGGCGAGCTTATATGTCTTCTTTAGTTTCTCTGTCATTCTTACATTGTTACTTTTGGCCGTAATTTCTCAAGGGTTCCGTCTGGCGCAGGGTAGATGCGAGACCCAGTGAACAAGTTCTGCTGTGATACAGACGGGTTTACCAACCCATAGTGTATCTTCATGCACTAGACAAAGCAACTACTTGATGACTAAAATGGTAATAGGGGGCCGGAGAAAGTGCGGAATTGCCAGGAGACAAAGTAATCCAACTTCATCCACCTTTCGCAGCCACTCCTTTGGCTGTAGAGTGGTCACCATGCCTTCTATCGTGTGGTCCATTAAGGCATCCATCGCTAGATGGGGAAATTTTGTTTGATCTGCAAGGTCACAATCGTCGAATTTCATCGTCGCGACATGGCCAACCACCGAGTTTTCTACTGGGACGTCTTTCGGGAGAGAGGGGGTAGTGATTATACTACTGAATTCGTCCAGGTTTGTGGGTACCTTGTTTGTCCCCTTGCTTGGAGGCATATACTTGGGTCATCGCACCAGCTGTACAGGGTCTTCCTCAGGGATGTCCTCTTCGACCCTCATGGGAGACTCTTCTGTTTCTTCCTCGCTATCGATGATAACAGTTTTACCTTTTTCCTTCATTGTGGACTTGCCAACCTGCAGGTGTCGTGGCAACCGCCGAACTGATTCTGGGAGTGGAGGTTTCTTCTTGGTCTTCAGCATCTGTGGGGATTTAGAGTGTTCTGCTTCCTACGGTGACTCTGGCTGTGGACTATCAGCAGTAGGCCTTTGAGCTTTCAAGATGACATATTTGTAATGTCGCAGCACTGCCTGAAACCATGAACTGTTTTCAACTTCCTCGGTGCTCATGATGTAGGAAATACGAACCACTTCTCTTTCCAGATAGTACGATGTGGTGGTGTGACCTTTAATTTGTTTATATATCGATTGAACTCGGAAACCAACGGCTTGTTTTTGTGGTAACTCATAAATGTGACTTGACTGGGTATGCTTTTGCCTTATTGGCCCACTGCCCGCTTCATGGTGCTTTAAATGTGCCATCATACCATGACCAGTATCTTCAATAGTCACTTTCCATCTTTCCTTTGCAGCCACGAATCCCCAAGGTCGTAGATGTGGTTTCTACAGGGGGCCGGTGGTCATATCACGCCATTGTACAGCAGCCTATTTTATAGTCGCGCACCCTCCTCCAATTGCTTTGGGTGCTAGGACTGAACCCTCGACAGATAGTCAGAAGGGAAAACCCTTCCTACGAGTCCCCCAATTCCTTACTGACCTAGGTCGTGAGCACCCTAGATGTCCTCCTGCTTCTATCACGAAATTATGGTGTGCGTGCCCCTGTGGCTTCTAGTGCAGCCATATCAAAGTAGGAAAGCCAGCCATGTTGGTTTCCTTGGGCCATTCCTTTTCGTCATCTAGGGCGACCACTTCTAATTGAAGTTTCTTGATGGATTTGTCCAACTTCATACTGTGGTCACGGATTCGGGCCTCAGTTTGTTCCAACTCATCAAGTTGTCGTTTTGCACACTGAATGGCAGCCCACAATTGCTGAACCTTGTCACAGATGCCATCTCTGGTGGGAGAAGCTATGCCTATAGTGGATGATTGGGCTGTAGGGGGGAGGTTCCCTCTAGCCTGATGATCCTGTGGTCCACTCTAGTCTGTTTGAGGTGTCGATCATCAACTATACACCTATATTCTTCATGCTATCATTTTGTGCCAACTTAACTGTTATAGACATTTTTGTGCCTTACAACACCAAGCATGAAATGTCCATAAACCAAGGGCTACTAAGTCCTTAAAAGTGTTGTTCTAACCCCTAAAGGAACAAGGTCAACAGATTACAGCTTCTCCTAGAAGTTCTCCATGAAAAACTACTCAAAATTGGTCAAAACAGGATCATTACAGTTGCTCCACTGGCTAGGTGCGTTGCATCTCACCCAAATGCACTGTGAGGGTGCGTTGCATTTCAAAACTCCCTTCTGTGGGGTGCGATGGGCGAGAAATGACAAATGGCAGTGTCATTCCACGAGGTGGAGAGGCAATGGAAGCTTCTAGAATCTCCTCCTGTGACACTTGCCTCACTGAATTCGACCAAGGATGAGTAAGAGGCCCTCAGTCTCCAAGTGGAAGCAAGAACTGATAGAGAGAAGACACTAATCAAATCACAAGCTGACTCATCCCCCTTACAGATATCTATATATGGATCCCTCATCCCAGAGATCCAGAGGCTGGAATTTTACATATTGTAAGGAATTGTTGTTGGTTTCTAGAGACAAACATCAGATTGTTGGGTGATCTATGCTTTGTTTGAGGTGAAGAGGGGCTCCTTTGCTGGGAGGTTGATGCTGGGTCAGAACCACTGGTTGTAACTCCTCCTGGATCTTTTCTTGTTTATCAATAAAATCTATTTGAGTTCTCCTCCATGCTTTTGTATCATTGATGCTTGTTACATTTGTATGGTCAATTTAAATCTGATCCTAATTTGTTTATAAATATAGATCCATGTCTTTGTATAGTGCTATGCTTCTATGATCTTACAGGTACTTTGTGAAGCTAGGCGTGCTAGTGAGCAAGTAGCTGGATACTATCAAAGAAGAGAGGGATTGAATCAAAGGATTAGCGCAAGACACAAGTTGGTTCTTTCTATTCCTCTTTATCTATAATTCGTAAAGGAAATACAAAAGTAGCTTTTCTCTGTTTGTTTCTAAGGTAGCTGTCACACCTTAGTGGGATAGAGCAATTCTAAATAGACACTTTTCCCTGTAACATTAACTGCCATGCATATCTTCCAATTCAGAATCGAAACTTTCTCATGTATCTAAGCTTCCCCGATCGTTCTATTGGTGTGCGCGCCCTGTCTATTGATGCACTGGGTGGTTCCTATACTACACATGTGAGTTGGTCTTTAGTGGTCGCGTCCTGCTCTTTCGGGTGGTGTCTTTCTTCACATCGTGCCGATTGAGTCACCCTATTACAGTTGAGTGTTGTAACTCCCTACAATCGATTCTGCCAGCGCTCCGTCTCTTCCTCAGAATTGATAGTGCAGATACTCTCACGTTCCCATGAGGTTCTTCTATTGTCATTGTAATGCATTTGACCGGGGTTTTGCACCGTTATCTGATAAATGCAATCCAGTTCATCATTATTTTCCTCATCACGGATGGGTTCTGTGTAGCGCTCCCCTTCTGCTGGGTCCAGCGGAACTACTACGCGAAGTGACTTCTTTTCAAAAGTCATTGTGCACCTTTTCAAGTTGATGATTCCTTTCATGTCGATGGCCCAATCAATCCCGAGCAAAGCAGGGTAAGGATTGCTATCATCGATAAGCTCTATGACTTCGAAGTCGGTTTGGGTCATTACACCATCGATATCCACTGTCACCCCTTGCAATCAACCCATTGGTAAGATTTTTTGTTGGTTAGCCATTCATAGTTGAATCGGGGACAATTACAGTACGAACTTTCCTATACGCTCCCAAGTTTTCTTAGGTAGTATATTTGCATCCGAGCCTAAATCTAGGATGACTTGATCCATCTCATAATCTCCTATTTGCACCGTCATTCTCATTTCTCGTCCAGTGCGTAGAGCATGTCATCCTATCCCCCGGACCACCTGGGGTTTGCTGAATTTGACACTCTTGGTAATCAACTCCTATAGCCCTTGGATAGCCTTCTGATTCCGTAGCAATTTCATGCATGCATCAAGAAAGGAGGTGATCATGTAGGGGTCCATTTTGGCTTCCGTTTGGTCCTTCTCACCTAAGGTAGCGGCTTTGACGAAGCTCAGCTGATCTTTGTTTGGCCTTGCCCTTCGTTGTTTTAGTTCAATAGTGCGGTTCTCCATAAGTGGGTCGCCTCGCTCCCCTCTTGTGTTCCCTCCTTCCGTTGCACCGTTCCTTCGCACCATATTTATACTAGTGCCCTCTTAACGGGGTTCCACACGCATCATCTGGACATTCTGGGTTGGCGGAGGTTGAAGCACCCCTTTCTTGTTTAATTGGGCAAGCAAGGTTGGACAATCTACCAATTCGTGATCGAACTATTCGCAATAAGGACATGAGATCCTAGTTGGGTTAGTGCACTCGCAAGCATAGTGTCCTTGTTCACCAAATTATAACACGTTATTTGTCTGTGACCTCAGTCGGGTCCCCATCCTCTTCCCCAACCTCATCCTTGAAATCCTCCTCGTGTTTCAGCCTATACCCTATAGGCTGGGGTCTGTTCCATCATTAAGTCGTAACTTCGACACGTTCGCTCATCGTGTCCTATTGATTGACAAAAATTGCAATATAACTGCTATGAGGTCTAGGTATACTTCTGTAATAGATGGTAGTTATCAGTTGCATGTTTCCCTCCCACCTGGGAAATCGTACACTAGAGCGTAGGCAGGGAATTTGGTCCAGTTTGGACGTCTACTTTTAATGGAATCGGGCCTCCTCCCGCCAGATAGTTCGCGAAGAGCGAGCAATGGTCTTTGTCATGTGCGTGGCTTTTACATTTAATACACCATGCCTTCGGCTGTACCCCTGATCGAGGCATTCTTCCTTGCTTCAAGCTTTATACTTCCAAACTTAAGTTCTAAAGTTGTGCGTGGAGTTGCTGAACTCCCAACCCTAGGTTTGGAATTGGGGTCGTGAATAACCTCATAGATGTCTCTAGGGCCTCGGCCTGGGTTGAGATCTTCTGTTGTGACAGAGCCATCCTTAGATGGGGTGTTAACGATGCCACAAACCACATGCAATGTTGTCCATCAGTCAACGTCATATTAGCTTCGCGAATAGTACTCTTTAATCTTTGGTCCAGATCCCACGGGGTTTCACCAGGCAACATTGCTATTTCTTTGAACCCAATGATCGATTGGTTCTCAGACTTTGGTTGGCCAAATTCCTTATTAAACACATCCTATATAGCTGCTAGTCCTTCATTCAGATGGTCAGTTGAGTGTTTTATGTACCATGTCAGTGTGCGGTCCTAGAGTGGCCTGACCAGCATAGCCTTTTTGATGTTTTCATCTGTTATACCTTGCGCGTCCCATACGGAGTTTATCACAAACCAGAATCAGCTTGGATCTTCATTCCCTATACCTTGAAAGGTCAGTAACTTGACTGCAGCTGCCATCCCTGTTCTAGGAGGTGGTGGAGGAGATGGTGTGGACGGATGCGACATGGGTGATAGGGGTGATGGCATAGATGGAGGTGGTATCAGTGGAAGGCGTTATATAATAAACTGGACTACGCTTCTAGGTGAGAACCTAGTGATATCTTCCACGCTTTCCCATGAGATAGAAATTAGAGGATTGTTCCCTACTCCTCCCGTTCCTTGGTACCCTCTTCCAATTCATGTTACCCCAGACATTAATGTATGTGCATAACTTGTTTTTCACACAACAACATCTTAATCCAAGTGTTCAATGACTTGGTGTACCGACCCCGCGGTGCTTGGAGAAATTTCCTCTCCACTTCAGTGTAGCTTACAGTGGTATCTATTGCGAATTCAGTGATAAATCCCCCAATGATTTGATCTACCGAGTGATCGACTGTGCGCGTGAGTTTGTCTTCAGTGGCTTCTAGTCTACGTACCAGTTCTGGGGTCCACACTATCGGCTGGTCTAATCTGCACCTTCCCACGCTATCAGCTAACTTTGCAATCCACTCATACAATTCTATCGGGAATGTTACAAAGAAGATCTCATGTATGTCCATGAGGATATAACGATCCAACCACTGTTCCTCTGATATCTGTAAGTTCCTGTTTTCCTGAACCGCGAACTCGTGGAGCTTCAGATCCCACCAATCTTCGAGCTCTTTCTTTGTAGGATTCCAGTGTTCTCACATTAGACACCCCTTAGGCAGATCCCATTCCCGGCAATGGAACCATTTGTTGGCTTATTTGGGTTTGACCCAAATTCGGAAGAATTATTTAGCCAAACAAATCCTGTAGCTACCGGCCCTTTCGACAACAGCACGCGAAGCGCAGACTGAGGTCTCACCCAAGGTAGCAGGGGAGGGTGCTGGAACCAAGTTTCCACACCCTAGGGATGTCTTGGATGTGGGTTGGGGTTCGCGCGCTGTTCTGCAGCCTTGCACTATGCCAGATCCACGCAGATCAGAATACTCTTATCGCGCTTATTACAGATTGAATCACTTCTTACTGGTTTGATCTAGTTAAAACAATCTTTAAGAAAACATTTATTACTTTTGGTTACTTTGGGATCAAGATTAACCCAGTTCACATGTATTCAATCGTAAATCATAATAGTTCATTTATCATAAAAGAGTAAAGTCACAATCAACACAGAATTAAGAATAAACTTATCTTTATTATCAATCTCCAACAATACATCCAGATCCACCCTGCGCACTCAGTTGCAGGGGTCCTCGCACACAGCTACGGGCTTTCCAAGCCCCTGCGCACATAGCTACAGAGCCTCTACCTTCTACCCTTCTCCCTCAACTCGGACTTACAA
This sequence comes from Pinus tabuliformis, assembly GCA_031772625.1. Lineage (NCBI taxonomy): Eukaryota > Viridiplantae > Streptophyta > Pinopsida > Pinales > Pinaceae > Pinus > Pinus tabuliformis. Next base: position 388,476,165 of record CM062808.1, on the reverse strand, counting down.
TTGCTCTCAGACTATTCACCCATTACATCTAGGACCAAAAACCCAAAACTGAACTGCCTTTCCCTCATAGAGCCTTGCTCTATTTATACTTTCCCTTGGCCCACGATCCCACCGTGGGCAGACTCTATTACTATTTCTTTACATTATTTTTCGGCAGACTGCCCTTTGAATCAACCTACTATAGCTCGCGCTCTGCACTTTTCGTGGAGTCTTTTACCCTAATGTTACCCAAAATTCTGGGCTTCACACCCCATACTCGTTTTGTGGGGAGTTCACTACCCAACATATTCAAAATAGAATATGTGCACAGAAATCTAGAAATCTGAGCATACATAGTATTATAAATGATTAGTATTAAATGTATGTGGTGAGATTAAAGCACTTAGAATGTATTCTTTAGCAGAATGACTTTAAACTATAGGTCCTTTCAAATGAAGAGTACTAGGAAGTACATAAACCTCTGATCAACAACAATCCTCTGTCAACTGAAAATTATTTGGTGGAATTTGCTCTCAAATGATAACAATCTAGACGCCCCTATTGCAGCCTCTTGATACTCAGATTCTGTGAGCATTTGATGAGTAGTTTTAGTAATGAACTCCTTTCAAATATCAATCTCAAAATATCAACAACTTGACTCCTATACGTTGCACGAGGCATGCCAATAATTAATGAGCCCCAACAAATTAGCTAAAGGTTTTGATTGAATGTGGCATCAAGTATGTACAACAAGGAAGGATTTACAACATGCCCATGACTAATATCATCCTATTGAAATGAATTACATTCCCCTTATCCAATAGGAAACTCCAAAATCAGCTCCTCTAGGAAATCTAATCAACCCAATGCACAGGTCTCCAAAACAAAGATTAAACTTGTCCCTTGATAGAAAAAATCAACCCAGAGATAAGGTATCTCATCTAGTAGAAGAGATAAGGAGATTCACTTCTCTTCCCTTGGGAATATCATACAACAAGAGAAAGGAAAGGCTCGAATTCCGTATATACTTCAAGAAAAGTGTTTAATGGCACAAGGAAAATAGTTTACCAATGAACATAACTTATCCCTTATTATTTCCTAGCCTCTACTCCAGTGATTCGAATATCATAATGAAAGGAAGCTCATTCTCTCTGACAATGATTCACGACCCAATTCTATTTTGAAATGGCGATGTTGAATACTCAACTCCTCGATTCCACTTTAATAGATTGAGTCGGTCAAAAAGGCTTAACCATTCAACAATGAAACCTTATGACATAGAGGCGGTGAAAAATATTTAGCGAGTTCTTCTTCACTGTCATTCTAGTGATCTACATGAGAAATGGTGTTATTGCTCCTCCTAAAAGCAAGGTGGTGGCTTAATCTCTCACGGCCAATCTAGGATCACTATAAATCAATGCCCCACCATCATTTATCTAAGATGATGTGGCTCTGTTTGTGCAACACCACTAAGTAGTTTAAAAAGGTGGTGGAATTGACACATAGTTAAGGTGATTACCTTCTACTATAAGAAAATGCAAATAAACTTCTTTCAGAATTAATGTTACCTCAGCCCCCAACAATCACCAATGTGATGACACATCTACCACCCTAAACTAACTTGGTCCTTGGCATCCCTTTAACAATAGAGACATGAACCAACAAATTTAGACTCTTCCAGCTGAAAATACATGTAACTTGGTCCCCCTGTAGCTTTATGATCCAGTGGACTAGTAAAGTGCTAAAAAATTGAAGTGTTCAAAAGTGCTTAATACCGGTGCCAAAATGTAGATCTTGCCACCCCGAATCGAACAACTTGAATCACTCAAAATTGATATCGTATGCTCTAAATATCGCAATTTGATCGTTTTCCTAAACAACTAAAATTTTTGCACGTTGAAGTACATGACTGCTGACTGGGTAGTCTATACGATGAATCATCAGGCTGACTGTGTACTTTGGGCCAATGGAAGGCTTCCAAGTGGCTACATATGATTGGTTGAGAATTGTCTAAATTTGATTGGTTGTGGTATATTTTATGTGGACCTATTTAAAGGGTGCCACATGGCCCAATCACGTCTGCCACGTGGCACCCTAGGATTGACTAAAATTTTGTTAAGGGTCGAACTGGCCTCCACGGGGTTCGAACATGAGACCTCTTGCTAATCAACACAATGCTCTACCAATGCACTTCCAGTGGGACTTAGCCAATATAGTCCTCAATTTTTATTTGAATTTTCGATGTTGATCCAATGGGGAATGGGTTGGGGCTAAGCCTGTGGCCCTCGGTCACCTTGCACCCATGGAACTACAGGTAGAGGAGACAAGGGTTTATAGCTTAGCCCCGACCGAAGGTCATAACACTAGGCACATAACTAGGGCAGAGATTAGCACTCATAGAAAGGGGCTTGGGGTAAGGTCCCAGGACGAGGTCCCATGGTATGCCACAATACCACCACCATCAGAATGGAGCCAGATGCATAGGGGGACTATGGGTTAGCCCTAGCCTAGGTATTATGGGTAGTGTCAGAATCATGGGTGGTGCTAAATTTTTAGACATGGGATTTGGGGGCTAGCCCTAAGTTTTGTGGTAGTAATGGAACCATGGCCTGAGATTCGGGGGCTATGTTGACAAGGGCGAGCAGTTAGCCCTAGCCCCTAGGCACATGGCCCCATGTGGCCTTTATTTTTTGCAAAAGGGGTCATTGTGCATTTAAACGAATCAAAAAATTTGCACCTGGAATGACGGGAATATCACTAGCGCTAGGTAATTAGGGCTCGACGGTTCCTAAAAAGGTGGAATCAGTAGAGCAGTTAGCAGGGGAGTCCAGTTTGTAGAGTAGTTAGCAAAAAACTTCTCTAGAGCATAAATTTCTCCATTTTTTACCAAATTGAGCCTAACAAGAGCCCAACTTGGAGTTTTTGGGTGCTTTGGAGCCATTGGAGACATTATTTTTACATTATGAGCATTGTACATCCATGAAATCATAGGTTTGGGCACTTAATGAAAGAGGCCTAATGTTGGAATCTGGACCAAGAGATGTAGCCTAGGAGGGGTGATCTCCTTTATCATTTTGTTGTCTTGTGTTGTTGTGTATGGTATATTTGTCTTTGTTTTTATGCTGTGAACTGAGTTTAAAAAACCATTAGTTTATTTACTTTTGCAAATTGATGCATTTCCTAAAAGACATAAAACATTACTTGCAAAGTTTCCATAAACCTTCAAGTTTGCAATACAAATCAGTTTGGTATCAAAGCTGAAGGTTATTTTAAGGTTTGACTTCGTTTGCAAGTGTTTTCTGATGCTTACAAGGTTGAATCTGAAAAAGGGAGAAGGAGTGCTTGTAGAGCCAAATCCTCAAGTGGGTTCAAAGAAGCCACACATATCTCAAGCTTCACCAGTTATGGCACAGGAAGAAGGTCATGAAGGGATGTCTGAGGATGAGAGAAATTTTAGAAAATATTTCTTTGAAATGTATGAAATGGTGAAAGTTATATTTGAAGAGAGAAACACAAGGTTTCAAGGAGAGAGCTCAAATCCTCCAAAAGGTGATGGAGGAAATGGTGACAAACCTCCACCTAAACCTTTTTCTTCACCACCATTGATCTGAAAATCACCCTATGAGTGACCTCAGTTAAGATTTATTAAACAAAAGGTATTACAGATTCATGTGTTGGTGTGTGTTCTGTGTTATTGAAACAACAGATCGATCAAATTGCCAGTACATAGACATTTGAAGGGAAAGACAGTAGAGAAATACAGTAAGCAACACAAAGACACAAACAATTTTAATAAGGAGTTCACCCTATTCTCCAGGGCTACGTCTCTGGTCCAGCTTCAGTGGTGGCCTTATTTTATTATGTCTTTGAGCAGAGAAATTACAATGCAGGGACTCAATATGAATTCTCCTGAAGCGGAGTTTGCTTGGCAGGGTGGTTCTTGGATTTCCCAAGCCACTTGGAGTACACAGATTCTTGTTCTTCCTACCCACTCTATTACCCTGGCTCTATAGTGGAAAGAGCCAACTGTGATGCTCAATCCAGACAGATTCCTTTATGGGAAGGCTTGATACTTCAAGCTCTTTGGTGCTCGATGCTGCCTATGGTTAGCTCGGCCCTCTGTCTCCTCTGCTTGGCTTTACTGCTCTCTGTGCTCAGTCCTCCTCTCAGGGTTCACTGTTCACTGTCTCTCTTGGTCGCTTGGACTCTTCGATCTGAATCTCTCTTCTGATCTCTCTCGTTCACTGTCTCTGCTCATGGCTTTAGCCATTCGACCTCCGTGCTTATTCGTTTCCTCTCCCGCCTACGTCGATTCGCCTGTCGCCTGTGTGCTTGGAATTCCCTGTTCGACGTCAGCATAACGCTCAGGAAGTAGCCACGTGTCTCCATTAGAACTGCGCCAGCCCGCTTGTCGATTCGTTGCTTTCTCCACCGTGGCGGTCAACGGATTCCAAATCCTCTTAAATCGCGGCTTAATCCCCTATCAATTCTGCTCTGTCTATCGGGCGCAATCTCAGTCGTCCGATCTGGGCTCCTCCAGATCCAACGTCATTCGCACGTCGAGCGCGGTTGACTTGCTTGACCGATAACGTGCGATCACGGCGGTTTTTCTCTCTCCTCCACTGCCACACGTCGATCGCTGAGGGTGCTTGCTCTGTTTTCTCCAAAACCGCTTACCATTCAAGGGCACCCCGATCAAACCACCAGTTTCCAAGGTGTGGGTCCCACCTTCGTACGATGGCGCTTTTTCGCTTTTCCACCCACGGTCCTCTGGCTCCCAACGTGACCGAGTGCTTAAGCCCTACCATTTCAACCCTGTTTGCCTAGCGATGCACGTTAGTGCGCATCAAAAACCAGCTCCTTTTCCTGATCCGGGGCTCCCAGGGGCTATTTTGACGTCCTGGGCAGTCTCCATGGGCCTCTGTCAGCGCGCTTTGACCGAGGTCCTCGTCGTTCCACGCCAGCTGCTATGGCCACTGGTTCAGGGTGTTTTCGATTGTTGTTTTGGATTCTTTAAGGATTTGTTCGACTTGGTTTAGTCACAGTTCTATGACCGTTGTTTATGGATCCGATTCGGATCAACCATCTTCACCCTTATCTTCTTATAGTTCAACCCGTTCACATACTCCTCCAAGAACTCCAAAGGGACATGGTAAAACTCCTTTGCTAAAGATCGATGTAAAATTTTAATTGCCTATGTACAATGGGGAAGTAGATGCTGAGAAATTGGATAATTGGGTTTGTCAAATTGAAGTCTATTGCAAGATTCAACAAATTGATGATGATTCCACTGAAATTCAACTTGCTTCTCTATGGTTGCAATATGAATCACTCATTTTGTGGGAGGAAAAAACTCAAGAGGATCTCAAGAAAACTGGTAAGATTATTTTCTCTTGGAATGATTTTGTAGCTACATTCAGAAGACAATTTTATCCATTAGCATACATGCAGAAAACAATAATGAATTGGCAAAATTTTAGACAAGAAAAAGGAATGAGTGTTCAAAGTTATACCTAATATTTTAGAAGAAAAGCTTTCATTTTGGGTGTAGATTTATTCTCTCAAGACATTCTACTTAAATACATAGATGGTTTACATAGATACTTGAGGCATACAATTCTTATGTTTAACCCTACAAATATAGATGAAGTATGTGTACAAGAAACTCATTTAGAAACAAGAGGGAAAAATGTTCCTCAAGAGACTAGCGAGAAGCCATTTAAGTCTAGAGACAAAGGAAAGGGAAGTTCAAAGGAAAGGATAAAAAATGCTTCAATAAATAAAGAGGGAGAAAAACTCACATGTAAACATTGTTCAAAAGAAGGCCATGATGAAGACCATTATTGGAAACTTCATCTTGAGTTGACACCCAAAAATTTTAACAACAAGGAGAAAGAAAATATTGTTGCAACAACTCAACAAGATCTAGGATCTAATTCCATAGATGAGACCAAAATCACAACCATGGGATTGAAAGGTAAAGATTCTATTGCAAGTACTAGTTCTTCTAACAAGCCCATTAAAACTCAAAATGAAAAAGAAAGAATTGATCTTTTCCATATTAGGGTCACAAAAAAACATAACAAAGTAGATACTTTGTGTGATAGTGGATCCCAATCCAAACTTATTTTAGAGGTCATTGTTAAGAAACTAAATTTGGAGACAATTCCTCATCTTAAACCTTATCCTTTGGGTTGGGTATGTGATATTTCCAAATAAAAAGTCACAATAAAATGCATACTTAAGTTCGCCATCATTACAAATTTTATTGATAAGGTAGAACTTGATGTAGTACCAGTTGACATATGCAAGATTGCTTTGGGAAGCCCATACTTATCTAATAGGAAAGCCATATTTCATTGCCATGAGAACAAGTATCATTTGTTTAAATATGGGATTGAGTATATTTTTTAGCACATCGCAAGAAGTTGAATTTGTCTCTTGTGAATACTAGACAAATGAAGAGGCTTGTAAATTCTAGTCAAAATTTTGCATTGTTAATGATTAAACAGAAAGATGTTGAGGAATACAAATATTTCCAAGGATGTGATGTAAAACTCAAACATGATTTAGTTGAGGTTCTTAACACGTGATAATATGTTTTAGGGGTTTGACATGCTTCCTCCTAAAAGAGGAAAACAAAATGAAGATCCATTGCAACAAGACGCATCACTTTTGAACATTGATATGAACAAGATGCCAGTGTTAGAGAATGCAGGGATCAAGAAGCAGATGCAAAAACTACTTGAAAAAAGTGTCATTATGTCTAGTACATATCCTTATGGGTCTCCTAATGTTTTGTCTTTGAGGAAGGATGGTACATGGTGATGGAAATCACGGTGTGTGGATTTTGGAGCTTTGAACAAAATCACGGTAGAGAATCATTATCCTCTTCCTCGCATTGATGATTCATTAAATCAATTGATGGATGTTGTTTATTTCCCTGAGTTGAACTTGCGAAGTGGGTACCATCAAATAAGACTTACTGAAGGTGATACATGGAAAACCTCTTTCAAGACAAATCTAGCTTCATTGCAGGATTTGACAAGGGTGAAACATGTCTCCCAATGGGGAGGCAAGCAGTAGAAAGCCTCCAATGCATTGAAAGCTAAAATCAATACAACATTAATTTTTGTGTCAGATTATGTTAAGCCATTACAGATTCAGTTGGTGAATGAAATGGTAAAATAACATTTGGTGAAGAGTCAAGCCAAGTACAAGGCTATACATGATAAGCATCGTGTTGAACACAATTTTTAGGTTGGATATGAAGTAAGGCTTTGCATTAGCAAAGAAAAGCTTCAAAGTGAAGATAACTTGAGATTATATGAGCCTCATTTGATTGAAGATCAAGGAGATAATTTTTAGATTCCTTCAATAGAATATTTCTCTTCTGAATATCTTAAACAATTGCAACAAGATACTATCCTTAAGAGGAGAACAAGAACTTCAAAACAAGGGAACGTGGAGTACCTTCGTGTGGGACTCAAAGGTACAAATCCAAGAAAGGCCAAATGGAATGAGACTGTAAGGGTGAGGGAACTGTACATCATCTATCTGTTGACTGGAAATAACATTTTGGAGCTCCAAAATCTTCAAATGGGGAGAAGTGATCCAGGGGATCAATAAAGTGATCAAAATTCAGTGTTCAAAAGTGCTCGAAACTAGTGCAAAATGTAGAGCTCGACGCCCTGACTCCAACACAACTTGAATAGCTCAAAACTGATATCGTATGCTCTAGATATCACATTCTAATCATTTTCCTAAACAACTAAAAATTTCTACAGGTTGAAGTGCAGGACTGCTGAATGGGCAGTCCATACGATGACTCGGCAAGTTGATCGCAACCTCAATAGGAACCTACTCCTGTTGTGAAAGCATCTAGACAAGGGGGCAAATCCAAGAAGAAGGAACCTAAGGACAAGGCTCCCCAAGCACCTCCAGCTCCTAAGCCTCCAAAGTGGACACCTCCATGCGCTTTCTGTGATGTTTTTGGGCATGCCACCAATAACTGTCCTAAAATTACTCGTCTCAAACCTTTGGTTCATGAAACGTTTCTTGAGTCTAGTATCCATGAGTTCCAAGTTATCTTACCAAATTCGGCCAAGAGACTTAAAACATTGCGCACAAATCACCATTGTGCGTTGTGCGATCATTATGGTCATTATTCCCATTGTCGCCCTCCTCTCGATGAATTTCATGATTGCCTCCAAGTTCTTTACATCTTCGAGGTCACTCGTAGTGGATAATATACTCCTCTACCTATGGATTCTGGTACCACTAGTACACCAAAATAGGGATACTTTAATCCCACCATTGTGATCCCTCCCCCCGATGTCGAGATGACAGACACCACGACCCATATCATTCACCTGTCATCATCCTTGAGTTCTTCATAGGAAACCTTTCTAAGGTTTATGCACGCACTTCTATCGAACCTCCTTCGTTGGAAACTCGGGTCTCAACATCGATGTATTTTCCATCTACTAGCTCATCATCTACCATTTTAGATGATGTGTATGTGAACCTTCTTTCTCAAGATGATGCAACAGGTATAGTCGCTGCATCATGTAGTCAATCTTCCTCCCACCCGCCCATCTTCCATTATGATGAGGATATCATGGAAGATATGTCTACCCCTGATTACCCTTGGGATGTTATGCATCAACATGCACACTTCCTTCCATATTTCCAAACCCTGAAGTTTTCCCCCCCATCTTACTCATGATGATTGATGACGTATTCGATACCAGGTCCCTCATTATCTTCTCATCGACGATGACCTTTTATCGTCGTGGTGTTGATTGTATCCTTCGTCATTGTCTCACTCATAATTATGGTTAGGACCTTACATCATTCGTAAGGACTTGGGAAAAGGGGCATATCTCTTAGAGGATTTCAAAGGAAAACTTATTCCTAATCCTTGCAATGCACTCTACCTCAAGAAATTTTACCCATAACATATCCCATTGATTTGCGTGTATTTATTTTTATCATAGTTATAGGTAGGTTTCATCATGTCATTCATTTTCTTTTGCACCTTTCATATGGATCCATCATCCACACTATATATCGGTTATGCTGACGGTGCGATTCGCTTCTCCAAGAATCTAGCCTCGGTAGCATGGGCCATTTTCACCCCCTTGCATACATTAGTCCATTCTAACGATGTGTGCATTGGGTCTGCCACCAATAACCAGGCCGAATATGATGCAGTGCTAGGTTTGTTAGTCAATGCCCTTGCTCATCATGTCCTTCATATTCATGTTCATTTAGATTCCTTGCTGCTTGTCATGAAATTGAATGGTGTGTATCATGTGCATAACCAAGTGCTATTTATAAAATATCTACGAGTTAAGTTGTTGGTACATGAATTTGAAACCATTACTTTCAGTCATGTTCCTAGAGCCCAAAATAAATGTGTAGATACCATTGCAAACAATATTATAGATTAGCATTTATCACATGTATACCATAGAAGAAAACCATAACCAAAACAAATGGAGAACCACAATCATCATGTAAAAGATGCATAACCACATTATGTATCGACATATAAAAATAAATGTGTTTAGAGTCCACCACTCTAAATACATCCGATACGCCCGTAGCATACTGGGCGGCACATAGGCCCCTACATTTTCTTATCATCCTTTGGAGGATCTCATGCCAAATTAGGCAGAGATGCTTGAATCCCTTTTTCGAGCACTCAAAACACAATGGCGCTCCACAAACTCCTCCTGCTAGGGGGCATCATTCCCTCTTTTGCATACCAGATCAATCCCCTCCATCACATATGCTTGCGGGAAGTATCCCATGCTTGGGGGCATGATGGTTTTCCCCTGGCCATTTTCTTGATTGATTAACATAAGTCTCAGCCTAGATCCCACCAAATTTAGGTATGGTCAATTATCCTCCAATTCCTTGGATAGTTTGTCCTACCAGCCTCTCTAGCGAGCCATATTCACATTGCATATCGTAGACGTTTGATACCATATCTTCAAATATTCTACTCTATGTCCATATAGTCCCCATGTTTAACTTCGTTGGTGAGGATGATTCTATACCTCCTCAAGTAGTTCATTCTCATTTTCCTGTTCCCTTAATTCTTCACCAAGAACCACCGTTCCAAGAAGCATTAAGGCCATCTTTAAACAAGTAAGGCCACTTTCCTAAAAGTAGCAAATCCTGATTCCAATGGCCAGTTTGTTCACTACAATCTCCACAAGATTTAGGGCCTTTTCCTACTCTCTAAATTCACCAAAGCTCAATGTGCAAATAAATTAAATTGGAGGGAAAATGCCCTTTTATAGGAAAACCCCCAGTTTTTCTATCACCCATTGCAACCAAACTGTAGCTCAGCTTGATGAACCATCAGCACTAGTGGGAATCTCTCATCGAGAACTATAATGGGTCTCTCTTAGTTTTTGATGAGTTGACACTTCACCTGGAAGTCATTTTTGCAAGAAGGATCACTTCGTCTCCTCTCAAAATCGAATTTATTCATAGGCGACACTTGTACTTTGGGGACCACCTTCCCTTGGCACTTGTCGTCTCACGTGCTAGTTTTTTTCAAGATAAATCATCATTTGGTCATGTTTTCATGGTCCCCATCGGGCCTATTCTATGTGGCAACCTCATCGAGTCACCCTTGTTCAGAGCACCTGCAATGAGTCACCTTTGCATCCATGGAGTCATTTTCACATCCCATAGTATCATGTCACAAGGCTCCAACCATATTTTCATACCATTCATCCCATGTTGTCCATTTTTGCCTTCAATCATACTAACCACCATCCCCTCTAGAGTCGAGTTAGTCGCTGCTAGGTCAACCATGCACTTTATGCTCTGACAAGGGAAGTGGTCTGTTTGTCACTCATTCCCATTTTCCCCATTTTCCCTGGTGTCAGTCCATCAATCACATTACTATTTTCCCTCATGCCTTAGTTGAGGATCATCATTGCCTCACCTATGGCAAACCCTATTCTATTGACATCAACACATCTATTCCAGAAGAACAGTGTAGGGGCGGTGTATCTTGGCTCCAACTTCCACTCTTGTTTGGTGCCTCAGATCAAGCGGAGGGAATCATCATTGCCCTTTGACTTGATTGTTCCATGCTCATGATTCATACACTTGATGGTCTAGTGATGCAGCAGATTGTACTAGGGATTCTCGAGTGTGTGTGAGATGTTTAAGACCTCATGAGGGGGTGGCCCTTCAGGTACCCCCCACATGCCTGGATGACTTCATATTATGCTACAAACTCAGATGCAATTCCACAGATTTGATGGGTTTGGTTCCTGCCTCTTCCAGTATTCGTAGCATACATGTCTCGTTTTGATGATCCATTCAGTTTTGCAGAGCCCTTTCCTGTTCAGCAGGGCTTCTTTGGTTGTTCTACCCTCCCTCCCACCCATTTTTTGAGGGAAGGGCCATTATATCTCATGTACTCAGATGTTATTGTATTTAGTCTTGGCTCATGTTTTTCCCAGGCACATTATGCATATGGGATACATCATATTATTTTCTAGCTCATTTATGCTAGCATGTCATGTACCATTAAACATGTACTTTATTGCTCAATTTCATTTTTCTGGGCACATCATTATTTTTTGTACTGAGTTATCTTAGTAGGTATAGGTATGCCTCCCCTGCCTCACTGAGATCAGGTACCACATCATAAAATGAGACTTCCATTAGTTAGTTGGTCTCGCCCCCTCTATCAATATCCTCTTTTGATTAATCTCCATTGGTATCTCTCTCTCTTTGTGACTCCCCTTCGGTGTCTAGTGATTGTGTCCTTACAATGTACTTCAATCATATGTTTTTCACCTAACACTCGTACGTTCAGGGGCAATCTGTTATCACCAGAAATTGATCATCTAGCCATAATTTACTAGATGGATCAAAGTACACCATGTAGGGCCAATTTTACGATAGTAAAATTACTTTCATTGTAAGAAATTACTTAATAAACCACATTTTTTAAGTCATTTCTGATTAAACCCATGAAGAATAATTAAATAAATCACTATTTATCTAATTATCTTATAGGAATAATTAATTAAACCATTGTTTAACTAATATTCCTTGTCATATTTGACCCAGTTATGAGAAATAAATAGATAAATAATTAATTATCTTGTTTTTCTCTAGGAATAATTAATTAATCACTAATTAGTTATTATTCCTTGTCAAGTTTGATTAAATCCCCCAGGATTACTTTAATAAATCATTATTTTTTATTATTCCTTAACCATATTTGTTGAGATGATAAATAAATAGTTTATTTATTTATTATTTCTAAATAAAAGTATTTAACCAATTTAAATACTTTTTCCCTCCAACCAAATATAATAAAATATTCCAAATGGTTAATTCTAGAATTTGGTTAATAATATTTTATTATTTCCCATTATTCGAGGATAACCTAATATTTTTCTATAAATTGGAGGGTTTTACATTCATTCTTCACTTTCAATCATTTTCATTGTTACATTAACTGTTGCAGCTCTGATTATTATCATTGTCACACACCATTTCTTTTCCATTTGAATTCTCATTGAGCATAAACAATTTTTTTGCTGGGTTTTACAGATTATAGAGGAGAGAGACTCTATAAAAGCTGAAGACATTGAGGATATCCAAGAACCCATCCCATACAGGGGGACTAGTAACATTTTTTGTTCCCTTCACAGGTGTCATCTAATAAAATATATTCTTTATATATCTAGTTTCCATTAGATTATGATTTACTTTCACTTATTTTCTTATTCCATTTTGCTGTTTAACTATTTCTTTTGCATAGATCGGAGCTTTGGCATGTTTTGTCTCTATCATTTGTTGCAGATCTACACTGTTTAACAACCATTTTTACTGTTAGGTTGTTTTTCATTCACAGTCTAAAGTGGTTTCTTTTCTTACACCTTTGAGAAGAACACTACATAAAAATTTGCGACTCCACTGGGGATTTTCTGATTTTCGCTAACAAATGGCGACTCCAATTGGGAATTTCTGATTGTCGCTAACAATTGGTGAATCGACTGCGTTTTCAATTTTGATTCACAAACCTAGGTGACATTTAGTTTTCAGCTTAGGGTTTTTATTTTTTCAATATCTTAATGTTGTTTAATAGCATTCTAACCCTAGATCAATCAAATTTCTAACTTTCGCAAGTTTTTTGGTTATTTCCGCAGGTGACAGGAACCAACCGTGATGGAGACGAAATTTTTTCCCGAGACTTGTTGCTCTAGAACTGAGGAGAAGAAATCACAATTTTCTACCCCAAACCTGTGATATGGAGGTCCATAACGCACTTTCTGGCCCAAAAAGTGTGATATCCCATGAATTAGTTTAATGCCTGTGATTTTAGGGTTTCCTGGATTTTTTTTTATCTTTTTCTGGGTTTTACTGAGAGTAGTCTGCTGGGTTGGTTGACCATTGTCTTAGCCCACTTAGGCATTGATATGATCTTTTTCTCTCGTCGAAGTGGTATTTAGCCCCTTAGGGCTTCTAGTATGCTTCCACCTTTATAGGAGGAGTTTAGCCAAGTAAGAAGTTTTAGTTTCTGCAGAGCTTTCAACCATATTTTCTAGATCTGTACCTTCCTTTTTTAGTTCTTCAAAGATAGGTTGTTTCCATCCAAAGTTCCCTCTTGAACCTTGTTTGGTCATTTTCCTTAGGCTGCCATTGTTTTCCCTAGGTTTCACACCGACTCTTAGATCTCTTGGCCTTTTTTGTGTGTTTTCAGTTGATTTTGCCACCAAGCAGCGGAGTGTTTGCAAACCTAGTTTGGGTGGGGTTTTAGATAGTTGATTTGTTCATTTTTTGTTTATTTCAAAAATATTTTTCTTTTTTCAAACATGATATGGTCTTAATTAATAAACACACTTGCACGCACAAGCACACCTTAAGCGAAGGGCGCTTGGTTTACACTACTAATTCAAGACTTAAATTAATTAATTTATCTCCCTAAACAGAGACAAGACATTTTGTTTATCTCCCTTCACCATTTCCATGTCACTTGTGTCTTGTAACCATTGTGCCACCAAGGCATTTGTTGCGGAGACTTTTATATCTTCATCCTTAGTTTCCGCTTGGACGTATTAGTCCTCCCCATAGGTTTCGAGTTAGTCATCCCCTGAGTCCCCATACAAACTCTTCTTCTGGTTCATCTGATTCCTCATCCGATTCCAAGCCTCCTTCACCGCATACCCTCATCATTTTAGGACCTACTACAGGTGCAGGAAACCAACCTGGTGGTGGCTCTGGTTCTATTATGATAGTCACATCTAGCATAACCATTACAGGAACCATTCTGGCAGCCCCTTTGCTACCTTTCATGGCTTGGTTAAGTCTCCTGGATTTTAACTAGTTAATTAACGACCCTATACACCACGATGTTGGTTGGCCAACTATGTTGACTAAGCTTCCCTCATATATTCTAGGGTTTGACGGTAATTCTGGAGAGGACCCCACCAATCATGTCCACTCCTTCCATATGTGGTGTTCATCTAATTCCATCACCGATGACTCCATTTGTCTTCAGTTGTTCCAATGCACGCTCACTGTAGATGTTGCGAAGTGGTATGTTAACCAGCCCTCTGCTTCTCATTCCATTTCTGCGACGCTTGCTAAAGAGTTCCTTTCATATTTTTAGTTACCTCTCTAATACGACACCGGTATGGAGCTCTTGACCACATTTCATTAGTCCTCTGCCACCCATCTTTCTGACCATGTCCAGGAATGGCGTAAAAGGAGGAGCATGTGTCGTGCTCCTTCCTTCAAAGACCATGTCTACATTGATTGGTTTCTTAGGACTCTTTTAGCACCCATTGCTAAAGATGTCACATCTCACTTTCCTCAGACAGAGGAAGAGGCTCTCCAGACCGCTATGAGATATGAATTGATTTATGCTCAATCTCATTATGTCTACACCATTATACCAGACATCCCTCGTCTTGTTGGTGCCAATTCATTGGGGACATCTCACACCAATGGTATCATTGGAGCTATTTCACATCCTTCACCATATACTTAGTAGGGTTATGGCCATCCTCAGGGGGGCACCAGTTCCTTCAATGCTTATTCCCCTCTTCCCAGCAATGTGTATTCAGGACAAAGAACATATTATCCATTCACCCAACCACATCAACAGATGTCAGGGCCAACTAGTGCTCAACCTGTCTACCAGACCATTTCCCCTTCACCATCTTACACCTATGCATCGTTGAGCACTCTAGCCCCTCAAGCATTAGCGCCATAACCTCCCATGCATCCTCAGCCCCAACAGCCACCACCCCCTCGGGGTCAAGTGTATGCATAACAGAGTGTGACCAATCCCCAAAATTTGAAGAAAAATAATAAGGGGAAGGGTAACAAGGTTAACCAGGGTAATCAACCTTATCAACCCCAGGGGAACCATCCTAACACCAAAAAATAGCAATAGGGAAACCAGCCCAAGCAGAACAAGGTTATTTGCAGAACAAACCTTGTGCATGTTGTGGTGTACATGGCCATTATACTCATGAGTGTCCCCTATTACCTCAGATGCACCAAATGTGGGAAGCCCAAGCAGCTTCTAGAGGTCAACCACCTCAGAATCCTACGACATCTCAAACGAATGTGCTTACGAATCCTTTCCCTTAGCAAGGATTTGTTGCTTCTCAACCTCAGTAAGGTCAAGCAGCCCACCCTCCCCAACCCTCTAGTCCTGGTGACTACCAGATTCCCATGATGAATTCAGAGGGGGTCAGTACCTCCGATGTCAACTTGCAAACTTGGTCGCGTTAATACAACAAGCCATCGACTTCGTCGGCAACTGAGCCAAAAACCAAAGAATCTACCGAGTCTCTTACAACACCAAATGGTCCCTTGCAGATCCCAAAAAAGGCCATTTCACTATAATTCGACTTCTAATCGAGCTTCCCAAACATACAGTATAGTAGGTGACTTGGCATAATCACCCACCTCCATGTCGACACTTGAGGCCCTCTAGTCATGCCCATCTCAAAAGAAATCTCTACTAACTACTTTGGGTGCAGTAGATCCTTCAGACAATCATTTGATTGTCTTTCCTATTGATGCATTAGAACATCCTCCATTACCTCCATCCGTTGCTTTCCAGATACCAGTCTGAGTCCATAATTCCATCATCTCCCGATGCATTATTGATGAATGTGCATGCACCTGTGTGATGTCCACTATTGTTTGGAAGCAACTCAAGTTACCTAAAATGGCCCCATCTACCATCACTTTGTGTGCTTGGGATGGTCACCCCTCCCAGCCTCTCGGCATGTATCACAATTATCTAGTGACTCTTGTGGGCAAGACTGTGAATGTAGAGATTGAGGCTATTGATGCCCCTCTATATTACAACATTCTCTTGGGTCGTAGTTACACATACGCCATGTCAGCCATCACATATGTTGTTTTCCGCAAGATGTGCTTCCCCCATGAAGGGAATATCATCACTATTGATTAGTTGACATATTACAATCCATCATCATTAACCTCCCCCGAGTTCATTATCTCATTGATTTCTAGTAAGAAGTCTGCCACCCCTCTCACCGTTGTTTCACCTAGAGCCTACAAAGATTCAAGCTTGTTGGGTGCTTTCCCTAGTCCTCCCCCTCCCATCTTTGAGCCCAACTCATCAAGTTTCTGCATGTTATAAGAATCACAAGTTGCTCAAAAGCAGTCTAGTACCTCTGGTCAACGACCAACTCCTCAGCACCCTGCTGTTACCATCTCAGCCAAGCCATTCGGATCCACCCCTCCAGGACCTCCTCATTTTGTGGGTGCCTCTCCTTTTTTCCCACCGGGAACTATTCCTCCATGTATTAACCATCCAGGAGCTATTCCACTAAGACATTACCCTGCAGGAGAGATACCTTTCTTATTTCCTCCTCCTGGAATATTTTTTGTCCTTGTCATGGCTTCGTTGAGTCTCCTTAATATGAATTTGGGGATCTCAGTCTCGTAAATTGATCCCCGAGCGAGAACTCCACCTAGTCATCTCAGACAATATTATGCTTTGACCCTGGTTCAACTGGTCCCTATGACCCTATTTCTGCTCCAGTTCCACTACAACCTAAACAGGAACCCACTCATGTTGCGAAAGCATATGGATAGGGGGGAAAAACCAAGAAGAAGGAACCTAAGGACAAGGCTCCCCAAGCACCTCCAACTCCTAAGTTTCCAAAGTTGACACCTTCATGCACTTTGTGTGATGTTGTTGGGCATGCCACCAATAACTGTCCTGAACTTCCTTGTCTCAAACATTTGGTTCATGAAACGATTCCTGAGTTTAATATCCCTAAGGTCCAAGTTATCTTAATGGATTCAACCAAGAGACTTAAAAATTTGCACACAAATCACCCTTATGCCTTGTACGATAATTATGTTTATTATTCCCATTGTTGCCCTCGTCTCGACAAATTTCGTGCTTGCCTCCAAGTGCTTTGTGACTTTGAGGCCACTTGTAGTGGATCATCTACTCCTCTACCTATGGATTCTGGTACCACTAGTACACCAGAACATGGAGACTTTAATCTCACCATCGTGATTCCTCCCCCCGATGTCGAGATGACAAACACCAAGGCCCATGTCCTTTACCTGTCGTCATCCTTGAGTTCTTCACAGGAAAACCTTTCTGAAGTTTCTATGCATGCTTCTATCGAACCTCCTTCCTTGGAAACCCGAGTCTCAACATTGGTAGATTTTCCATATACTTTCTTGTCGTTTACCATTTCAGATGATGCGTATGTGAACCTTCTTTCTCAAGATGACGTACCAGGTACCACCATCGCATCATGTAGTCAATATTCCTCCCGTCTGCCCATCTTCCATTTTGATGAGGACATCATGGAAGCTATGTCTACCCCTCATTACCCTTGAGACGATATGCACTATCATGCATACTTCCTTCCATATTTCCTAACCCTGAAGTTTTCCCCCTATCTTACTCGTGATGATTGGTGACGTATCCAATACCAAGCCCCTCACTATCTTCTCATCATCGAAGAACTTTATCGTCACAGTGTTTATTGTATCCTTCATCATTGTCTCACTCATCATTATGGATAGGACCTTACATCATTCATAAGGACTTGGGCAAGGGGGCATATCTCTTAGAGGATTTCGAAGGCCAACTGCTTCCTATTCCTCGCAATGAACTCTACCTCAAGAAATTTTACCCATAGCATATCCCATTGATTTGTGTGTATTTATTTCTATCATGCGTATAGATAGGTTTCATCATGTCATTTGTTTTCTTTTGCACCTTTCAGATGGATCCATCATCCACATTGTATATCAACTATGCCGACGGTGCGAGTCACTTCTCCAGGTATCTAGCCTCAACAGCATGGACCATTTTCACCCCCTTGCATACGTTATTCCATTCTAATGGTGTGTACATTGGGTCTGCCACCAATAACCAAGTCAAATATGATGCAGTGATAGGTTTGTTAGTCGATTCCCTTGCTCATCGTATCCTTCATCTTCATGTTCATTTAGATTCCTTGCTACTTTTCATGCAATTGAATGGTGTGTATCATGTGAATAACCAAGTCCTATTTAGAAAATATCTACGAGTTAAGATGTTGGTATGTGAATTTGAAACCATTACTTTCAGTCATGTTCCTAGAGCCCAAAATAACTATGTAGATACCATTGCAAACAATATTCTATATTGGAATTTATCATATGTATACCAAAGAAGACAACCATAACCAAAACAAATGGCGAACTACAATCGTCATGAAAAATATGCATAACCACATTATGTATCAACATATAAAAATAAATGTGTTTGGAGTCCACCACTCTAAATACATCTGGTACACCCATAGCATATTGGGCGGCACATAGGCCCCTACATCTCCTTATCATCCTTTGGAGGATCTCGTGCCAAGTTGGGCCGAGATGATTGAATCCATTTTTCGAGCACTCGGAACACAATGGCGCTCCACAAACTCCTCCTGCTAGGGGGCATCATTCCCACCTTTGCATACCAGATCAGTCCCCTCCATCACATATGCTTGTGGGAAGTATCCCATGCTTGGGGGCATGATGGTTTTCCCATGGCCATATTCTCAATTTATTAACATAATTCTCAACCTAGATCCCACTGGATCTAGGTATGGTCGATTATCCTCCCATTCATTGGATAGTTTGTCCTACAGCCTCTCTAGTGAGCCATATTCACATTGCATATCGTAGATGTTTGATACCATATCTTAAAATATTCTACTCTATATCATACCACCTTTACCACATAGTCCCCATGTTTGACTTAGTGGGTGAGGATGATTCTAGACCTCCTCTAGTAGTTCATTCTTGTTTTCCTCTTCCCTTAATTCTTCACCCTGAACCATCATTCCAAGAAGCATTAAGGCCATCTTTAAGCAAGTAAGGCCACTTGCTTGAAATACACAGATTGAAATTTTGATGGTTGGTTTTTCCACTATAATATCCACAAAATTTAGGGCCTTTTCCTCCTCTCCAAATTCACGAAAGATCAATGTGAAAATGAATTAAATCAGAGGGCAAATGACCTTTTATAGGAAAACCCCTGTTTTTTTTGTCACCCATTGCAACCAAACCATAGCTCGGTTTGACGAACTATCAGCACCATTGGAAATCTCTCATAGAGCAATATAATGGGTCTCTCTTCATTTTTTATGATTTGACACTTCACCCAGAAGTCATTTTTCTGAGAAGGGTCACTTCGTCGCCCTCTCAAAATTGAATTTCTTCATAGGCAATGCTTGTACTTTGGGAACCACCTTCCCTTCGCACTTCTCATCTCACGTGTTGATTCTCATCAAGAGAAACCATCATTTGCTCATGTTTTCATGGTCCCCACCGGGCCTATTCTATGTGGCAGCCTCATCAAGTCACCCTTGTTTAGATCATCCGTGATGAGTCACCTTTGCATCCATGGAGTCTGTTTCGCATGCCATTGTATCATGTCACAGTATTCCATTCATATTTGCATACCATTCATCTCGTGTTGCCCATTTTAGCCTTCGATCGTACTGACCACCATCCCCTCCGAGTCGAGTCAGTCGTTGCCAGGTCAACCATGCACTTTTTGTTCTGACAAGGGAAGTCGTCTGTTTGTCCCTCAGTCCCATTTTTCCCATTTTCCCTGGTGTCAGACCATTAGTCACATTATTATTTTCCCTCGTGCCTTAGTTGAGGATCCTCATTGCCTGACCTATGGAAAGCCCTATTCTGTCGACATCAACACATCTATTCAAGAAGAACGACCTAGAGGGCAGTGTATCTTGGTTCCAGCGTCCACTCTTGTTCAATGCCTTAGATAAAGCAAATGGAACCATCATTACCCTTTGACTTGATTGTTTCATGCTTATGATTCATACACTTGATGGTCCAGTGATGCAGCAGATTGTACCAGGGATTCTGAGGTGTGTGTGAGATGTTTAAGACCTCATGAGGGGGTGGCGCTTCAGGTAGCCCCCCATATGCCCAGATGACTTCATATTAAGCTACAACCTCAACTGAAGTTTTGTAGATTTGATGGGTTTAGTTCCTATCGATTACAGCGTTCAAAGCATGCACGTCTCCTTTAGATGATCCATTTAGTTTTCTAGAGCCCTTTCCTGTTTAGTAGGGCTTCTTTGGTTGTTCTGCCCTCCCTTCCACCTGCTTTTTGAGGGAAGGGCCATTATATCTCATGTACTCAGATGTTATTGTATTCAGTCCTGGCTCATGTTTTTCCTAGGTGCATTATGTATATGGGATACATTGTATTATTACCTAGCTCATTTATGCCAACATGTCATGTACCATTTCGCATGTACTCTATTACTCAGTTTAATTTTTTTGGGTGCATCATTATTTTTTGTACTGAGTTATCTCGATGTGTATATGTATACCTCCCCCACCTCACTAAGATCAGGTACCAAAACATAAAAGGAGACTTACATCAGTTAGTTGGTCCCGGCCCCTCTATTAGTATCCTCTTTCGATTCATCTCCATTGGTCTCTCTCTCTCTCTCTCTAACTCCCCTTCGGTGTCTAGTGATTATGTCCTTACAATGTACTTCGTTCATACGTTTTTCTCCCAACACTCATATAATTGGGGGCAATCTGTTATCACCAAAAATTGATCATCTAGCCATAATTTACTAGATGGATCGAAGTACACCATGTACGGCCAATTTTATGATAGTAAAATTGCTTTCACTATAAGAAATTACTTAATAAATCACATTTGTTAAGTCATTTATGATTAAACCCATGATGAATAATTAAATACATATCTATTTATCTAATAATATTCTAGGAATAATTAATTAGACCATTGCTTAACTAATATTCCTTGTCATATTTTACCCAGTTATGAGAAATAAATAGATAAATCATTAATTATGTTATTTTTCTCTAGGAATAATTAATTAATCCCTAATTAGTTATTATTCATTGTCAAGTTTGACTAAATCCCCCAGGAATACTTAAATAAATCATTATCTGTTTATTATTCCTTAACCATATTTCTTGAGATGATAAATAAATCACTTATTTATTTATTATTTCTAAATAAAAGTATTTAACTAATATAAATACTTTTTCCCTCCAACCAAATATAATAAAATATTCGAAATGGTTAATTCTAGAATTTGGTTAATAATATTTTATTATTTCCCATTATTTGAGGATAACCTAATATTTTGCTATAAATTGGAGGGTTTTACATTCATTATTCACTTTCGATCATTGCACTCACTATTGCAGCTTTGATTATTATCATTGTCGCACACCATTTTCTTTTCCATTTGAGTTCTCATTGAGCTCAAACATTTTTTTTGTTGGCTTTTACACATTATAGAGGAGAGAGACTCTATAAATGCTAAAGACATTGAGAATAACCAAGAACCCATCCCATAGAGGGGGACTGGTAAAATTATTTGTTCCCTTCACAGGTGTCATCTAATAAAATATATTCTCGATGTATCTGGTTTCCATTAGATTATTGGAGTTACTTGCGCTTATTTTCTTATTCCATTTTGTTGTTTAACTATTTCTGTTGCATAGATTAGGGCTTTGGTAGATTTTATTTCTATCATTTGCTGCAGATCCACATTGTTTAACAACCATTTTTACTGTCAGGGTTTTTTTTCATCCACAATCTAAAGTGGTTTCTTTTCATACACCTTCAAGAAAAATACTACATAACAAAAGGGAGAAACAAAAGTTTGTAAGGAGAGTGCTCAAATCCTCTAAAAGGTAATGGAGGAAATGGTGAAAAACCTCTGCCTCCACCTTTTCCTTCACCACCATCTTCACCCTCATCTTCTTCTACTTCGACCCCTTCACATACTGCTCCAACAACTCCAAAGTGACATGGTAAAACTCATTTGTTAAAGCTTGATGTAAATTTTGAATTTCCTATGTACAATGATGAAGTAGATGCTGAGAAATTGGACAATTGGGTTTGTCAACTTGAAATCCATTATAGGATTCAATAAATTGACGATGATTCCACTCAAATTTGACTTTCTTCTATAAAGTTGGAAAGTGCATCTCTCATTTGGTGGGAGGCAAAAACTCAAGAGGATCTCAAGAAAAGTGGTAAGATGATTTCCTCTTGGAAAGATTTTGTAGTTTCATTAAGAAGACAATTTTATCCATTAGCATACATGCAGAAAGCAATAATTGATTGGAAAAAATTTAGACAAGAAAAAGGAACAAGTGTTCAAAGTTATACCTAAGAGTTTAGAAGAAGAGCTATCATTTTGGGTGTAGAATTATCCTCTCAAGAACTCTCCTTAAATACATAGGAGGTTTACATAGTTACTTGAGGGATACACTTCTTATGTTTAACCCTGCAAATCTAGATGAAGTATGTGTACATGCAACTCATTTAGAATCAAGAGGGAAAAATGTTCCTCAAGGGACTAGTGAGAAACCATTTAAGTCTGGAGACAAAGGAAAGAGGAAGTTCAAAGGCAAGGTGTTCATGGTGCTGAAGCCACCAACATTCAAGGGATCTCCCTGATATGAAGTCCCAACTACACGTCACATGGCTTGGATTAAGAGTCCCAACAGTGGGTGATAGTGTAATGCCTTGACCGCGCTAGCGCATAGATATAAGTATGATAACTTTGGGTTAGAGCAAGTGTGTTACCCTACAAAGAGTCAAGTGCAATGCATGAAGGTTCTAACACACGAAAGGGAAAATTGAGTGTGCCCCTTGGAAGCTTGTAATAGCATGCAACTTTAAAGGAACACACAAGCGAAATGACATCACAAGCTAAAATTCAGAATAGTCCACAAGTTAAAGTGATGAGTTAATCCAACAACAGACATTCAACAAGATTCATACAAATGCATACAAAATAGTTCATAAGCATATGCATAAGTTAAATAACATACATTGCCAATACAACAAGAGTAGTCCTACTATATTAATAACATATGCATGAAAGTGTGTTAGCTCTGATTTTATTATTATAAGTGAAAGTTCCATCCATACATACACCATTGACGACCACTAGCCCTAATAGTGGAACATTACAGTCAAGAACACCTGCTGCTCCAAATAAGTATATTCACTCTATGCTATGGATAAGCCAAGGCTCTTCACAATACTCCCAATCCTTTTCTAAGCCTAATCCTAGCCAAAACCATGGCTCCCAAAAGCTCATTATATGAGTTATGAGGTTCTATTCATAACAAGAGGGGGGTGACTCTTCAACTCCCCCTTTGTGACCTTTGTACTACCCTCATCACTCTTCGAATTCTTCACTAAATGACACATTACATTACATGGTGACTTTTCATATTCCAATATTGACACTTGGAATTTCACTTACAATATAATTACAATTAATATTACAATTTCCACATGTACCCATATAAGACAAAATAGGGTAGAGAAAACCTAACACAAGAAAAAACAGTATGATTTCGAAGCTTGGGGAAATTCCAACTCGACACCCTCAATTTGTTGTTTCTTGGTCACATATTGGTGCCAAGTTTGGTACTGTGTGATGATATCCTCAAACTGCTTGATGGTGTCTTTCAAGAAGCGGACTTTAGCATCCATGACCTCTGGGTACACTGTCTTGGATCCCGTTTCCAACTTGTTCTGAAGCATGAGCAACATTGTCTTAACCTTGACAGGAGCACCGATGTACTTTTGCATGTTGTGTGTGTTCAACTCCAAGTCTTCCCTAGTGGATTATTGTCTTAGCTACTCCGAGTATTGATCAATCTCCAACCAGACCCTTTTGTTGTGTTTAACATCAGTGAGGGAACCAATTGATGGGATCCAGTGATTTCTCGCCATGACATCCAAACCACTGTACAACCACACCTATGAGGCCTGTGTGCTACCGATGAATGAGGCAGGTTGCTCAAGGTTTTGAATAAAACTTCAAACCTTCGCTTTCTCCAGCTATGCCCATGGCTTCATATTCTTCGCTAAGTCAAGTGGGGTCGCTTTGTATCACATTGTCTACTCCTCTACATGGTGATGGAAGCATGTATTTTTTCGAGAGTTTAAAAAAAATATTTCCTCTGTTGTTGTAGGCCATGTAAACAGACCACTACTTTATGCACGGTGATGAATCCGTCATAGAGCTTCCGTATGGTGTCTCTAAGTGATGATACTTCAACAAGTATCACTTTCCTCATCTTCCCCAATGCGGAAACTGCATTTTGCGCTGTTGTTTGGATTTGTTCTACCTCTTACTTCGAAGCCTCCAAGTTCTTTGCTAATTGCTCATTCTTGGTCGTTAGATACTTAACATTTGAGTTTTTTTCTCCTGCATAGGCCAAGCTTGCTTCAGCAATGGAAGTTGGATGCTTCCTAGTGTCTAACACTATCACCCTTTCGTTGATGAATGGAGGTGATGTGTGATAATCCAAAAGTGCTTCCTCTGCACCTATACAATCCTCTTCTGGAACTCATCAAATGATAGATTGTACACAAGGGATGACCTATGGTGCTTTAGGCAGCAGTTCCACATATTTATGTTGCGGCTCTTGTTCCAACTCCATCTTTGTCACTTTAATCAATTGCTTAATCTGCTGAGAAAGCTCCCGATCCTGCATTTTCTCACCTTCCTCCTCTGCTGCTGGCTATTCCAACTCTTCATCTTGTATCGATGATGTTTCCTCCATCATCACACCTTGCCTTTGTTCTTCTTCATGCTTCTGCTTATCTTCTCGTTCTCTCTTCCTCAACTCCTATTATTTTCTCTCTTTTCTCTATTCCTCCACTCCGCTCTCTTGATCTGATGCTCTTTCTTTGCTTCCATGACCAACATTTCCTCCTTGCAGATAGGATCTGCCTTAATTTTCCATCTTTCCTCTCCCTCTTGATTTTCAACAATCTTCCTCTTTCCCTTGTCCTACACTAGATTGATGCTTTCTGCTACTATTGTTGTTGCTTCCGGAGCTACTTCTATGTTTAGAGAATCCTTCCAAGTTCTTATTATATTGACCGACTCATTGAGTCTAGAAGCATTGTAGTAGTACCTCCAAGGGCCCTCCTCTGGCCAATGAAATGTCCCATTCATCCACGAAAAGTAAATTCTCGCACAATGGTCCTTGCAAATACTGTGGGGATCATACAAATTAAAGTCCTTGGTTCCAAAATCAAATTTCACTATGTCCTTAGCCTCAACATCTACATCTTTAGATCTCTTAATCTTCTATAATCCAATCTGCAAAGGAAAAGCAGGCCATGGCGCTTTCTTCTTCCTATGCAGTCCGGCTGAAAACCCTGTAGCGAGGTGGTATGATACTTCTTGCATGATCAGTTTGTCTATGGCATACCTTGGTAACAGATGCAAAGGCTTCTCTCTACCGAAGACTCTGATGAAGGTGCCACCTAGTGAGGCATACCAATCTACAATGTCTACTATCACCTCCATTGATCCTCGGGACATGCAAGATGGATCTTTCTCAAAGATAAACTTTCATAATGAGACGATAAAATGGTTGTTTAGCCTTGTCATCACTCCTCGATAGCTGGATTCGAAAAGAACATTGCAATAGATGTTCACGACAGTCTCTTATGTTGTCCATGTCCAGTTCATGCCAGGGAACTGTTGAGTTCCACAAATTGCATCTAGTAAGTATGCAAACATAAATCCTTGTTTGCTCATTCTTGGGTGTATTCGTAGCCTTAGATACATGGGAATTCAATGCTTGAGCCAACATAATTAACTAGTTAAATGGCCTTTGATCATTCACCAAATCGTCTAGTAAAACTGCCCACCATTCATGGAAGGTTTATGTGCTCTCTTGACCATATATTTTGCAGGAAAGATGATCAAGAACTGGTAAGACTTCCTAAGGGACTTCGTCTTGTAAGAATGGGTGGGTGTATGTCTAAACTTCGATGGCTCTTCACCCAATGCTTGAAAATGTCTTTTGTGTTCACATAGCTATGGGTGGCATAGAAGAGTGAGTCCATGTGCTTCACCAAATTGGGAAAATGATACATCTGCTCAAATTCTTTTGCCCAAAGGTGGATAACTTCTTCCAACTGTCACTACTCAATGTCATAGTATTTTCATCTGTCTGTGAGACAATCTAGCTGATGATGTCTGCACTAGGGAAGGCGGGATACCTTCATGCAAACTTGTATAACCCTGATTGCTGGATACTAACATATACTTTTCGGCCTTCCATATCTTCCTCAAAGTCTTTTGCAAAGATGTCTTTGATCTGTTGTCATGTTAGTGTTGTTCCCTTCTCAATAAACAACTAAGTATCTGCATAAACTAGTAGATCAAATGATATCTTCTCAATTTCTTCGCTAGTTCTACTCTTGATGGTTTCCTATGAAGCAAATCTCTTGGATGCTATGTTAACTGTGACTGATGGAGAGATGTTCAACAATTGTTGTACCTGTGAGACAAAGAGGACACTCATTTAAAGAAAATGACAGTTTAAAAGCTAAATAACTTCAAGACAAGTTTAAGCAGCAAGTCGACACCTTGATGGGAAGAATTGTGCAGTTTTCACTGATAGGGGTGACTAACTGGTCACGGTAATTGCGCACTATGTAGTCCCAACAGTCAGTGTGGAAGCTTGATGACTAGAACTACGCAATGTGTAGTTTAGTCTAGGCCAGGGCCAGGGAGAGACAGTGCATTGCACAGTTTCAGTGGCCAAGCTAGGAGACTGGTTCCTGGAACTATGTAGTTGGAGCCAACCCAAGCCATGTTATTTGTAATTCTAGAGGCTAAGATGGGAGCCCAAGTCTCCAGATTATGCATTGCAAGATTTCAAGGTGAGATTCGGGCAAGGGGAACCCAAATCTGCCCAAGGGAGTGTGAAAAACAAGTAGATATGAAATATGGTTGGAATTTGAGTGAAAATCTGACTAAGTGTAGATGCAAGCATGTGAATCAAGTGCAACAAATGATTAAACAGAAGGAAAATGAAGCATGTGAGGAGAGTTGCTGCAATGACGGCCGTTGGTGAAAAAATGAGAAAACTCACTTGGGAAAGGATATATATAACTTGAAACAACACTTCTCCAAGTTAAAACAAGTTAAAATTCCAACAACTATGCAGAGAAACAAGTGAAAAAAGACTCACACAATCCAAACAACAAAAAGTGACAAAAAAATAGCAAAAGATCACAAAAGAAAAACTCACTCGGAAAAGTGATGATGATTGCCCAGAAGTTTCCTTGATCTCCTTGGGAATGCTAGAGCTCTAATATTGAGTGTGAATATGAGCTCTAGTAGTGTCGATTAAATAGATATGGTCAAATTAAGGTTTATGACGTACATGCCTAAAATCAAGGAAAAAGTAACACTTTTCAGAAGTTTCTAAAAATAGAAAATTTCCTCCTTAGAGATGCTAAAAATAGATCCTTATTTTTTAGGGATGCTTTTTTTTTGTTTTTTCTTTTTCCAGGGAAACTTGTCATGCACACTTCCGGGAAAGACACTAGGTAAGTTTTCGATTTAGTGCACTACACAATTTTCGAGCTCTGTGAGGGTTTCGTAATTACTGGGCTCAGTGCTAGGCTTCCCCCTCATGGCTACACATTTTTTGAGCTCAAGGCTCACTGGAAGTTGGGACTACGCAATTCCCAACAACATGGCTAGTTTCCCTCAAGAATTGCATAGTTTCTGGGGCAAGCCCAGAATGCTGTGGGACCAAGTAAGGGGGATTAACTTGTGGGTTAAAAAATCAACTAAGTAAGAAAACCCAAGCCAAAATTAAAGGATAAGTCCCATTCAAAGCATGAATAGCTAGGAAAATGTGAGATCAGCTACTGTGGTTAAGAAGGAAGGCTCCAAAATCGAAGCATAGGCAAAATTTTGGAGGGTGGTTGTAGCCACTACAACATTGGCAACAAACTGGTAGAACTCCAACTCTCTATATGGACCTTATCTCATGAAAGCGAGTCTAAATATTCCGGAAATATTTTTCATTTCTTCAATTATCATAGCTTCTTCACTTATCTTGAGTTAAATATGTAGTCCCCACCATTCTCTTTTCAACAACACACATACCAAGGAAATTAAAATTGAGTTGTTTCGAATGGGGATGAGGGGTATATAGATACAAAAGTAAAAGAGTCTATCAAAGTTTTAGTTTTATCTATGGTGTTGCTCCACTACCAGTAGGCTTGGACAGTACCCCGGTAGAGTCACTTCACGAGCACAAGCATTGCTCTGCTGCCAGCAAGCCTAAACAGTACCTCGATAAAGTTACTTGCTTCACCTCTCTGCACAGGAAGCCTTTCTCTTCTTTTTCCCTTTATTTTATTTTTCATTTTATTTTTTATTTTTCAAAAAACTATGCAAAGGCTCTTATTTATTTCACGAGGCAGAAGAGGGATCCTGACTTATTAAGAGCATAAGAGGTTGTCCCTTCAAAGAAGGATATTTATATATACCTCTAACATACTTGTTAAGGTTTTCCCCCTCTTCTTACTCTACTAGACTTAGTCAACAAGGGTTAACTGAAAATAAAAGATCAATTATAGTAGGCGGTACTTGTTAAAAGTGCAAACATCGTGATTTGACCATGACTCTCTCTGCAAGGAACGTATTTTCCATCAGGGTATCATCAACTAGAAGAAATGAAACATTCACATAAAGAGAGGGAAAAGGTAGATAACCAAGTGTTGAAATCAGTACAAGTTCTTCTTGAAGTTCACCTTTCTTGTCAAAGAATCCAAACACAGTTTCATGTGAAAACTAACCTACTATTGAAAAAGAAAACAAACCAAGGAAAGAAGCGGGATAAAGCAAAACAAAGCAAAGCAAATCAAGAAACAAACAAGAAAAGAAAAACTACTACTCCTACTCCTAACCTAAGCAGAACATAGGCCAACTCACATAAATTGATTCTTCCAATGAAACCATCGATGCATTGGTTGGCCCATGTATGTGAGAGCATGAATGTCAAGAAATATATACAAGAAAACCAACATACAATAAAGATAAGACAACACAAGCCGAAATGTTCAGATTTTGAATGCACCCGCATAAAAGTAGAAACGAAAGGCACATGAAAGGAACTGTGTGGATGTATCATGGTGTCTTAGCACATAGCAAGTGTGTTGGCTTATATGGGCCTAGCCCAGGTTCGGAAGAATTAATTAGCCAAACAAATCCCGCAGCTACTAGCCCTTTTGGAAACAACCCGCGGAGCGTGGACTAAGGTCTCACCCGAGGTAGCAGGGGAGGGTGTTGGAACCAACTTTCCGCACCCTTGGGATGTCTTGATGTGGTCTGGAGGTTTCATGCACCATTTAGTGCCCTCACGTTGCTCTGCTTCTGCATTGATCCGAACCAGGGCTACTCCTTAATACTAATTACTTAATGGATTATTATAGATCAGATCTACTTATGACGGTCTTTAAGCAAACATTTAATCAAGGTAACTAGTGCTCGCACTCAGAAGAGATATAGAATTTCCTTAACCCAGAACATAAACATTCGCATATAGATTCAACAAAGATATTAATCATAAATCAAGCAGATCCACAATAGTCCAGATTTAACACAATATTTCAGAATCAACTTATCTTTTATTTCCACCTTATCACCGATACATCCAGATCTACCCTACGCACTCAGCTGTAGGGGTCCGCGTACATAGCTGCGGACTCTACTAGGCCTCTGCGCACACAGCTACAGAGCCTCTATCTACCACCCAATACCCTCAACTCAGACTTATAGATGCACCAAAAATTCTTAGCTCATGAACCCATTACAATCCATACTATCCTTGCCAAAAACTACTTCCTACCCTTAGAGCCCTGCTCTATATATACATTTCCATGGTCCTCAAACCATGGGTAGGTTGACTTACTTCCTATTATTCTATAGTATTTCTTGGGCAGACAACCCTTTGACTCAACCTTTTACATTTTGCGCTCTGCATATTTTTGAGTTTTACAATATTTTTATCCTAACTTATAGGCTTTCAGCCCCAAAACTATTACGCGGGACCTCTTCTACCCAATAGTCCCCCAACACAATCATCGTGACTCATCCTGAGTCACTTGTCGATGTGGCAAGGCGCGCTACCCTAGCTTTGCAGTTCACCTCCCTCTGAGTGATGCTCTTTGTCCTGCTGCTCCTTCGTTGTCTCCTGCAATGCTTCGTTCAGCTCTTGCTTCATTCTTTCAACCAGTTCAAGCAACCAATGATGCTCATTCTGCTCTCTCGGTTAACATAGAACACCCCCTCATAGGATTTTAGCTCTAGTGGGGGAGCCGCATATGACACCTCCTCGTACCAACGCAGTTACTTCTGGTCTTCGTATCTTTTCTTCGCACTACCCGTTGGAGTTTTTGTTGCAGTTTTGCAAGCCCCTTGCTGCTGTCCACGAGATCCCAATCTGCAAAGTTCATTAGAGATGACTTATTAACAGCACTTCTTCCATTAGTCTCCATCTTTCTGTTCTTTCCCTTATCCTTTGTGGTTCACTGACCAGCCCATGGGCGAGATTGTGGCATCTGGACCAGTTTTGTTGCGTGTCGACCAATTTTCGGTACATCCCCTTCCGTCGATGTTGAGCTCTGCGCAGTGTCCTCAATTGTCAACACCATATTTGTCAAAAATCCCTGCATCTCCATCGTCCATACCACAATTCACGAGCTGCCTCCTAGTGCATATATAATGAATTGTTCCATAGCGGTAGCAAGGTGCAACAGCTGATGATTCTCAGAATTGCAGCTTGTGCGGTGGATGCCCCCTTGCGATTTATAAGCGTTTCAAATTTCAAATTCTCTAGTTCCTACCTTAACCCTGTGGCAGATCGTTCCATATTTAGTTCGTACTCCTTCTCTTAATTTCTCATCTCCCACTCCTGGTTGCCATGATGCCAACATCTTGTCGTGAATAGTGGCAACAACGGTCACCTCCCTTCTTGGCAACGCATCAGCGCAGCCATTTTCGTGCACCCGCGACTCTTCTAATATACCCGATCTACGTGCACTTGGTGGTCACGCAACTGCCCGCCAAACTGATTTAACATCCTGCGCTCTCTTTCAACTGGCTGGAGCGGTGAGACCGTTCTGTGCGCGGTTAGTCAGGCAGTCAACCCACTCATGTAGAGCTTCAGGTGACTGCCATTCACTCGTCCTAGGAAGGGGTCTCCATTGAGCTTGGCCAGCTAAACCACGCCCCCATCGGTAACGTCTTTGACGACATAAGGTCCCAACCAATGAATTTAGAGTTTGCCAGGGAATTTCTCAAACTTGCTATCATATAGTAATACTAGATCATTCTCCTTGAAAGTGCGCACCTTGATATGACGATCATGCCTTGCTTTCTCTCGTTGTTTCTGTACTTGCTGATGGAATCTGGCTAAAAACCGGTCCTCCTCCAATTCTTCTAGTTGCGCGAGCCATTCCTCCAAAGCCTCGTGGTCTTCCATGCCTGTTATTGTCGTTATTCAGGTACAATGTATTTTATCGGCATGACGGCTTCCTTGCCATAGACTAACTGAAAAGGTGTCTGGCCCGTCAACTTCTTACACGTAGTTCGGTACACCCATAACACAACAGGGATGTGCAAGTCCCAGTCATTTCGCTATGCATTACAGACCTTGGTCAACGTAGTTTCCAAAATCTTGTTGAAGGCTTCAACAGTCCCATTCACTTGCGGGTGGTATGGTGTACTCTGTTGATGATATATATGGAATTACTTAGTGAGTGCACTGATTGTTTCATTCAGAAAGTGCATGCCCCAGTCGCTCATGAGAATTTTGGGACATCCAAACCTGGTCAACATGTTCTCAAACAAAAACTTCGCAATTGTAGCAGCCGTGCAGTCCTTAACCAGCTGTGCCTATGCCCATCTAGTCAAATATTCTGTCGCGATGATTATATAGCGTGCGCCCATCTTCCCTCGTGGTGCGATAGGGCCTACAAAGTCAATTGCCCACTTCTCGCATGGATGTAGCGTCTTCTATGGGTTGAGCGGGAGTTCATCCTGCCACAATGGTTTCCCAGTCCGTTCACAGATGTCGCAGGCCTGACAGCACGCTTTTGAGTCCTGATGTAGAGTTGGCAACCATAGTCCTCTGTGAAGAATCTTCTGTGCTATAGCGTGACCTGCAAAATTTCCTCCAGCCACCCCCCCATGTGCTTCAGACAAGATCTATCCATGCTCGAATTTAGGCACATATCTGAGTAATATTTTGTTGTTGCCCATTTTGTAGAGGTGTCCTGCAATAACAGTAAAGTCTGTTGCACATATCACTAATTATTTCTTCTGCTGAACGGAATATCCTTGCAGCATAGTTCTTGTGGTTAAGAAGTGTATTATGTCCTCAAAATGGTTGTCCGCGATGCGCACGACATACAGTTGTGCATCCAGGAGTCCTTCCTCCAAATTTGTGGGCTCTTCACCGTTCTCAATTCGGGACAGATGATCTGGGCTTGCATTGAGACAGCCCGGCTTGACGACGGGCTTGAAGTCATATTCTTGAAATAACAACAACCATCTACAAACACATCCCCCCAACACAGGCTTATTCACTAGGTATTTGAGCGCAGAGTGGTTAGTATACATCTTGAAGTGTCCTCCGAGTAGATAGTGGCGATATTTTTGAAGCGCGTATACCATTGCCAATCCCTTGCGCTCAGTAGTGGAGTAATTCTTCTCATCTTTTGATAATCTTCAACTGGCGAATGCAATTAGGTGATTAATGCCTTCTGCTCCCACTTGAGTGAGTACTGCCCCTAATGCAATACATGATACGTCAACATGCACGTGAAATTTGACGTCCCATTTGGGGAAGACCAATATCGGGGCTGATGCCATCTTTTCCTTAAGCGTTTCCAGACTCTTGTCACATTCCTCATTCCAGCAATAAGTAGCATCCTTTTTTAGCAACTGTTCCATTGGCGTTGTGATCTATGCATAGCTTTTTATGAATTTCCGATAATAACCAGTGTGTCCTAGCATGGCGCGTAATTGTTTGACACTTCGCAGCGCTTGTAGATTGAGTATGACAATGATCTTCGTTGGATCCACCATCAGACCTTGCTTACAGACCACATGGCTGAGCAAGTTCCCGAAGGGGACCAGGAACGTACACTTCTTTAAGTTTAGCGCAATCTGGTGCCATCGGCAAGTATCCAGCATTAGACGTAAGCTCGTGATATGTTTCTTAACCAACCCAAATACAGTCCAGTCATCTAGATAGACTTCTAAGAACTTATGTATAAACTCTTTGAATGCAACTACGACAATGCGTGAGAATATTGCCAGCGCATTCTTTAGTCCAAAGGGCATCACCGTGTACTGAAAACAGCCCCATTCCATGGCAAAAGTTGTCTTAGTCCGATCCTCGAGCACGATCTTGATCTAGTGGTACCCTGAGAACCCGTCCGTGAAGGAGTATGCTTCCTGTCCACCCACATTTTCCAGTACCTCATCTGTAAAGGGTGTTGGAAACGGGTCATTAACACAGGCATCATTGAGCTTCCTGAGATCCACGCAGATGTGAATTTCACCTTTCTGCTTCTTCTCCTACACAACCATGGGACTTACCCAGTCAGACTCCTCGACTAGTTCGATTATTCCTACTGCAAGCATCTTGTCCAATTCTCCGCATAACTTTTCTTTGTATTTTGGATTCAATCGGTAAGGCCGCTGCGTAACTGGCTTCGCATCCAGTTTCAAAGTTATCTTCATCATTCCCAGTTCACCGCGAATCCCTTGTAACTCTGTTGTTTTTTTGGGAATATGTCACGATATTCCCGAAGCAATTCGACGACTTTTTCCACCATGGTGTCGTCCCAATAATCCCCAAGTGTGGCATACTTCGACTCTTCGTCTATTTCGATATTGACCTATTTCTTTTTCAATGGCGTGGTGATGTCTGGATCTTCGATTGTTGGTCCATGCACCTCTCAACTCCCCTCTGATTCCAGAATATTGATGTTTCTAGGGTCGTTGTCATCATCAACTACCTGCACATTATAACATTCTAGGGTTGAGCTCAACTGGTATGACTAGTCTAGCCGTATGGTTTTTTCTGGTTCCAGTGGTGTTTTGAAGATGGCGGCCTTCACAAGCTGTAACATGTCATCCATAGTATCCATCCATTGATCTTCAAAGAGGAATGTTGACAAAAACCCTTCGCGTAAGATATCCCACTCGCCTGTGCTGTGCCGAAGCTCTGTTTCAATATACCAATTTCTGTGAATGACATCCAGTGTATGATAAAATAAGTGCACCCACTCTAGTTGAGGCTCCTCTCGTAGGATTTGATCCATCGGGTAAGGTCCATGCATAGGTCATCACGTCCATCGTATTTCTCCGTTATTCGTAGTTCCGTCTTCCCAAATCTAATTTGCATCATGCGCCTGCAGCTGCGCCAATCTTCATAAGTCCCTTCATGTGTGCCCCACCATTTCGTAGGTGTCGCATGCAACGCCCATTTCAACGCATCAAACCATTGGTGCTCAAGTACCGCGCTCTTAAACTTGTTTAGGAATCCATCTACTATTGTCAGTCCATCATACATCGGCAATTCGCGATTCTGAGCCCTAACGCAGTACAACGGTTTAGTCATCATATTGCAGTGTAACGCTCCATTCAACATGTTATGCCACTACTCGTCTTCTTCATCTGAATCATTGGTACAGGATTCTGCATAGCCATGATATTCTCCTTTCCTTCGTTGGCTTGACCCATTCTTGCCTTTGTGTAGAAATTTTGTAGATACAATCTAATTCATCATCACTTTCTTGGCTTCGCACGGGTTCAGTGTAGTGCGGCCCTTCAGCCAGATCTAACGAAATGACTACACGGAGCGACTTCTTTTCAAATATCATTGTCCGCTCCTTTAAATTAATAACCCCATTCATGTTGATGGCCTAATCTATCCCTAATAATGCAGGATAAGGGCTACTTTCATCCACGATTTCTATTACCTCAAAGTTTGTCCTGGTGCTTGTGCCTTCTATATCTATGGTAATTCCTTGCAGCCTTCTCATGGGCAGGATCTTCCGTTGGTTCGCCTTCCGCAATTGAATAGGACACCATTGTAGTGTAGGCCTACCCAAGTGCTCCCAAGTTTGTTTAGGTAGTACATTTGCATCGAATCCCAAATCTAGAATGATCTGATCCATCTCATAGTCACCAATCTGTGCCATTAATCGCATCTCTTTCCCCGTTCGTGCTGCGTGTTTTCCTAATTTTCAGACCACACTAGGATCTCTCGTCCCCGCGCATCTATTTATCAATTCATGCAAGCCTCTAACTGCCCTATTATCGCGAAGCAATTTTATGCATGTCTCTACAAAGGTGGTTAGCATCGAGGGATCCTTGTTCGGCTCAGGTCGATCCCTACTACCTGGGGTAGAGACCTTTGCAAAGCTCTCCCTAGCTTCCAGATATGTCTCCTTGCCAACCTGTGCATCTTCCTTAGTCAAGTCCCCTGTATCTTCTCCTGTGGCCGTGCCACTTCTTAGCACCATGTTTACTTTGGGGTCTTCATCATGGGGTTCAGTGTTCATCATTTGCATGTTCTGTGTCGTCGTAGGCTGTGCTACCCTTTTTTCTCAAATCTATGTTATTAGTGTGGGGAAAACTATCAGCTCATGATTGAATTGCTCACAGTAAGTGCATGATATTCTGGTTGGGTTGGTACAATCCCATGCGTAATGTCCTAGTCCTCCGCACTTGTAACAAATTAGCTACCCGCGGCCCCTTCCTGGACCCATTCTGCCATGTCCTCATCTGCACCCTTGGAACCCACCACACACGATCGCCACAGTAGGATCCTAATTTCGCACCTCAGTATGTATTATGTAGGCAGGTGACTGGTCCATTAATAATTGATAGTTGCAACAGTCTCTTTCCTCGTGGCCCACCGATCTGCAAAAGTTGCAAAAGAGCTGTTGGGGGGTCTGGTTTAATTTTGGCAGTAGATGACAGTTATTTGTGTTATGCTTTCCTCCCACCTGAGAGATTGCACACCAGAGCCAAGTTGTCGTGCTTGGCCCTGCCTATGCCTCTAGTCGCAATGGTGTTGGTCACCCCGTTACCACATAATTCACAAAGGTCGGGCAGTGATCTTTATCGTGCCCCTGGCTTCTGCACTTTATACACCATACTTCCTCCCAGATTTCTGGGTGTGGTGCTTGTTCCTATTTTAACTTCTTCATTTCCAAACACAAGTTTTGTATCTGCGCTTGGATTTGTTGAACTCCCAACCCCAGGTCCTGTAACGGAGTTTTGTGCAACCTCATCGTTGTCTCTAATGCTTCAGCCTGGGTTGAGATCTTTTGTTGTGACAAAACCATCCTCAGATGTGGTGTTAATGAGGCCACAAACCAAGTGCAATGTTGTGCATCCGACAATGTCATGTTCGCCTCGTGGATGGTACTTTTCAGTCTTTGATCCAGGTCCCACGGAGTTTCACCAGGCATCATCGCAATCTCCTTGAACCCTATGATCAACTGAGTTTCTGACTTTGGTTGGCTAAATTATTTCCTCAATTCGGTCTAGATCTCTGCTATCCCCGCATTCGGGTGATCGCTTGAGTACTTTATGTACCATGTCAGTGCTCGGTCCTGCAGTGCGCTAACTAAGGTAGCCTTTCTGATATTATCATCCATAATTATGTGTGCATCCCATAACGACATCACCATGAACCAAAACTGTTATGGATCTTCGCTTCCCGCTCCTTTGAATACCGACAGCTGGATTGTGGTTGTCATTTTCAACCTCTGGTTTGCGCGTCGATGTACTCTGAACTACTACTTCTAACCCCTTCAATCCTTAACTTCTTTCTTTATAAAGTTCCAACATTACAACATCAGACACCCCTTAGGAAGATCCTGGTCCCGACAACGGAACCATTTGTTGGCTTATATGGGCTTGAACCAGGTTCGGAAGAATTAATTAGCCAAAAAAATCCCGCGGCTACAAGCCCTTTCAGCAACAGCTCGCAGACCGCAGACTGAGGTCTCACCCGAGGTAGCAAGGGAGGGTGCTGGAACCAAGTTTTTGCACCCTTGGGATGTCTTGATGTGGTCTGGAGGTTTCAGACACCATTTAGTGGCCTCGTGCTGCTCTGCTTCTGCGCCGATCCGAACCAGGGCTACTCCCTAATACTAATTACTTAATGGATTATTATAGATCATATCTACTTATGAAGGTCTTTAAGCAAACATTTAATCAAGGTAACCAGTGCGCGCACTCAGAAGAGATATAGAATTGTCTTAACCCAGAACATAAACATTCGCATATAGATTCAACAAACATATTAATCATAAACCAAGCAGATCCATAATAGTCCAGATTTAACACAGTATTTCAGAATCAACTTATCTTTTATTTCCACCTTATCACTGATACATCCAAATCTACCTTGTGCACTCAGCTACAGGGGTCTGCACACACAGCTGCAGACTCTACTAGGCCTCTGTGCACATAGCTGCAGAGCCTCTATCTACCACCCAATACCCTCAACTTGGACTTAGAGATGCACCAAAAATTCTTAGCTCATGAAGCCATTAA
This sequence comes from Pinus tabuliformis, assembly GCA_031772625.1. Lineage (NCBI taxonomy): Eukaryota > Viridiplantae > Streptophyta > Pinopsida > Pinales > Pinaceae > Pinus > Pinus tabuliformis. The sequence continues at coordinate 388,438,177 of CM062808.1, read as the reverse complement.
AATTCATACTATCCTTGCCAAAAACTACTTCCTACCCTTAAAAACCTGCTCTATTTATACATTTCCATGGTCCGCAGACCATGGGTAGGCCGACTTACTTCCTATTATTCTATAGTATTTCTTGGGCGGAAAACCCTTTGACTCGACCTTTTACATTTCGCGCTCCACATATTTCAGAGTTTTACAATATTTTTATCCTAACTTATAGGCTCTCATCCCCAAAACTATTACGTGGGACCTCTGATACCCCACATAGTGGAAGACATACCTTTAGACACTTTCCAACTTGAAAAATGAGCAAACATGAAGAAATAATAAAGCTTTCATTTTGCAACAATGCTTGCTATGTATGAATCCTCTAAAGATCGAGTGATAGGATCATGTGATACAAATGGAGGATGTGAAAATGGTGTGATAGATTGATTTTCAATGTGAGAAAGAGAGTGATGAAGAGCCTGGAGAATTTCAACATGTTTATGATCTGAAGTGGAACTGAACTCAAGGCTACAAGAACATGACATAACCATCAACTCGGGCTAAAGTGCCTCGACAGCTTGGGGAGGTTCCAGTTCATCAGAAGATGGATCATCAAAGACTAGTGGCTTAGAAAGATCAATAGTGGACAAATAAGAATCATGATCAAATGAATGAATGAAAATATCACGACAGCCACGATCAGAAAGTTCAAGATGACGAACAGAGGCATCCTCATGATTTGATGAATCATAAAGAGGGGATGATGAAAAATGAGAAATTTCACCCTCTATATTTTCAGAAAGGTAAGATGAGAGATTGGGAGGATCTGGGAAGATAGATTTGTCCTCTCTGCGTAAAACTGAAAAACTGGCATTCCACGTGTTCTGCAAATGATCGACAGTATAAACATCCGAAAATGAATTTTCATAAGATGGAATATAAATTATAGATTCATGGAAGATGTCAAGATAAGGAAGATGAGGTGTGGACAGAAAGAGGTCATCCTTCACTACATATTCTTGTTCAGACTCCCACACATAATCATAAAAAATGATATCGCAGGTTGGCTACTCAACACCAACTCCATCTAGAACTTGATCCTCATGAACATCACAAGAGAGATCGAAGACAGATGAACACAACACACCAAAATCTAGAGGATCAGATGGACCGAAGGATGAAGGATGAGAAGATATCACTTCAACGCAGTCATCAAGGTTATAGTCCAAATTTGCATAGATATTCTGAGTAAGTGGGGTAGGAGGAGATGGTGATGGATCAACAAGTGAACTCACAACTTCTCCCACCTCAACCTGCAGAGCTAGAGATGTTTGATGAGAAGGGGACGAAGGGTCACTTAGGAAAACAACCTTGTCTGTCTCATATTGAGAATCTCTAACATTGAGGTATGTTGGAATAGGTTCAAAATATTCTAACTCATGTGGATTTTCATAAACATGAACAAGATATTGAAATATTTCATCCAAGAATTCCCAGTCAACTTCATCTTCAGGAAATTCAAAACAGTAATGAAGAAAATGATCATGAAAATATTGAAGAGATTCATCAAGTGATTTTCACAATTTTAAAATTTTGTTATTAAGGTCTTTATGGTCATAAAGAATGAAAGCACAACATGATTCACCAAAAAACTACTTGAAAGAGTGTATAGAGGCTGTAGGCAATGTGTGACACCATTGCTTTGCACACCCTTCAAACGTGAGAGCAAACAAACCACATGAAACATCCTCATACTGGATGTCATGCCTGTCATAGAAACCAAGAAAATCAACTTGTTTGCTTGAGAAAGGTTATTCCACCCTTGTCATTGAACTTAATTCTGGACAAGTCATTAAAAATGCTCTTCGACACTTCGAAATGTGCAAAGTGAGAAAAACATGTCATGGTTATGATTTGGAAAGAAGTCATGAAATGTTGGCAGAAATTCAAAACAAAATTCAAGGGCTCAGCTTGTCATGTGGCCCTCCTTCTATCTCTAGAAATGTTGAGGGTGCTGGACCTGCCAACATTCATGGGATCTCCTCAATATGAAGTCCCAACTAGACCTCACACTGTTTGGAGTAGGAGTCTCAGCAGTGGATGATAGTTGAATGCCTTAACTACGGTAGTGTGCAAAGATAAGTATGATAAATGTGGGTGAGAGAAAGTGCGTGACCATGTGGAGAGTCAAGTGCAATGCATGAATGTTCTAACCAGGGAAAATTTTAAGAACCACCCTAAATTTATATGTAAAATAAATGGGTGAATCCCCATGATACATAAGAAAAATGGGAGGAAATTTTATCAATAATATAATATGTATATATAATTTTTTTGGCAAATCTCTCACCAGATTATATTATCTTGTAAAGTCATGGAAAATCTTTCACTGAATTATAAAATCTTGTAAGATCTTGGCAAATCTTTCACTAAATAATAAAACATTGTGAAGTCTTGGCGAATGTTTTGTTAAAGTATGAAACCATATATGATAATAGGAAAACATATTCATTAAACTATAATATACTAACATACATGTTTGGAAAAAAGAAACATAATTTTTTATTCCTACAAACAATGTTGCAAGTTTTAGTGGTCATGTTTGTTAAGGTTCTTACTTTACACTCTTTCATATCCTTCTATTAGTTTTGACAATATTCCACAACAAAGTTCTTGTAGGTGTTCATCTTGACCACCATTTCTGTCAAGGTAGGTGAGATTAATATTTCTCCACCACTTTTGTCAAGCTATGAAATATCTTTCTTATTCCATAGACTCCAACTATGAGATACAAAAAAAAAAAAAAAACACATCAATCAAATTTCTTTCTTATTCCATAGACTCCAACTGTGAGATAAAAAAACACATCAAGTTTGTTTACCCCAACATGCCAACAAGTAGAAAGCCCAAACTATATAATATAAGAAAGTAGTAGGTATCACAAAGGCCTGAAGGGGATCTAATGGAAAGAAGTGACCATTGTCAGAAGCCTTCCAATCTATAAATAAATATATAAATGTAGATTTATTATTATTTTAATTGGAAATCTTCAATTAAATAATAAAATTTAATTACGTCTCTCCCAATCTAAATTGCTTATTAGCATAATTCACTACCTTCATACGTCTTGCATTTTTTAACAACATTGTAACATGTGGATTAATTTCCTTTTTGGTGCACAATCTTCGCCTTTTAGGACAATATAGTGAAGTGGTCCAACCCCTACAGATCATTACGACAAACAGAGAATACAGAGAAGATAAAAGGTTGTAGAAACCAACATATTTTTCAAACAACTAATCGAACATCAATACCTTAAATTTTTCATGAAGATATCATATTGAGAACGTTTGAAAAATGGTGGGAAATCTAGGCAACGACTATCTCTCTTCTGTGAGGGTGATGCAGAAAGAGTGATAAGATTTCACTGCTTTGATTTTCTTTGTTAAATCAAAAAACCAATATTAATGGAGATATTGGTATTTTTTAATAAATTTTGTCAAGTGACTAAATGTAGCTTTAACCATTCACCTTAAGATGTTTTTTACAATACAATTTCCTAAAACTATTTAATATCTTAATTATCATAAAAACCAACCTATATCCATATTAACTCCACATCTACCACTTTTAGAGGGATGAAATCTATTTATCCCTCTTAGCACTTGGTAGACGTGAAATTAAGATGGATCTACGCTGATAGAATTTCCCCTTTAAATAGTCTATGCTCACGTGAATACCCTAGTATTACCATGGGTCAATACCATGGATTATCATAAACCTGGAGCTTAAAAACTACTATTAGTAATTTATAGAAATTAGTTAAAATTAATAATTGATTTTTATTTTATTTTTTTATGATAGAATTTCCCCTTCAAATAGTCTATGCTCACATGAATACCATGATATTACCATACCATGGGTTATCATAAACTTGGAGCTTAAAAATTACTATTAGTAATTTATAAAAATTAATAAAATTAATAATTGATTTTTATTTTATTTTTTTATTTTAACCTAGTTAAAATGTTTAAGTGGCATTAAATTACAAGATCCATTTTTACTCTTGATCTACCAAGCCCCTACAGGGATCAAATATTTTTTCACTCTATGCTAGTTTGCATATCACGATATTTGATCCCTCTTGGGGCTTAGTAGATCCAGAGTAAAGATGGATCTATGCTGTTTTAATTCCCCCCCTTTAAATAGGCTACATTCCATGTGAATACTAAGGGTCAATACCATGTGCCATATTTATTTTTATTAATACTAATATTAGGGTTAATAATGTTTTTTTGCATGGTATTAATAATAATTTGGCCCATGGTATTTGACCCATAGGCTTCACTTAAATATAACGCATTTTTTGAGTGTTAGTAAATATAAGGTGACTTATGGAGGAAATATAAAAAATGTTTTATTTATTTACCATACCTCTCTTTTATTTATATTTTTATTAATTTACCATACCTGTTTTATAAAAATGGTATTTGGCCCATAGGATTCACTTAAATAAAACCTCTTTTTTGAGCCTTCTTAAATAGAAAGAGGGTTATGGAATAAATATAAAAAGAAGTTTATTTATTTACCATGCCTATAGTTTATTTATATTTTTATTTATTTACAATACCTTTAGAGTAAGTATAAAAAGAGGTTTTATTTATTTACCATACCTCCACTTTATTTATATTTTTATTTATTTACACCCTTGCGTGTTCCTAAATATAAGGTGACTTATGGAGTAAATATAAAAAAATGTTTTATTTATTTACCATACCTCTTATTTATTTATATTTTTATTAATTTACCATACCTCTTTTATAAATATGGTATTTGGCCCATAGGATTCACTTAAAGAAACTTCTTTTTTGAGCATTCTTAAATAGAAAGTGGGTTATGGACTAAATATAAAAAAGAGGTTTTATTTATTTACCATATCTCTAGTTTATTTATATTTCTATTTATTTAACATACCTTTGGAGTAAGTATAAAAAGAGGTTTTATTTATTTACCATACCTCCATGTTATTTATATTTTTATTTATTGGGATCAAATATAACCTCCCAAACCAGGGGAAAATATCAAAATTCAGCGATTTTAAGGGAATACGATTTCCCAAAGCCAGTGAATCGGGCCAAATGAAGGTTCGGTTAGTTTATCCGCCCATTTTTTATTTGGGCTAAAATCAAAAAATTAATTATTTTTTAAATAAAATTGGGGCTAACTATATGAAAAGGGTTTTTAATAAAAAATTCACCCTCTTAAAATGTAAAAACCCTCAAATTTCACCTTTGGGCTATAATTCGCCCTTAAAATTTACCATGGTTCTAACACACGAAGGAGAAAAGAGAATGCACCCCTTGGAAGCATGTAATAGTACATAGCTTGAAAGGAACACATGAGCGAAATGACATCACAAGCTAAAATGTAGAATAGTCCACAAGTTAAAGTGATGAGTTAATCCAACAACAAGCATTCAACAAGATTCGTTAAATGCATACAAAGTAGTTCATAAGCATATATGTAAGTTAAATAACATACATAGTCAATACAACAAGATTAGTCCTACTATGTTAACAACATATGCATGAAAGCATTTTGTCTCTAATTTTATTATTATAAGTAAAAGTTCCATCCATACATACACCATTGACAACCACTAGCCCTAATAGTGGAACATTACAATCAAGAACACCTACTCCTCCAAATAAGTATAGTCACTCTATGCTATGGAGAAGCCAAGGCTCTTCACAATACTCCCAAGCTTTTTCTAAGCCTAATCCTAGCCAACATATTGTCTCCCAGAAGCCCGTTACATGATTTATGAGGTTCTATTTATAACAAGAGGGGTGTGACTCTTCAACTCCCCCTTTGTGACCTTTGGACTACCCTCATCACTCTTCAACTTCTTCACTAAATGACACATTACATTACATGGTGACTTTTCATATTCCAATATTGACACTTGGAATTTCACTTAAAATATAATTACAAATAATATTACATTTGCCACATGTACCCATATAATACAAAATAGGGTAAAGACAGCCTAACAAGATAAAACACTATGATTTTGAAGCTTGGGGAAAGTCCAGCTCAACAACGTCCACTCTCAATTTCTCGGTCACATATTGGTGCCAAGCTTGCTATTCTATGATGGTATCCTCAAACTACTTGACAGTGTCTTTCTGGAAGTGAACTCTAGCCTCCATCGCATCTAGGTACACTGTCTTGGATCCTGTGTCCAACTCATTCAGAAGCATGAGCAACATTGTCTTCACCTTGATAGGACCACTAATGTACTTCTACATGTTGTGTGTCTTTAGCTTTAAGTCTTCCCTCGTGGTTTCCTTTCTTAGCTACTCCAAGTATTGATCGATCTCTAGCCAAACCCAGTTCTTAGGTTTAGCATCAATGAGGGAACCAATTGATGGGATCTGGTGCTTTCTCACCATGACATCCAAACTACTGTATAACCACACATATGAGGCTTGTGTGCTACTGATGAATGAGGTGAGCTTCTCATTTTTCTGACTAAACATTCAGACCTTCACTTTCTCCAGCTCTGCCTGTGGCTTCATATATTCACTAAGTCAAGCGGGGCCACTTTGTATCGCATTGTCCACTCTTGTACATGGGCGATGGTAGCATGTATGTTTTTGAGAGTTTTATAAAACACTTTGCTCCACTACTATAGGTCATGTAAATGGACCACTGCCTTATGCATGGTGACAAATTCGTCATATAGCTTCTGCATGGTGTCTCCAATTGATGATACTTCAGTAAGTATCGCTTTCCTCATCTCCCCCAATGCAGAAACTGCATTCTGTGTTGTTGCTCGAAGTTGTTCTACCTCTTGCCTAGCAACCTAGAAGTCCTTTGCTAGTTTCTCATTCTCATCTCTCAGATACTTAACATTTGAGCTTGTTTCTCCTACATAGGCCAAGCTAGGTTTGACAATGATAGTTGCATGCTTCATGGAGTCCAACACTCTCACCATTTCTTTGATGAATGCAAGTGATGCATGATCATCCGGAAAGTATTTCCTCCACGCCTGTACAATCCACTTTCAGAATTCATCAAATGATAGATTGTACACATCCATGAACGGATCGTCATCAAGGAGAAAAACATCTCCTTGCTTTCTCATCACTAGATCTACTAATGGAGGTGGTGGAGACTAAGGGATGACCTATGGTGTTGTAGGCATCAGTTCCACATCATCATGCTCCTGTTCCAACTCCATGTCTGTCACTTCAATCAATTGCTCAATTTGGTGAGAAAGCTCCCAATCCTTCATCTGCTCACCTTCCTCTTCTGTTGTTGGCTATTCCAACTCTTCAACCTGTATTGACGTTGTTTCCTCTGTCATCACGCCTTGCCTTTATTCTTCTTCCTTCTTCTGCTTCTCTTTTCATTCTCTCCTCCTCAACTCTTGTTCTTCCTTCAACTTCTTCTCCATCTCCTGCAACTTTAGTTCTACTTCTTACAACCTCTTCTTTACTCTCTTCCTCCGCTCTGCTCCCTTGATCCATTGCTCTCTCTTTGCTTCTACTGCCAAAGATGCCTTCTCAAGGATAAGATCTACCTTCATTTTTCAAATTTTCTCTCCCTCTTGATTGTCAGCAATCTTCCTCTTTCCCTTGAACTGCATTGGATTGTTGCATTTTTCTATTGTTGTTGTTTCTTTTGGATTTGCTTTTGTATTTAGAGAAGCCTTCCAAGTTCTTGCTGTACTGAATGACACATAAGTCTGGAGGCATTGTAGCATTACCTCCAAGGGTCCTCCTCTCAGAAATGAAACGTCTCGTTGATCCACAGAAAGTAAAATCTCATACAGTGGTCCTTGCAAATACTCTGAGGATCATGCCTATTAAAGTCCTTGGTGCCAAAATCGAATTTCACTATGTCCTTAGCCTCAGAATCTACATCTTTTAAGATCTTAATATCGTATAATCTGATCCACAAAGGAAGAGTGAGCCATGGAGCTTTCTTGTTCCTATGCACTCTTGCCGACAACCCTGTAGCGAGGTGGTATGATACTTCTTGCATGATTAGTTTATCAGTGGCATGCCTTGGTAACACATGCACATGCTTATCTCTGCTGGACACTCTGATGAAGATACCACCTGGTGAGGCATACTAATCTGCAATGTCTACTATCACCTCCATTGCTTCTTAGGACATGCAAGGTGGATCTTGCTCAAAGATAAGCTTGTATAACGGGATGATAAGATGGCCAATTAGCCTTGCCATCACTCCTCAATAACTGCATTCAGAAAGAAACTTGCAATAGATGTTCACGAAAATATCTTGTGTTGTCCATGTCCAATTCATGCCATGGAACTGTTGATGTGCACAGATTGCATCTAGTAAGTATGCGGACATATAAAACCTTTCTTGCTCATTATTAGGCAGATTCCTAGCCTTAACTACATGGGAATTCAATTATTGAGCCAACATATCCAACTAGTTAAATGGCCTCCCATCATTCACCAATTGTTTCAGTAAGACTTCCCACCATTAAGGGAAGGTTTTTGTGCTCTCTTGACCATATAATATGTAGCAATGTATGATTAATAAATGAGAAGTCTTCCTAAGGTACTTCATCTTGTAAACATGGGTGGGTGTCTGTCTAAACTTCGATGGCTCTTTCAGTTAGCGCTTGACAATGTATCTTGTGTTCACATAGCAATGGGTGGCATAGAAGAGTGATTCCATGCACTTCACCTCGTTGGAAAAATGATACATCTACTAAAATTCTTCTGCCCTGAAGGTGGCAAGACTTTTCCTATTGGCACTAATCAATGTCATAGTCTATTCAACTGTATGTGAGACAATACGGCTAATGATGTCCCCACATGGGAAGGCAAGATACCTGCGTGAAACCTTTTATTACCCTTATTGCTGGATACAAACATATACATGTCGATCTTCCATATCTACCTCAAAGTATTTTGCAAATATATCTTTGATCTGCTGCCATGTTAGTGTTGTTCCCTTCTCAATAAACAACTAATTATCTGCATAAACTAGTAGATCAACTGATATCCACTCGACTACTTCCCCAGTAATACTCTTGATAGTTTCCTTTGATGCAGCTCTCTTAGATGCCATGTTAACTATGACTGTTAGAGAGATGCTCAACAACTGTTGTACCTGTGGGACATAAAGGACACTCATGGCAAGCAAATGTCAGTTTAAAAGAAAAATAACTTCAAGACAAGTTCAAGCAACAATTTGGGCTCTTGATGGGAAGGATTGTGTAGTTTTGTTTGATAGGGGTGACTAACTAACTGTGGGAACTGTGCACTGCGCAGTCCCAATAGCTAGTGTGGAACCTTGATGACTGGAATTGTGCAATGCATAGTTTAGTTTGGGCCAAGGCTAGGGAGAGATCACGCATTGTGTAGTCTCAGTGGCCAAGCTAGCAGACTGGCTCTTGGAACTATGTAGTGTGCAATTGGAGCAAGCCTAGGCTATGCTCTATGCAATTCCAGAGGCTAGGCTCGGAGCTTGAGTCTCTAGATTGCGTGGTGCAAGCTTGCAAGGTGAGATCTGGGCAAGGGGAACCTAGTTCTGCGCAAAGGAGTGTGAAAAACAAGAAGATCTAAGAGATGTCTTGATGATAAGTACAGATCTGACTAAGTGTAGATGCATGCATGTGAATCATGTGCAACAATCAATTAAATGGAAGGAAAATCAAGCATGTGAGGAGAGTCACCGCAATGGCGACCGTTGGTGCAAAAACAAGAAAACTCATGCGACACTTGGGAAAGGAAATCTATAACTTGAAACAAAACTTCTATAAGTTAAAACAAGTTTAAACACCAGCAACCATGCATAGAAACAAGTGAAACAACACTCACATAAGCCAAACAACAAAAAGTGATAGAAAAACTGGCAAAAGAAGTCAAAAACAAAACTCACCCGGAAAAGTGATGACGATCACACTGAAGGCTCCTTGATCTCCTTGGGAATGCTAGATCTCCAAGATCAAGTGTGCAAATGAGCTCTAGAAACATTGATTAAATAGATTTGGTCAAATTATGGTTTATGACGCACATGCCTAAAATCAAGGAAAAAGCGACACTTTTCAGAAGTTTCTAAAAATAGTGCAAGTTCCTCCTTCGAGATGCTAAAATTAGATCCCTATTTTTTAGGGATTTTTTTTTCTTTTTCTGGGGAAACTTGCCATGCACACTGCTGGGAAAGAGAACACAATTCCAGGAATTTTAAAACTTTCTAGCTCAGTGCACTGCGTAGTTTTCGAGCTCAGTGAGGGTTGCGCAATTTCTAGGCTTAGTGTTGGGCTTCCCCCTCATGACTACGCAATTTCTAAGCTCAAGGCTCACTGGCAGTTAGGACTACGCAATTCCCAATAGCAAGGCTAGTTTCCCTCAAGAATTGCGCAGTTTCTGGGGCAAGCCAAAAAATGTTGTGGGACCAAGTCAGGGGGATCAACTTGTGGGTTAAAAAATAAATTAAGTAATAAAACACAAGTCAAAATGAAAAGATAAGTCTCAGTCGAAGTATGAATACCTGGGACAGTGTGAGATGAGTTGTTGTGGTTAACAAGGAAGGCTCCAAAATTTAAGCATCAACAAAATTTTGGAGGGTGGTTGTAGCCGCTACAAAAGAAGGATAAAAAAGGTTCTTCAATCAGGAAAGAGGGAGAAAAAATCATATGTAAACACTATTCAAAAGAAGGCCATGCTGAATACTATTTTTGGAAACTTCATCATGAGTTGAGACCCAAAAATTTTAACAACAAGGAGAAAGAAAATACTACTACAAAAACTCAAAAAGATCTAGGATCTGATTCTAGAGATGAGACCAAAATTGTAGCCATGGGATTGAAAGGTAAAGATTATATTGGAAGTACTAGTTCTTCTAGCAAGCCCATTGAAACTCAAAATGAAAAAGAAAGAATTGAGCTTTTTTTATATTAGGGTCAAAACAAAACATAACAAAGTAGATACTCTGTTTGATAGTGCATACCAAGGAAACCTTATTTCAGAGCCCTTTGTCAAGAAACTAAATTTGGAAACCATTCCTCATCCTAAACCTTATCCTCTGGGTTGGGTATGTGACAATGCCAAATTGCAAGTGACAAGAAAATGCATACTTAAGTTTGACATCACTACAAATTTTATTGATGAGGTAGAACTTGATGTAGTACCACTTTATATATGCGGGATTCTTTGGGGAAGCCCATACTTATACGATAGGAAAGCCATATTTCATCGCCATGAGACCACGTATCATTTGTTTAAATATGGGATTGAGTATATTGTTAGAGAACATCGTAAGAAGTTGAATTTGTCTCTTATGAATGTTGGAAAAATGTAGAGGCTTGTAAATCCTAGTCAATATTTTGCATTGTTAATGATTAAACACAAAGATGTTGTGGAATCTAAAGCTTTCCAATGATGTGATGTAAAACTCAAACATGATTTAGTTGAGGTTGTTAACACATGTGATAAGATGTTTTAGGAGCTTGGCATGTTGCCTCCTAAAAGAGGAAAAGAACATGAAGATCAATTGCAGTAGGATGCATCACTTTTGAACATTGGTATGAACAAGATGCCATTGTTAGAGAATGAAGGGATCAAGAAGAAGATGAAAAATCTACTTGTGGGGCTCCAAATGTTTTGGATTTGAAGAAGGATGGTACATGACGATGGCGATCATGGTGTGTGGATTTTGGAGCTTTGAAAAAAAATCATGGTAAAGAATCATTCTCCTCTTCCTCACATTGATGTTTTGTTAAATAAATTGATGTTGTTTATTTCACTAAGTTGAACTTGCGATGTGGGTAGCATCAAATAAGACTTACTGAAGGTGATATATGGAAAACTGCTTTCAAGACAAAGGTAGCTTCGTTGCATGCTTTGACAAGGGGGGAACATGTCTCTCAATGGGGAGGTGAGCAACAGAATCCCTTCAATGCATTAAAAGGTAAAATCAGTACAACATCAATTTTTGCGTCATATCTTAATCAGCCATTACAAATTTAGTTGGTAAATCAGATGGTACAAGAACATTTGGTGAAGAGTTAAGCCAAGTACAAGGCTAGACATGATAAGCATCGTGTTGACCACAATTTTCAGATTGGAGATGAAGTAAGGCTTTGCATTAGCAAAGAAAAGCTTCAAAGTGAAAATAACTTGAGATTATATGAGCCTCCTTTGATTGCATATCAAGGAGAGAATGTTCAGATTCTTTCATTAGAATATTTCTCTCCTGAATATCTTGAAGAATTTCAACAAGATACTATCCTTGATAGGAGAACAAGAACTTCAAAATGAGGGAGTGTTACGGGAATAAGTACCCCAGGGCTTTGGGTTAGAATCCCAACAGAGCAAGAGTAATCTACAGCAAGAAACACGCATACAACTCAGGAAACATGCTTAAATAAACAAACTATGTAAGGATGAACATACTCGAATGTCCTTCGTTTGGGTAGTTCCAGTAGGGTTCGGAACCTCTGCAACTCCTGATGATCTTCGAATCTGCAAATCAACCAATGTAAACATACATAGCAGCATATAGATAAAGAATTTTAAAGAAATCAACTTTATATCATATAAGTAAGATTATTAGTTATACATCCAAATGACATTCATACATGAATTAAAACTACATTTGATGCATAAACAAGGTCAATCTCAGGAACAAGACAACGTTTCTTTTTATTATAGAAAACTATAATAAACACAAAAAGAGTTCACCTAAGTCTTCTTCTTCCAGCTCCAAGCAGAACCGTCCTCCGGATCCGTCTAGTCCTAGTCTTCAACAACCTCCTTCCATAACCAATACCATGATATCTCAAGCAAGTGGGAGAGTATCAACACTCAAGGAAACAAGGGTTTCCTAAATGTGGGGAAGTGCTTGAAGCACAGGGATACTTCAGACTTGGTCAGGGGATAATCTTAGTATAGTAATTCTATCTCTTCTCTCCTCCTTAAGGCCTTCTCATAGAAGTCTATTTATACTTCTCCCAATTAGTTCTTTAGTTGGGAAACAGTTGGGCCACTGGCACTAAGAGGTAATCAACAAGAAAAACCCGTGAACTCCACCCATAGTTAAGGAAATTTAATTTTTTTAAGTGTTTTAACACATATACGCGGGTTGGGTATTGACTAACCCGTGTGTACATGCTTTTATCACAGGGCAAAGTAGCGTACAGGGAGTAAAACATTGTTTATAAAATATTTATACCAAATCTTGAAGGAGGGGTTGCCCTAGGCCATAAACCAAGCATCACAAATACCAAGGGTGATATTTGGAGCTATAACATATGCCCCCTAATATATGAGGTCAGAAGGGGTACATGATGGTCGAAATGTATTAAGTATATGGAAAGGATACCTGTCGAAATTGAGAAGGACTTCACCAGATTTTAGCCTACCAAGCCATCAAAAGAAGATTAGAAAGAAACAACAGTCTGAGGTGGGCACACCCATGCTCAGAGAAAGTAAAGCATGTCCACATATCAAGTACAAGCGGATCCACTATGTATACAAGTATAAAGAACTGAAAGTACATAATGGATCATCTGATCGTGATCGAATAAGTACATGTTTGGATATCACATATAAGAAGATGATCAATGAAGCTGAAAGATGAAGCTAATCACTGTTGTCAAAAAAATGATCCCAATAGTACCAAATGAACATGATGGAATAAGATGATACTACATCACAACTCGGATGCCAACATATATGATGTTGTTGTGAAGGACTGCAACATATAATGTGGAATGGTGTCGACTAGAAGTAATAGGAGAAAATGACAAGTGAAACACAGAATGTTGATGCAACCCGAGTTCTTCACCGACCATCGTGGTACATTTCTACACAATGGGAATAAATGATCTGAAGTCAACCATGTGAGAAATCGTTTGATTACGAGTCATTGATGTATATCGTTAACAAGCACGAGACTACTCACTGATAATGATAATGAGAGTCAAGGTTTCCCATTGTCGATAGTGAAGGAATCTGCCACTGATGACTGCAAACCCCAAGGTACTACCAAATAGACTCTAGATCTTTGTCCCAGAGCAATGGGCCATAGTCGATAGGAAAAGATCCGCTAGAAGGAAGGAATTAAGGCATCCTTCATCAATCTAGCACGAGTGTAACTCGTAGGCCAATAATGTGGAAGGAATCGGACAAAAAAAACATGTAGTAACCCAACCGAAGCACTTTTTCGGCGTACACAAGATGTAGCTAGCGCACGATAGAAACCCTCTAACCCAACCAATAATGAAAGCTGACACAGAGGCAAGGAATCCACCAATAGGGTCAAATGGAAACCAAGGCACTGCACGAATCCCAATGTGTGATAATGAAAGTTGATGTTAAACACAAGGAAAACCACTCAGTCAAAGACCCATGATACTGATCAATGTTGAGCACAAGGTAACCTATCGATAATAAAAATAGGGCCAGGGTGCGGCTCTAGGCCTACCCTTAGAGCAATATGTCATCGTCAATAAGGACAAGACCTGCCAGTAAGAAGTCAATGGAGACCTTCTCAAATTGGCACGAGAAAAGGACCAATATAACTGATGTGCTGAAAAACATGACACTGACAACCAGGGATGGATGACTGAAAAATAGGTCAACGGACACTGCAGAGAGGCCGACTCAGGTTTACTTCCCTTGAATAAAAGCATGACTCAATGATGACTATGTGGAAGCATATGATAACTCTGTATAAGTTTGTCATGCAAGAGGCACGAGAGAACTCTCCATATGATTGGAAGAGATAACCAATCAAAGGAGAACTGACTAAATAACAAGGTTAAGGCATACCTAAGTCAAACTAAATCCCGCCCAAAATGGAGGAGATAATTTCTTTTGAGTGCTTTGTTCAAGGCCGACACAACTGACTGTAGCTGCCAACAATATATGGAAATGTTGTTCTATTCCCGCTCTTTTTGGAATATATAATTTTTTTGTATTTTTCTTTAAGCTAGAAAAAGAATAAAAGAATGCTATAGTACAATTGAAAGAATGAGTGTCAGTGAAATAGATGATCTAGTTCTTGGGATGTGAATAATCCTATGCTCAATGCAGGGAGGTGAAACTGGTCAAGAAACTCAAAGGGATGTTCCTTCCACGGGTCAAAGGGTGTGTCAAGTTGCAGAATCTAAGTGATTGCCTGGTTGCGTTTGCATAAGACATGGTCAAATAAGTGGCTTAAACATGAGTTCAAGTGAAGCTGGCTCAAGGCCAAAAGGTGAAAATAGTCAAAATGCAATGCAGCAGTACAACTCAACATAAAGGAGCCTCTAGGGTATAAGGCTAGAATGAAGCGAAGAAGCAAAGGGAAATGATTCTTCAACGCACAAGTCATGGTGGGACTAAAGAGGACTCCCGAGCCTACTCAATATAACAACATGGGAAACAAATGTCACTGAGGTTCTCACTGCGATGCCCGTGTAAAGGATGGCTCTACCATCGTGTCATGATTTAAAAATTGGCAAGTGAACATGATTTACTAACCAAGACACGATGGGATTGACCCTATGGCAAGTGTATCGACAAATGGAGGCTAGTATGCAAGATGCAATGAAATAATGGTTTCCCTAACCTATATGCCAGTGAGTAAATGATACCTGCTATGACGGTCAATGGTAATGGAACCAATATGAAATCTCGAAGAAACGTCCAAAATACCCTTAAAAAACAACCTATTCTCGATAATCCAAGCTCACAGATTCATCAGACGAAAAAAATCAAGATTTGAAAAAATTTGACAATTTCAAAGCTATAAAATGACCTTTTGACTCACCATTTGTGCCATTTGTGTTGAGAACAAAAGCTGTGGAGAAAAAAGAGCAAACTTTCCCCCCAAAGAATTGGACTGTTCAAATTGGATCAAAATCATCAGGTAACCATCAATTCAAGATTGCATTACTTTGTGATTTCTTTTAGAAATTTTTATTAAGGTTTGACCATAGGAATTTATGTTAAAAATTTCAACTCGGCGTATAAGCGGGTTGGATTTTATCAACCCACATATACGACAGCCCTACATGCGACTGCGTGTAAAAGGAACCCGCATATAGGCATTTTTAAATTTAAATACAAAAATCTAACCGTGGAAACTGAGTATTTTCAGGATGAAAATCACATGGAGAGAGAGGGAGCATACTACAATTGATAATGAAGTTATGAATGATCAACAGGCATTATATGCATTGACGGGATGTGGCTTGTTGAAATTTTTCAAAATGCCCAACATGAAATCCAACACTCATCTGCTTGAAATGCTAATCCACTATTGGAGTGTCGAAGATGATGCATTTATGATTGATCAGATGCCTTTGCGGATAGAGGTGGAGGATATTTACTTTATCACTAGTCTCTCTTGGAGAGGAGAAGTTGTGCATTCGACAGGCAGGACACGAGATAGTCTTTCAGTAGAAGACTACATACACATATATTGTCCTGGGCATCCAGAAAAAATTGAAAGTCGGATTCCAATCAAACATGTGGAGAGCTTATCCCTAAGGATTCTACTCTTCGAACCATAGCCAGGATAAATGGATCAGCCTCATTGCACCAAGCTTCACTAGTATCCATGAGCTTGGCCATGGAGTGCCTCACCACTGTTTTTGATTGGTGTACACCTCTTCTTACCAATATGAATAGCCAGTTGTCCTCTATTTAGAAAGGGCAAATCAAAAATTTTGGATATGGGACTATTTTAGGCTCCTTATTCTTCGAGAAGGTGCCTGGGCTATATCCCAAGGTATTAGTCTCTATCAGCATTCCCCAAGATCCTCAGATGGGTAGGTGGGCCAATTTGATGAAACGCTTTGGAGGCAGGGACGTGCTGAGGACTACTTTTGATGATGAGTTTTTCGCTTGGTGGGAACAACAAATCATCACTGTGGACGACTATCCCTATAATGGTATGGACTTCCAAGGAGATCCAGACTTGGTGTTGCCACCAAACACAGCATGGTGAGAGATAGGTAATAATTTTTTAAGTTTTTATCAATTTTTAAGATTTTTTTATGTTTTTTTTCTAAATATGAAAATGAACTTAGAAATATTTTTGATGGGATTAAAAAACTAGCATAAATATCATGTTCCAGGTGTGGGTCCAGTAAGACCAGATGGATTCCCACAGCACAGGCGTCGCAGAAGAGGTGCCTAAGAGGTGGTTGGTGAGACATAGATGGTCTTATATGCAATCCAAAGAAACTTGGTGAGATTGACTCACTAGGTACCGATGGTAGCCATAGAGGACCTACCTGAGGAGATGCAGCGTCGCGTGGTAGGAGTACCACGGGACTGGGTCCGCATACTTCAGTGTGTGGCCAATGCAGTAGTTACCTTCTTAGCCGCTCATCCTGAGCCAGGTCGATAGATAGACTGGACATGATTATGGGCATTTAGTCCCGATTTTGTATATTATTTTTGAACACTTTATGTACACACGGGCATTTTTATGAGATATATATATATATATATATACAATTCCAAATTTTTGATGTTTGTTTTTAACTTGATGAATGATTGATATGCCAATCTAATGCTTGATTAGCGATAGAATCCGCTAATGAATTTTCAGATCGTGGAATGTGCAAATAAGTAATATAAACAAATGACCATTGCAACACTCTCACTCTCAAAAATTGGCGATATAAATAAGGATCTTGAACCTGATAAATGTTATTTAATTGTGACACTACCAGCTGTGAGTCAAGATACACTACCAACGAATCAATTCCATAAGAAATAGCTTCGGATAGTAAATTAATAATGACAGTATATTCGGCAATATTATTTGAAGCAAAACCAATACATACTCCCCTTGACACCATCAACTGACCAGATGGATAATAAATCACCCAAGCTACGGAAGTGAGATTCCGAGTGTGCCAACTAGCACCATCGGCGAATCCGAAATAGACCAAGTCATCCATCAACACCTACCAAAGCAGATCAAAAAAGTGTCGATATCACAAAAATTCCTGACAAAATATGTATAAAAATACAAAATATACAAAGAAGTCATTTCTTGGTTGTAACCTAAGCAAAATACTTCTTGAGGTAGAGCTCATTTCGGGGCTCCGCCAACTTGTTCCCTTCAAAATCGACTAATTCATAAGCCCCTTTTCCTAAAACTCATTTTACTATAAAGGGACCATGCCACATAGACTTGAATTTCCCTGCCCCCAAAGCATCTTTATCTTTGTCATAGACCAAGACAAGGTTGCCTTCAAAAAAGACCCTAGGATGGACAACTTTATCATACTGAGTTTTAACCCTTTTCTTATGGGCTTTGTTTATTATGGCAGCATCTCGGCGCTACTAATCGAGATGTTCCAAATGAATGAGGTGCTCTTCGAGACTAGAGGTCTCTGGAAGAAGCTCAATAGCTAGCTTAAGGGATGGAGTTCCGCATTCAATAGGAAAACTAGATTCCATCCCGTAAACTAACTGAAAAGGTGTAAAACCAGGGACAATATTTACCGAGGTTTTGTATGCCCAAAGAGCCGAGTACAACATGATGTGCCAATTGGAGTGATTTTTGTCAATTTTCCTTTGTAGGATCATCTTGAGGGAATTATTCACGGCTTCAACTTACCCATTGGACTGAGGATAATATGGAGACGAATGCTCCTGCCAGAAGCTCAACTTAAGAGACAATTTGGTCATCAGTTGGTTCTGGAAATGACTGCCATAGTCAGTGACAATATCTCTCGGGATATCGAAACATGAAATAATATGATTGAAGAGGAACAATGCTATTTTTTCACTATCATTTTTATAAGTAGGCATGGCCTCAGCCCACTTCATAAAGTAGTCTACGGCCACTATAATGTACTTGTGATTCGTTACTGAACGCAGATTACAAGTGGTAAAGTCAATGCCCCACTTTATAAAAGGATCGACAGTCATAACAGGGAAAAGAGGAGTTAGATGCATGCACATATTCCGAGTATATAATTGACAAGGGTGGCAACATTTGACTGCCTCAATACAATATTTGAAAATTGAAGGCCAAAAGTAGCCAGCATGCAAGATTTTCTAGGTTGTTGCAAGCCCTGATAGATGACCACCACAAGCTCCACTGTGGAAATCATTGAGTACAAAATCTACTTCTTCCAAAGTTAAACAACACCTAAGGATTGAATCAACCCCTCAGCGATATAATGTATCACCAATGATAGCATAGTTCTTAGCAAGGTGACGTAATTTTTTACGTTCATCCTTGGAGGAAGCAGGGGGAACTTTGAAGTCTGGAGATAAATGATGATATCTCCATACCACTGATCTTGTGAAGAGATGAGGAATAGATGTTCATCTGGGAAAATTTCCTCATAAACAATATCTTCTTCACAAGGCAGCTCAAAAATTAATTCTGCAAAAACCAATGACTTCTTAGACTTGGCTAACAAGAACTCAAGATCAAATTCTTGTAAAATAACAATCCATCAATTGTATTTGCCCCCAATCACTCGCCTACTAAGGACAAATTGAAAAGGATTGACCGCCACTAAGACGATGTTTTGCGTAGCAGAATATAATGACGAAGCCACTGGACAACATGGACAGCTGCCAAGGCCAATTTCTCAACCGGAGAATAGCATAGTTCAGGGCCTACCAAGCCTCAACTCAAGTAGTAAATCACATGCTCCATGGGAGCAAGATTTTCCTGAACCACAACCATACCTGTGGTTGATTCTATCACTGCAAGATATAAAAGGAAATATCTACCATAATCCGATGGACTCAAAAGTGGCACAAAGATTAATGCCTACTTCAAGGCATCAAAAGATCGTTGCACAAAGTCGTCCCATAAAAATGGAACTCCTTTCTTCAGCAAATGCATAAATCCTTTAGTTATCTCAGCATAGTTTGCTATAAACCATCTCAAGAAATTTGCCTTTCCTTGGAGACTTTGAAGTTGTCGGATGGAAGACAGGGAGGCAACTAAATTATTGCCTCAACCTTGAAGGGATCAACTCAAATCCCTTCAATTGATACAATGAACCCTAATAACTGACCAGATGTAACCGCAAAAACTCACTTATTCGAATTCAACCGGATCTTGTAAAATCAACATCTCTCAAAAACTAATCGAAGGTGATAGGGATGATCGATTCTCTTTTGAGAACGAGTAGCTAAATCATCCAAGTATACTTTGATGACATGCTTGATGTCGTGGAAAGCGTAAGACATGGCCTGCTGAAACATAGCTCCAGCATTTTTAAGACCAAAAGGCATCTTTTTGTATGCAAAGGTACCCCAGGGACAAATGAAAGCTATCTTATGCTGGTCTTCTGGACGGATAGATATTTGATTATAACCATAGAATTCATACATGAATGAAAAAATCTCATTACCCACACATTCATCAATTATCTTATTGATAAACGGTGTGGGGTAATTTTCTTTCAGACAAGCTTTGTTCAAATCCCTAAAGTCAATGCACACTCGGATCGTTCCTTGTTTTTTATCAACTGGGACTAGATTAGAAACCCACTCCGTTAGAGGAACAGGGTATATGAAACCTACCTTGAGTAGCTTTTCTACTTCAGCTTTAATAGCTATTGCTTTCCTAGGATTGACCGGCCGAAGCTTCTGACGAATCGGCTTGGCATTTTCATAGGTCTTGATCTCATGCTAAACGATGGAATACCAGGAATTTCTTCATAAGACCAAGTGAATACATCCTGAAACTCTTTAAATAGGTTGGTGTAAATTTGAATCTCTTCAGGGGAATAATCAACTCTGATGAAGACATTTTCTATCGCGTTAGGGTTCCTAGAGATGTTTATCGGTACAGTTTTTGAAATAACCGACATATTACCTTTGGCATGTATGTGCGCTGGATCCAAAGGGTTTGAAACCGTACAGACATCATTAGTAAGCAGATTGGAGAACCTGGCTTCAACTTCATGCAATGGAGGAAGAAAATATGAATGATGATGTAAATCTTCCCACGGTCGATCTACACCTGTCATTGCTTATAAAATTGCTTCCTCAGATGGTAAAATCGTATCTAAGGAATCCATAGCAGAAGTAGAGTCAAGCGTCCAAGCTGGAGCCACATCACCATCTAACTCCTCCTTTGAAAAAGGAGTAAGATAGTTGTCTACAGAGTTAACGATCAATTGATATCTAAGCTCTACTACAGACATAGGGAATGCCATTCTACTATCCTACCCTTCACCTATTGTGGTTGTAGGCGGAGGTAAGGTCCAAGGGTCTGAAAAATAATGAGTTCAAAAGAACTTTTCCCATGAAGACTCCTTGGAGGACGAAATGGCATTGATTCTAGCTATAGGAGTGGGAAGATCAAATATACCCATCAATGAAGAGTACATCCCAACTCCTAAATTCTCGATAGGTTGACGGGGGTTATCGACCAATGGAACCGTAGAATCTGAAGTTGCACAAGGATCACCTAGAGAATAATCCAATTGATCAACTTTAACAATTCTCCCCTCATGAGGAAAACAGAGGATGCGGAATAAATATGACACTATGGCATCCATTTCATAAATCCAATTCCTTCCTAAGAGGAGATTGTAATCTAGGTTGGCATCAACGATTTCTACTTCGATATTAACGACCTTTCCTCCAACACATATAGGAAAGGCTGGGATAATCCCGTGTGGCCTATGAGAATGTCCGTCAAATGCTGTCAAGAGAGTGGGTGAAGGAACAACTGAAGGTGATCCAATGGCCTTCCAACATGACATAGAAATTACGCATGTGGAAGCTCCCTCATCTATAACTATTCGAAAAATATTAGTTTTCTGGTAAGTAGACTTTATTTGAAAAGCCATATGGTGAGGAAGTCTCTTTTTGACATTGAGCATATCAAAAGTGAGCACTAAAGAATTTTTTTGATCTACTGCCCCAATCACTGAAAGCAAAGCACTTTGCTGAGCAAGACACGACTAGAGTACCTCTAAACCAAACATAGTGCAAGGACTTTGAGCCATATCTTCTACAATCGAGTAGTTCCGGACTACCCTAACATTAGGGTTAATAGTCGCGCGCTTGGCATAACCTTTTGGTATCCGAGGTATAGACTCGACAGAGGGTCGCTCAATATGAAGTGGGTCCACAATTTCGGGAATAGATTTATCCTTAGATGTCTCTTCTTCACCATAATCACGTGACCATGTAGCCACATTGACATGAGAAATCATCATGAAAACATTTGAGGAACTGTTCCCTTCTTGGTTGCCCCCTGCAAAGGTACCAGGGTTTGAGTTTGCACCAGCAAGCGACTGCTGCCCTTGGGGGAAAGGGTTAGTTAAGACAGCTTGGGAGCTAGAAAACCCTTGCTGCACTAACAAGCGCTGAGCATCTTGAATTTTTGGGTAGAGATGAGTCAAATGATCTCCACTACATAACTTGCATGGAAATTTAACCCTTTTCTTAGACTCTTTTCTACCTTCACCAACACCGTTGTCGGGCTTGTTCGCATTACCCTTCCCTTCATGATTCTTATTTTTACCTCGTCCCTTCTTCTTCCCATCGGATTGTTGACTTCCTTTGGGGTTAAAGGTTTGAATGACGTTCATGGAAGAAGGTTGGGAAGGTGAAGGAGTAAACAGTGCAACCTAGTTAGAAGAAGCAGTTTGTAGAGACAACTGTTGTAATTGGTTCAAAAGGTTCACCGTATTTGCATCAACCAATCCAACTATACCATCAGTGTGAGGGCTTGGCTTCGGTTTGGCTACATCAACTGTGGATCTAGGAGCATCAGGTAAGATTTTCTGAAGAGTCCCAGACTGAGAATATATCAGTTCTAACTGTTGGGCGTGAAAGATAGCCTGCTCTTCCGAATAAATGTCGGACATAGAAACATCCTTGGAGATCTCGGGTTGTAATGATTTTAAAAACCATTCGAGACAGAATTCTGGTGGAATTTCGGCTTTGATAAGCCTTTTTCTCCATCTCCATTCCTGGATATGATCTGAAATGTGAGTAGTTGTGTCCTGATGAAAATTGGCCAAAAGCTCAGTTCTGGCTTCGTAACGGACAAGCAACTAAAAATGGTTTAAGAAAATGTTAGCCAAATTAGCAAAAGAAGTAAAGGTGCCCCCTGGCAACTCTTTATACCACTTAACCGCATTCTCGGTTAAGGTGCGCTAAAATAACCTCAACCTGATTGAATCATCGATCAGGGAGTTGGATGAGCACCAAAAATGGAACGTGGTTACATGGTCACCTGGGTATTCACCATTCTTCCCTTCGCATTTTGGAATATCCGATGGAAGTTTGGTTGGGGCCGGAGGCCAAGCCAGATTGTACCTAATTGGATCGTTTATCAACTTAGTTAAGTTTGGCAGATTAAGCGTGGCCAGAAAAGGAAGTCGTGAAGGACTTTGGGGATTCCACCCAGATTGGGTGGGGTTCCCAAAATTCTGAAAGAAATGACCTGGGTTTTGATAGGCACTAGGTTGCCCGAAGTAACTCATAGAACCTACTGGACCAAAAGGTGACCCTTGTGGTCCAGCGAAATTTAGAGTTTGACCAACTCCAGCCGAAAATCCTCCGTAAACGGTAAAGTTTCCCCCTAACAAAGTATTGTAAGGAGATGACAACCCCTGATAAGGGTTCCAAGCATTAGCTAAGGGTGGAAAACTTTGAAATGAATTAACCAAGGAATACGGCACGTTCCCTTGTTGGCCGAAAAACTGATTCCCAGTTCCTATCCCACTAACCACAGGGTTTGTCCAACTCTGAAAGGGATTACTGCCTTGACTTGTAAAAGGAAAAGGCATAGACCCTATTGTCAGATGGAATGTGGTATATGACCACTTCCAAATGGGAAACCCTAAAAATAAGTTGATCCACTCATCATGGATGTGGAGGCAGTTGATGGTATATTCAATGGAACTGAAGGAATACCTTGAGAGGGCATTCCAAAAGGGAAAAATCCAAAACTGGATGCATTAGCTTGAGAACTTCCACTCATCAACGGAATGGAAGTAGACCCAAATAAGGATGTGCTGGGAGTATTAGAAGGGATGGAAATAGTTCCTCCCCCTTGCACAGATATGGGAGTCTGCATGCTCGCAACACTCGTGGTGGATGCCATGCTTCTAGAAGTGGTCATCAAAGGGATAGATGTGTGTGGGCCTGGGCTTAGAGGCCTGTGAGTCGGAGTTCCAACGTATAGCAATACGTCTGGATGATCAAGAGGGAGAGGAGAATTTAGAGTTTCAACTGACTCTGAAAGCTCTTCTACTTCAATACTATCTTCTGACTGGAAGAGTACTCGAGAAAAAACTGGTGTGTTCCTCTCTAACTCTGTGGTAGTACCAGGTCTATCATGTGAACTAATACCCCCAAGTGGAGGATCAATCTCCAATGCGTCTGCTACCACTGGTTGAAACCCACTGGCAAAATCACTCCTATGCCTTCTGGTAGAAGGCTCTGGACTCATAGGTGAAAGCCTACGAAGTCTTCGAAACCGTCGAGATGGTCGGTCAACCACTTTGAATTATTTTTATAAGATCTACTTGAAGACTCAAGAAAATTAAAAGCTAGGCCGGCTAGGAGCACAACGCACACGCTAAAAATGTCCCTAAAGAAATCAGCAATCAAACAACTTCCAAGTATTTTTGCTCCGGGTGATTAGGACCGGACACCAAAATACAAGAAATTTAATAATAAGGGCCTTCCGAAAATAGACTGGGGTAATTACGCCCTAGGTATACTAGCGAAGGTATCAGAGGTAGTTACGCTAACCTCCAGACAACAACCTTTGCCAGTGCAAGCCCCCAAGCTTCGCAAGGGTTCCCTCCAGAAGTACTGCTGAACATGATGCAACGTCAACCTTAGGTGCCACAGGATTCCCCTCCACAACCACCTATGTAGATCCCTAGGATAGGCAACTAAAGACACCAACTCGTATAAGAAGCCGGGCAAAACAGTCGTGAGGTAAGATTCAACAAGTAAGAGAGGTGGTATCTCTCGTCCTTATCTTTATGAACCCTCGTGCTTAACTCCTAGTCACGGAGCTTTCCTAGTCTCCCTAACGCTATTGGATTTCACTCTTTAATCAGACTTCTATGTTTTACAATTTAGAGTGGCCTTGGAGAGTTTACTCTCCTCTTGCCTAATCCAAGGCCCTAAATAAACCTAAAACTTATTGGTGTATTATGATGGCAATAAAAAAAGTTCTAGTTTATTTTATTAAGCGCTTGATTTTAAGTGCTTGTTCTTTTAAGTCAAAGGGACAATATGGAAATGAAACCGATGGTGTTCGTATGACGCAAAAGAAATTAATGAAAAACTAACTTATATGAAATGCACTTGTTTGTTCTTTGATGAAAAGCAATTTCTACTTGGGTTCTAAGAAACTTCTATAAAGCAAAAACTTTTTCCTTTTCTTTTCTTATAACAGACTTCACACTCACAAAAACTAAAAAGACTATTGATGCTTTAATAATGCAAAACTACCCTAATGCAAGGTGTACATGATAATGCAAGATTGTAGATTACTCTAAAAAGCAATGAAAGCAATTGTTTAAAACTTTTACTAAGCCAACTTAAGTGTTTGAAAAGAATGCAAGTTTCAAATACAAATTTATCTCCAAATAAGAAAGGCAAATCTTGAAAAATCACTATTCACTTTCACAAAAAGCAAAGAAACCAAAATCAAACTCTGCAAAAGAAAGCAAAAACAATGTTTTTTAAGAAATTTTCTTTTTCAAAAAGCAATAAAAACAACTTTTCAAAAGCACTAAAAATGCCACCAAAGACACAAAGACCGAAAGCAAAGCACAAGGAAAATTTGTAAGTTACCAATTCAACATGAATGAAAACTTGAACAAAAAGGTCTTGACTTGCACTAAATGATCCAAAAGCAGCAAAAGAGCTTTGAGAAACTGACCAAGAAGTCAGGAAAGAAACACTTTCAAATTCATCAAAAAGAAACTTTCAAAAAGCAAGAAAAGGTGTAAGGCCACGAAATGATAGAAAGCAAAGCAAGTAGACCAATAATCAAGCTTGACACAAAGATTAAAAAAAATATGTTGTTCTGGAAGACCAAAACAATCAAGAACTTCGATAAGAAGTCTTGTGTGTTCAAACACAAATCATAAAACTCACTCAAAAGCAAACCTAGGCCAAAAATTTTCAAAGCAGAAGAGAATTCAAAACAGTAAGCTCACTGAATAATTAAATTCTAAAGATAGAAACTGACCACTCAGAAACCAAACAGACCAAGAAACAAATCTTTCTAGGCAGAAAGATTTGAAAAAAGCATGCAAAAAATGGTATACACAACTGTGTTCCAGCATAGGTGCATGTACACATGCTTCTGACAAAAGAAACTCACATATACGTGGTTTCACTTCATAGAAACAAGCGTGTGTACGCTACTGTAAATAGACAAAGGTGCGTATACTAAGTTTTGCAAGAAAAATAAAAAACAAGGCCTGATAAAAAAGATCAGACTTGAGGTCTAAGTTCCTACAGGAGCAGGCAATACTATCACAGCAAGCAAACCAAGAACTGAGCCCTAATTGACATTGAACAACCCAAACTAGGAATAACAAGATTGTTATCCCCAGTGGAGTCGCCAATTCTATTACGAGAATAACTACCCTAGGGCTTTGGGTTACAACCCCAAAATATTAAGAGTAATCTACAACAAGAAACACACATACAACTCAAGCAACATGCTTAAATAAACAAACTATGTAAGGATGAACATACCCGAATGTCCTTCATTTGGGTAGTTCCAGCAGGGTTCAGACCCTCTGCAACTCCTGATGATCTTCAAATCTGCAAATCAACCAATCCAAACATACATAACAACATATAGATAAAGCATTTTAATGAAATCAACTTTATATCATATAAGTAAGATGATTAGTTATACATCCAAATGACATTCATACATGAGTTACAACTACATCTGATGCATAAACAAGGTCAATCTCAGGAACAAGATATCGTTTCTTTGTATCGTAGAAAACTATAATAAACATGGAAAGAGTTCACCTAAGTCTTCTACTTCTGGCTCCAAGCAGAACTGTCCTCTGGATCCATCCAGTCCCAGTCTTCAACAGCCTCCTTCCATAACCAATACCATGATATCTCAAGCAAGTGGGAGAATATCAACACTCAAGGAAACAAGGGTTTCCTGAACTTGGGGAAGTGCTTGAAGCATAGGGATACTTCAGACTTGGTTAGGGGATAATCTCAGTATAGTAATTCTATCTCTTCTCTCCTCCTTAAGGCCTTCCCATAGAAGTCTATTTATACTTCTCCCAATTAGTTCTTTAGTTGGGAAACGGTTGGGCCACGGGAACTAGGAGATAAAACCCGTGAACTCCACCCATAGTTAAGGAAATTTAATTTTTTTTAAGTGTCTTAACACATATATGCAGGTTGGGTATTGACTAACCACGTGTACACGCTTTTATCATAGGGTAATGTAGCGTACAGGGAGTAAAACACTGTTTTTAAAATATTTGGACCAAGTCTGGAAGGAGGGGTTGCCCTAGGCCATAAACCAAGCATCACAAATACCAAGGGTGATATTTGGAGCTATAATAGGAAGCATGGAGTACCTTTGTGTGGGACTCAAAGGTACAAATCCAAGCAAGACCAATGTTGGAAATAATACTGGGGGGGGGTGAATAAGTATTAGCAAATCAATAACTTTTCCATTTCCATAATCAGATTCATATACGCTACTTTAGTTAAGGGAACTTGCACGTACATGCAACTGTATTTAAGGAAGCTAATGTATATCCAACAAACTTATGATTCAGTTAATTCATCATATTTTTATCTTT
The DNA here is from genome assembly GCA_031772625.1 of Pinus tabuliformis. NCBI lineage: Eukaryota > Viridiplantae > Streptophyta > Pinopsida > Pinales > Pinaceae > Pinus > Pinus tabuliformis. The sequence goes on along the minus strand of CM062808.1, from coordinate 388,410,387 downwards.
AATCAGTGCATCAATACTTCATCATCCATATAAACAGTAACCAAGTGTAGTAAAAACATAACAAATCATCACACATAAGAAACACACATGAACACCAAGATATAAGGTGGAAACCCAATGTGGGTGAAAACCACCTGCTGCAATCGTCTCTGTCTTCTTTTAATAATAAGAGAATTCTGTTTACAATTTTGTACTAGTGCAGTCTTATACCAGTACGCAGGCTTCTACCTGCAGAAGGCTACAACCTTCTCTCATTCTCTGGCTTCTACTAGAAGGGAGCCACAACCCCCTAGCTCTTGTACTAGCTGATATGTTTACTAGTACGTAGGTTCCGACCTACAGAAGGATACAACTTTTCTTTTCTTCCAGGGACCATGTTTCATAAATTTTCAGACTGGATTGTCACATGGAATGAGTCGATCTTGCGGACAAGATAGACCTTCCTAGAATCTAAAGAAGACCTAGTGACAAGCAAGCCAATCACAAACTATCCTTCTCTAAATATGCATTTATAAACAAAGGCAAAAAAGTGTTTTAGGCCTACCTTAGGTCCAACGCAGGTTTGTGGAAGCCTCGCTCCTTCGATCCAAATGAGCTCCCTTGTCCCGAATCTGCAAACACAAACAAGCAAACAAATTAAATAGCACCTGAAAAGCCAATATCATAAAACATATTTAACATGAAAGTCAAGGAATTCATGAAACAAATGACATGAGACTATTTGTTGAGAAAAATGAATCTGATTGTATTAATTCAAATCAAAGAAGAACTTTACAACCTATGCCTTGACGTTGTACAAGCTCCTCCCAGGGTCCAGCAAGAAGTCTCCTCTACTTTGACAAGTTTCACTCTCTTCCCAATGAAGCCAAAAAGGTATGTGATCTCTCCTCTCAAGCTTAACTAGGAAGTCTTAATTCCACCAGAATTTACCCTCAAAAATGTTCAGCTACTAACCTCCCTAGTAACCAGCCCAATGCCTTAATTTATAGTGCAATGGAGGGAAGTTACTAGATCCTCATTCAAAGGGATAAAGCCCTCCTTCAAAGGGATAGCTCCTCTCATCAAGGGATTATCTCCTTCTCTTTTGGGATGCATGAACCACCTAAGAGCAGCCAATCCACATCAAAATTCCTTCTAGAATCATCTAGAATTAACCCAAAGTGAGTTTTTTAGAATAAACTTGTGCCTTTTTTACTTTCACAGGGGTCCGCACCCACACCTTTAGGGACAGACTGGGCAGGTCTGCAATTTTTGTAAACAGAAGGTGTGGGACCACAGGCAACAGTGAGAGAAAGTGCGGAACCAGAGCTTTGTTGATTTTCAATGTCTTTCTCTCATTTTCAAAGCTTGACTTGAAGAGCTGAGGTCTGAGACTTGCTTAGGAGGACAGTACAAGTGGTGATAGACCCATAGTGACTGCAAATAATCATGGTGACAATATTTTTGTGTAACAGATTACCCCCTAAAGTGCGAAGTCTGTAGTAGATGAGGATTTCATTTATCATTTAGGAAGAGTGAAGTACTTTATCATTTCGAGGATCATCTTGTGGAGAGCCCTGTTGGAACTTGTAAAAACATTCAATGCAAGATATATATATGAGATCATATCATCGCTGAGGTAGGCATTCCCATACTCAGATCAAAACTGACTTAGAAAACTAACTACTGCTCTGATACAAGAATGATCTTGTAATACATCACAAGTATAGACTGATATAGACACAGTATGGACGCAGCCATTTGTTTATGAATAGTCCATTATATAATGAATACAAAATTCCTCGCAGCCTGGATTGTGGAAAATAGATCCAGGGTCTTCATTTCTTTTTCCCGAAACAGTACGATTCTATCCATGCGAATGAATGTGTTGAAGTCGAACATGGTAGAAACCACTTGATTACCAGTCAATGATGTAAACTGTTAACAAGTGTGAGAGAAACCACCAGTGATGTCAATGGCTCTCAAAGTACCCAGTACAATCCATGAGATGTGAATAAATGTGTTGATGTCGAACATGTCACGAAATCCTTTGATCGAAGGTCAATGATGCAACCTGTCGTCAAAGGCGAGAAACCTGCCATTGAGGCATGCAGATCCCAAGGTACTGACGATTTCTAGATCATATTTCTAGATAATGAGTTGAAGTCGATAGAAAGCGATCCGTTGTAGGCAAGCCCACAACACGAAATCATAGATCAAGTTGAAGAAATTTAGTTGCAATGACTGACTCAGGGATGGTCAAGATGGATGACAGATATTTTGCAGATGAATGGCTTGTTGGCAGTGACCTCTTGAACACATAACGACACAATAGATGGTTTGGTGACAAATGACCCAAAGTTAATACCCAGAAACCGGCTGAAGACTTTCAATGTGGTTTGATCAACTATTAGGCAAAGGATTTCCCAACTGAGGTGAATAAAAGTGTCGTGTTCAAGAGTGGTTACAAAGTATGACAAACATGCTCATTTTTCTCTCTTTTCCCCCACCATTTCTAGCAAGTACCTCTTTATTTTTGACAAGCTTGAGGAGGATAACATTTGCTTGATTATAAGCTCATCCTTCGGATGAGTCCAACTTCGTTTAAATTTGAACCCTAAGAAGGAGTGGTTTGTTCCTGTTTGTAATTGAACAGGTCCTTTACTGTGAAATTTTAACGAGTCCAGTATAGGAGAAACTCAGTGTTTTTCAATTTTAGAGAGTCTGAAAAACTTAAGAAGACTCTAGGGTTGACCATTTTCGTAAATTTGTGTCTCCCAAGCCCGAAAAAGTATAAAATAATACTTGAGAGAACCGCTTGCTCTTTACGACCAAGGAGTACTTTTCATAATTAGTGCCCCTGATCCGAAAAAGTAAAAAAGCGATCAACGACACGTCGTTTTATAACCAATATCGAATTTGAAACGACAAAAATCCGGCAATCTTTTCATGTTTTTACGGTCAGAAAAGAGCTGTAAGTGGACCGTATTTTAGTTCCGTTTTAACGAGTTTAAAAGAAAAACTCAGTGATGTTTTCATGTTTTAGGAGTCAGAAAAGAGCTTAAAGGTGACTCTAAATGTTTTTTCGTCGAAAATGATAGATTTCGCCTGAATAATCCGTTATCCTGAACAAAAATGCAAACATTACTCATACCTGTTTGAAATGGATAAAAATGCTGCAAAAATACCTTTCCAAAGTGAAACATAAACAAATTTGCAATTTATTTACTCAAAGAACTTATAAAAAGGGCTTTCGTCAATTCATTTTTACCATTTGAGTTTTGGGTGAGAAAATAGTGCTTTTGTTCAGAAAACTTCTCGTGAAGATTGCGGAAAATACAACCGTCAGAATCGAACACCACCTTCTCCAGGTAATCCACATCATCCTACTCTTCATTTTTAACTGTTTCATTTTTTGTTTTAGGCTTTCATTTCATTTTTGGAGGGTTTTTAGGCTTAAAATCCGCGTGCGGGGGCCCGCAGGCGTAACATTGGCAACTCGCGGGCCCCGACTTTTTCTCAATGGGGAAAAAGTCAGGGGTCCGCACCTTCCATGTAGGCAAGGTGCGGACCCATGCACTATGTCTAACCCAAAGGGTGCGGTCCCCGCAGCAAGGGTTTTTAACCCAAAAATTCTCAAATTTGACCCAAACAAATTAATTTCTAGCATTCTAATTTGTCTTTTTATTGGATGCAGAGAGTACATCATGCTAGATTGGCGTGAACGAGAGCATGAGGACGTGGATCTAGCCGCGTTGAATCACCAACCTTCGATTGATGCATTGAAGGCATGCAGCTTGTACAAATTCTGGGCCATACCTGGCATGAGGGCCCAGGTGGATTTCTTACAGTGGCTGGTTGACAGATGGAGCATACAGGACCAGTGCTTCTTCATTGGTGGCCACCAGCTCGAAATCGAGCTAGCAGACATATATTTCTTGACCGATTTGCCTAAGAGAGGCGAAGACTTGACTCTATTCGGGACTAGGCCAGGTGGCCAGTCTGTCGATAGCCTCCGGCTAGAGTTCTGCAACAGCCAGGCTAGAGACAAAGGGATAGATATTAAAACCATATCCCTTCCTGAACTCATGGTGATCGCGTTTACTGTCACCAGACTTTGCGGGAGTGCCGCATTACATATTCCCACCGGATCCTAGATGCGGATGGCAGTTGACTGCTTTCGAGGCACCATCTTCAACTGGTGCGATGCTATGTTGGCCAATGTAAAAGGTCAACTGACCAGAGCCAAAAACGGACAACTGAAGACCTTTGGTTATGGGGCTTTGGTTGTGAGCTTTGGTCTGGAGAGGGTTCCCATGTTTATCCCGTAGCACCTTACTACTGGAGCTAGGCTTTCTCGAGAGCCCAAACTGATGCGATGGGTCGCAGTTATGGCCCGTCATCCGGACAAGGGGATAGAGGTTGTTCGATTCAAACCTGAGTATTTCCAATGGTTGGAAAACCAGGTTTTTTCTATTCAGGATTTCCCTTATGCTGGGGTAGATTTTCTTGGTGACCCAGACATGGCTCTTCCACCAGGAGAGCAATGGGATGACTCAGGTAAAATCATTTTCAACATTTTCCTATTTTAATTTTTTTATTATTTTTCTATCGTCCCAAAACTGATAGTAAAAGTTTCAAATGCAGATGTGGGTCCACAGCGACCAGCCGCTCTCCGGCCTTACGAGAGGAAACAACCAGTTGCAGCCGTGCCAGCCCCACAGGACGAATCAGCAGAGGTTTTGGCCGAGTTGGAGAGTCATCTAGAGCGCTTGACAGGAGATATTTCGGAGACCACCATAGATGACATTCCTCGTCGACTTCATCGCTATGTGATTGGGGTCCCAGGACCTTTTAGGAGGTTCCTTTGCAAGGTGGCCCGTGCAGTGGTTTCTTATCGAGATCATCACCAGTGATAGGATGATTGCCTATTGTGGGCACATATGACATTTTTGCTTTTTGTACTTATCATTTTTGCCGATCATAAGGTGTTTTTCAACTTATGATCGAGGACGATGTATTTTTTGACACACTCCTATATATATATCACTATTATCAGCTTATCTTTTAAATCATGTTATGGAATGGTTTTAAATTTACATGTATGATTATTGCAAATTTCTACTTAACATTCGAGAAGCAATTGCATCTGCTAATGTATTTAAAGATCTTGGAATATGCTGATACTCAATATAATCAAATTCACGTTCCAAGAGACGCACTCTCAAAAATAATCTCAATAACACTGGATTTCTAATGGCATACACTCTATTAAGCTGTAATACAACGAGTTCAGAATCTAACCTCACTATCAAACTCTGAATCCCAAATGAAATAGATTCAGATAATAACTCAATCACTGCACTATACTCGGCAATGTTGTTCGTTGTTTGACCGAGGCTTACCCCATGCATAGATACCAACTCGTCAGAGGGTGAATAGATAACCCAAGTTATGGAAGAAATGTTCCGTGTGTTACGACAAGCACCATCAGTGAAACCAATGTATGTTTGGAGAGGCATCGACATCTGCAATACCAAGAGTAAAACCAAGATAAGCAGGAATGATGACGAAAAACACTCTCTAAGCTAAGCACACTTTTTAAACTAAAACACACCAGCTAGAAAGAAAAACTATCGTAACTAAAAAATCTCCATACCCATTCTTTAAGCATAATACCTCTTCAAGTAAAGACCATTTTTGGGTTTACCTAAAGAGTCCCCGTCAAAGTCTACCAATTCATAGGCCCCTTTTTCTAGCTTTCGCTTGACAACATAGGGACCATGCCACATAGGAACGAATTTTCCAGCGCCTAATTTATCGTTAGCTTGATCATAAACTAAGACTAGATCTCCTTCCGAAAAATTTCAAGGGGTCACATTTCGATCATACTGAGCTTTCATACGTTTTGCGTGAGTCTCGATCGCCAATGCAGCGTCACGTCGATTCTCATTTAATTGAGCCAAGTATAACAAACGTTTTTCCTCTTTGGAAGTGGCTGGAAGTAACTCGATGGCCATTTGCAATGACGAGATTTCACATTCAATGGGTAACACAGCTTCCAGACCATAAACTAGTTGGAAAGGAGTGAACCCTATTGATGTTTTTACTGAGGTACGATACACCCAAAGCGCTGAAAATAGCATGTTATGCCAATTCAACCGATGAATCCCAATGATTCGTCGGATCATGATGACTAAAACTTTGTTGATGGATTCAACCAGACCATTAGCTTGTGGATAATAAGGAGTTGAACTATCGTGACGCAAACCAAGCTGGCCTGTAAGTTCAGTCATCATAACGTTTCGAAAATGACGCCCATGATCAGTGATAATCGCTTGTGGGACACCAAACCTAGCAATTATATGATTGAACACGAAAATTGCAGTTGTTTTGCCATCTGCCTCAAATGTAGGCATCGCCTCGGCCCACTTGGTAAAATAATCTACCGCAAGGATGATATACGCATGCCCCCCGGCCGAGTGAGGGTTACATGTAATAAAATCGATACCCCATTTGGCAAAAGGACCAACGGCAATTATAGGGTGGAGAGGAGCAAGTGGAGTGCGCATCTTTCGATCAAAAATTTGGCAGTTGTGGCATTTTCGGACCGTGGTAATACAATCTTTAAACAAAGACGGCCAGAAGTAGCCAGCGCGCAATATCTTTTGGGCTGTGGCATACCCAGACATATGACTGCCACACGCTCCAGAGTGACAGTAATTAAGAACCCTTTCAGCTTCCTCGTGAGTTAAACAACGTCGAAAAACAGAGTCCGCCCCACAACGATAAAGAGTATCTCCAATAATCCTGAATTGTTGGGACTGGAATCGTATTTTTCAACGTTCTGACCTTGAAATTTCTGGCCGAAAGGATTGGGTCTGGAGATAAATGATGATATCCCCATACCATGGATTTAAAGTGCTGATTAGAAACAAGGATTCATCTGCAATGGGCTCCTCCGCCACAGTTTCTGTGTCAGCACACGGGAAGTCACACATTAACTCCACAAAAACTAAACATTTCTTAGACTTAGATTTTTCAAATTCCAAGTCGAACTCCTGCAGGATAACAATCCATTTAGAGTACTTTCCCCCTAGCAATTGCTTGGTCAAAATTTAGATCATAGGGTTGCAATCCGAAATTACTGTAGTTTTACGTAGTAAAATGTAGTGACGAAAACGTTGAACAGCTTGAACAGCTACCAATGCCAATTTCTCCACATGTGAGTATTTTAGCTCAGTTGGATTTAAAGTTCGACTAAGGCAATATATCACATGTTCAGTACGAATTCATCTTCCTGAAGTAAGACCATTCCAATGGTGGAATGAGAGGCGGCGAGATACAAGAAGTAATCATGGTTGTAGTTGGGAGGATGCAATAACGGTGCATGGGTCAACGCGTGTTTTAGTGCATCAAAAGATTTCTGAGCTATCTCATCCCAATAGAATGGAGTATTTTGTTTCAACAACCGGGTAAAACCCTTTGTAACCTCGGCGTAGTTAGGAATGAATCGTCGTAAAAAGTTTGCTTTCCCTTGCAAACTTTGGAGTTGGCGAAGACTCGAAGGAGGAGGCAATTTGACAATAGTTTTGACCTTCGAGGGATCGACGCAAATGCCAGCTTTCGAAACAACAAACCCCAGCAATCGACCCGTTTCTATATAGAAAACACACTTGTGTGGATTCAACCGAATCCGATAATGCCTACACCTCATAAAGATTTCTCGTAAATGAATGAGATGATCAGCTCGATGTAATGAATGAGCAGGCAAATCATCGAGATAGGGTTGCAAAATGTGCTTGATGTCATCAAACGCATAAGACATGTCCCTTTGAAAAGTTGCTCTGTCATTCTTGAGCCCAAAAGGTAATTTGCAATAAGCAAATGTCCCTCATGGACAAATGAAAGTCGTTTTTGGTTGATCGGCAGGTAGAATATTGATTTGATTATATCCGGAAAAACCATCCATGAAGGAGAATATTTCGTTGCCGGCACAATCATCAATGATTTGATCGATATAGGGAGTTGGGTAATTTTCCTTTGGACAGGCTCGATTAATGTCCCTATAATCGATACATATTCTTATTGTCCCTTGCTTTTTGTTAACCGGAACAATATTCGATACCCAATCTGTTAACGGGATTGGATAAATGAAACCTTCTTTGAGTAATTTTTCAACTTCTGCTTTAATAGCAGCAACTTTTCTTGGGTGAATCTAACGCAAACGTTGCCGGACGGGTTTAGCGTCTGGGTAAGTCTTTATTTCATTAACAACAATCGCGGGATCAATTCCTGGCATTTCCTCATAGGACTAGGCAAACACGTCACAGAATTCTTGAAACAGGGCCTTATATATTTGAATTTCGTTTTCTGTACATGAGGCACCTATATGAATGTTCTCAACAATTCCAGGCTTAACCAAAATGTCAATAGGAATAGTTCGAGAGATGTTTCCCAAATTTAACTCTGAATCAGGATGTTTCATTGGATTCTGAGGTTCCTTGACATATTCAGTCGTAAAAATTGATGAAAAATCATTTTCAAAACGATCATTCTCGGGTAAAAACGAAGATCTGTGATGGAGATATTCCCATGGTAAATCATCTACACATAGGATTTCACGAATTTTCTCATCAGAGTGAACAAGTTCAAAAAACGTGATTGAATCCGAGCTTGATGTGAAAAGTGATTCTTCACGGACCACATTCATTAAGTCTATTTCGGTTGAAGAAGGGTCGGTAAACGATTGCACGGCCTCATACGCAATTTCATATGGACTCAAAGGCACGACATCACCAAATGCGTTTATCTCAGATTCAGAAGGAACGATCCAAGGATCATCATAAACAATGGTGTCTGACGAGATCATATGAATGGTTGCAAATGAAGACGATGCGTTGATCGGAGGAAAAGGAAAAGTTCACAGTAAACCGGCATCTTTAACTAGTCTTACTCCAACATCCTTATATGGGATAGTCGTTTTACCAACATGCTGAATACTTTCAGAAGAGGCTGGGTCGGATGAAAAGTAAGCCCACTGGTCTATTGTTACGATCATTCCATTATGAGGAAACTTTATAACCCGAAAGACTGATGAAACGACAGCTGTCATAGCGTAAGACCAACTACGACCCAAGAGAAGGTTGTAATCTAGAGGGGCATCAACCACCTCCACATCTAGATTAACGGTTTTTCCTTCAACCCCTATAGGCAAATCCCGTAGAATGCCAAAAGGATGAAACCCACAGCCATCAAAGGCCTTTAGAATTATCAGGGATTGATTTAGCGAAGGAGAACCAAGTGATCTCCAACACTGTATCGACATAATACACGTTGAGGCTCCCTCATCAATCACAGTCCGATGAATAGGCCTGTTTTTGACTATCACTGGAATTTGGAAAGCCATTTGATGAGGTAAGCGTGGTGTACTATTTTCTAGATCGAAAATTATTAGGTTCGAGTCCTAAACACCAACATCTCCTATAGCCGACAAAAATAATTTACGTTGTGCTGGACATGATTGTAGCACTTCCAAAGCCGACATTGCTGAGGGTGAAACAGCTAAATCCTCAACAATGTTATAGTTCTAAGCCGCTCTCGCATGTGGATTGAAAGCTGACTTTCGAAGTATACCCTTGGCGGGCGGTTTGATTACCAAGTCTGGATTAGGTTTCTCGATCTGTAGTGGATCGGAACCGGGAGCTGAGGTTGATGGATTAGAATGACAAGATTCTGCTTCTTTACCATCAACAGGACTTTTACTACCATAATCATGCGATTGAGTCGCAATCCTAACATGGGACATCATCAGTATGGGTTCTTCATTAGCACTCGAGGAAGAACCTATCATCTTACTGTCTTGACTTGGAAAAGGATCCTTCAAAACAGCAGGCGTTTGGGAACCTTTGACAATCTTCGCAACCTCTGCACGATGAGGGCAGTCTCTTGTAAAATGTTCTTCATCACAAATGAGACAAAGATAACGATGTTTGCGCTTTTCATCATTAGATTCTGATTTTTCAGGTTCATCTTTTGAATTTTTGTCCGTTTTATTTTTCTTCTTCCCTTTCTTCTTGCCACCGGATTTTGATTTGGCTGTAGATGACTCTAGAATGTGAGTATCAGTGGAAATCTCCACGGAAGAATCTCCTGTCGGGGAATCAGGTAAGGTTATGATAGGAGAAGAATTCTTGGAAGACTTCTTCTTACTTTTAGTGTTAACCGTACCAATCATATCATTAGCAGCATGAGACCCTGAAGGAGCTGCAACGATTTGATTTTGCTTGGGAAGATCGGGGATTTTCTCGTGTAACATACCTGACTGAGTATAGACCAAGTCAAGGTACCGTGCTTGAGCAATTACTTGCTCCTCAGTAACAACTCCGGCCTTAGCTACATCTTCAGTGATCTTTGGCAACAAAGATTTTACAAACCATTCAGCCAAGATCTGATCCGGAATAAAAACCTTCACTAAACGTCGTCAACGTCTCCATTCATGAATATGATCTGAAATATAAGTGGACGTCGATTGCTTTAATGAATTTAGTAACTCCGTGCCATTGTCATATCTGACTGGCAACTGAAAATGAGTTAAAAACGAGGTAGCTAACTGACTAAAATTATAAAAAGTGCCTCGCGGTAACTCAATGTACCACTTGGCCGCGAGATCAATTAGAGTGCGCTGGAAAAGCCTTAGACAGATTGAATCATCTGAAATGGAGTTAGACGCACACTAGAGGTGATAAGTCATCACATGGTTCGACGGGTCCTCTCTTGATTTGCCTTCGAACTTAGGAATATCACTAGGCAACTTATTCGGCATTGGCGACCAAAACGGAAGATAATTAATGGGATCGTTCGTCAGGCGCGACAGGTCAGGCAAGTCCAAAGTTGCGATAAATAGTAACTGATGATTAGGGTCCCTAAAACTCTGGGTCATGAGACCAGCCCCAGGAGGAGGATATCCAGGATAACTAGGAATAGGAATTGCATTTGGGATATTGTATCCTCCCGGAAAACTAGGATTAACCGGACCGTACTGGGGCTGTTGAGGTTGTTGATATGTGTACCTAGGGTACGGTTGATACTGATAGACTAGTTGCTACACAGATGGACCGAATTGGTACTGTCCCTAGTACGGTTGATAAGTAAATTGTGGTTGACTTGTGACAACCGTACTTGAACCAGGTTTTCCTACAGGCATCTGAACCGAAGTTTCAATCGTGGATCCAGACGGAGGTAAATATGTCTGAGGAGTAGATACAGGAACAGTAGAAACCGGAGCTGTCGATACTCCAGAAGTAGGTGGGGTAGATTGAACAGATGTTGCGGCAGTTGCAGCAGTCGTTTGAGGCGGAGTACGAGGCGTACTAGGCCCAGGCTGAGAAATTACCAAAGGTACAGAAGTTTGAATAGAAGACTGAACAGGTTGCTGGGGTGTTCAAGAAATTAAGGGTTGTCCAGTTTGAGATGACAACTGTACATTCGGCTGCAAGACCTGTTGAGTTTGCGATGGATCCCACACTAAATTCATTCCAGGGTACAGACCCATAGCAGGTTGAGAATATTGAGGACCATAACCAGGTTGAGGGTAGGATTGATAATTCAAAGGTACATTTCCCGTTCCTTGAACATATGATTGACTGGAGGGTGGTTGGAAACCTTGGTTCGAGCACTGACCTTGGGGTTGATACCCTTAAGGCACGTACTGATATTGGGGTTGACCTTGAGGTATAAATTGATACTGGGGTTGACCTTGGGGTACATATTGAGTCTGGGGTTAACCTTGAGGAATGTACTGTCCCGTAGGTATGTACTGTCCTTGAGGTTGCCCCCCAGGCGCAAATTGGGTACCTTGAGGCTGCCCCCCAGGCGATAATTGAGGATTTTGAGGCTGCCCCCTAGGCGGTAACTGGCCACCTTGAGGTTGAGGATTAGGAATAGTACCTGACATCATGAGAACATATTCTACGCTCAACGGCTTAGTACCATTGCTTCCAGTTAATAACCCTTGTTCAATGGGTTGAGGAGATGCTCCCGAAAAAGTACCAGAAAGTGACTGATACCCAGAGGGAACAGAAGGACAGTCGTACAAAAAGGATTCTGGTGATTGAGTAAACATGGACGCCTATCTTGACATATTTAACGGAGGATAATAACCTCTAGGTGTTGGGTGATAAGGAACACGAGGTGGTAAAAAACTTAACCCTAGATTTTCTAAGAAATTAGTCAAAGAAAGATACCAAGCACTGCTCCTAGGTGGAGTGTAAAAAATTGATTCACGCTCCCTTAGTTCAATAGTAGGTTGATTTTCAGGGATAGGGATGCCTACTTCCTCTTCCGGAGTAGCGAGTTCTTCGATAGCTATAAGTCCAAAAGGAAGATTTTGGGTAATTATTCTTTCTACCCTAGGTGAACTAGGACCACTAGAAGCTGGAGAAGAAAACCCCGATGTCGGAGTAGCAGCAAATTCACTTTCAGATTCAGATATTTCAGGTTCCTCACCTATATCACTAGTAGATGAAAAGCTACCAGTAACTTCGGAAATAGACACTGATTATGGATTATAATCTGCTACTAGAGCTTGAAAATCATGATGTACCACCAAAGAAGACTCTCCTTCTTCAGGTGACCCAACTCTACTGTCTCTAGGAGTTACGAGGACTCGCAACCCTTCAGGCTGGCTCGGTGAAAACTCAGGAGGTTGGCCCCGAAGTCTACGGGACTTCCTCGGTAATTCAGCCACGATTAAAAAATTTTAACTACTTCACACGCAAACAAAGTAAAATCTCAATGAAAACCACCTAAAGCCTCTAAAGAACCAAACAAATTTGAATCACACGCCTAAAGAATCTAGGAGATCAAACACACACAAACAGTAACTTTCCGTATTGAAAACACTAGTTGGTGATGAAATCCAACGTCGCAGAATTCAATACAGAAATGGCGGTTAGAACAGTTACCCCGGCAACCTGCTTAATGAATAGACTGGCACAAGTTCCTCCACTTAACCGTCTCGAGTGAAGAGAACCCCCCAGAAAATCCAAGTGAGTCTAGCCAACATTTGCTCCAGGTACAGTGGGATCTTCCCACCACTCTCACCTTAGGAAGAATCCTAAAGAATATGGTCACTAAGGTTACCAATTGAAACAAATATACCTGGGGGAACAGTCTACGATCCGATACGCACGCAAGGGAAGAGTAGCAAGCTCAATCCCCTTGAAGGCTCCTTGACATAATCCAAGGTTTACCAACAAGTGACCCTAGGCTCCTCGACAATGGTTAGTCCGAGGTTTATCGTTTTTAATACATGAATATCTGGCGTCGTTCCCAATGAGGAAGGATTGATTCCCACACTGGTTCGGACACGATCTCATGCTTCTCCTTTAAGAGGAGCTTTCCCAGAGCATAAATGCAACAATTGGATTTCTTCCTTACCACAAGATACAGCTACTTGTTTGTTTTTACTGTCTTGGAGAGTTAATTACTCTCCTACTCCAATACACTAGCCTAAGCTATGTTGGTGTATCAGAGCCCTAGAAATAAAAATATTACTAGATGAATTTTACTTTAAGCGTTATTTTTATTGGTTTTTGTTTAAGTCAAGAGGTGCGGAGATGAAACTCGTGGTATGAAGACTCGACTCAAAATCACTAAAAATGCACTTAAGATGATTAAACAATCTTTTCCCTTCGATGAACTTCTAGCTAGGAAAGAGTTTGAGAATGCAAATACTTTGTAAACACAAATCTTTCTTAACAAACAAATTAAAAGAAGAGCTTTTGTCCTTTCCAATGCACTCAAAACGAGACAACTAGTTATTTTCACAAAAAATTCCCTTTTCTTTTCAAAGCACTCAACCACTACAAAAACAAACTTTTCCAAAAGAGATTTTTTATTTTGTTTATAAAACACTCAAAACTATGAAAACGACTAACTTTGAGATCTATAAATTATAAAAACCTATTTGAAGTCAAAGCCTACAAGATGTCTTTTTTAAGGATGTTTTACTTAGCTAGATGTAAACTAAGGACCAATTTATGCAGAATCACAAATTAGTCAAAAACAACCAATTTTGTTTTCTTCTTTAAAAATGAAATCCAAACTTTTAAACACAAGCTTTTCGAAGTTTTGTAAAGAGAAAACACAAGGCAAATTCCTCAACAAAGGTATATTTTGCAAATGGTCAGACTCATAAGAAGGCTGGTAGAGACCAAGGTGATCTGAGGTTCCTACAGCTTCTAAGCTCAGAGCTACTACAAGACCAAAATGAAAAACAAACCCAACAAGCAAAACTTCTAGGAATTTCACCTAAAACCCTAACACCAATGAAATCAACCTAAGGAAAGCTTCTAACAGGTTATATGCAGGTCTGGGCAGTGGATAATAACTTCTAAACAAAAACTAAGCTGACTAACAGAGAAAATCTTAGGTTTTCCAAAATTTTGACAGGGTCCGCAGGCCCACAGTTAACACAGGTGCGGTACCGCTCTGTGCTAAAAGCAAAAGTGCGGATAAGTACGCACTGTGTCAAAAGCCTAGGGTGCGGTCCTCTCCCAAAGTTATGAAAAACAAAAAATAACCCTGGATCTACTATTTCTACCCAATTCCACACACAACAAGCCAAAAAAAAACAAAAACACAGTTTCTCAGGTCAAAGTAAAAACAAGGAAAAAATCAAGTCCCCAGTGGAGTCACCATTTTGTCACACGGAATGAGTCGATCTTACAGAGAAGATAGACCTTCCTAGAATCTAAAGAAGACCTAGTGACAAGCAAGCCAATCACAAACTATCTTTCTCTAAATATGCATTTATAAACAAAGGCAAACAAGTGTTTTAGGCCTACCTTGGGTCCAACGCAAGTTTGTGGAAGCCTCGCTCCTTCGATCCAAATGAGCTCCCTTGTCGCGAATCTGCAAACACAAACAAGCAAACAAATTAAATAGCACCTGAAAAGCCAATATCATAAAACATATTTAACATGAAAGTCAAGGAATTCATGAAACAAATGACATGAGACTATTTGTTGAGAAAAATGAATCTGATTGTATTAATTCAAATCAAAGAAGAACTTTACAACCTGTGCCTTGATGTTGTACAAGCTCCTCCCAGGGTCCAGCAAGAAGTCTCCTCTACTTTGACAAGTTTCACTCTCTTCCCAATGAAGCCAAAAAGGTATGTGATCTCTCCTCTCAAGCTTAACTAGGAAGTCTTAATTCCACCAGCATTTACCCTCAAAAATGTTTAGCTTCTAACCTCCCTAGCAACCAGCCCAATGCCTTAATTTATAGTGCAATGGAGGGAAGTTACTAGATCCTCCTTCAAAGGGATAAAGCCCTCCTTCAAAGGGATAGCTCCTCTCATCAAGGGATTATCTCCTTCTCTTTTGGGATGCATGAACCACTTAAGAGCGGCCAATCCACGTCAAAATTCCTTCTAGAATCATCTAGAATTAACCCAAAGTGAGTTTTTTAGAATAAACTTGTGCCTTTTTGACTTTCACAGGGGTCCGCACCCACACCTTTAGGGACAGAACGGGCAGGTCCGCAGTTTTTGTAAACAGAAGGTGCGGGATCGCAGGCAACAGTGAGAGAAAGTGCGGAAGCAGAGCTTTGTTGATTTTCAATGTCTTTCTCTCATTTTCAAAGCTTGACTTGAAGAGCTAAGGTCTGAGACTTGCTTAGGAGGACAGTACAAGTGGTGATAGACCCATACTGACTGCAAATAATCATGGTGACGATATTTTTGTGTAACATGGATCCATCAACAACATCATTCAATCATCAAATATATCTGCATCAACCAATTTCCTTTTGAACCAACCACAACTGTATCAATCAATCACTGATCATTCAGAATGATGTCACCAGAATACATTAACCAGAACCCAAGCCATAACCTAGAACACTGCAACAGCAAACAGAAGCAACTAAAACATATTTTATAATGTATACACTACTTCCATGTGTCTAACCTGCGTGCATACATAATTTCCTCAAAGCAAACCAGCGTACAGATCAACAAATCAAATTTATGATGTATATGTTGTTTTGATAGGCAGAATCAACATGTATACGCTTCTTTTCTGAAGTGAACCTGCATACAGATCTATAAAAGACAATTTAAACATAACAACTATTCCAGACTTCAATCATACCCAGATCATCACATGTACAGACTACAACATGCGCCAGTTATTTAGATACATGATCAAACCACATAAAGATAATTCACTTCAAGCCTTAAGATCCTGATGCATCATTAGATCTTATCCTTCATCAAGCGATGAGGTTCTTCCTCAGTTCAGATCAAGCACGAAACCATAAGCCAATAACCTGCATATTAGATCTCACACTATATCAGATATTCGATACTTTCACACCTGGCCTAATGATGTTCTCCTCCTTTTATAGCTTTTAGGCCTTTCTCAATACCATGGACCAAAACCACTTAGGACCAATACCTTGGACCAAATACCTGGGGTCAATACCTCGGACCCGATACCTTGGACCAATACCATGGATCAAAATACCATGGACCAAATACTTCGGACCAAACATTTAGTTTTCCAAGGTATACATGATTTTACTTTTATAAAAGTGTGTGTACGTATACGGGACTTGTATATAGTGAACCCGCGTGTATACGTGGCTTGGTCAATGGTGAACCTGCATATACCTCTCTTTCTTCATTTTGTGTAGTCTGATCTGTAACTCTATGCTGTTAACTTGCAGTACTGTGATCTGTCATCTGAGTGAGTTGCTTTCTGAACTGATTCCTTGAAGCTGCCCTGCATTTCATCACACATTCCTATCCTGCATTTCATCACATCTGATATCTCTTCTATAGATTCATCTAGTTACCATATACAATAGAGTTGTTCTGCTACAAGTGGGTTACCATCAAGTATAATACATACATCATAATGCCAACAACCAAAAGGATTAAGATTGGAAGGGTGAGGGAAGTGTACCCTCATCTATTCATTGAATGAAAATAGTCTTTTGTAGGTTGTTGAGTCAATTTAATTACTATTAATATGACTGAATCACAACCATTAATTGTCAACCCAGGGTAGGTCTGTTTATTTCAAAGGAGTATGCACTGTTTGTGCCAATACACTTCAACCAAGAGTAAAAATAAAAGACAGAACAAATGTCGCTGAATTTAATTGCAGAAAGTAACACTCATGCAAAAATAAAAAAAAATTCTACAGAAATGAAACCACACTTCATGTTACCAAGGAAAGGGCGCGCCACACACCACACCACTAACTAAGTTGGCTGGTTGAATATTATGTTCAAATCAATCCTGTGTGATAGCATATGAGAAATCCAGAAACATAAATAATCCAATTCTGCAAATTACACAACGACAAAAATAACTTCACACTTACTAAAAAGAACAATAATTAATCTACCACTATGCTACTACTGTTGTTGCAATCCTTGCTAAAGAGGAGGGTCCTTCCTCCCTAGCAAGGCGCAGGGATGAAATGCGAATTAGTAAAGTCTCAACACCATGTTTGTAAAAACATCAACAATTCTATTCTTTTTATTAAAATGGTTATGAATTACAGAAGAAAAATGATGGCACTGTCCCCCCTATTTACATGGAACTGAGTCCCCTTTATAATATTTACATGTCTAAAATAAGAAACAGATCAGTCATGAGAATCTCACGATTCTCATGTTGATCAATATCGAGAGAGAATAGAAATCATTACAACAGGTTCTAAATACAAGGACTATTGATGTTACATCATTTCTCAAAATCAAAACTACCTTGACTCCTTAGATGCCCATAGATAATACAATCTTTATGACAATTGTCTTATGGAATAGTACCCATAGTCCTAGACCGTTGCGGTGTAGTCAACGTCCCACGATGTAACAACAATTCGAGGTGTAACAAAAATGCTTGAGGTGTAACAACAATTCAAGGTGTAACAACAATGGTTTGAAACAACTAGTGCTCAGAACCCCTTTGTGAATTATCACACCATTGTTCATCCTTTGGTCGTGGAGTTTGGAGCATCACCTAAAAGAAACAAATCCAGAGACCTTTTTCCATATTTGCCTCGGTTAGCCATAAAAAAGATATCACCTCTTTCATATTTAACAAAAATGGAAAAATAATGTCATAAAAAAAAATGGATTCTTATAACTGGGAAAAAGGTAAGTATGATATAAAGTCCATAGGTTCAGAGGTGAAATGGTCAAGGATGGGGGGAAAAGGTGTCCAAAACATGCATAAAACCTGCACCCAACATCTCCCCCAAGCTGAAGCAATTGCATGTCTTCATGAAAAATACTTCAGAGCCTGCTGCTATACTTCAGATGTAGTTCTATTAGATTATAGGTGTTTTTTGTGTCCTCCTCAGTAGACCTGTAGCCTTGAGTGGCCATCAGCTGATGTGGCCAAGATTCCTCCTCATAATCACATAGTTGATACTGAGGCTGGTGTTGGGTGTGGAACCTGATTATCTTCTTTATTTAGAGGTATCACCACATTGAACCCCAGTTCGTAATGTGGTGGCAATGCCTACCATAAAATATACACTACAGGGGGGTCCAGGGGGGTCCAGGGGGGCCAGCTGCCCCCAAAGCTAAAATATACACTGCAAGGGGGTCGGGGGTAGCGCCCCTGAAGCTAAAAATAGATGTAAAATTTCCTTGTAAAATGTTGTAATTCCATAGTCAATCTGGGTCGTTCATTAGGCGGATATTTGACGGTAGAAGTTATGTTTAATTTAGGGTTTTTTGCCTTAGAAGGAAACCCCTTGCTATATATGAGGGAATTGTATTATGTCTATGTAGATCTATATTCTGAGCGAGAAGAGAGAGGAGATTGAGCAAGAGAGAAGAGGGAATTACAACGGATCTATTATAGGTTGTATCTCTTTAGTTTGTTGGATAATATAAAAGGAAGGACTGGCTATTTCTTCGTGGATGTAGCCCAAATTGGGTGAACCACGTATATCTGTGTCTCTCTTGTTTTATGCGTTTTCTGTGTTTATATTTCTGCAATATTTTATGTGTTCCATTGCTCTATAATACATAATTTTCTAACAGCTGGTACTCCTCCACTGGCAGCGAAATCAAAGGATACTTAAACCTGAGTCCTACCTAAAAGGCGCCCAATAGATCTACAATCTGGGCATACTCTGGGACTCGTACAACAACAACCATGAAATTTTGAAAACCAAATAGGTCGCTCTCTTGTAGTCCTGCACTACTAACCTCTGTGCATTTATGGCACCCTATTAGTGCACGACTCTTCATCTGCACAAAAAGGTTGAGGCAGAGCTTCACAATTCTTCTCTTGTAGATGGCTGCCTGTTCCTTGACATCCAAAACACTAAAAAATTTCCTAAAAAGTCGTCTTAATTCTGTGGCCATACCCAGTTCAACTCAGATCATTAATGTTTCCTTCTCTTCATTCGCATTCGTTGACTTCATGGCCATGTGCCATTCTATCTAATTTTTCATAAAATAAATAAAGGCGCGCAACTGCAGATCGCCCATGTAAGAAAGAACACACACAACCATGTGCGTACTAGCATGCTCACAAATTATATTATGGAGGAAAAGCTTACAAAACAAGCTTTGATCATGGAAATCATAGGCACGAAAAATATCCAAAAAGGTTCAGGTAGAATTACCCAAATATGGTCTATTTTCATAGACCACCTTCAATTGAAACAAGAAAAATCATTCCCATAGAAAAATTGGGTAGGACGGAGAGGGTCTTCTACACCCTAACATATTTAGGGCGAGTTCATGCAAATTGTGTTTATCATTCATTAAATCCTGAACCTTCTGCTACAACAGCTGCAACTACTCTTCTTTCTTCTTCATAGTTGTCAATTTTCCCCATCTTTCCCATTTTTCTGCCAATTCCTTCTCAGCCCATTTCTCCTTGAGCAAGTTTACTACTTTCTGGTGTGCCGCCAGTGAGATCACTCCTTCCTGCAACAAGAGTGCATGCTATTTCCACTTCTACAACTCTGATATCAATAAAATTTTCTTCAAACACCATCCTAATTTAGGACCCTGTGTTCCTTCACATGCAATATCACTTGGGGGTGTAACAACATCCCGAGGATTGAGCTGCTCCGTTTCGACTGTTGGTTCTTGTGTAACAACAACGTCATTAACAAGTTCTTATGTAGCAACCTCTTATTTTTGTCCCTGGGTGGCTTTTGCCTCTACTGCTAGTTCTTGTGTAACAATATCGTCATTGACAGGTTCTTGTGTATTAGCTCCTGGGTCACTACCCATGGGATGCTCTATTTCAGCTGTCAGTTCTTGTGTATCTGCAATGTCATCAAAGGGTTCCTGTGTAGCAGCTTCCCAGGGTTCAGTCTGAGTTTTCATCGAGATGGTGCTCACAACACAGACTTTGTATCTAGTTTCTGCTAGGTTTATGGTGCATCCCACAAACACAGGACCTTGTGGAAAATCTACCCTCATTTTGTCCATTACTTCTGCCAGGGTATCCAAGCCTGGGACCCTTGCTTCTGCTCTACTTCCTTCTCATTGCTGCCTTAATTTTTCATTTTCTTCTACTAAATTTTTTATTTTAAGCAACAAAAATTGAGTCTCGTCCTTACCTGGCAGAGGGTCTTCTTCCGGATGGGGTTGTTCCCCTTCTTTCTGCTTCCCTGTGTCCTTTCTCAGTTCTTTGTTGGATGAAGGTGAAGATTCTGGCCATGAACTGACTTTTACCCTTTTCTTCAGTATCCTACCGCCTATCGGCTTCTTCAGTGATCTTTTCTCGATCCCACCCTCTGAAGATTAGCCTTGTTCTCTAGCCTCCCTTGCTTCCTTTGGGGCATCAGGGATTTTAGTTCACCTCTTACGGGAGGTCCTTGTCTTTCTACTCATGAATTCTTCCCAGCTTCTACCTTGTCGTTCCAATGTGTCCAATATGATCAATTTAATAATACCATGATTGGTGACACAAGTTTCTGGGTGTGCAACAATTTTTACAGCTCAAACATGTGCCTGATGTTTTCTAACAAGAAATATGGAAGATTAACCAGTTGCATGTGACGCAGGTGGTTTAGTAGTGCAAAATGGTAGTTAAACATGATCATTGCCCTTCCTTCGCAAGTATTGTACTTGATAATGTATAGGGAAACATCTCCCCATGGCTGAGTTAGTGATAATCTGTCAATTCCCTTACCCTTCTTCTCCAATTGTTCCTCTCCTTGAAGGAATTCTTCCTTAAGAGAGGGTTCATTGCTTTTTTCTGTCGAACCACCATTTCCCCACAGTCTGTAGTGATGTCACACATGAAATCACTTCTTTTGTTGATTCTAGCTTTAACCCCGAAACTTCTGCTTGGTTTCTATACATGTTCCGAGAAAATTCCATGGCCACCGACTCCTCTGATCCCTTGAGTCGTTTGAAAATTTTGAAATAACCCGCTTCCTTAAAGACCTGGTATGCCTTAGGTAAATTCTCCAATACTTTAGTCGAATTGGGCTCTTGTCGGACTGTTTCTCCTCACATCTCTATCCCAACACTCTGTGTTTTGTTCTTTCTCTGAGAATTTTGGAATGAAGGTGCAATGCTTCACTGAGGTTGATGTTAGGGCAGTGAAATAGGCAATAAAACAAGGATTTAGGGTTAGGGAGGATAGTACTTGTCATGCGGAAAGAGTCAATTTTGCGGACAAAACCAACCTCCCTAGAAGCCAAGGCTTTCTAGTGACAAACAAGACAAATAAACACTACCTTTCTCTAAATATGCATTTAGAATACAAGTAATCAGGTGATTGTAACATACCTTTAGTCCAACGCTTTGTAGTGGTCCAGCCTCGCCGATCCGGATGAGCTCCTCCTTCTCTTCGAAACCTGCATTCACTAACAAGCCAAAAGATTACATAGCACCTGATAAACTTATAAAATAACACATATTCATCATACAAACCAAGGAGTATATGAAACAAATCATGAATAACAATCTTTTGAGAAAAATAAGTTTATTTGTATTAAGTGGAAACAAAAGAAACCATTACAACCTGAGCCTTGGTGTTGTGCAGGTCCCTCCTAGGGTCCAGCAAGAGTTTTCCTTTACTTTGATCAGCTCACCCACTTCCAAATAAGGCTAGGAAAGGATGGGAATCTCTCCTCTCAAGCTCTATAAGGGAGTCCTAATTCCAGTAGCATCTACCCTTAGGAATGTTCAGCTTTCAACCTCCCCTCCCTCTGGCCCAATTCCTGTATTTATAGTGTTGTAGAGGAAGTTAATCAGGTCCACCATCAATGGGATAAGCCCCTCTTTGGATGGGATAGCTCCCCTCTTGATGGGATAAGTTCCTCTTTCATAGGGATACATGAACCATCTGGAGGCGCTCAATACACGTCAAACAAGCTTCTAGAATGCTCTAGAAATGACCACAAGTAACCTTTTTGGAGTGAAACTTGCGCCTTTTGACCTTTACAGGAGTACGCACCCAACCCTTTACAGACAGAGCGTACAAGTACGCAGGTAATGTGAACTTGAGGCGCGTACACGCAGGTAAGGCTAAGAGAAACTGCGTACCCAGAGATATATATATTTTTAAAGACTTTCTCTCTTTCTTGGAGTTTGAAATGAAGAGCAGAGGTATGAGACTTGCCAAGGAGGATAGTATGACAGTTGATAGAGCCATACTAACTGCAAATAGTCATGGTGACAAATTTTAGTGTAACAGATTGCCCCCTAAAGTGCAAAGACTGTAGTAGATTAGGGTTTCATATCATCTAGGAAGGGTGAAGTACTTTATCATTTCAAGGATTATCTTGTGGAGAGCCCAGTCGGAACCTGCAAATATTCAACACAAAATACATATATAAGATCATATCATCGTTGAGGTAGGCATTCCCATACTCAGATTGAAAACTTTAACTAAGAAACTAACTACTGCTCTGATACAGGAATGATTTCGCAGTACATCATAATCATAGACTTTTGTAGACACAGTATGGACGCAGCCATCTGTTTATAGTTAGTCTACTGTATAATGAATACAAAACTTCTCGCAGCCTGGATGGTGGAAACTAGATCCAGGGTCTTCATTTCTAGTTCCCAAAAAGGTACGATTCTATCCATGCAAATAAATGAGTTGATGTCGAACATGGTAGAAACCACTTGATTACCAGTCAATGATGTAAACTGTTAACAAGTGTGAGAGAGACCACCAGTGATGTCAATGGTTCTCAAAGTACCCAGTACAATCCATGAGATGTGAATGAATGAGTTGATGTCGAACATTTCACGGAATCCTTCGATCGAAAGTCAATGATGTAAACCGTCGTCAAAGGCGAGAAACCTGCCATTGATGCATGCAGATTTCAAGGTACTGACGATTTCTAGGTCATCTTTCTAGATAATGTGCTGATGTCGATAGAAAGCGACCCGTTGCAAGCAAGCCCACAACACGAAATCATAGATCAAGTTGAAGAAATGTAGCTGTAAGGACTGACTCAGGGATGGTCGAGATGGATGACAGTTATTTTGCAGATGAATGGTTTATTTGCAGTGACCTCTTGTACACATAACGACACAACAGATGGCTTGGTGACATTTGACCCAAATTTAATACCCGGCTGAAGACTTTCAATGTGGTTCAATCAACTGTGAGGCAAAGGATTTCCCAACCCAGGTGAATGAAAAGTGTCGTGTTCAAGAGTGGTGATAAGGCTTCTTCTGAGACAAAGGATAACAAATAGGCTCATTTTTCTCTCTTTTCCCCCACCATTTCTGGCAAGTACCTCTTTATTTTTTACAAGCTTGAGGAGGATAACATATGCTTGATTATAAGCTCATCCTTCGGATGAGTCCAACTTAGTTTTAGATTCGAACCCTAAGAAGGAGTGGTCCGTTCCTGTTTGTAATCGAACAGGTCCTTTACTGTGAAATTTTAACGAGTCCAGTATAGGAGAAACTCGGCGTTTTTCAATTTTAGAGAGTCTGAAAAAACTTAAGAAGACTCCAGGGTTGAACTTTTTCGTAAATTTGTGTCTCCCAAGCCTGAAAAAGTATAAAATAATACTTGAGAGAACCACTTGATCTTGCGACCAAGGAGTACTTTCATGATTAGTGTCTTTGACCTGAAAAGTAAAAAGCGATCAAGGACACATCGTTTTATTTCCAATATCGAATTTGAAACGACAAAAATCCGGCAATCTTTTCATGTTTTTACGGTCAGAAAAGGGCTATAAGAGGACCGTCTTTTAATTCCGTTTTAACGAGTGTAAAAGAAACGCTCGGCAATCTTTTCATGTTTTAGGAGTCAGAAAAGGGCTTAAAGGGCTGGGAGAAATGTGAAGAAATGTAGCTGTAAGGACTGACTCAGGGATGGTCGAGATGGATGACAGGTATTTTGCAGATGAATGGTTTATTTGCAGTGACCTCTTGAACACATAACGACACAACAGATGGCTTGGTGACATTTGACCCAAAGTTAATACCCGGCTGAAGACTTTCAATGTGGTTCAATCAACTGTGAGGCAAAGGATTTCCCAACCCAGGTGAATGAAAAGTGTCGTGTTCAAGAGTGGTGATAAGGCTTCTTCTGAGACAAAGGATAACAAATAGGCTCATTTTTCTCTCTTTTCCCCCACCATTTCTGGCAAGTACCTCTTTATTTTTTACAAGCTTGAGGAGGATAACATATGCTTGATTATAAGCTCATCCTTCGGATGAGTCCAACTTAGTTTTAGATTCGAACCCTAAGAAGGAGTGGTCCGTTCCTGTTTGTAATCGAACAGGTCCTTTACTGTGAAATTTTAACGAGTCCAGTATAGGAGAAACTCGGCGTTTTTCAATTTTAGAGAGTCTGAAAAAACTTAAGAAGACTCCAGGGTTGAACTTTTTCATAAATTTGTGTCTCCCAAGCCCGAAAAAGTATAAAATAATACTTGAGAGAACCGCTTGATCTTGCGACCAAGGAGTACTTTCATGATTAGTGTCTTTGACCTGAAAAGTAAAAAGCGATCAAGGACACGTCATTTTATTTCCAATATTGAATTTGAAATGACAAAAATCTGGCAATCTTTTCATGTTTTTACGCTCAGAAAAGGGCTATAAGAGGACCGTCTTTTAATTCCGTTTTAACAAGTGTAAAAGAAATGCTCGGCAATCTTTTCATGTTTTAGGAGTCAGAAAAGGGCTTAAAAGATGACTCTAAGGGTTCACTTTTTCGTAAGTTTTAACGAGTTCGAAAAAATGATAAAAATGTACTCATGGTTTTCATTTTTTCGTAAGTTTTAATGAGTTCGAAAAAATGATAAAAATGTACTCATATGGCCGACTTTCAATTTAATTTACGAGCAGGAAAAGACGGAAAGAACTCGGCGTTTTCATTTGTTTTACGAGAATGAAAGATAGCAAAATAATCTCGGGATTTTCATGAGTTTAACGAGTCTTGAAAATAACTGAAATTGACTCGAGATAGGTTTCATTTTTACAAAAGCTTGAAACGGAGAAAAACTATGCTTCAAAGTAGTTTCATTTTTACACAAGCTTGAAACAGAGAGAAAACTGTGCTTGATGCCTCCTAAGCGTAACTGCTAGAGCGCATGCCCCCCAGCTTCATTTCATTCAACTAAGTACAAGCTGGATGGAATGAAGGTTCATGTACGAGATCATTTGAAAGACTCGACCTAAAACTGTAAGAAAATTATGCAAAACACTGAAATAACTAACCTAAATATACAACTTAACATTTACGAGATCTAGTCAAACTCTCGACTCAATTAGAGGAGGATTTGTTTCATTTTTTAACGAGCTTGACACAGGAAAAGAAGTATGCTCGGATTCAGTTTCATGTTTACGCAAGCTTGAAACGAAAAACTATGCTTGTTATAAGTTCACATGCCCCTAGCATAATGACTCAAAACGAGGTACATGCCCCCCAAGCTTCATTGCATTCAATGAGGTGGATGGAATAAAGCTTTACTTTCAAGATCTTGGAAAGACTTGTGGGAGTTGTTTCATTTTTTAGTGAGGTTGACACAGGAAAAGAACTATCCTCAAAACCCTTGTTTCATTTTTTAAACGAGCTTGACACAAGATAAGGAACTATGCTCATAACTACTCTCTACAATCTACCTAACAAAAAACTCTACTCTAAAAACCTTGATTCATTTTTTAACGAGCTTGACACAAGACAAGGAACTATGCTCTAAAATCCTTGATTCATTTTTTAACGAGCTTGACACAAGACAAGGAACTTTCCTCGTGGCAACCTATTTCATTTTTTAACGAGGTTGATACAGGAAAAAACTATCCTCGCACATTGATCATGGCTTCCAACGGGAAGAAGGACATGTCAATGGACACACCTTGATCATGGCTTCCAAGAGGTCTTCATCAGAAGGAAGAATAGTTCTTTGGAAGGAACACATGTCAAGGGACTCAAAAGGGATAAGAACATCGTGTTCAAGTAATCCCATAGAGTTTTCCATGTCAATTACCGGATCTAAATCAAAGGAAGATGAGCAAACAGTGAAAGGCTCACTTACATCGGTAACTGAAAACATGGGACCAGTTGCCACATAATTAACCCGTGGCAGGGTAGATACCACTTTAGAATCAGGAACATTTAGGGGTGTCATATTATTGGTAGTTGAAACAAGACTAGGGAACGAAAGTTGGTCTACAGTCACAATATTTCCATTGTGAGGGAAAGACATCACGCGAAAGAGTGTCGATACGACAGCTTTCATTGCATAAACATAGTCTCGCCCAAAGAGTAAATTGAAATCCAAGGGACCTCGAACTACCATAAGATCAATACAGACAGTTTTACCTTCCAAGGTGATAGAAAACTTAGGAAGGATCCCTAAAGGTTCACTAATGGTTATGTTAAAAGCTTTCAGATTCTGCATAATAGGCGCAAGCTGAGGGGAACCCAAAGCTTTCCAAACAGTTGAGGATAAAATACTAACAGAAGCACCTTCATCTACCTGAGTACGATGTATGTCCCTACCACCAGCCTTGACAATGATTTGGAAAGGGATGGAGGAAGGCAGACGAGGTTCTATCAGTCTATTCCAGTCAAAGGAAAAGACCTCAGTACTTGGAGGGGGTTCTGTAGAAATAGGTGAAATGCCCCTCGACATAGAAGAATCTAATGTAACAAGAAGAACCTGAGTAGTATGAAGTTCACTCTCTAAAGGGAAAGTGGGATCGACCGATTGTGAAATTGAATCGACCACTTGATCAACTAACGGATCATCAACCTGAGTGACATGAGTTTCACTCTCCAATGGAAGAGTGTGATTGACTGTACTTGAAATTAGATCAATCACTCCATCAGTTGATGGTAGGTTGGGAGAAAGTTTACGGTAACCAGTTGGAAATTCTTGCTGTGGAACAGTAAGGTTTTCCAACAATGTTGAGGCTTCATCCATGTGAGGGCAAATGTGAGTTTGATGACTCCCTTTGCATAACTTACAAGGAAACCTAACTTTACCCTTTTTTCCAAGAACCTGACTATCACTGGTTGATGGATCAACGGAAAGTTGATGAGATTTTTCTGACCATACTTCCAAGACCTTTGGTATACCAGGACAATTGACAAGGAAGTGGTCACCCTTACAAAGCCTGCAAGGGTATTTGGGTTTACGATGCATGTCGGAGTTTTCCTCAACACAACTAACACTTACAGTCGTCGTTGGTTGGTTGACTTCTTTCTTATCTTGTGTCTTCTTCTTCTTCTTCTTCTTCCCTTTCTTCTTCTTCTTAACCTCCTGGTTACTAGCATCAAGGCTTTTACCAAGCGAAGAGGAAGAAATGGAGGAAGAAAAATTAGGTGAAGAAGGTAAAGGGTCAATAGAAGGTTGGTGATGTTGAGATGGTGAACTCTGTTGAGGTGAAGCATTCGGTTGAGATGGAACAATTGGAGTATTTTGGGCCAACGAAGTTGAAAATAACCATATCGGTAAACCTATTGTAAATCCAGGTAATGACAAAGTAGCCATATAAGGAGGACCAACATTTCCAAAGTAAGGAAAAGTACTAGGATTCTCATTAGGAGGGGTTCCTGGGTTGGTAAATTCCGAAACATTTGCCATTATATTCAACTTCAGTGAATTTTATTAACAATTTAAAACTAAAATTAACAATTCACAATTCACACCTAACAATTAAAATTCACAATTCACACCTATGGTCTCTAAAAGTAAAAACAAACAAATTAACACGCACTATCAAATCTAGGAGGCAAACCACACACAAATAGTAACTTTCCGGACCGAAAACACTAGTTGGTGATGAAATCCAACATCGCAGAATTTAGTACAGAAATGGCGGGTGGAACAGTTACCCCGGCAACCTGCTTAATGAATAGACTGGACCAAGTTCCTCCACTTTAACCGTCTCGAGTGAAGTGAACCCCCCAGAAAATCCAAGTGAGTCTAGCCGACTTCTGCTCCAGGTACAGTGGGATCTTCCCTCCACCGTCACCTTAGGTAGAACCCTAAAGATAATGGTCACTAAGGTCACCAACAGCAACAAATATACCTGGGGGAACAGTCTACGATCTGATAGCACACAAGGGCAGAGTATCAAGCTCAATCCCCTTGCCGGCTCCTTGAAAATAATCCAAGGTTTACCGACAAGTGACCCCAGGCTCCTCGACAATGGTTAATCCGAGGTTTACCGTTTGTAGTACGTGCGTATCTGGCGTCGTTCCCAATGAAGGAGGATTGATCCCCTCACTGGTTCGGACACGATCTCGTGCTTCTCCTTTAAGAGGAGCTTTCCCAGAGTATAAATGTAACAGTTGGATTTATCCTACCACAAGATGAGCTACTTGTTTGGTTTTGCTGTCTTGGAGAGTTAATTATCTCCTACTCCAAGACACTAGCCTGATCTATATTGGTGTTTCAGAGCCCTAGAAATGTAAAAATTACTAGATGAATTTTAATTAAGCGCTGTGTTATTTAGGTTGTTATTACTCAAAGGGGTAAATGGATATGAAACCAATGGTGTTATGACCCGACTCAACTGAATGCAATCGAATATGATAATGCAATCCTTTCAATTCGATGAATCCTAACTAAAGTAAGGAGAGAGTTTCCATTCACTTCCAACAATGCAAAAAATTGATCACTAAGAGAAAATATAACAAATTCTCTAATGCACTAATTTCATCAAGAAAAACTAATGCAAATCAATTCCCAAACAGTTTTTTTATTTTTATTTTTGTGTAAATTCAAATCAAAGAAAATTGATCTAAATCTATGATTGATTTTTCAGAATGTAAACTATGCAATTGTAATCTATGCACAATTCAATAATATTCTGAAAATGAGAATTCTAATTATGCAAATGTGATCTATGCAAGAGAATTCTCAAACACAAGATGATTCTAATGTAATCTAAGAACCAATCAAGTGCAAGTCGAGAAAATTGGGTGAGAGTTCCAAAGATCAAAAAATAAAAACACTCAAAGGTGATTAACACTCATACACAATTTAGCCCCCCCCCCGGCGAATGAGGGGGAAATTTTTCTGCAAAAACAAAAGCAAAAAGATGCAAAATTGTGAAAAGACTGAGATAAACCTCCAAGTAATGACCAAAGGAAATCAAATTAAGAATTTCTCAAAAAAGAGACTTAAAACACCCAATTGATGAAAGCTTAAAGCAGGAATGCCAATGAAATTAACCAGGGAAATTTTCTGACAGGTAACCAGTGGATCTGGGCAGCAAAAACAAGCTATAAACAAAATCTAAAAGATAAAAAAGAAAAAATTGGAATTTTCTAGGATTTTGATAGGGGTACGCAGGCAGCCTGTTTGCACAGGTGCGGCCACGCTCTGCGTACACAGCCAAAGTGCGTACAGGTACGCACTGTGCTTAACGCAGAGGGTGCGTACTGCTCTCAAAATCAAGAAAAAATAAAAACTAACTCAACCCTAAGCTATTCCACCCAAATTCACAGTCAATCAGCCAAAGACCAGAAAGAAAACGACTTTTCTCAAATCAAAGTATCAATCAAAAGAGAAATCAATCAAATCCATGGATTCCCCAGTGGAGTCGCCATTTTGTCATGCGAAAAGAGTCAATTTTGCGGACAAAACCGACCTCCCTAGAAGCCAAGGCTTTCTAGTGACAAACAAGACAAATAAACACTACCTTTCTCTAAATATGCATTTAGAATACAAGTAATCAGGTGATTGTAACATACCTTTAGTCCAACGCTTTGTAGTAGTCCAGCCTCGCCGATCCGGATGAGCTCCTCCTTCTCTTCGAAACCTGCATTCACTAACAAGCCAAAAGATTACATAGCACCTGATAAACTTATAAAATAACACATATTCATCATACAGACCAAGGAGTATATGAAACAAATCATGAATAACAATCTGTTGAGAAAAATGAGTTTATTTGTATTAAGTGGAAACAAAAGAAACCATTACAACCTGAGCCTTGGTGTTGTGCAGGTCCCTCCTAGGGTCCAGCAAGAGTTTTCCTTTACTTTGATCAGCTCACCCACTCCCAAATAAGGCTAGGAAAGGATGGGAATCTCTCCTCTCAAGCTCTATAAGGGAGTCCTAATTCCAACAGCATCTACCCTTAAGAATGTTCAGCTTTCAACCTCCCCTCCCTCTGGCCCAATTCCTGTATTTATAGTGCTGTAGAGGAAGTTAATTAGGTCCACCATCAATGGGATAAGCCCCTCTTTGGATGGGATAGCTCCCCTCTTGATGGGATAAGTTCCTCTTTCATAGGGATACATGAACCATCTGGAGGCGCTCAATACACGTCAAACAAGCTTCTAGAATGCTCTAGAAATGACCACAAGTAACTTTTTTGGAGTGAAACTTGCGCCTTTTGACCTTTACAGGAGTACGCACCCAACCATTTACAGACAGAGCGTACAAGTACGCAGGTAATGTGAACTTGAGGTGCGTACATGCAGGTAAGGCTAAGAGAAACTGCGTACCCAAAGATATATAGATTTTTAAAGACTTTCTCTCTTTCTTGGAGTTTGACATGAAGAGCAGAGGTATGAGACTTGCCAAGGAGGATAGTATGACAGTTGATAGAGCCATACTAACTGCAAATAGTCATGGTGACAAATTTTAGTGTAACAGTACTACAGACGGTATGGTTTCATTATTGGTCTAGATCATGGAGATCTGGCGTTAAATGTGTTTTAATTCTTGGCATGATCGAAATAAAGGGATAATGATGACAAAGTTTTAATAATGATTACCAACTTTAAATTTGAGATCATAGATTATGAAATGATTCGTCCTCTCCCTCGTGTTTAATGTGATGTCCATTCTTGGCTGTCTAAAGAGATACAATATTAATTGCCATGATTTTTAAACAGAGGCAAGAAGTGATATACCTTTGTATGACGTACCTGACGTGATGTGGAAAGAAAGGAATGGTAACAAGGATCAGTGATATAATTAATTCCAGCGATGATGTGCCAGCTGTATGAATTGCTCCCGTGGTATAAAGCTGATGAATACTCTCTCTTTTTTATATTGCGGCAGACGATTTTTCTGATGTGACTTCTTACATCTTGACATCTATTACACATGTAACAATAGATCCAATTTGCAAGCCATTTCTACAGCTGTTTCTTATTTACATGATTCTTTAAAATACTTTAAAAAATAATTTACAAACATATTCTAATAAAACATGTAACAACATAAAAAAATATAATATCCATGAGTTACATAATGTTGTTACAGAGGAAAAAGAAATGTGCAACAACTGCCACATAGTCGTTTTTAGCTGTCACAATCAGTCTTTCTGTGCCCCAGAAGAGGTTTTCACAATTATATTTTTATTTATATGTTTTTGTTGCTCTTTTTTTTATTGCTGGGTGTAACATTTTCTAACATAAGCTAGTTTTCAAATGTTACACTTATTAAAGAATTAAGAAATTGGAAGCACGGGGGAATTGTCCCCTGCCTTCGTAATCTGAAGGTCATAATCTGTGACATTGTTGATGAATGATTCCTTTGAAGTAGGTTTGTGATATAGTCGAAGACGATGCCCATTAGCAAACAATGGTGTCCTAGCACTGTCAATGGTTACTAAATTTACAGTCCCATTGTCGAAGACTATGTCAAATTCATAAGGACCAAGCCACCTGGTGCAGAGCTTCCCTTTAAAATCCTTAAATCTTGAATCATATAATAGAGCCCAATCTCCTTTTTGAAATTTCTTCTTTTTAATGAATTTTTCATGCCACTTAGCTCTTTGCTGCTAGACAATGTCTGTTTGTTGAATGGCATCTAATCGTTTCTCATCTAGTTCATTAAGTTGATTCAACCATTGTTTCTATGCTGTTTCCATATCCAAATTTACTTGTAGTGTTGTTCTTAATGTCTTAATTTCAAATTCTATAGGAAACAAAGGATTTTTACCATACACTAATTCGTATGGTGAGAACCTTGTAGTATTCCTCCATGTAGTCTGGTATGCCCACAATGCTTTTGGAAGTTTATCAGCCCAATTTCTTTGATGACTAGCTACGATCTTGGTAAGAATGCCCTTAATAACCTTGTTGGTGCTTTCTACTTGGCCATTTTCTTGTGGATGATAAGGTGAAGTGATTCTAGGATGAATAGATTTTGTATTTCTCAACTAGGTTCTGAATCAAATGAGATGTAAACTGGCATCCTCCATCTGTCACTATTTCTCTGGGTACTCCAAAGAAGACGAAAATATATTCAAACAAGAAGTCTAAAACAACCTGCTCTGTAGCTCTAGTTAATTCTTTCGCCTCAACCCACTTTGTGACATAGTCTGTGTAGACCAAAATGTAGGATGTTTGGTGAGATGATAGGTTAATTGGTCCTACAAAATCTAGGGCCCATTTCTCAAATTGTTCTAAGGCTATTTGAGGTTGCAACAACATCTCATCTAATTGGAGTGGTTGACCCATTCTTTGGAAACTGTCACATCCCTTCATGAATTTCTTAGCATCCTGGAATATTGTGGGCCAATAGTACCCTATTGAGAGCACCTTCTGTCCTGTTCTATTATCTGCAAAATTTCCTCTACAAGGTTCCTCATGAAAAGCTCGAAGGATATAAAAAAATTCATCCTCCCTTACACAATGTCTGATCTGATGATCTCGCCCAGTGTGATAGATATTTCCTTCTATCCATGAGTATCTAGCACTTTGCTGGACAATCCTTTTCTTTTCCCTGTAGGATAGGTGTTGGGGAATTTTTCCTGCAGCAAGATAATTAACTATGTCTGCATACCACGGTGAGTGAATTGAAATAGCGAAAATATATTCATCTAGAAAAGAATCTTCAATATGCATGCTTTCACTACCAACATTCAACCTAGAAAGAAAATTAGCCACCACATTATCTTTCCTAGGTTTATCTAGGATAGTTATATCAAATTCCTGTAACAAAAATAACCACCATGTAATCCTACCATTAGTGACTGGTTTGTTCATCAAAAAATGAATGGCAGAGTGGTCAGTGTGTAAAAACACTTGATATCCTGTGATGTAGTGCCGAAATTTATTGATGGCATGCACTACTGCAAGGAATTCCTTCTCGGACACTATGTAATTGGTTTCAGTTGGAGTCAATTTTTTGCTTATATAATGAATGGCATATGATTTCCTATCCTCCAGTTGGCCCAAAACAGCTCCCACGGAAGTATCAGATGTGTCCGTAGCTATATGAAACGGAAGATTCCAATTTAGACCCCATAAAAAAGGAGCTGTTAATACATGGTCTTTTAATTTCGCAAAGGCTTGCTCGTATTTTCCCGCCCATACAAAATCTGCATCTTTCATAAGTAGAGAAAATAAAGGAGATGCAATCTTTGAATTTTTTTCTATGAACCTCTTATAGTACCCTGCATGACCTAAGAAACTATGTACCTCTTTTTGTGTCTTGGGGATTGGGATTTTCAAGATTACCTCTATCTTAGTAGGGTCCACTTTAATCCTGTCAGCTAAAATAAGATGTCCCAACACGATCCCTTCATTCATCATCATGTGACATTTCTCTGTACTCAAAGCAACATTAGTCTGTTCACATCGTTCTAATACCTTTTCCAAATTAACTAATGTTGTTTCAAAGGCATCCTCGTAGGGTGTAAAGTCATCCATGAAAATTTCTAGACAGTCATTCAACATATCTGAGAAAATTCCCAGTATCTCCCTTTGGAAAGTTGTTGGTGTGTTACAGAGTCCAAAAGGAAGAACCCTATATGCGAAAGTTCCCCAAGGGTAGGTAAAGGTCATTTTATCTTGGTCTTTCGGGGAAATCTATATTTGGTTGTACCCACTAAACCCGTCTACAAATGAGAAAAAAATCTTTCTGAACAGGGTATCAAGGACCTAGTCTATAAATGGCAAGGAGAAATTCTCCTTTTGAGTGTCTTTGTTAAGTTCTCTATAATCCACACAAACCCTCCACTTGCCATTCTTTTTGGGGACAATGATAAGTGGAGATACCCATTGACTATCATAAATGGGATAAATGAAGTTGGCATTCAAGATTTTCTGCAATTCTTCTTTTACTACCTCCTTTAATGTAGGGTTCATGCGTCGCTGCAGTTGTCTCATTGGATTGAAAACATCCTTCAAATAGATGCGGTGAGTGCATAGGATGGGATGGATACCCTTCATATCTATATAATCCCATGCAAATGCCTTTTATATTTCTGTAACAGCTGTAACAACAATATATTCTACTCAACAGTCAAGCTTAGATTGACATTAAGATATTTGCCTGGTTCTATTTCAATAGGAGCGATGTTAATACTTGGATCAGTCTTCATCTGTTCAAGGCTCAAATCTTCTACAACATCTTCCTCCACTGAGTCTTCAATGGAAGTAACAGAAAGTGAATTACTAATAAAGCCACTTATGATATCATCTTCCATTTCATTATTAAAGTATTGTTCCTTCCCGAGGGTGAGAAGTGGTTGTGAGTGATCAGACTCAGGATCAAATTCATCCCTCAAGGGGTTTCCCGAATTTGTATCTAGTTTAACTGGGGGATGAAGGATAAGATTCTTGGTGGCATGACCATCATAAATCATCATAGATCCAAACCTACATCCTATGAATGCATCTGCAGTGGCTAGCCACGACCTTCCTAATATTAAAGGATGCCCCCCCAAGTTTGATTTAGTTTGTAAAATAAGGAAGTCAACAGGATATCGCCAAGAATCTACTGTAATCACTATGTCTTCTAACATCCCCTCAGGTTTGACATGGGACCTATCTACTAATTCCAACACTGTAGGTGTGTGTCTTAGTCTATGTAACCCTAAGGTGATGAAGAGTTCTTTCGTCATTACATTAATGGTTTCCCCTAAATCAATCAATGTATTGGTAATGGGCTTGCCATCGATGTAAATAGTGACAGTAGGATTCCCTGGATCATTGTATTTGGTTAAAAGGGGTTGATCAATCATCAACTCAGACAACTTTCCCATCACATGAATAGTAGCAGGGTCCTTAGGCTTCCTTCCAGGTTTTTTAACACACAAATCCCTTACTATTTTTGCATAAACAGGCACATCTCTGATAGCATGTAGTAGAGGAATCTGTATGTGTAAGTTTCTCAACTCCTTGAGAAAATCCAATTCCAAGTGTGAAGTCATACTAGTTTCTGCTAGCCTTCGAGGATATGGAGGGTCTTTAGTTGTTATAGTCAAATTGGTTGTTACAGGTGTATCATCTTTACTCGAATTGGTTGTTACAAGCACAACAACCCTTTCTGAATCAGTTGTTATAGGTGTGACAACAACTTCAAAATATGTAGGACCCCCTTGGGTGACTCACATTCTTCTTCGGTTATAACAGGGGAGAGTTTTGGGTTAACCACTTTCCCTGACCGAAGATGGATTTCGTTATACCCGACAGGAGTGATACAATAAGTTTGAAAGGTAGTCAAGGGTTCAATGTTCTGGGCCACCTTATTGTTCGAGTTAGGGTTAGGTTGCATAGGTAATTAGGGTTGTATAGAAGGTGCAGAAACATGTGTTTGAAGAGGCAGTAGTTGCAACTGCTGTTGTAATGTTATTACAGAAGGAACTGGTCCTAGGAAATTTCCTCTCCAATTCTGAGTCTAAGAATATGGTTGCGATGGAGGGCATTGGCTAGGTGATTAGAGAGACCACTAATTCCAAGGTGAAGGATATTGTGCCAGAGGAGGAGCATAGTACTACCATGGAAATTGCTGAACATTATATGTATTATTCCATGGATTGAAAGAAGATAAGTCTTGAGACATACCTAGGGGTCGTGGTTGCCAAGGCTTCCTGGATCCAATGATGTAGTAATATTAAACCTCCTCGCTTGATTCCTTAAGCACCAATTTCAATCTACGAAGCTCCAAGCTTCAATATATGGAATGATCTATGGAATGATCTAGATCACAAATGTTGCATAGGCCAATGTTGTTTACCCTACATTCCTTCAGGGAATGCTTGTTTTTGCATATCGAGAAGAACACGACTAAAGCTACATCAGCCTCGTCCTGTGATTTCTTCACTTGTGCTATCTTTATTTGAGCAGACAGGGTACTGAGAAGATCGGTTTTAAGATTCTTGAACAAATTTCTGATTTCCACCCTGGTCATACCACCATTTGTAGATTTCTGTATCCGGGTAGAGGCATCTCGTACCATGCTTCTCCCCTTCGACGATCCTCTATAGCATCTCAAACAAAGCATTATTATCTCGGCAAATGGTTCCTGAGATATGTCCCCCTTCCCTAGTAGATTCAAGGTATCAGGGCAGTCATCTCTCATTCCCCATATGAATATGGCCCTTAAGATTTCTTGATCTAAGTCACTATGTTTAGGTCCATGCAAATTGTAATGGAATCATTCCACATAGTCCTCCAATATTTCTTCCTCCTTTTGTGTCATCCTAAATATTTCTTCCCTCAAATCCCTGGTTCTGCAATAATCCTGATACTTAGATAGGAATGTCTCTTTCATGTCACTCCACGTCCGAATGGTAGCAGAGCCTAATCCCATGAACCATCTCAATGTTGCTCCTTTTAGAGTAGCAAGGAATAATTTCAGCTTCTGAGCATCTGAAATATAATCATATCTCCTACACAAGACATCAAATTCAAACAAGAAGGTGTCAGGGTCTTCTACAGTCATCCCTTGAAAAGATGGGAGAGATGACAAAGGAATGTTTTTCATGGGAGCCTCACCTCTAATATCCCCTATTGGAAACTCAAAGGTGGTAATGGTGGCATCTATTTTAGTGTTGTTGTCATTTTTGTCCCCCATTGTTGATCCTCCTGATCCTTGTTGTAACGAGTCTTCTTCATACCGTTTTGGTGACTATCTTGTTTGTGAAGATTTTTCAATTGATAGCTCAGGTTGCTTTGAGGTTGGTTGTTTCACTGTGCTACCCAAATCAGGATATTAATAAGTCAATGAATGATTTTCCATCTCAGGCTCCTAGTGTTATTCACCGGTTCCCCTTGACCCTCAACCCTAAGGTCCTGATCACTAGCCTTCCACTGCTGCTCTTGATTTGGATACTTAGTTTTAGGAGTGGTTACACTAGTTTTAGGATGATACGGTCCAGAGACAGAGGAACCAGATGCTTCTGTTCTTATTATGGGAGTAACAACTTTTTGTGGCCCTGTTTTCCTTGCGTCCCTCTAAGAATTTGACTTTCCTTTTTCTTCTTTTGAGATCAACTCATGAATAAATGTTTTCCTCCCCAAATTTGTGCTCTTCTTATTTCTTTTATGACCCGTTTTTCATGTGATTTATTAGAGTGGTTGTACTTTGGGATTTCTATTATTCCTACACTTTACACATGGACCCTATGCATATTTATTCAAGCCCTAAGTGTCTCAGCTTATATATTGGTGAGCCCACTCAAGTATATTAGAGCAATGTGCAGGTTCTTACCTCTTGTCTTACCACCCAGCACCTGTAGAGCTAAGAACACATCTAAAGAATCAAGAAATTCACACAACCTAATTGTTCTAGTGACCACAGTGGTGAGCTTGCCCAAGTATATTAGAACAATGTGTAGGTTCTTACCTCTTGTCTTACCACCCAACACCTATGCACTAGAAACACTCTGTTAACAAAACACACTTGGTTGATTGCATCGTCGACTGCCTTCCATGAAAATGGTGCCAAAATGTTGAGTTGATTTAATCATTGTTAATATGGCTGAATTGCAACCATTAATTTTCAACCCATGGTAGGCCTGTTTATTTCAAAGGAGTATGCACTATCTGTGCCAATACACTTCAGCCAAGAGTAAAAATAAAATACATAACAAATGTCTCTAAATTTAATTGTAGAAAGTAACACTCATACAGAAATCGAAAACATTCTACAAAAATGAAACCACACTTCATGTTACCAAGGAAAAGGCATGCCACACACCACACCACTAACTAAAGCGACTGGCTAAATATTATGTTCAAATCAATCTTGTGTGACAGCATATCAGAAATATGGAAACAAAAATAAACACATTCTGTAAATTACATGGCGATAGAAATAACTTCACAATTACTGAAAGGAACAATAATTAATCTACCACTATGCTACTACTACTGTTGCAATCCTTGCTAAAGAGGAGGGCCCTTCCTCCCTAGTAGGGTGCAGGGATGAAATGCGAATTAGTAAAGTCTCAACACCATGTCTGTAAAAACATCAGCAATGCTATTCTTTGTATTAAAATGGTTATGAATTACAGAAGCAAAATGACGATATTCCCCCCCGTTTACATGGAACTGAGTCCCCTTTATAAGATTTACATGTCCAAAATAAGAAACAGATCAGTCATGAGAATCTCATGATTCTCATGCTGATCAATATCAAGAGAGAATAGAAATCGTTACAACATGTTCTAAATACAAGGCCTATTGATGTTACATCATTTCTCAAAATCACAACTACCTTGACTCCTTAGCTGCCCATAGATAATACAATCTTTATGACAGTTGTCCTGTGGAATAGTACCCATAGTTTCGGTGTAGTCAACATCCCATGGTGTAACAACAATTCAAGGTGTAACAACAATGCTTGATGTGTAACAACAATTCAAGGCATAATAGAAATGGTATTAAACAACAAGTACTCAAAACCCCTTTGTGAATTATAACACCGTTGTTCATCCTTTAGTCATGGACTTTGGAGCATCACTTGAAAGAAATAGAGCTAGAAAACTCTTTCCATATTTGCCTCGGTTAGCCATCAAAAAGATATCACCTCATTCATATTTAACAAAATTGGCAAAATAATATGTCATAACAAAAATGAATTCTTGTAGCTAGGAAAAAGGTAATTATGATATGAAGTCCACATGTTCAAAGGTAAAAGGGTCAAGGATGGGGGGAAAAAGGTGTCCAAAACATGCACAAAACCTGCACCCAACATAGGTCCAAAAGCTTTCAGTGGGGAGGAATGATGTAGGGGATTAGTATAGTGCTAAAAAATGAAAGTGTTCAAAAGTGCTCGAAACCAGTGCCAAACAGTAGAGCTCGTCACCTCGAATCCAACACAACTTGAATCACTCAAAGCCAATATCGTATGCTCCAGATATCACATAATGATCATTTTCCTAAAACATGAATTTTTTTGCAAGTTGAAGTGCAGGACTGCTGACTGGGCAAACTGTACGATGAATCAATAGGATGACTGTGTAGGTTGACTATGTACTTTGGGCCAATGACATGCTTCCAAGTGGCTACACGTGATTAGTTGAGAATTGTTGAAATTTGAATGATTGTGGTATATTTTATGTGGACATATGAAAGGGTTCCATGTGGCCCAATTACGGGCTACCACGGGGCACCCCAGGATTGACTAAAATTTTGTTAAGGGTCAAACTAGCCTCCACGGAGTTTGAACATGAGACCTCTCACCAATCAACACAGTGCTCTACCAATGCGTCGCAGGTGATATTTAACCACTATAGTCCCCAATTGTTATTTGAAGTTTCAACGTTGATCCATTGCGAAATGGGGTCGGGGCTAAGCCCCTAGCCCTCGGTCACATCGCACCCATGGAACTGTAGGTAGAGGAGCCCAGGGCTCAAGGCTTGGGGTAAGGCCCCAAGATTAAGTCTCATGGTATAC
Source organism: Pinus tabuliformis (assembly GCA_031772625.1). Taxonomy (NCBI): domain Eukaryota; kingdom Viridiplantae; phylum Streptophyta; class Pinopsida; order Pinales; family Pinaceae; genus Pinus; species Pinus tabuliformis. The sequence continues at coordinate 388,370,318 of CM062808.1, read as the reverse complement.
CATAGGACCACCACCATTTGAACGAAGCCGAATGTAGAGGGGGGCTAAGGGTTAGGCCTAGCCTAGGTATTATGGGTAGCATCAGAATCGTTGGAGGTGCTAAACCATTGGGCACAGGATTCGGGGGCCAACCCCAGTTTTTTTGGTAGCAAAGTAACCATGGCCGAGATTCGAGGGCTATGCCGATGGGGGTGGGTAGTTAGCCCCAGCCCCTGGGTGCATGTCCCCATGTCACTATGATTTTCCACCAAAGGGGTCATTGCGAATTTAAACAGATCAACAATTTCCACCCGAAATGATGGGAAGCTTGCCGATGCCAGGTGAAATTGGCGCTCGACGGTTCCTAGAAAGGCAGAAATCGTAGAACAGTTAGCAAGGGAGCCCATTTTATAGAGCAGTTAGCAACAAAACTTTTCTAGAGCATAAATTTCTCAGTTTTTGACTAATTGAGCCCAACAAGAGCTTAGCTTGGGGTTTTTGGGTGTTTTGGAGCCATTCAAGACATTATTTTGACATTTTGAGCATTTTAAATCCATGAAATCATATATTTGAGCACTTACTGAAAGAGGCCCAACATTGTGTTAGAAAATTATATATTACAAAGCAATGGAACACATAAAATATATTGCAAAAATATAAACACAGAAAACACATAAAACAAGAGATACACAGATATTTGTGGTTCACCCAATTTGGGCTACTTCCATGGAGAAATAGACAGTGCTTCCTTTTATATTATCCAACAAAATGAAGAGATACAACCTACAGCAGATCCGCTATAATTCCCTCTTCACCCTAACACAATCTCCTCTCTCTTTCTCACTTAGAATACATATCTACATAGATGCAATACAATTCCCTCATATATAATGAGGGTTTTCCTTCTAGGGCAAAAAACTCTAAATTAAACATAACTTCTACCGTCAGATCTCTGCCTAATGAACAACCCTTATTGACTACAAAATTACAACATTTTACAAGGCAATTTTACATCCATTTTTAGCTTCGGGGGTGCTGCCCTTGATCCCCCGCCAGGGGGGCTCCAAACAATCGTCATCGCCCACCCTTGGAACCCCTTGGAAGCGTAAATTTTACGAGTGGCATTGCCACCACATTACGAACTGGGATCCAATGTAGTGATACCTCTGAATAAAGAAGATAATCAGGCTCCACACCCAACAATCTCCCACTTGGAGACTGATCATAGAAACTCCACCACTGCTTCATTTTTTGGAAAATGACTCCACTTTGGACCTAGTTGTTTCTCATCTTCTTCATCATACTTGAAGACCAATTGAAACTAAGTAGAATCTCAGTTTCTCCTTGGTTATAGCTTTTGTTATCATATCTGCAGGATTCTAGCTAGTGTGTATCATTTCCAGCTTCAACTATCCATCTTCCAACAGTGACCGTATGAAATGGTACTTGAGTTATATATGTTTAGTCTTGGAATGAACTGCAGAGTTCTTTGCAAGATGTATGACACTTTGGCTGTCACTGTATAACCTGCCCAACTCCTGCTTCTTACCCAATTCATCCAGAAACCTTTGTAACCAAATCATTTCTTTACTAGCCTCTGTAGCAGCAACATAATCTGCTTCCGTTGTTGAGAGTGCAATAACACTTTGTAGTTTTGAAACCCAAATGATAGTTTTTCCACCTACAGTAAACACATATCATGTTTTACTCCTCCTGTTATCTCTATCACCCTCCATATATGCATTAACATATCCCTATATAGCAGTGTTTGAACCACAAAATCATAATGCTTGATTTATGGTACCTATCAAATACCTGAGAATCCACTTCACCACCATCCAATGTTCTTTTCCTAGATTGTTCATGTACATGCTTACAACTCCCACTACATGTACAATATCAGGCCTTGTGCAGACCATTGCATATATTAAGCTTCCAACTGCTGATGCATATGGAAATTTAGACATATAATCCTTTTCTTCCTGAGTCTTGGGACACACCTCCTTACTTAGTTTGAAATGGCTACTAACTGGTTTTAAATTTTTCATATTGAATATTTTCAACACCTTTTCTATGTACTCACTCTAAGACAATGTTAATTTTTCATTCTTCCTCTCTCTAGTTATTATCATACCAAGGATTTGTTTTGCAGCACCCAAATCCTTCATTGCAAATGAGTTCGCCAATTTTCTTTTGGGCACATTTATTTCCTGCACGTTAGAACCTGCAACAAGCATGCCATCTGCATACAATAACAATATAATATCACTGCCATCATTTTGCCTTTTGAGATAAACACAAAGATCAAAGTGACATCTAGTATAACCTTGTTCAAACATAAACCTGTCAAATATTAGATACCATTGCCTTGGATCCTGTTTTAAGCCATACAAGCTCTTCTTCAACCTACACACTAGTTTCTCCTTCCCTTTTACCTCATGTCCTTGTGGTTGCTTCATATATATCTCTTCTTCCAAATCCCCATGGAGAAAGGTTGTCTTTACGTCTAAATGCTCAATATGTAAATCTTCAACTACTACTAGACTTAAAATAGTTCTAATTGAAGTCATTTTAACAACAAGAGAAAATATCTCATCAAAATATATACCCTTTTTCTGTGCAAACCCCTTCACCACAAGTCTAGCTTTATACCTTTTTCTACCTCCATCTTCTTCCTTCAACCTGTAAACCCATTTATTCTGTAATGTTGTTTTACCTACAGGAAACCTGACTAAGTCCCAAGTCTGGTTATGTGCTAAGGAGTCCATCTCTTCTTTCATGGCTTGCTCCCACTTCTTCCAAGTTTCTACCTTCACTGCTTCTTCATAACATTTTGGTTCACCAGAATCAAATAACAAAACGTAATATAATGAAGGAGAGTATCATTCGCGGGGTCTACTTATCCTAGAAGATCTTATAACACCACTTTCAGGTGTTTGAGGTGCTTGTTGTTGTTCTGGATGTTGATCATTATGATTTTCAAGAACCATCACTTTTTCTGTGATCTCATCAAGCACTGTGTATTCTCTGTTTTCTTTTTCTTGTTTATTTTCCTGCAGCTGATCCTTATACAAAACATTTTCATTGAATATAACATCTCTGCTTCTAATGATTTTGTGTTTTTCATAATCATAAAAGTGATAACCAAAATCATTAAAACCATATCCAATAAAGGTACATTTCTTTTATTTTGCCTCAAGCTTTGTTCTATTTTATTTATTAATGTGGACAAAGGCTTCACAACCAAAAGTTTTCAAAAATGAGTATTTTACCTTTTTACCTGCCCATGCCTCCTTTGGAATACCACCATCCAAGGAGCTTGAGGGCCCTCTGTTTATTAGATAAACAACAATATCTACAACATCTGCCCAAAATTGTAAAGGCAGTCCTACATGCAATCTCTTGCACCTTGCACACTCCATGATTGTCCCGTTCATCCTCTCTGACACACCGTTTCCTTGTGGTGTTCATGGAACTGTCTTCCCTCTACAAATTCCATTCTCTGAACAATACCTATCAAACTCTTTGCTGCAATATTCACCTCCATTGTCTGATCTAAGACATTTCAACCTTTTTCCTGTCTCATTTTCAACCAAAGCTTTCCATTTCTTGAAGGTATCAAATACATCAGATTTATTTCAAATACAATAAATCCTAGTTTTTCTGGTTGCATCATCACTAAATAACATAATAATGAGAGCCACCGAGATATGATACCTAAGCAGGTCCCCATACATCTGTATGCACAAGCTCTAATTTTTATCTCTTCTTTTCTTTCCCAACTCTGAGGAATCTAACTCTCTTCTGTTTTCCATAAACACAATTCTCACAGAATTTTAAATCAACATGCTTCAAACCTGGCAACAAATTTCTTGAGTGAAGAATCTGCATCCCCTTCTCACTCATGTGCCCAAGCCTGTGATGCCACAATGTTGTATCTGCTCTTGTAGAGGTTAAAGCATTAACAGAGTTAGAAATACCATTGCATAAATACAATGTACCAATCTTTTCTCCTTTTGCTATTACCAAGGATCCTTTAGTGACCTTCCAGGTTTTATCTATAAAAGTAGTTACACAGTCTTCACCCCCCAACTGCCCTGTTGAAATCAGATTTTTCTTCAAATCTGGAACATGCCTTACCTCCTTTAATAGCCATTTATTTCCATTCTGTTGTTTTATGAAAACTGTACCCATTCCAATGATTTTATAGGGTTTATCATTACCCAATCGAACCTGTCCAAAATCTCCTTGAACATAATCATGAAAATGTTTCCTATCAGGTGTGGCATGGAATGAGGCCCCTGAATCTACCACCCAGGCATCAATAATATTTTCTAATGAAAGAATCAAAGCATCTTGCAACACATCACTTGTCACATTCGATTCATGATTGTTTTCTTGTTGCGCGTCTCCTTCTTTTCCCTTCCGAGACTTGCAATCTTTCTTTAGGTGTCATTTCTTCCCGCATTTCCAGCACACTATCCCCGATCTGGACTTGGATCTACCTTTCCTTGACTTACTGCGATATCCTGGGATCTTTCCTCTTTCCATTTTTCTTCCCCTAGTCTCTGCAGTCAAAGCATTACCTGATGTCTCACCGGAGCTTTTCCGTCGCATTTCCTCGCTAAAGATTACACCGACAACATCATCAAACTTTAAAGTGCTAGATCCAAAGACAGAGTTACTAATGGCCATAACTAAACCATTCCAAATTTCTGGAAAGGATCATAGAAATAACAGAGCCCTAACTTCATCATCAAAAGTTACCCCTATGGAACTTAACTGACTGGTAACTGTATTAAATTCATTTAAATGATGAGCAACAGATCCACCTTCTGACATCTTCATATTAAATAAACGCTTCATAAGAAATACCTTATTTGAGGTAGAGGGTTTTTCATATAGTTTGGTCAATGCCGACATTAAACCCTATGTTGTCGTTTCCTTTGAAATATTAAAGGCTACCAATGCTGCTAGGTACAGCCGTATTGTTCCAAGTGCCTTTCTGTCGAGAATATCCCATTCTTTGTCTATCATACTTGTCAGCTTCTTTGTCTTTCTGCTCAATGATAGGTACATATCTTTCTGATACAGATAATCTTCCATCTACATCTTCCACAGTTGGTAGTTTTGGCCGTTAAATTTTTCGACCCTAAACCTACCATCTTCCACCATTGCTCCCACTCAAACCGAGAACCCTTCACTCCTACGAGTTTATCAGCAAAATAGACCTTCGGCTCTCATACCAGTTGTTAGAAAATTATATATTACAGAGCAATGGAACACATAAAATATATTATAGAAACATAAACACAGAAAACACATAAAACAAGAGAGACATAGATATGCGTGGGTTCACCCAATTTGGGCTACGTCCACGGAGAAACAACTAATCCTTCCTTCTATATTATCCAACAAAATGAAGAGATACAACCTACAACAGATCCACTGTAATTCCCTCTTCGCTCTCACACAATCTCCTCTCTCTTTGTCACTCAGAATACAGATCTACATAGATGCAATACAATTCCCTCATATATAACAAGGGGTTTCCTTCTAGGGAAAAAAACCCTAATTTAAACATAACTTCTATTATCATAACTCCGCCTAATAAATGGCCCAAATACCTCTGAATAAAGAAGATAATCAGGCTCCACACCCAACACATTGGAAGCTGGACCAAGAGATGTAGCCCAGGAGGGGTGAACTCCTTTATCATTTTTATATCTTATGTTGTTGTGTATGGTATATTTGTCTCTTTTTTTATGTTGCAAACTGAGTTTAAAAAACCATTAATTTATGTGCTTTTGCAAATTGATCTGATTCACTAAAAGACATAAAAATTTACTTGTAAATTTTCCACAAACCTTAAAGTTTGTTAGTTCTTGTATTTCGTGCCCCTGTAGTTCTACAACTGTAGCTCTATAACCTTCATTCCTACAGATGAAGAACCACTGCCCCCACATATTCCCAAAATAATAATAATAATAATAATAATAATAAACAAAATATAAATATAAATAAAAAATAAAAAATAAAAAATATAAATATAAATAAATATAAATATAAATAAATAAATAAATAAAATAAAATAAATAAATAATAAATCTAACCATGGCCTATGTTGATAAAAATACTCAATATTTCTCACGACCCTTTTTATTAAACATTGGTTCAGACAATTTTATCTCATATATGCTACGACCCCACCAAAATCTATTATAATTTGATCGAATGCCCTTTGACTCTCTGATTTGTTAAACGATTATTAAGTTTCCAACGAATTTAGTAGGAATTTGTAGGATAGTTAGTGCCTAAAACAATTTTTTCTGTAATAGAATGATGACATTGTCACCTTCCCAAAATAGATCTTAGAAACCCCATGATTGTAGGAACAGTAGATTTGATACCACTGTAATATCCCAAATGAGATATTTGACTAATTTTGCGGAAATTTAACCTAACCAAAATTTCTCCATAAAAATTACCATTCACATAACAAAAAATTGTCATGTAAAATATAACAAATAGTGTGCATGCGATTCAATAATACAATGAACAAAAATAATATCATCTTTTATTATAATAGAAAATTGGGTTTACATGCTCATACAACAAAATCGTTGAGATGGAAAATTGGCCTCAAGAATCTGCTCCAACGCTGCGCTAACCCTCCAAAACTGAACCAAAATGCCACTGCTAAGATCTCCTGTGAATTCTAGATGAATTCACCAATGGGAGATGGGTACTCGTCCAATATCACTGAATCACCCGAGTGTTTTTGTTTTGGGCTATAAATGGAGTAGAGAATTGGGTTCTCAAACCTCTCATACAAGAAGAAAGATCGAATCCAATATGTCCCCTATTGGCCTCCTCCATCTCTTTTTATAGATCTGATGGACCCCTGTAGTAGCTCCTATTTTATTGTTATTTTAATCATTAAACATGTTTCCCTCAATTAAAATATATTTTTAATGTGGGGAATGATAAATTGGCCACCATGCCTCCTCATGCCACTGAAAATCAACATTGACCATCTCATTTTTTAGATCTTCTTGTTCCGGTTCGAACAAGCTATTACACTAAGTTGTTCTGTCATGTATTCATATTGGAATGCCACCTTAAGCATAATTAAGTGAGTTAGGTACAATAATAACACCATTTTACGAGAATTATCATAATGAAAATGGAACGAGAAGCGCGTTGTGCAGAATCAATCTTGATGATGGAAGATGGAAAGAGAGCTCCTAGAGACCCCATAAAACATCTCCAAAATCCCTCGGGCCTGTTGATGATGTCAACCTGCACCTGTGACCTATTTTCCTCTAACCCTTAAAGTCCATCCTAACCATGCCATAAGGAACACTAGAGAAAGGAACATTACAAACAAACAAAGAGGATAAATAGAATCCTCGAAGACATGTTGGAGATTCCATACAATAATGGGTATTAAAAATCATTGAAAATGAACCATTTTAAGTACTTTATTGTAGGAATTGTAATACTCCTATCAACTAGAGTGATCTAGTGAATATGGTCCTTATGGGGCCTAATATGCTAAGAAATATGGAGCAACAAATGTAGACCATCAAAATAAATTTAGAGGTGGCACAAGACAGGAAGAAGAGCTATGCTAATAATTATAGAATTCACAAAGAGTTTCAAGTGGGGGAACATGTCTTCCTATGAGTTAGACCCAAGAAAAGTTCCTTGAAATTTGGGTCATGTGCCAAAATGACACCATGATTTTGTAGGTCATTTGAAGTGCTTGAAAGGATAGGGCCAATGGAATATAGAATGGCTCTACTTCCAACCATTAGAGTGCATGATGATTTCCATGTTTCATTACTGAAAAAATATGTGCAGGATGTTAATCACACAATTGATTGGTCAGTGTTATAGGTAGAACCAGAGGGAGAGTTCCAACCAGAACCTCTATGCATCCTGGATTGGAGGCAACTAACACTCTAGAATTGAGTAATAGAGCAAGTCAAAGTGCAGTGGAGGCACTTTGGGCCTGAGGAAGCCATGTGGGAAATGGTTGACCTGATGCAGGAAGTATATCCTTTCTTATTTGTTTAATAGAGCACATGTAAATACATTGTAAATGTTGTATAAATCCATGTATATAAATCTCCATAAGTAGTAATGCTTGGTCTAAAGCATGTTTAGTGTATATGGTCATTGAACACCAAAGACGATGTTCCCTCTCAAAGGGGAGGGGACTATAACATCCCTTGGTTAATACTTTTCTCATTATGAGGGGACTATGATATCACCTAGTTATTATTTCTCTCTTGTAAATAATTGTAACTGTTGAAGTGGCTGAAAGAGGGACATAGATTCCATTGCTTGAGGAAGGTGATTGCTTAAGGGAATTTTTGTTTTAAATATCAACCATGGATTGGATAAGAATATTAAATAAGTTTACTATGCATTAAATTTAACTGAATGAATGAGGGCAGTTCTAGGTGTCCTTTAGCCCCAACCATAAGAAGGAAGAGGACAAAATTTAAAGACACGCATGGGTTGTACCATCAAGAAGTTGACTGTTGTGCAATCATGGAAGCTAGATGTGTAGTTAGTCTATTCGGAAAAAGGAGGAGGAGCTTCATACGTTCATTTTCATTCATTCATACATGTGCTCTCATACACGCTCACGCACAAACATAGGAATATGCAGTGAAAAGGAGGAGGACCTTCATACATTCATTTTCATTCATTCATACATGTGCTCTCACACACTCTCATGCACATGCAGAGGCATATGCGGTGAAGGAAGCGTTGAGAGCCACAATGGAAGAGTGTAGAGCTGAAAGAAGAGAACAATGATCTATGTCATTGGACTGATTGGGAGCATGAGTTTAGGAATCCTATAAGAGACACTTGCTGGGTAAAATATTATAGAGGGAGGAGGCTTTCCTGAAGGTTGAAGAACCCACCTAAAGCTTGGGATTGAAGAACCTACTATATTGGGAAGAATTTCTTAGTTGCATGTGAGGTTGGTGAACCACCAGGAGTTTCCTTGGGGGATGAAGCTCTGGTGCTTGTCTCACTGATGAACCACCTGGAGAGGTGATTTCTTCCACCTATCAGTAGTTTATCCACTGATGAAACTTCCTTATTGTGGACTCTCTTCTCTTGAAAGTGAGTTGAAATCGCTTTACTGTGATATCCTAACATGGATGTTCATAATGTATGGAAAATTATGAGAGGACTAAGGGAGATATTTATGTAGTTATTGGATGAAGGAAGAGTGGCCTTGAGACATGATGTGTCATCTATTGTTTTGGTAGAGTCATGTAGCTAGAGGATGAAGGCAAAGTGACCTTGAGACATTCTATTTCAGTTGTTTCTTTGGTTGAAGTTCCCTCTAAAAGAACTCCACCTCAAGCTTCGGAATTTGGATTAGGGATGACAGCTACAAGTGATAGTGGCTATATCTCATCTATGGTCAGGTGGAGAGTCAAAATACCAATCTTAATTTCATGTTTGTTTGGTTGTATAAGATAAGTATTGCTCATACTTCTCATAATTGAATATTTTGTACAATTTTTCTTATTAGTTGTATGCTTATGATGATGTTGAGGAATGTGATTCTTGTATGTTATGGACATTGGTTTCCTATAAGTGTGGTTAAAGGATGGTTGAGTTTTGTAAATGTTTTGTAAGCATGAGTTACTATGTTTCTTTCATTAATTTGACGAGCGTGAGCTATTGACTACTTGTTTTTAATTGCTCTGTGTATGTGAGTTGATCTCTTAAAATAATTGCATCCCTATGTTGTGGGTGGGAGTTGTTTAAGTTCCCTGTAAATTTCCCCATAATGTACATTCAGGGAGTGTAACTCCCTACACTTGTTATATTCTAATTTTCATCATTAAACCTTATGTGCATTCTTCATTGAGTTGGTTGTTTGTCACGACACAAGATTAATGGTTTTCATGGCCTCGGTACACTACAATTGTTGTAAAATCATGAGGTTCATGTCTTCCCTTAAGAAAAAGAGGTGGAACGCTTCAAACCTATGTAAAATAAGAAATAAATTTGACAAAAAATACGGGAAAATCTTGCAGAATAGACTTAAAGTCGCTCTCTAGGACCCTCTAGGTTAGGAGTTGGGTCAGTTGACTGGGTTAGGGTTGGCTAGTCGAGGCCAAGATGAAGCAATCCTAGATGGGAGTCGAACCAATCTCAAAGTTGGGGGTCAGGAGGTCGGACCCCGTCATCTAGTTCAATATGCCACGATGTTGGACACGGTAACCTCTAGCTCTCTTGGAGTGCGTGCCTGTCTATGTGGGTTAGTCCATGGTGGCGGGGTAGGTGTGTCAAGTGACACCGGGGCTATACATAACTGCCACATGGGAGTTAGTGAGGAAGTGAATGGACTATATTCTAATGGACATATCCTTTAATTTATAAGTTAGATTGAGGTGAAATTTACATCGTTGGAAAAGTCTCGATGAGATGAACACAATGATGTTATTTATTCTAAGTTCCTAGTAAGTTGAAAAGGGTTGAAAAATTTAGACCCCATTTCCATAACCATACCATGGAGATTGGGTCAACATAGTTACCACCTCCTTCTAACCTGTCTTGAGCGTTGGGATTAGGAGGGCATGTGCTACATGCTTATTGAGAAACTTTATTTCTTTTCAATTGGTTGAATGCCCCCAAAAGTTTTAGAGTTGAATTTTGATACCCCCATTGTATGAATGCATAGGAATAAATGTTATCTCTCCTTTATAATTCTACTTAATTGATCCATCTCTATCAGGGCTATAGAAGGTCTATCTAAGGTCCTCAAAAGCAACCCCTTTGTACTCCACTATTGGGATATCAAATACACCATTAATCCTTTGGGAAACTCTCTCTCTCCCCTTTTCCATCATTTTTGGTCCCAAATGTCTTCAAATGTCATTTGTGGCTAAGATTTAAGCCAAATCACCTATGTTTGATAGCATTCCCTCTTCTAGTGGGAGAAACCATTTCAATCAGTTTTACCCTAACTTAGCTGGAATGTCAGGCCAAGAAAATTTAGAAGTTTCCTACACAAGTTGTCCCTCTATCAAGTTCATCGACTAATCCAAAATTTTGTCTTTCATTGTCACAATTTTTTTTCACTTGCTTAGCCCTTCTCCTTTTCACTCTGATCCAATACTTCATTGCAATATACCCATGAAAAGCCTAGCTAGCACTTGTAGGATCCACGTTTCCATGGCTTGGAACAAATTTCTTGCATTAATCCATTGTTATCGTGAAGTAGTGAAAGAACTAATATGCTTGTGAAAGAACATAATTACTCATATTGTTTCCATACTACCATTGGCTTTCTTCTCAAGAATTGACCACAATGACAACCCTATTATAGAAATCTTCCATTGGCATTGATGCCCAAGACTACAACACAAGAGATATTTTTTAAGGCTAAGAGATCGGGTTAAGCATAAGTCTCATGGAAAATAAAGAAATTCCATCAAAGGGGGTAGAAAGTTTAGTGGTAGTTCCATTTGTCTTGCTTGAATTGCAGCTTGGAAAGTCAACTTCTTTGTCCATTCAATATTTCACCTAATCAAACCAAACCCTAATGTAGATATGTTGTATGCTCGTTGTTTTGGCTAATCAAAGTAAACCCTAATGCACTATCATTATCCACCAACTATTTCCCCACCAATTTAACATGTTGCACACATGAACTATATAAATACAAGATTTTTTTCTTCTTAATTGATAGTTGTGGACAATGGTTTATGGCAAATTTGCTTGGATTTGGTTGTGCACGTCAATCATAAATGAAACTCAACCTAGGGAAAGCACCTTAATTTTCAAAGGAACCTCATGCATAATAGATGTATACATTATGAAATATGATATCCAAAACTCAAGTGGCCTCTTCTACCCTTTTCCTTAACTTTAGAACCTTGAGATCAAGGCACTGAGTACACTATGAAGAGAAACTCAAAATCAAACCATTTACATGAAAATGTGAGAATCACATAGTGGCCTTGATGGATGAACTATAACTAAAAAGAACAAATCTTACAAATGCGCTATGATATGATATTTACCATGTCAATTATCTCTCCTCCTATATTAAAGTTAATTTGTTTTATTATAATATAAAGAATTTTTTTCCTATCCATATATCATTAATAAACAAACTCAGTGATTATTCATTCATTTTCTTGGGCATGGTATTTAATTTTTAGAAATTATCTACTTATAAAATAAGTTGAGATCATGTATCAAACATATCTACATTAAAAAATTAAGAACATATAATACAAACTATAAATATATGTTTAGTAATCATTTTTATAAAAAAGTTTTGGATTTTATTATTATTATTACTTAAAATTCAATTTAAATTCTAAATATAATATGGATTTTTTAAATTATTAAATTTATTTATATATTATCAATTTAAGTTATATTAAGTGGTTGGGTGGAATAGTTTATATTCTTTATCTAAGTTCAAATCTTTTCTAATGACATAATAAATTAAAATGCCTTAACAAATATTATTATAACAACTTCATATCTTTAAATATTATTATATTGACTTCAAATCTTTTAAACTCCTAAATAAATATACATATAAATTTTCAAAAATATAATTTAAGTAATAAAAAACCATAAAAAATTAAATATAACTTATTTTAATAAAACTTAACATAAAACATTTAAAATTTCCTTTTATGATATAATAAATAATACAAGATAAAATTTAAAGTGTTTTAAATGGTGTCACATTGAAATGTACACCATGAAAAGGAAATAAGTACTAAATTTTAATAAAACTTTCCATAAAACATTTAAAATTTCCTTTTATAGTATTATAAATAATCCAAGATAAAATTTTAAGTGTTTTAAATGGTGTCACATTGAAATGTATACGATGAAAAGGAAATAAGTAGGAAGTGACGATTAACAAAATTATCAATGATAAAAAGTAAGAAATATTAGGTATCTAAATCAATAAAATATTTAAAATATCTGTCTTTTTCTTTTCGAGAAGACATGTCTCCAAGAAATAATAAGTAATGAATGGAAAGGAATGCCGTATACAATCCCTTGGATTCGAAGGTTTCGAAGGTGGATGAGCTGGAAGTTAAGAAAGCTGGAAGTTAAGAAAGGGTAATAGATAAGGGTTTTTTTAATAGGATAGTTTTTGGTAATTTTTTCAAGGTATTTTGATTATGTAGAGGTTACTCATCAAGTTTGTGATTTCAATAAATTCTTGTTAGGAAAGTTTCCAAAAAATCTTTTTAAAGACAACTTGATTTGAATAAAGTTTTATGCCCTGCCTTAGACCACAATCAAGCTAACTGGGGGAAGAAAACTAGCCATCTGAGCCTGAGTGTATCAGTGGCTCAAGAATGGCATGATTTTATCATAAACCTTCAAAGATGTGAGCTCACCCTTTCAGATGAGGAGGACTTGTTGGTGGCACTCAAACATCTGGAATTGGCCAATTCCTCCAAAGCTGAAGTGCTCCATAGCACTTAGAAATCAAATCCAAACTGAGGATATCTTGATTGGGAAAGGTTTTTGTGGCCCAGTGTTTTCTATCTATGCTTAAAAGATTTTGACTCCGATCCAAATGAGCCATTCGATCACTATCAGAACTCTTGATCCAAATGAGCCCTTCAATCTATGTCTCCACTGGTTAGATCTGAATACGAGATCACTCAAAACACTCGTGGTCGTCTTCATTGCTGGGGGAGTATGGAAAATCAAGAACAAATACATCTTTGAAGGAAGACCCAAAGAAAATGCAGGTATTCTGGTTAGATTTTAAGTTTTTTCTATGATTATGCTAAACCTTGTAGGGTATTTGGAAAACACCCTTTCACATGTCCCTTTGGCACCCTTTCTGCATATGCTGGGTTCTTTGATGGTGCGTTTCAAGCAAGAGGGGAGGGGGAGAACGAAGGATTTGTGGATGAGGGGGGTGGGCGAGGAACGAAGGATTTGTGGGTGAGGGGGGGAGGGGAGGATTTGTGGGGGTGCAACCATCCTGGTGGCGGATAACACTTCCTTCTACATCTGTTTTAACATTAGAGTTGTTGGCTCAAATACTAAGGCTGAAGTGATAGTTGTTTGGGCCCTTCTTTTTGTGGTGGCTTTTTTGAAAATTTCCTCAATCCACATTTATGGGGATTCAAAATATGTGGTGGACTGGTTATCCGGAAAAAGTTGTTTAAAGGTCCTCTCTTTAAGCCACTAACTAAATCGTATCCTCCATCTAAAGGGCCTCTTTCAATCTTTGACTTTCCATCACATCCACATAAAAGCCCTACAGAAGGAGGAAGGAAAAATCTTCTTTGAGAAGCAAAAGGGCTTTCAGTTGATTGGAAAGGGTCATTCTAAATGCCGTAGTCTAACTATTATGCCTTTTTCCCTGAAAGTTATGGAAATTCTGGTCATATTTGAAAAAATCCGGTAGGGATTTTTGTAAACTCAAGTAAAAGTTGTCAAAATTCATAATTTTAGGTGTCTTAATGGCAGAAGTGTCCTCAGACACGTAATTTTATTAATCAGAAAAAAACAATTACATAATTGATTTGCAAGAGCTTACACCCGAACAACCAAACACTCTTGCAATGAGCTATTTATAAGCTCCATGTCCTAACTACCTCTAATTATGGAGCACTTATTAAATAACAAGTGTCCATTTACAATAAATGCTATTCAAACCAACTAGCTAACTAATCTCCTATAATAGAGCCTAAGATATGACACATTTGGAGAGTCATATCTTGTTACAACAATATACTAATTCTAATTTTCTCTAAAATAATTAATCATTCTAGAATAATTATTAATTTAATTTCTTAAATTAATAATTATTTTATTTCAATTTTATAACCTATGATAATAAAGTATTTTTGGATCATCTAACATTCCCCCCTATGATCCAAAGATACATTACAACAGATACCAAGTTCATCCCTGAACTTGGCTTCGACCTCGATTATGTGCTACTTGATTCTGATTCCATCTGCCTTTTCCTCGAGAACTATCTGATGATGACTTACTTGTGCTGGCTTCTGTGAGAAAAACATCTTCACCAACTTTCTTCTTCTTCCCAAAAGTTTTATCATGTTGACTTAACATTTCACAAAGTTCATCAAACTTTAGTTTTTCTAATTTCCCAGTTACTTGTAAAGTTTCTAAAAAATGTGTATAGGAAGAAGGAAGCCCAGCAATTACAATTGTGACCATAAAGCTATCATCAATTGCGGGAAAACCAGCATTAATAATTTCCTGTTTAATATTCTTAAGTCTGGAGAGATATTCAAGAATATCACCATCTTCAGTTAATTTTTGTTGCAACAATTTTAACTATAGATCAACATTCTTTGATTCTGGCTGAGTATCAAAGAGGTCTTTAAAAGTTTTCAAGGCAGTCCATGCATCTGTGGCATTCTCTATATGTACATACATTTCATCATTCACAGACGATTTAATAAGAGCTAAGGCTTTTGCATTCTTGATTTCCCATTTTGCCAGTGGATCTGCATCTGTGGGTTTATTCGGCTTTACATCTCCATCACATATTCCTTGCCATAATTCATTGTAAATGAGTGTGCTTTCAATAAAACGATGCCACATTTTATAAGATGTGGTGCCTTCAAGTTTGTCGGAATCAGAAAATAAGTTAATCAACTTAGACATTTTTAGCAATGAAGAGACGCACCAAGAAGCAGAACAGAAAGGACAAGATAGTCAACATAACACACCACAAAAAACACGATCTATCGGGGCTTGGCCTTGACCCTCGAATAGTCGTCAAAACAGGAGAATATTGACTGAGCTTTGCACTTGGCTCTAGTCAATTTCTCAAATTTTTACAGGGCAGCTTTCAAAATTTGACTTTTTACAATAGTGCTTTTGCACAATCTGGTAAAAAAAATTTACCCCCCCTCAAAGTAAAATTACTTTGAGTTACATTTATCTCCTTCGAAAAATTTCAAAAAAACTCCTTATTGCTCCAAAAATTACAAATTGCTATTACACCTTATTTCTCCACTAATTTACAAATTACAAATAAACCTCCTTAGTACTCCAAAAAACATAAATTCCCAAATTTAAAAAATTACTAAATCTCCCCAAAAATATAATATTCCTTATCTCTCCCAAAATTACAAACAAAACTCCTTATTCCTCATCTCTCCCAAAATTACAAACAAAATTCTTTATTACTCCGCTAAATTAGCATTGAGATTAACATCGAACTGCTTCTACACATTGAGATGGTTATTTAGAATCGGAGTCAGCCAATTGTATGAAAGATAGACGAGATATGGGGAACATTTTGTATTACCGTGCCCAACAAGAAGATGAGCAAGCCGTAGCTCTGTTGTTTGAGTACAGCAGTCCAGCGATGAAACCTCGGATTCGGACTCGGACTCCGCTGCAGTAGGCACACACAATGACAGGCGTGCTACAAGAATGACAGGCGTGCTACAGTTGGCGAATCCGCTGATGGTGAGGAAGGCGGTGGAATTGGAGACTAAAAAAATATGGTAATGAAAACTCCGCTTCTGTTCCAGCGTACCCTCAAAAAACTCTGCTTCATCAACACCCTACGTATTCCGATAAGTTCTTCTTTAAATCTGTAATCAGAGTCGCGCAACAGAGAATAAAATGTCATAGGAATAGACGAAAATCTCTGTTAGAGCGGTAGGAATCTGCGGTTTCAAGTTAATTTGGTTTGGTACTAACAGATGCTTTGGCAAGGAAAACGAGGGCGCTGGGCCCTGCAGTTTCTGCGTCTGCTACTGCAATTGGATGCCTCGCAATTCTTGACACCAGTTAATTATTTTGGATCTGAGATAGGCCTTCAACAAAATATTTGGTCTCTGATGCGGATCATCTCTATTTTTCGGGGTGATTTTCGTATAAACTGATGCAGATAATCGCTTAATTCATATATATCAGGGGTATATTTGTCAAACTATTTCCTCTTTGTGCTTGCATTGAATATATTTCCAATTTTTGCATTTTTACTGAACATAGAGAAATAAACAATAAAAACCTTACTCAAGAATCAAAGCGGCTATCGTCAAATACCCATGGCTCACGCTCAAAAAGCTCACGACCGTTCCGCTGTACCCTCTGCGCGTTTCCTAGCAGCTTCTGCTGCTTTGGTAGCTGCTAGTGCATCTTTCTGTTACTTCCAAAGGAGAAATTCTGCGTGGGAGATAGGGATGAGACTTTGGTCATGAGTTCCATTCCCTTCCGCACCTTTTTACTTCCTCCTCAAATAAACCGTTGGAATCTCTTTCTCAAATCAACTGCAACATTACTGGAGCTCTGATACCACAATAATGGCAGAAGTGTCCTCAGACACGTAATTTTATTAATCAGAAAAAAACAATTACATAATTGATTTGCAAGAGCTTACACCCGAACAACCAAACACTCTTGCAATGAGCTATTTATAAGCTCCATGTCCTAACTACCTCTAATTATGGAGCACTTATTAAATAACAAGTGTCCATTTACAATAAATGCTATTCAAACCAACTAGCTAACTAATCTCCTATAATAGAGCCTAAGATACAACACATTTGGAGAGTCATATCTTGTTACAACAATATACTAATTCTAATTGTCTCTAAAATAATTAATCATTCTAGAATATTTATTAATTTAATTTCTTAAATTAATAATTATTTTATTTCAATTTTATAACCTATGATAATAAAGTATTTTTGGATCATCTAACATGTCTTGGAGGTTTTTGATGGTGCTGAATCTGTTTCTGCCATCAAACATATGATTCAAACACTGCCTCTACAAGATTTTTTGAATTTTTTTGCCCCACTTCCAGCCACTTTTGATCATCCAGGTAATTCCTCCACCTCAATACACGTCCATTCTAAATTCCAAACTACCTAGTCCTAAAACTTCTTTTGATCAGTTTTATGTTTATAAACCGGCTGGGCAGAGTACTTACAGAATTTTGTTTCCGGTTTTGCCTGTATGGATGGACTGATAAGCGTATTGCAGTCTCGGCCTTTATTTCTTGTTGTTTCCGTATTTTATTGTTTCAAGCTCTGTGGTGATCAATCCCATCATTGATTATTTTTTCGAGATACTTCTGGTGAAAGGATCCCGTCAGTTCTCTGTTCGGATCCATAAAGCTCTGTATTTTTTTTTATCTGTACTTCTCTAATATAATGGACGATGTCTCCAATTTGGAAAAAGTAAAGATTTATAACTCTAGATTTTTCAGAAATTTACATGATAGAATTTTTGATGAGGTTAGAGCTTTTTCGTTACATCATCGGGTCGTTGGTGAGGGGACAAAGCTTTTTCGTTACGTCATTGGATCATCGGGTCGTTGGTGAGGGGACAAACTTTGGCAAGAGCTAACGAGCATGCCATAGGGCATTAAATGTCCGCTTACATGCGCCCTCGATAGCCCGATAACACACTGCCATCGCGCGCGGTGACTATTTATACTAGATAAATAAAAAATTGACTAAATAAATAAAAATAATGGCGGTGTGTTATCGGGCTATCGAGGACACATGTAAGCGAGCATGGCAGGCTCGTTAGCTCTTGCCACAAACTTTTAATTACAAAAGTACTTTAATTATTAAAACTATAATTAAATATATTTAAATAACTCGAATCCTGTTATTAAGCTATTCATTTGTCGTAAACTCCATAAAATTATTTGAAAACAATTTTATGTAAAAAATGTTTTATATAACAATTTACGGTAGGAATGTTTACCTTTATGATCTTGTTATCTCTCCTGGTAAATATATATTTGTAGTAGCAGCAATGAGGGTTGATCTTTGGTCTCTTTTAAATGAGTTCAATTATTTTAGTTATTAAAATTATAATTAAATATATTTAAATAACTCGAATCCTGTTATTAAGCTATTCATTTGTCGTAAACTCCATAAAATTATTTGAAAACAATTTTATGTAAAAAATGTTTTATATAACAATTTACGGTAGGAATGTTTACCTTTATGATCTTGTTATCTCTCCTAGTAAATATATATTTGTAGTAGTAGCAATGAGGGTTGATCTTTGGTCTCTTTTAAATGAGTTCAAGCACTTATTGATAGTTAAAAAAGGAAAAGATATATTTGTAAAAGTAATTTATAGAATAATAATGAGTTAAAGATAAATATCCTTTTTTAATTAGAGAAGATATTTTTAGGTTAAACGAAAGGATAGATGATTTTAGTTTTTAAAATTACTAATGTAAATTTAAATGGTATTTGACTTTCTTAATATTTAAAAAATATGTATTTTTGAAATATATTTATATATATAAACTAATTTAAAAATTATATTATTTTAAAAATTTTGCTATACTAACTTATTATATTATATTATTAAAAAACATAATCACTTATTAATAATATTATTATTTTTATATTTTTTCCAACTCAAGAACGTTTATCCAACATGATTCGTTTATCCAACATGATTCATGGGATTAAATAACCACCATACGAAAAGTTACAATTTTCTGCAATGTTAGACTTTTAAATTAATTTAAAATAATAAAATCTAAATTATTTCATTGGATAATGAGTTTGTCATTAATACATTAATTGAGTTTGAAAACAATGTTACACCTTTAAATTAATTTAAAATAATAAAATCTAAATTATTTCAATGGATGATTTATGAGTTTGTCATTAATACATTAATTGAGTTACAAAATTCCATTGTCACTTTTTTTAGGAAGTGGAGTTAATGTTTAATAATCGTTTAGATTCTTTACTTATTATTTGTTATATTTATTACAAGTTCTTTTTTGAGATTTTTTGAAAGTTTTTCTGGTAATTTTATGGTCTAATTTCTCTAAAATTTTGCAGGAATTTATTGAAATCACAAGCTTAAAGGGTAACTTCTGCACAATAAATGCCCTAGAGATTTTTCACTTAACAAAAAAAACAATTTAAATAATAAAAATCAAAATTTCACCTCAAAATTTTCCCCAGAATCCTCCAAAAAGTCACTAAAAACAACTTCCACTTATTATAAATCACTAAAAACAACTCCCACTTATTATAAGTCACTAAAAACAACTCCTACTTATTATAAGTCACTAAAAACAACTCCCACTTATTATACCTACGGAAGGCGAAGTCAAAATAGATTCACTTTTAATTATTGGGTTGAAATAAATATAATAATTTTATTATGGTTTTACAATAATTTTGGAATATATAAATATTAAATTAATTTTTTTATAATTTTTTCTTTCTTTTGAAAATTGTATTTCAATTTTATCACCGATAAAGATATTGATATTGAAATGACTAATTTTATCTCCTTTAAAATGTATTTGTGAGTTTGAAAAAAATAATTAAAAAACACAAAATTTAAAAATTATATTGTAACTCCAAATGGCACTTATCTAGAGTTAAGATGGATCTAGGTTGATTTATTTTACTCATTTAAATAGGTTACATTCCACATGAATACCATAGGTCAATAAAATGCGTCAATATTGTGGGCTATTTTTATTTTATTTTTATAGAGTTATTTTTATTTTGTTAATTTTTTTACCAAGTTAAAATGATACATTACATTAATCTTTTCATTTATTTTTATTTTTAAATTTTTATTTTAGTTTTATTTTTATGTAATTTGACTCAGTCAAAATGTTAAACATTGCATTACAACATCTCTAGGATACTAGAGAGCACATATATTATATTTATCCTAATGAACCTCTCACATGTACATCTCAATATATATTATATTTTTTCTATATAATTAATTTATAGTAATAAAATTTAATTAAAACCTACCTAGATCCACCTTAACCCACTATCGCGCTGAGAGGGATCAAATCTCTAGAGGTGCAAACCTAACCCACTATCACACTGAGAGGGATCAAATCTCTAGAGGTGCAAACCTCTTTTTTTAGTGCAAAACTTAAGCAAATGTTTGCACCTCAAGAAATTTGATCCCTATAGGTGCTTGATAGATCCAGGGTTAAGATGAATCTATGCTGGTTTCAGTCGTGTATGGTCGTGTGTGGTTATAAAAAATTTGTTGAACATCTAATTATTTTGATAATTTTAAATATGCTAAATATGTCTAAGATTAATTTGGTCAATTTAAATTTAACTTTGCTTAGCTACCTCAATTTGTTGAGATGAGAGAGACTCTTACGTGAATGATGAAAAATGATGAAATAAAAAATTTTAAGTGCAAAGTGACAATGTAACAATGTTGAATGATAGAAAATGTGAATAATAAGAATATAGTCAATTATAAATCGTATGTGGTGATACAAAATTTGTTGTACATCTAATTATTTTGATAATTTTAAATATGCTAAATATGTCTAAGATTAATTTGGTCAATTTAATTTTAACTTTTCTTAGTTACCTCGGTTTGTTGAGATGATTAGTAACATGAATGATGAAAAGTGATGAAATAAAATTTTTAAAGTGATAATGTAACAATGTTGAATGATAGAAAATGTGAATAATAAGAATATAGTCAATTACAAACAATCTTCATTGCGATGAATCTGAAACTATTTTCTTCTATTGTTTTTATTATCACACCTATTAGTTATATTAGTTATTTTCTATTACCGCATTTGAATGCAAAGTGATTAACAATGTTGAATTATGGAAAATGAGAATAATAAGAATGTAGCCAATTGCAAATAGTTTAGAGTTTTAGGAAGAAGAAATTTCGGGTAAGTGAACATTTTATTTAGGATGAAAATTCAAGTATTGTATTTATGGTTGAATTACTGTAACACAAGTCAATTCATGTAATGAATAATGTTTATGTGCTTACACTGAGAGAGCGTGTGTATGTTTTGGGAGTGAAATAGAGATATAGATGGAGTGGGGGAGAGAGGGAAGAAGAGAGAGGCAAAGATAGGGAGGGAGAAAGATATATAGATATGAAGAGATAAGTGTTAGAGAGAGAGGGGGAGTGGAAAAGGAAGGGAGGGAGAGAGAC
The DNA here is from genome assembly GCA_031772625.1 of Pinus tabuliformis. Taxonomy (NCBI): domain Eukaryota; kingdom Viridiplantae; phylum Streptophyta; class Pinopsida; order Pinales; family Pinaceae; genus Pinus; species Pinus tabuliformis. The sequence continues at coordinate 388,348,361 of CM062808.1, read as the reverse complement.
ATAGATAGATATAGAGAGAGAGTGTGTATATGTGGGGGGTGAGATAAAGAGTTAAATAAGGAGATACAATGAGAGATAGAGATATAGATGGAGGGAGAAAATATGTGATTACACTGAAATCAATGAACACTATTAATCTAATTACTTTGAAATTAATGTACATCATACATATAGTTGCATCAAATCAGAAATCAACATCTACATTGAAATCAATGCATCTAGTGCAAATAATAAAATATGATTATAAATCAACATCTACACTAAAATCAATGCGTCCAGTGCAAACAATCATATAGGATTAGAAATCAACATCTACACTAAAATCAATGCATATACTGCAAGAAATCAAATAGGATTTGAAATCAATATCTACACTGAAACCAATGCATTTAGTGCAAGCAGTCAAAGAGGAGTAGAAATCAACATCTACACTGAAATCAATGCATCTAGTGTAAAGTATTAAATAGGAATAGAGATCGACATCTACATTGAAATAAATGCATCTAGTGCAAGCGATCATATAGGAATAGAAATCAATATCTACACTGAAACAAATGCATCCAGTGCAAGCAATCAAATAGGAGTAGAAATCAACATCTACACTAGAATCAACGCATCTAGTGTAAGGTATTAAATAGGATTAGAAATCGACATATACACTGAAATTAATGCATCTAGTGCAAGCAATAAAATACGATTAGAAATCAATATCTACACTGAAACCAATGCATCTAGTGCAAGAAATCAAATAGGAGTATAAATCAACATCTACGCTGAAATTAGTGCATCTAGTGTAAGGTATTAAAAAGGATTAAAAATAGAAATCTACACTGAAATCAATGCATATAATGCAAGTGATCAAATAGGATTATAAATCAACAACTACATTGAAATCAATACATCTATTTTAGTGAAAAACCAAAGTATTCATGACTTTCTAGATCTAAATTGTGTGTCTATATTTGTCTTCATGTGTCTCTTTCTTCTTCCCTCTCTCAACCTTCCATTCTGTGTCTATCTCCCTCCCTCTATCCTTCTCTCTCCCCCTCCCTATCTCCTCCGTCTCTCTCTCTCCACCTCTCCCTTCCTTTCTCTATCTTTCTCTTATTCCCTCTTTCCCCTTGTCATCTATATCTATACATCCCTCCATATCTTCTTATTTGTCTCTCTATCTCATCCCCCTAAACACATGTCACGCTCTCTCTCTCTCTCTCTTGTCCCCTCCATATACATCTCTATCTCTCTATGCCTCTCCTTCTTTATATCTTTATATCAACCTGCATACACTCTCCCTCTTCCTCTCCCTATCTATCTCTTCCCTCTCTCTCTCTCTCTCTCTCTCTCTATACCCTCTCGCTATGTCTCTCTGTCCTCCCCCCCTCTCTCTTTCTTCCCATTCTCTCTCCATATCTATCTCTTCTCCTCCCTCCCTCTCTTTGCCTTTCTCTTCTTCCCTCTCTCCCCCCTCCATCTATATCTCTATCTCCCCTTGTCTCTCCTTCTCACTCGCAAAAAATACACACACACACACTCTCTCTCTCTCTCCCTCACCGTCTCTCTACCTCTCACTTGTCACTCCCTCTCCCTATCCACCTTTCTATCTTTATTTCCTTATTCCCCTTCCAACTCCATCTCTCTCCCTCCTCTCTCTAAAGTCCTCCCTCTCTTCCTTCATCTCTCCCTTTATCTCCCAACTCCCTCTGTCTCTCCCCCCCCATAACACACACTCTCTCTCTCCACTCTCCAACTTTGTCACTATCTCCCGCTCTCTCTCCTTCTCGCTCCCCCCCCCTCCATATTTATGTGTCCATGTCTCTCTCTTCCCCTTCTTTCCCTATCTCTATCCTCTACTTTTATCTCCCTTCCCTCATCTCCTCTGTTCCTCATTCCATCTTCGTATCTCCCTTGTCACTCCCTCTCTCTCCACCTTTATCTCTCAATGTCTTTGTTCTTCCCTCCCTCTCTTTCCCTCTTCCAACTCCATCTCTCTATCCTTTCTCTCAAGTCCCCTCTCTTTTCCTTCCTCTCTCTCCCTTTCTCTCCCACCTCCCTATGTCTCTCCCCCCATCACACACACTCTCTCTCCCCACCCTCCAACTTTGTCACTATCTCCCTCTCTCCCCCCTCCATATCTATGTCTCCTTGTCTCTCTCTTCCCCTTCTTTCCATCTATCTATCCTCTCCTTTTTTCTCCCTTCCTTCATCTCCTCTCTCCCCCATTCCATGTTCATCTCTCCCTTATCACTCCCTCTCTCTCTCCACCTCTATCTCTCAATGTATTTGTTCTTCCCTCCCTCTCTCCTCCTCTCTCTCCCCTCATCTCTCTCTTTCTTCCTCTCTCTCCTCGTCTCTCTCACCTCTATGTCTCTCCCCCCACTCTATTCCCCCTCCATCTCACTGTCTCTCTTAAATATGATCTCATTGTATTTTATTTAAGAAAGTATGTAAATTAAATATATATATATATATATATATATATATATATATATATATATATATATATATATATATATATATATATATATATATATATATATATATATATATATATATATATATATATATATATATATAATTGTTTGTAAAATATTAAACCTATATTTTGGATCAATCATGTCAAAGAAAATACAATAATAAAAAACTCTAAAAAATCATGCACTATCTTTCCTCTATCATTGTTAGTCACTTTTCTTTCTCTTTGTTTGGAACTTTGGTTAAAATGCACCTATCCTTGTTCTTTATAATATTATTTATATTATATAAATTTCACATTTGTATATATAAAAGTATTCTCATTTTTAATTTATTAAAACCTTGATTTAATCTCTATGGGAATATTTTTAGTAGATATGAGGATGGTGGATTTAGATATACCTCCAAAATAATTTTAATACAATTTTATCTTAGTAATTGATGTTATATACTAAAATATTATTTTTCAAAAACTAGTCTTTTATTATAGTCGTTAACATTATTAATGGTCTCTACATTTCTCTTTATTTAATGTGATGCCAACCTCTTCATCTTGTAAACAATGAACCACACTGGATGGTTGGAAGCAGTTGGGAAAACTTCTCTTATGTGATTACTACTGAAAGTATTTTCTTATTGTTCAATATAGATCACAAAAGCATGAATTCGGTAATTCTTAATTGTTCAACATGGATCATAAAAGCATGAATCCGATAATTATAACATTTTTGCTTTTAGATTTAATGAAAAATGTTATAAAATTAAATTAAAATAAAGTATTTGTAAAATGGTTTTTGGGCATGTGGTATTGATAAGCCAATGGCCATGGTATTGTAACAAAATTATTTAAATGCCTATATCCATAACATAATAATCAAAAGCCTAGATGACTCATGGTATTAACACATAGTATTATGTTTTTCCCTCCGCCCCTCGCGCTCTCCCTCCCTCTCTCTATCTTTCTCTTCCTGGCATTAGCCCTTGGTATTGTAAAAAACTTATTTATAAGTTAATAATATCCACGGTAAATATTCATGATAAAAAATCTTGTTATATTGTAAATATTAATTTTTTATTGACTTATTAATTAAATTTAAAGATGGTTCTGGAACCATTATTTTATTTTATATTGTAAAATGGATGTTAATTCACATGTACTATTTATGTGCTATATATTTTAATGTGATATGTATAGTATACTTTCTTTTATCTAAATTTTTTTCATAATTTTATTAATACAAAACAAAGTTACAATATAAAAAAAAAAAAAAATTGAATTTAGAAAATATCTCATCTCAAAACTAACATCACACATCTAACATCTAATGTCTAACATCTAACATCTTACATCTAACACTCACACATCCACCCTATAGTGGGTTGTAGAGCGCCTGTGGACCCAATTATAATTTAATCAAAATTTGATATATGATTAAAATTTCAATGTTTTTTTTTTTAACAAAAATAAAAAATCAATTTTAAATCAATTTATATTTCTAAATTAATTTATATTAATAAATTTATTAATATTATAAATTAATAAAACTTATTATTTTTATTTTAGGATGAAACATGATAAATTTACTATAAAATTATATTATACTTTTTCAAGTATTTCCTAAACATTAATTAAACTATACATTAGATCAGTTTCATAATAAAGTAATTTTTTAATTTCATAATAAAATAATTCCTAAGTTTGAATGACCAACTTTCATTTTATGTTTTTTAAGGTATAAAAAATATATATGTGATATCTTAAAAAAATATTGATTACATATACTTTAAATAAGTTTCATAATAATATATAATTACAAAATTAATTTAAAAATATTCTACTATTTCAATTTAATTTATTTATAATCTATAGATTTCAACATTTTATTTCATAATAATATATAATTATAAAATTAATTTAAAAATGTTTTACTACAATTTAATTTATTTATAATCTATAGATTTTAACATTTTATTTACAAAATAACTTCATCTACCCTATTAACAATAATTTTAAGCATAAAATTAATTTGTTTCTATTCTATTTAACCTAGAAAATATAAAAATAACTTTATTACTCAACATCATAGTGTATTTAAAAAATATATCTTAAAAAATTATTATAAATATAAACCATACTACATATTACACTTATTATTTTTTAGAAGAGTGATTCACTTGGCAACTACATGAAACCACTGCTTGGTCCTTCACTACAATTACTACTCTTCCATTATGTAGCCGAAGGTACGAGTACAGGCCACATTGACAAACACAACTAGTGGGAAAAAGCAAAGCCTTACTAAGTTGACTATATGGAACCACTGGTTTGGGATTTATATGGAATGTTATTATTATTATTATTCATATTGATAATAATATATATCAAAATAAATATATTGATAATAATATATATCCAAATAAATAATATATAATACATTTAGATATTAATTCTATAAAATGCATTAACGATACATTTCTCTTTTATATTAATTTCTATGTCATCTCAATAAATTGTATTGAGGATTAATTATTTCATAATTCTTCTAATGTTTTCTAATTTTATTTTTATTTTTTATTTTTATAATCTCAAAAAAATAAAGACAAGTGAATATTTACCAATATTTTATGTTTCTTTACCAGATTGACTATGTGAAACCACTGCTTTCTAAGAAGCATTATGTTATTGTAGGAGTTCTTTAAGGGGACGAATGCTCACCGACCTCCTTTTTCTATCGAAGGCCACATTAGACACATGTTTTTTTAAAGTAGTGAGTTTTTCACTGCCAATTACCCATTGTGGCAGACCGTCGTCTCCCAAAGCTTGGGATTGGAGCTCGAGTTATCGGCTAGAAATTTCGACTTGTTGATATCAAAGGTGTTAGATGATCCAAAAATACAATTTATCCTATGTTATAAAATTAGAATAAAATAATTATTAATTTAAGATATTAAATTAATAATTATTATTCTCTAATGTTTAATTATTTAATGAAGATTTTTAAAATTAGCATATTGTTGTAATTAGATATGATTTTCCAAATGTGTCGTATCTTAGGCTCTATTTTAGGAGATTTGTTAGCTAGTTGGTTTTTATAGCATTTGTTGTAAATGGACACTTGTTATTTAATAAGTGATCCATAATTAGAAGTAGTTAGGACATGGAGCTTATAAATAGCTCATTGCAAGAGTGTTTGAGTTGTTCGGGTGTAAACTCTTGCAAAATCAATTATGTAATTGTTTTTTTCTAATTAATAAAATTACGTGTCTGAGGACACTTCTGCCATTATTGTGGTTTCAGAGCTGCGGTAAGATTAGGTCGGGTGTTCGATTTTGTTGAGTGAGCCCTTGTCAATATTGTGGGGCGTTGTGGTAAAGCGCTGGAGCAAAGGTCCCATTTCTGTGAACATTGAATGGGAACCAGCATCACATGACCCTGCAAACTGGTGCAAGAGCCGAAGAGTATAGGACGTGGGCCGCATTTCTTCTCCAATGAATGAGCCATCACAGATTGTATAAAGCCAAATTTATTAATTCCTGAAGCTGGCCGAGTTCATTATCAGCTAAAGCGGTTCCCATTGCTAATCGTGGGTCATTTCCCCAAACTGGACAAATTCTGTGCACAAAAAGACAGTGAATTCACTTGCATTGAGGTATGAGCTAGTTTTCACTATTCTCTGATATGCATTAAACCAAGCTTTTCCACAGTGCAAAGCCAACATGTAATGTAGAAACACATCACTCATCTCACCATGAGAGCAGATTGTTAGCTCCATTAATTTTGCACAAATTGCTGCCTACAATTATGGAGTTGCAGTCTTTCCTTAACTTATGGAAACCAACTGCAGTAGTTTCCTTAAGTTAAGAAAAGGCAACTGCAATTACTAATTTTGTAATTAGGAGCTACTAAAGTGGTCCATCACTTTGATTCGAGTTCTCTGCCTTGATTTGTGGACATCTAACACATAGCTATGAGAAGCTTGATGGAAGCTTAGCTATATGTTCATCTGTTTGGTCCCCAAGCTCATATCTCAAACCCCTTCAGTTTTACACCATCTAGCTGAGATAGCAGAGCTTGGAAGTGCCTTCAGAATTATTGTGTTCTTTTTCTTTTGCTTGGATTGAAGCTGGAGTGCTGAAGAAGAAGCAAGCAAGTGGACTGTGGCCTTCATCAAAACATCACCAATGGCTGGAGGTAACTCGTATCCCTGGGTATTAAGATTTAATGATTCTTTGAGTTTATTCCGCATGCAGAATCGTTGTTGAAACTGTAGATTTTCTAACATTTGGTATCAGAGCGGTTTATCTCTGCCTTGGTGTTCTCTCGCCGCCCTTTTGTCCTTCTGTGCATCTCTTTCGATTTGTACATACTGCCTTTTATTTTGAAAATAATCAATGATTCGAATCCCGGTTGAACCTACCATTGTTTTATTATATTAAAATGGCGCAGATACCCGTAACCGTGGCATTTACGGTTCGGTGTGACCATCGTACTCTTATTCTTCAACACCACGCTTTAGCTTCTTTTTCAGGATCTTGTCTCATGGGCTTGCTTGTAATTTGTTTAATTGGGACTGCCTTTGGTGGTATTGACATTCGGAGCATTATTAAACTGAATCTGCGGATTTTTGGAGCCTTACCCATTTTGGTTATCAGGGTCTTGGAAGGCTTTTCTGTATTGGGTGATTCTTTTTGTATGTTTTTGTCAATACTTTCTCAAGGTTGTTTTAGAATCAGTGCTTATAGATAAATCTTAATATCTTAATCTTTGATTTGAAAATACTCTCAAAAATACTTCACTCAACCTTTCGTTAGATCTCTTGGAGCTTTACTCAGATTAGGCGGCCATGGAGGATAACAATGCCATTTCATACTCTATCATGTATAAAATAGGAGCATTGGTTCTGAGTCTTTTGAAGTAGCAAACAGATAAGTGAAAAAGTAACCGATAAAAAGTAGTTTGTAAATAAGACGAGAACATTATGAACGAAAGAAAGAAGCATGATCTGCGCATCAAAATTTTAAGAAGCTGACATTGCGAACGGGATTCTTGCCGAATTAATGAACAGCAAGCGTTGCCCAAGAATAAGTCAAAGTCTGAATTTGAAGCCAAGTGTTAGTGTGTACATGTAACAACGTTTTCCCTGAGAAGCTGTGGCGCAAACGACAGACTTTAATATTTATGTATACATAACTACAGGACCAATTCATACGTGGCCTCTCCGAAATCTTAGAATCTAAAGGAGTCGGAAATCAGTCTGGCACCCCAGACAACAGCCTTGGAAACTTTTTTTGCACATTAATATGTTTGTGTTATAATAAGCCATATAATGAAAGTTTCCATTCAAATATTGATATATATCTTTTTCCTGCATTGAATGCTTGTGGTTATGATAAAGATATATCTGTAGATAAATATATTTTCTTTCCGATATATAGGAATTGAAAATCTTGACTGGGTTGGACGGTCTACATAAGGTCTCTCGACCTTCAATCCCTTTATTTCATTTTGTTCTTACCATACAATATCAAGAAAAATGACAGTTGGAATTTATAATAGGGAGTTATGATAATTAAGTTTCCAAGTACTTCTTAATCGAACTAACTAAGTTATTTTTTAATTTTAAAATTATGGGCCAGTCAAATACTATACTTTATGCACTCTTTCACATAATAAATAGTAACATTCAGAATTAGAATGCAAAAATCCTTGATTAGGAAATCTTGGACAAATTTGACTGTTTTGGTTTTCTGTAAAGATTTTGTTGGATGGAAAAACATGCTCAGGTCAAATGTTGGCATTATGATCTATTGTTATTCGTGAAAGGAGGGCCTATAATTACATCAATTATGAATTTATAAATTGTTATTAATTGGATTTGCTTGCAAATAATTCCCATAATGCTGAAATGAACATTAGTTCATTTACTAATGAATATCCAATGTAATGACAATAGGTTGAAATCCATATTGGTTCAATTTTTATTTAATTATGGAGGCTCACATGAAATTTTATATAAATATATTTCAAATTTGCAGTTTTGTTTGCAAATTGTTTAGAGCCCATTTTGTAATTAATTTAAGAATTAGTCTTAAATAAATTATGGGACAATTAGACTAAGGAATGTAAATTTGATTTTAATTTTATTTATCTTGTGAGCAAAATAGCTTGTTTGCTGGTCAATTTTTGTTGTTTTATAAACTTAAGGACGGAGCCTGAAGTCAAGCCAGCTAGCCTTCGAACTGCATTTGCTATGCAAGTGCAAAGTAGATCAACGCTGCTTCAGTCAATCTCCGGGTTAAGTTTATAAATTGAACAATCAATTTGTAGTCATTTTCGGTAATGCTGACTCCTTTAACCTTAATTTTAATTTTGCTGGAAAATTATTACAGTTATATGGAGTTTATTAAAATGTCATTTTGACTTACTCCTTTCAGTAAACATTAATTTTCTCTCTGGTTAAGTTTTCTTTATGCAGCAAAATAATGTCTAGTGATCCATATAATTTTAATTAATTAGAGAATAGCCACAGCATCTTTAATTAAATAAAATTATATATTTTGTTTGATAAGATCACATAAAGATTATTTAGACATTAAATTGTAATTAATTACACTGAATATAATAAATTTTATCCCACAGGAATCTTTATTATATTTATGTAATTAATTAGGATAAAATTTCATAACCTACCCACAGGAGTTATGAATTAATAAGTTTTATCATAAAGTTGTATTGAATCTGTTTGAATTAAAAATTTAGCCCACAGGCAATTTTTATGTCATTTGATTCAATTCTTTTTTAGCATGATTTACACTGAATATAATAAATTTTATCCCACAGGAATCTTTATTATATTTATGTAATTAATTAGGATAAAATTTCATAACCTACCCACATGAGTTATGAATTAATAAGCTTTATCATAAAGTTTTATTGAATCTGTTTGAATTAAAAATTTAGCCCACAGACAATTTTTATGTCATTTGATTCAATTCTTTTTAGCATGATTTACATTGGTAAAACATGAAAGTTTATTAAGCCTCAATTTTAACATAAGCATGTGATTCTTTATTTTGATGCAATAGTACAACCTGCAAATTTCTCTGAAATTCGTTGTGACATTCCCGAACTTAAGGGAGATAACTACAAGATTTGGAAGGAGAGGATTCTCCTTCATCTAGGGTGGATGGACACAGATTATGCTATTAGGAAAGATGAACCATCGGCACTCACCAATACCAGCACTGCAGCGGACATCGCTCTTTTTGAACGATGGGAGCGATCCAATCGTCTAAGCATGATGTTCATTAAGACTAAAATTTCAGCTGGTATTCGAGGTTCCATTGATCGGCATGACAAGGTCTGAGACTTGTTGAAGGCCATTGATGAACAATTCGTCTCTTCAAACAAGGCACTAGCAAGCACCCTAATCATGAAGTTCTCATCCCTAAGGTTCACCAGTGTGAAAGGTGTGCGCGAGCACATCATGCAGATGAGGGACACTGTGGCTCAATTGAAGAAGCTCGAGGTTGAAATATCGGAGTCCTTCCTAGTGCACTACATCCTGAACACCCTTCCGCACCAATATGGACCTTTCAAAATCTCATACAACACACATAAGGATAAATGGTCAATTAATGAACTCATGACCATGTGTGTTCAAGAGGAAGAGAGACTGGTGATGGAACTGGGAGAGAGTGCAATGCTGGCAACGCATGGAAAAGGCAAATCTCAAGCCAATCAGAAAGGGAAAGGTAAAGTACCTCCCCAAGCCGATATCAAGAAGGTTTCCAAGTTTTTTTTCTGTAGGAAGAAGGGACACATGAAGAAGGAATGCGCCAAATTTCAGAAATGGCTTGCAGACAAAGGGTTTGCAAAACCTAAGGAAGCCAGTGGGAAGTGAGCAAAGCATCTTATCAGGAAACAAGATGGACTCGCATGTGGAAGCTATAGGAACATGTTATTTAACTTTAAGTAGTGGCTTTGTTTTGGAGTAAGAAAAGACCCTTTATGTTTCAAGTTTTTCTAGAAACTTGATCTCAGTTTCAAGGCTTGTACCTTTTTGGATATTCCTTAAACTTTTCAGAAAAATCTTTCAGTCTATTCTATAAATCTGATTATGTTGGGAATGGTATTTTGTCTAATGGTCTTTACTGCATTAATTTACAAAACAATGTCACATATGATTCAATGCATGTTCACACTGGCACTAAAAGATGTGTTATTGATGAAGATTCCTCTAAATTATGGCACCGGAGACTAGGTCATATCTCCATAGATAGGATTAATGGAGATCTAGGGGAAGAGGTTTACATGAAACAACCTGAAGGATTCTCCTCTAGTGATGGTGAGCAATTGGTTTGTAAGCTCAAGAAGTCATTATATGGTTTAAAACAAGCATCCCGCCAATGGTATTTGAAATTCCATAATATAATTTCTTCTTTTGGTTTTGTAGAAAACATTATAGATCAATGTATATACCTGAAGGTTAGTGGGAGTAAAATTTGTTTTCTTGTTTTGTATGTGGATGACCTTTTGCTAGCAACCAATGATAAGGGTTTGCTGTATGAGGTGAAACAATTCCTCTCTAAATTTTTTTGATATGAAGGATATGGGTGAGGCATCTTATGTCATTGGCATTAAGATCCATAGAGACAGATTTCGAGGCATCTTGGGTCTGTCCGAGGAAACCTATATTAATAAAATTTTAGAGAGATTTCGGATGAAGGATTGTTCACCAAGTGTAGCTCCCATAGTGAAGGGTGATAGGTTCAATTTGAACCAATGCCCGAAGAACGACTTTGAAAGGGAACAAATGAAGAACATTCCATATGCTTCTGTTGTCGGAAGCCTAATGTATGCTCAAGTCTGCACAAGACCTGACATTGCATTTGTTGTGGAAATGTTGGGACGATATCAGAGTGATCCAGGTTTAGACCACTGGAGAGCTGCAAAGAAAGTAATGAGGTACCTTCAAGGAACCAAAGACTACATTCTTATGTATAGACGGACGGACAACTTGGAAGTAATTGGCTACTCAGATTCTGACTTTGCTGGATGTGTTGATTCACGTAAATCAACATCAGGTTACATTTTTATGTTGGCCGGTGGAGCTGTATCATGGAGGAGTGCCAAGCAGACCTTGATTGCCACTTCCACTATGGAAGCCGAGTTCGTCTCCTGTTTTGAGGCTACTTTACATGGTGTATGGCTTAGGAATTTCATTTCTGGGCTTAGAATTATGGATTCTATATCTAAGCCATTGAGAATATATTGTGATAATTCAGCTGTTGTTTTTATGGCTAAAAACAATAAAAGTGGGAGTCGAAATAAACACATCGACATTAAGTATTTAGCTATAAGGGAACGTGTTAAAGAAAATAAAGTGGTCATTAAGCACGTCAGCACTGAGTTAATGATCGCTGATCCTTTGACTAAGGGCATGCCACCGTTTAAATTCAAGGATCATGTATTGAATATGGGACTTGGTTCCATTATGTGGTTTTTCATTGTATGGACAATGTTATTTTAATGAAATTCTTAATTATTGTGATGTTTTTTCTCATACTTATGTGCACCTTAAGTTGATTTGAGAAAATTCATTTAAGAAGGACCAAGAATAAACATAAGGTTTATTCATTAAGAAATTGTTGCCACATAAATTATAATAAGAATAAATACATAGTAATACATGGAAGATAATACTCGTCATTAGAGGACTTATCGCCATGATTCATGTATCTATTACTTAATACAGATTATCAATGGTTTTTAAGTTGAGACATTAAGTTTGGAAGTATGGACCAAGTGGGAGAATGTTAGCTCCATTAATTTTGCACAAATTGCTGCCTACAATTATGGAGTTGCAGTCTTTCCTTAACTTATGGAAACCAACTGCAGTAGTTTCCTTAAGTTAAGAAAAGGCAACTGCAATTACTAATTTTGTAATTAGGAGCTACTAAAGTGGTCCATCACTTTGATTCGAGTTCTCTGCCTTGATTTGTGGACATCTAACACATAGCTATGAGAAGCTTGATGGAAGCTTAGCTATATGTTCATCTGTTGGTCCCCAAGCTCATATCTCAAACCCCTTCAGTTTTACACCATCTAGCTGAGATAGCAGAGCTTGGAAGTGCCTTCAGAATTATTGTGTTCCTTTTTTCTTTTGCTTGGATTGAAGCTGGAGTGCTGAAGAAGAAGCAAGCAAGTGGACTGTGGCCTTCATCAAAACATCACCAATGGCTGGAGGTAACTCGTATCCCTGGGTATTAAGATTTAATGATTCTTTGAGTTTATTCCGCATGCAGAATCGTTGTTGAAACTGTAGATTTTCTAACACAGATTAGTTATCGGCTCGGACTTGGCTGTTTGAAACTCGTAGCATCACCGTGGGGACTCAGAAGTGTGAAAATCTCACCAGAGGTGTTCCAGTTAAATTCTCGTGAAGGAAGGATGATCATCGATAAGGCAGAGGATTGAAGTTGAGATAGATTCGTCGAGTTTATTATCGGGTTCGAGTTCCAGCTTGAAGTGAAGTTATAAGAGTCGATACTTGATGGTATGCCTACCCACGAGAGTGACAAGATCTTCATGGCCAATGCGATAGAGAGATAATGTGGTTTCATCAATTTAAGGTATGAAGATATTTCTTTAGTCTGCACACATTTCAAAGAGTTTATGATTTGTGTTTATGATCTCGTTAAGACCAGCAATTTCATCTTCTGAGAGACTGTCTGCTATAACACGAAGAGCCATTTTTTAAAATCTTGTTCATTGTTGAGAATTGCTTCAACCGAGAAAGCACTGCAGAATCAAGTGGTTTGTTTTTCTTCAATTGGTATGAGAACTTTGTCTATAATATTACAGCGATGTGAACTTATTCCAGGAGGGTCCAAAAGTTTGGCTGAAGCAGACAAAGCTTCTTTGTAATTTTCCTCGTCATTTGAACGCCTCTTGTTTCTTACGAGATCCCTAAATTGGTTCTCATCTTTGGTTGATGGGAGCATTTCATTATGCATGTTTCTCCACTCTTCATCCAACTTTATCAAAAGGACAACATATGGAATATTTTTGTGTATCACAGAATCCGCAAAACAAAATAAAAATTAAGAGCAGCTGCTGTGAACGACCGCACAAGAAGTTTTATTTGGCTGAGTATTCCTTGGAAGCCACAAGGACCAGGTAACGTGGAGAAAGATTTTTTTTTTTTTTGGAAGTTCACAGTTTTTTTTGCACAGTCTAAATTGCAGCATTGATGGGATTCTCCACATCTTTAACCCTTGCGTGATGTTTATGCCTGAAGTTCTGTGAAAAATCTGTCTGCATGAATTTTTGTGAAAAGCCCGGCCACTTTTCACATTGTTGATGCATTGTGCCTGAAAGTCTGCTTAAAAATAAACTGCGTGGAAGGGTTGTACACCCAAAACGGCCACACTTTCCTCCCTTTCCAAATGCTGACATTCAGAGAAGAAGTGTTGACCTAGAAAACGTGTTGTTATTAATAGCTGCCTAGACAAATGAAGACCAAAGTTTCCACGTGCAATCTCAGATTCAAACTGACTTAAAAAGGTGAATAGACGGTCCATACAGAAGACAAAACGATTAAAAGGTAAACACTCTCACTATGTTGAAAAAGTAAATCGATTTACAGATGAGTGATTTAGCATCGTGAAAGTAGCCTTACCGTGGAGAATCTTTTGAGAAGACATGTATGGTTAACACTCCTTAAATTTTTATATGCGTAAAGGGAATGGTGCATACACTTTTACATACATAAGCAACGTGAATTCAAGTGATCTCATAAAGTTTTAATAACTATTTTAATGGGAAGTATGTAAAGGCACTTTTTAAAGAGTGATCATAAATTATTTTAATGGAGAGATAAGGTATGCTTTTTAAATTGTAAAATTATTTTGGAGTGATAAGTTTTTTGGAGTGAGAAGTAAGAAGTGTTTTGTAATTTTGGAGAGATAAGATTATAGTTTTATTTTTGAAGACAAGGGGTTGTGTGAAGGTGAAGGTTGATGTAATTCACTATTTAATAAAGACATTTTTTTGTGGTGTTTGTGTCCTAGATCCACCTGAAATTGAATAAGGGGGTCTTAGGTACACGAAGAGTGCGTTGATGATGGTGCATGCTTCATGTTGTTGCTTTTTTATTTGTGTCTAGTTTTGACACATAAATGATCTCATTTAACACACATAAAGTTCAATGCAAGCAAGCACAACACGTATAACGAAATAGCTGCAAGGAAGGATAATTAAGCTCAACACATACATTTGCGTCACTACAACAAATAATCAAAGTTTTCAACATCGACATTCTACTTCAACAATCAAATTCACTCAATACAATCAAGTTCATGAATCTGCAGACTCTAGCATTTCAAAGCAATGTCTACATCACTACAATCAAGTTAATGAATCTGTAAACTTCAACATTTCAAAGCATAGTCTACATCAACATTATTGAACTTGTAATCAAACTCAAATTACATTGAATTGTAAGGGTGCATTCTCGGTTGAAACCGACACCCAAGTCTTGAATTGAGTCAAATTGAATTCATTGTAGTGAATCATTGAAATCATTGTAAGCTTTTTTGGGTGCATTTTCGACAGTGTTCGACACCCTTCCTTTAAAACACAATCAAGTGAGTCCATGAGTTTTAACTCCAAATGAAACAAACAACAAGTTCACATCTCCTGCAAGCGAGCGTGAGTATTCATTCAAGCAATTTGTGTCAAAACAGTACAAGGTTCAAACCTTCAAGTGAGCCAGAGTGAAGTTCATTGCAACAACCATCAAAGCAACCAAACAAGTTCAACTCTAACACCAATCAAGCAAGTTGAGATCGACATCAAGCGAGCGTGGCTATTCCTTCAAGTGAGCGTAAAGTCATCAAGTAAGGCAAGTAAGAATTCATACAAACACGATCGTCATTAAGCGAGCGTGAATTGCAGAGTTTAAGCAAGAAAGTTCTACAACTCTAG
This sequence comes from Pinus tabuliformis, assembly GCA_031772625.1. NCBI lineage: Eukaryota > Viridiplantae > Streptophyta > Pinopsida > Pinales > Pinaceae > Pinus > Pinus tabuliformis. The sequence continues at coordinate 388,332,898 of CM062808.1, read as the reverse complement.
CAAGTGTTCCCAGCAAGTGCAATACGCAACAAATCAAGCGAGCGTTCCATTCAAGTCCGATAGCAAGCGAGCCTGTCATTCAAGTAACAAAATCAAGTGAAACACTTCAAAGCATGACATCTACGACAAGAGAGCCTGATTTCAAGTAAGCAAGTTCAGATGGCGCAACATATTCATTTGTTAAAAATTCTTCACAGTTTGATCTTCTCCACTGATGAAGACATGGTGCACATCAGCAAAGAAACTCTTGCTGATCTTTCACGGCATCTACGACAAACACATGAAACCATTGAGTTTCTTCAACTGGAATCGCAACTTCAAAGGAATGAATTGCAAGAAAAGAGTGATACTTTCCAGTCTTTGAACCATCCAGATGATAAGTCATTCATCCAAACAACTTCAAGTGTCGAAATTGTTCATGATCAATTTCAACTTTCTTCCAAACCCATCATCAAGCCCTGGGAAGAAATTCAAAATAACAAGAATCGACGAGGCTTAGGATATGTCACTGATGACACCAACTTACATATCCCAGATTATTCCAAGCCAATTAAGTTTGTGAGTGCAGGATTTCTTGAACAACTCACCTCAGTAGGTTCTGAGAAAATTGCAGACAAACAGAATTGCACGCAACCTGAAGTTGAAGTCCAACCGAAGTGTTCTCATTGTCAAAGAACCGGTCATCTGGAAGATCAGTGTTTTGATCTCCATCCTTGTTGCCATTGTGGCAAGCCAAATCATTCCTCAGAAAAATGTAGCAACCAACAAAAATCAGCGAGATTGAAGATACATTATGAATGGATCGATCCTTGGGAATGGTCGTCCACTATCAAACGGTTATCTCAGTTCTACAACCGCCTACAATCACACATAGTGCAGCCAGCAGTGAACCGATAATGGTACTCTCATGCAGTTGAATGAGGGAGTACAACAGTGAAACTCTCCTACACCTGAAGGGGGGGAGTTCAAATATATTTTGGAGAAGATTGTCTCTCCTTTCAGCTGAAAAAGGGGGGAAAATGTCAATGAAATTGACAAGTGGTTGTCAGACTGAAAGTCTCGACAACATCAGCGAAGTCGCCAGTGGGCGTTCATCAAATTGTGTCAGTGGACACCGGATGCTGTTTTCAAGCAAAGGACAGTTGGATCCTTTTGCGGCTTGGCACATGATGGAGTTTTCAAGTGTCCTTTTGAGATGAATTAGTCATGCAGCTGACTCACTCTCTTCATATTGCAGTTTCTTCAGCATCCAGATTTGGCGGTTTTTTTCATGCAATGTTTTTGAGGATCAACATGAGAACTTGGAAGATGGTTCCTCGTTCTTATTTTGGATTTATCATTGAGGGGGGGAATGTTAGCCTCTCTCACAAAACAATAATAAATCCAAAATAAATAAATAAATTAAATATTCTAAGTTAGGAATTTGTGCCTAACTCTTGTGTTGTTCCTCTAAGGTAGGAGTTAGTTTAGGTAACTCCTATATTGGTGTGGTGAGAAATTATCTCAACCAAAAGTGTCTAAGATAGCACGCACTATCTTGAGAACACTATCTCTCATCTATTTATTTATAACACTATATTCAATTATTTTAATGTAATGAAAATGTGAGAGAGAATACCTGAGGCTGAAGCCTTTTTCCGCCAATATTTTGTGTCTGATTTTTATGTGTGTTTTTCTGTAGTCTGTTTGAGTTAATTTCATTTTCATAGTATACCCACACAAATTTTTATATAGTCCGTTGTAAATTCCACGCTAAGTTGTGTAAGTTACACCGAGTCGAATCAGACGAGAGTTGGCACTAGGAAATCCTGACAAGACCACCTATCAATCATTGTGACAAATCTAGAGGATGCCTGCGATCTGGGAAGCTTAGTTTGGGTTGAAATCTGAAGTTGAAACCCATTACTTCATATGGATTTTTATTGTGACAAGGTCTAGAGCTGCACTTCAACGAATATATCTTGAACCTTATCAATTATTTTGTGATAATTCTCTAGGTATCAAATTTTCCAACTAAAAATCTGTTTGTATCACATTTTGGATGTGCCTTGACATGGGAATTTGAAATGCCAACGTGTAATGGCCAATTTTATTCATTATTGAAGGATATTAAATATATGTACCCCTCCCCCGATGAGGTGGATACATGGTTAACTAGAGGACCTTGGGGTTACCCTTTTCCCCCACGTGGCACACATGCTATCATTAACACATGGCTCCAAACTCTGGTACATCTATTGGGAGGAGTATCCAGAAGTTACAACGCACATGTTAATAGGTGCGATGGAATTTATTCTACTATTGGAATTCTGGGCGATGAATTTTGGGTGGAGAGAGAATAGCAGGGATCGCGACAGTGACCATAAGTGCTCGTATGGGTGTTGGCTTAGTGGGCGTAGTGCAATGACATGCCGACTAGTCGCAGAATGGATCAATTGTGATTTTAAAATTAGTATATGGGACTCGGGTATGACCCTAAGAGGGGAATTGGTTCTTGGCTCATTGTATGGTTGAGAAATTCGGCACCTTCTCCCCAATTTGGATTGTAGTTTCAAGGTGGTTTTCCCTTCATGCGTCAAGAAGGTAACCCTGCGACATTGTTTATATTTGTCCAATTGTTCTATCAATAGTTATGTGGGTAAACTTTGGGAGAAATTTGAAGGGGATTCTGTCGAGTTCTGGGGTTTGCGTCTTGGGGTGTTAAGTGATCACGCTTTGGTCATTGCTCTTGATTCTAGTCTTTATTTGTGCAAGCTTGGTTTTCATATTTGCCCTTGTTTTGGCATAGAATTGGTGACCACCCTCATCTGTAGCTTGAACAAGTGGGTGTTCAGTCCCCCTTTAAGTCCCTTGTGTTTTTCGGGTTGTTGTTGTTTCGGGGTCGGTGCTTTGTGGGTAGATTCTCTTACCAATTGGGTGGAGGAATTTAGCATTTGGGTGTCTATGGGATTTAGTGATGTGTTTATTCTTGGAAATTGCTTTGTTTCGGGGAAGTCTATCTCCACTTGTTATAGAACCTCTCCCTGCGTGGTATTTACCATTTTCAGGAAAGGCAAGTTTCAGTGTTCTACTAGTCGTTGTTCCTACTTTTATCTAGCTAGGAGATTTGGGGATCGCTCAAAGACCCTGTTTGCCATTCCTTCAGGTTCAAGGGCAATGTTGTGTTAGAGAGGGAGGCCATGCCGTGGGGGAAGACATCACTTCAATGTTGGCCATCCAACCCATAGCCATAACTCTTTCTCTGGAAATGCTGCAAGTATGAAATGTGAAGGTAAGGTGGCTCACACTTTGGACCGTTCTCCAGGTTGTATAGTTGCTCTAGCCTCCTTGGACTCTATAGCGGAGCAACTAAGAGGCATCCAGGCCAACATGGATATTATTCGTGATCACATGTATGAGGACCACAATGAACTGGTTGCATATATGAACAACATTTAATTCATCTAGAATGATATCTTGGAACAACTGGACAACCTCCGACGAAGCCATCACCGAAATAATGATCATCTTTGCGATCTGGAAGCTCGTGTGGAACACACCGACTTCCACATGCATGAACATGTTGGTTATTATGATTTTCCCCCTGTACTTCCCCCCCCCATCCTCCTCCTTGATATGTTATTGTTAGTTTTTTGTTCTTTTTGTCTCCTTTGTGCGATATATGGTTTCTAAGCATAGTGGAAATAATGCATGTAAAGGTCCCCAATGCCAACTGGTCTGGTCAGAATGAGATAATTGACACCTTTTGTACTCCTTGTTTTTATGGAATCTAATAGAAGAAATTTAATTGAATACATACACACACACATATATATATATATATACCCCTATTTTGTTCATGATTCTTAGACAATTTCTCCATATTTCTGAAATGAGTCCTTTGTAACTATAAAAGAAACATAAGCATCATTCTAACATGGTTTCATTTAATTTAGGGGACATTATTTTTTTGTTTAATGAACGATAAGGCTTTCATAAGCTAATATTTGGGCAGACATTTTAGAGCGACATTTTAGAGCAACTTACAGGCATTGCATAATAAACTATAATCAAATAAATATATTAACGAAACATAAAATAGTAGCCTATAATCTAAGCATCAAATGTGAAGGCAAATATTTAAATATACTAATTGAGCTTGCAATTATTTTTAAAATTGTTGCACTGCAATGGATTATATAACTCGCTCCTTGTTGAACATTAGGGAAAGCCTTATTTACCTTGCTTTGCAACATTTAATGTTATTGTGGTAGATGGTGTCTTGTCATATTTGAAATGGTTTGTATATCAGGTACTTTAATATAACGCTGAAGAACATTACCAAATGACAAACCCCATAAACCTAGGGATTTGTTGTGGCAAAAGAACAACCCCCCATTTTTGCTTATCATCTTCATAATAATAATGGGGACCTTGTATGTGAATTTTGGATAAATTACTTTTATTTTGCTTGGCGTGGTTTATTTTATGGGATTTTCATTTTCTTCAATTTTTTATTTTGATTATTTCATTGAATGCGGTTTTTGGCCAGCTTCCCAACGACTCTAATTTTGCCGAGTTTAGACTTCTGGTTTGTAAATAACGATTATTCAAAATTGATTTGCATTATCTAAACTAAAAAATGTACAAAATGTATATTATTTTTTATTATAGATTTAATTAATTTTAATATATAAATATAATTATTTAAATAATTTGATTAATTAATTAAATTAATACACTTGTAAATATTATTTTTTAATTAATTAATTTAATTTAATTTTAAATTAATTGTAATTAACTTTTAATTATTTCGAATTTTAATTAATAATTAATAATTAATAATTAATTTTAACTTAGGTAAAAAAAACATCAGATTTAAAAAATTTAATATACAATAAAAATATATATAGATATAACAATGCCCAGAGCCCAAAAACAAATTTTAATCGTATTTCTAAACTCTTATGAGCTTCTGAATCCTTTCTCACATATGAGCTCATTGGTATTAAGTGGCTGTAGTTTTTAAATAGCTACAAAATCATTCTATTAAGTCATTGTAGTTTATATACCTACATAGAGAGAACCCACTCCATGTAAAACCCAACTCCTTCCTCCTAACCCCCATCCTCCTTATTCCTCCAAGCTCCCGGGCATCCGACCCTGCCCTCCTCTCTCCTCTCCTATCCACCTTCCCCTCCTGATAACTCCCATTCTCTCCATTAATACTCCCGACTCATTTATTAGCCAAAAGAAAAGTTTTATTTTTAATATTTTAATTAAAACATGTTTTATTTTTAAATCATCATTTATTATTATTATTATTTTAATTAATTAAATTAAATTAAATTGAATTAATTTATAATTCTTATTTTACATATTAATAATTTAATTTGAATTATTTTATTATTAAATAGTTTAAATATAGAACTCTAATAATTTGTATATATTAATTCTAATTTGTATATTAATTTATATATATTAATAAAAATATTTAAATTTTGTTTGGGTATGTATTTTTTAAAATTTTGGTAATTTTGATTTCTCAATTTTGGAAAGCTTTATCTTGAGTTTTACTTGCTAAATGAGGCCCAAGACAGCTCGTTGGAAAAACTAAAACAATGAATAATATTTTGGGAGTGGTTGCATGACCACATTTGGTCATTAAAAATGCCTAAAAATTAACAAAAAAATAAAGCTTTGAATTTGTACCAAAAACTAATTTTTAAATTTGTTTTAGAAAATTTGGTTGGTTGAAACTTTTGTTGTTGCAAATTCATTCAATTTTTCCCTCTTTGGATAAATAGTTCATTACAGGGATCATTAGGATACACAATTTTCATTTTATTTTATCCATTTAATTAGAATTTACTTGGAGAGTTTGTTTTCCCATTGTTGGCAATTTGGTTTTTATGTGCAAAATTAACTTATTTTATTTTTCAATTTTGATTGGTTTTGCAGGAGAGCCATTAGAAAGGATGAAGCTAAGGGATCTTGGAGAAGTTCTATGGCACCAACAAAGAAGAAAAAACATATTTGCAGCTCCAAAATTGATGGATATGAACCACTTCCAACAACTCTCCATTTTGACAAATTTTTGTAAATTATTAATATCAATTATGAGAATGAGGAAGTGGTTCCTCTCCTCTACAACTTAGGAGCTCTAAACACTTTGTAATGAAAATTTGAGTTGTAGATAGGGAGGAAAACTTAGATCTCAGTTATTGGGGGATTTGTTTTCGAAATCTAGACTTTGTATTGGAGGTTGAGCCTGCACTTTTGCAACTCTTTCCCTTTAGTGGCAGAGCTTATGATTTGGGAAATATTTTTGGAGATATAATCAAGAAACAAAGCAAGGAGACTGGGTTTCATCAAATTTTATTTAAATACTTGTATTTAAAATGTAAATTTCATCTTTTGATGACAAACTTGTGTAATTTTTTTCATATTCTGCACTCTTGGTTGATATTTTGCACTCAAAATATGTATAAAACGGTGGAGGCCGAGTAGTCTAAGGACTTACAATTTAATAGACTTTCGCAGAGCAATGATAGAGGATGAGGAGGAGGAGTAACTCATCATATGGAGCTTACAACCTCAAGAATTCTATGCATAACACATAGAGCTTGCAGCTTTAAGAATTCCTATACTTATTTGAGTCAGAAATAGATATAATGGGAAGAAGAGAGGTTGTGTGCTATGATTCATGAAGAGCAACTGTTAAATATATAATTTCAATAATCCATGCAAGCACTAGCATTAACAATGTCGATACACATGAATTTGTGAGGAACTTACATGCGCATGCATAACATATTGATACCCGTGAATCTGTGAGGGAGTATTGAAATATTTATAACAACAGTAATTGCATGAATTCAAAGAAGAAACATAAAAAAAATGGGTTTTAACAGAGGGAGAACATATTGTAATACTTGGAGGGGGAATCACCACCATTTCTCTTCATATTCTGGAAAATCTGTATTGTAAAGCCATACAGTTTGAAAATAACATGTAGTGTTTCTTTAGAATTTCTGAACCTTTGTTAAGTCTTGCTTTCCCCTATTTATCTAGAGAGGGGAGCAAGAACATTCATTACAACAAAATATCTCTAGTCTAGACTCAACTGTTGGGTCGACTAGCTGTCTCAGTCATAAATGGCTATGTGGCCCAAAAATATTACAGAATTAAATGCCTCATGAATGGAGGTGCGTTACAGTACAATAAATAAGAAATACTCAGATAAAAAATACACAAAAACTCTCCTTGCCCATATTGTGATCATCTTTGCTGCAAGGGTTGTTCTACTTGTGGTATGGCTTCCTGCACTACTTTGCCAACCTTTGTCATTTATGCCTTTATTTCATTCAGCGCCAATTTCTGGATCCGTGTCACAGTAGGCTTCTTTTGGATCAACCCATCCTGTGCTTTGAATGCATCATCTGTTTTTATTAAAACCACAGCTGCCGACCTATCACACCCTTTAAATCCCTGTCCTGCACTATCGATGCCTTGATGTACCGGGTGAGTCTCTCTTGATGGAAATATGGGGAACTTGCTCATTTTGGCCTCTGGTTGTACAAAATGTTGTGAAACAGATGAAACCCGACCTCCCTTAGCCCTTTTTACTTTAGCTCCCCTTTTGTAACTTTCTCCATATGACTGAGGTTGGAACCTTATCATAAAACATCTTCAGGAAATAAGATACATGATAATACTTTCAGTCCACTAAATTGAAAACAAGATTAAATCCGACACGCATGAGATTCAAAGAATTTGGATATGAATTTACGACAAGCAAATGATTTTTATCTCACTAATAATTTCATATACCATTCTCTGTTTTAATATTTAAAATGAAATTAAAAATATAATTAAAAAATAAAATGAGAATATTAAAATAAATTTATAAATATAAGTAGTTTTACTTGAAAAGATATAACCAATACTATTGTTTGTATCTTTAGGACGCTATGCTGGGTTGGTGTTTCAAAAAGTGCAAAATTATAATACCAGGTTTACAAGAACATGTATACCTGGTACATAAATATATCACCATGTATAGCTACAACGCAAAGGTTACAATATCATGTATTACAAAGATTAGAAGACTGATTTAAGGAAACTATACACAATATAGATTTAAGGAAAGTATGGAACTAAGATTACAAGAACATTTCCAAGGAGATAGAATTATGTTTTATAAACGCTTAAGAACATTTTCTTAAGGATAATATAATGCTTTAAGATCTTAAAAACAATATATTAAAGAGCTATAATGTAAAGGTTGCAATAATATATATCACAAAACATTATAAGACCATTTCCATAAGGGTGGTGAGTCAAGGAACTATAGAACAAAAAACGATCCAAAGAATATTAGAAGAACATTTCCAAGATGTCTTACTTTTGGAAACGAATTTATAGAATGATGCATTATAAGACCATTTCCATAAGGGTGGTGAGTCAAGGAACTATAGAACAAAAAACGATCCAAAGAAATATTAGAAGAACATTTCCAAGATTTCTTACAAAATGATGGATTGATTTTGGAAACGAATTTATATAATGATGGATTGACTTTAGAGTACACTTGCTATTAAATATAAATTCAAATAAAACACAAAATTATTTCAAAAATCAAAACCCTAGGGCTCACGAATCCCGTACCTTCAAAGAGTGAGGACACATCCTTTAGAATGTTCAATCATTTGTTCACAGTTTAGACATTGCTTCCACTTGTTGTTCTCTGCCAGCAAATTCAAATTTGACTCTACGCCACTCAACTAAGAAGCATAGTCGTGACAAGACATGTTCGTGTTCTGAGGAACCCTACACTCAATACAGAATAAGCAGTGTAATTTATGGCATTTGGTTGCCATTGTTGTTATAAGAGGTTGAGATGAGGAGGAAGAAGGAGCTTATGGGTACCTATCTAATTTTGATAAAGCCATAAAAAATAAGTAGTTAAAATAGGGGCATTATAGCTTCTCTGAATATGTAATTTGTGCTTCTAGATTCATTTTATCAAGGGTGACCATTATCTAGTAAGACAATAGCATCAAATAATCTCATAATCATTGTGATAAATTGGATCTCTATTCATGGTTCCCATTTTCTAATTAATGATTATGAGATTATTTTATGCTATTGTCTTACATGGTCACTCTTTACACAATAGATGTGCTTCAATGTTATTGCATCAATATTTATTTTACACATGGTTGGGGTTTTTGGGACTCATGGATGATGATGAGAATGCCCTAGTGTTAGACATATACATGATGATCCTATTTTGATTCTTGACACACTAGGCAATGATTTTCTCGAGTGCTCCCTTTATTGCATGGTTTTTTCATGATGATTTCATGTGCCACATATGATTGCTAGAGAATTTGACCTACCTAACATGTTTTGACACAAAGATTGCACCTTATGATTGATATACACCATTTTGATTGAGCACTCACTTGGTACATACATTTAGAGGTTGTTTGTTAGAAATATGTTGTAATTGATGACAAAGGCAAAGGCACAAGTAGTTGCAAGAAAAATGCTAAAGGTACAAATATTTTGGAGTCATTTCTAGTACAATAGATCATCTCATGTGTTGTTGGAAACTGTTCATGGATAGAGCTCTGAAAGAGATTTCTAGTGGTACATATAAGTTTTCAAATGGCCTCCTCAATCAGAAGTTAGTGCCAATCAAAGATCAATGCCCCCAAAGTCAAAGGTTGTAAAGCTAACTTGGTGGTAGGGTCAAATTGGTGAAAGTTTGGCATTTGGCCAAACTTGGTAGAATGATTGGCGAAGGGGAGTAGTGTTAAAGCCTGGTCAAGTTTGATAAAAAATGTGCACCGCACATCCTCCATCAGAGAAATTGTGGAGGGTCACGTCTGCCTAAGGCTTAATGCAAAAGGGGGTTCCGCTATTGGTGGTATTTCACAAACAACCGATCAAGGAGATCAATGACATAAATTAAAAGTGGGACTCGTTCCCCTTTCTCCACTAAAACACCTATGGGGTGTTCCACAAACAGGACAACTCACCCCATACCTCAGAATCTTGAATGAAAGTGACCTCAAAAGAAATGGAGATGGACATGTTAGTTTTCTCTGAGTGCGAACCTTGGAAAAGCAACCTCAGAAGAAACTCCTTGGCATTTTTCTTCGAGAAGACACAATGAGTTATCACTGAGATTTGCAGAGGCGAGTAACAAAAGCCAAGGGTGGAAAATGTTTAAATTTTATATGGAAGGTTAATGAAAAACTAAGGTGTGAGACCCCCTGTTCCTTTGTACCCGTAGCCACATGGACGAACAGAATGAAGAAAAATGGTGATGTTTTATTGGCTCGAGGTGATGACATGGAGACACAGGTGGATGATGAAGTCAACAGTGATGTGGCCTAATTAGAGCGTGATGCGTGGCATGCGAATTTGGTGTTTTTGAGTGGCCAATTGAGCCAAAAATGAGTGACACATGGCACCACTTAGTGAGTGACACATGGAACCCATTCAGAGGTGGAAAACCACTGGATACACATCACCCCTGAGGAAATAAATCTTGGAAGAAATAATTCTTGGAATTTTTTGTCGAGAGGCTCTTGCAGAAAGTTCTGAAAGAAAACTCTGGGACATGATAGTGATGAGGTGGCATCTCGACAGAAATATGATTGGACCAATTTTCAGGCAAGTGACAATGCATATTGATAAGTGACTTAATCTCAGAGGAAACTCAGTCCTCGAAAGAAACTGTCCCCAGAAGAAACCACTGGCGCTCCACTTATTTTTTGTTGAGAAGATGGAAGCCGATAACCACGAATATTGACGACAACTGATGGTAAAATTTCCATTCTGAGAATGACATGGTAGATAGGTAATCCCAACTAAAATTTCATCGGTTGTAGCATCAAGTGGGTGGACACATAGGAACATGACCTTAGACTAAACAATCTCGACATTAATCAAAATCTACTCCATTGAGCTTTCACCAAGAAATAAAAGACAAGAGCTAAAAGGCATTCCAATACTCAGTCGTAAGCGTAGTTTTGTGACCAGGGGCTAAGTAGATGTACAAGCTTGATTGTAAGCCATCAGGGCTATAACATAGAAAGGGCTAGCAGGAGGTTATATGCAAGTTCTTACATGTAAAGCGCCTTTGGCTAATATTGAAGGCTTATAGCATGAACGGGTTGGAAACATTCAAATTTGACATTATGTACCATATATAGTGAAAATTCACCAAATCAACAAAGCACTGAAGTTTATATATCGGGCATGAACAAGTTGGCATCAGATTTGGCCAAAGGGGCATATTTGGAGTCAAATTTGGCAGAATTGTTAAATTTGGAGGTTAGCCAAATTTAGAAAATATCTTGTAAATTTTGTAGAAATTCCAAAATTGTATAATTGAGCATTTAACTCAGCTTTTCTTGTAGAGACTAATCCAAGGGATCAATAAAGTGCTCAAAATTAAAAGTGTTAAAAAGTGCTCAAACCCAGTGCCAAAACGTAGATCTCATCGCCCTGAATCCAACACAATTTGAATCACTCAAAACAGATATTGTATGCTCCTGATATCACATTCTGATCATTTTCCTAAACAGCGAAAAAATTTGCAGGTTGGATGTAGGAACGCTGACTAGACAGGGTGACTAGGTAGGTTGGCTGTGTTTCTTAGGCCAATGGTAGGCTTCCAAGTGTCCTCACCTTATTGGTCGAATTTTTTGTGTTTTTTATTGGTCAATTTTATGGTTTGTTGGTCCAATGAATGGGAACCACGTGGGCCAATGGTGGGCAACTGCATGGCCTCCCAATGGGCTTATAAAATTTTGTTATGGCCAAACGGGCCTTCGGGTGAATTGAACACAGACCTATGGAGTGGCAACACAGAGCCTTACCACTCCATTGTTGGGTGGATCTTAACCACTATAGTTCCAAACTTTGTTTTAAAGTTTCCAAGGTTGGCATTTGGGGGACGAGGTTGGGGTTAAGCCTTGGTCCCTGGTCACCCCACACCCACGAGACCACAAGCAGGGGAGCCGAGGGCTTAGGCTTAACACTGGCCCAAAGCCCCGGTATCATATCACTTTACCATGGTTCAAGGAGGGTTAATACACCTCGGTGTCACATAAACACAACCCCAGTCGGAGCTCGGTTATGTCCACCCTGATGGCATGATAACCAAAACACTGTGCAGAGCAGAGTTATAATAGTTGGTGTGGAGTTATACCAAACTCGGATCCAACGGTGGACAGGATGGCACATGGCCCAACCTTTCCCGCTCATAGGGGTCATTGGGCATTTAAATGAGGCAACAAATTGTACCCAATTCAACGCGAATATCGCCATCGCGAGGTGAAATTGTCGCTTGGCTATTCCGGAAAAGGCGGATTCATAGAATGGTTAGCAGGTCAATGCAGTTTGTAGGGCAGTTAGCAAAAAAACTTCTAGAGAGCATAACTTCTTCAGTTTTTGGCCAAATTGAGCCCAACTAGTGGTTTTTTACTATTCTAAAGCCATTGGAGACATAATTTTGACATTATGAGCACTGTAAATCCATTTAAACATAAATTTGAGCACTTAACGAAAGAGGCCCAACATTGGAAGATGGACCAGGAGATGTAGCCCAGGAGAGGAGTGAACTCTTTTATCATTCATGCTCTCATGTGATTCTGATATGGTATATTTGTCTCTTATTTTATGTCGTTAACTAAGTTTCTAAAACCATAATTTTAAGTGTTTTTGCAAAGTGATCCATTGCCTAAAAGACTTAAAATTTTACTTGCAAAGTTTCCCATCACCTTCAAGTTTGCATAATAGATCAGAGAGAGGGAAGGAGAGTTAAACGATTTATTGAGGACATCAAAAGGACATTCCCGAAATAGAAAAATAAGAATTTAATGATATCAAAACATTTAATAAGTGAAATTGAAGTGTAAGATGAATAAATATCAAAGAACCAAAAATATGAGTGAAATTTCTTTATAAGAAAAATAGAATTTGCAAGATGTGGAATTGAGTTAGCTATGTTGGTGAATTAATAAGTAATAAGAGATTGTTGAAGGTAATTTAATGGTGGTTGTGATGAGTTTTTGAAGAGAGAAAATTAATTTTTTATGTAAGGAAGTGGCCTTTATTATTTGATTTTGAAAATGGAATGAAAGATGAATCATTGAGGTCAAGCAAGTGGTAGCTTGCATATAAGGGGTTGTAGATCCTTGCAGTAGTTGATGGTAAATAGATAGGGGTTGGAGCTCCTTTCAGTTGTAGCTGATCAACTAGGGGTTGTAGCTCCTTTCAGTTGTAACTGAAAAATCAAGGAGTGGTAACTTCCTTCTAGTTGTGTTGTGGCCAGCAACAACCCCCTTCTTATTTAGTGTTATCCCTAATACTAAATAAGTGGAGGCCCTTAGTTTAAAAATTTAAAAATCAATTAGTACTTGAACTTCCTTTTTCAATAAAACTTACCATCATAAACTTAGGAGAATACCCTTTAAAAAATAAAAAAGCCTAAGTTTTATGATAAAGTAGAATTATTCCTTAGGAAATATCGCATCACAAAAAGATAATGGATACCTCCTTACAAGCAGAAGTCTAAGATTGCGAGATCGCGATGCGAAACTACACATTAAGAAAACATTTATCGCATCGCATGTCTAAACAATCACTTATGCTGAAAAACTTTAAACTCCTGATATGCGATGGCGCATATCGCAAATCGCATTTTGCAGAAAACAGATTAACGAATGACTGACATATATTATACTCCAGCAATTTGCGATATAGCGATATAGCGATGTTGGGATATTTCGATATTGTGAATTTGCGATATTGCGATATAGTGATCTAGCAACCTTGCGATGTTGCGATTCTGCGATGTTGCGATCTGCGATATTGCGAAGCAAATCGCAAAATCACTTCATCACAGATCTTTTGGGCTCTTTGTTCAAAAAAGCATATTCCATAAACCGAGACCTGGTTATTTGCTTTAATGCTAATTAATGAGTTAGTTGCCAATCATTAATGAAATAGGGTTTCATGCTTATCGAAGAGCCATTTCACGTAAGGTGGTATATTTTATATGTCTTCGGAATTTAAAGCTTTCCCGTCACCTTTTCCTTATCATGGCTCTCACCTCATTTCTAAACTGCAGGAACAAAGAACAGAGAATATACAAAGCAGTATTCAGGACATTATGGGAAATAAAGGCAAAGCTCCAAGTTCCGAAGACAAAGAAATGGAGCCCTTGTATACAGACACTCCTGTAACAGAGACGCTGGTATTGCTACTTGGGAAAGCATGTATAGTCTACTTGAGGAAGAGAATCCCAGAGTGATGGAAGTTACAGCTACTACAGGCTCACATGGTTCTTCTGAGGCATCCATTACAGAGCTAGCTTGTTCGTTCTTACACCAAATAGCGGCGAGGCCCAAAATTCTTCCATACATGGACATGGTTAAATGGATACTGGACAGCGCTGATATCAGAAACAGACAGTTTAAGACTCAGGGTCAAGGACTCATTGGCTCATTCGCTTCACAAGATTTGAGGCTCATGTATCATTTACCAGAGCCACAGGCGACTTATAACAAACAGTTCATGGAGAAGTTTCCAAAAGAAAATCAAGACCTGGCAGAATGCACAAAAGACTAGTCGAGGAGGGACGAACTGCTAAAAAAGGATAAACATGGTATGTATAGTACTGGTTCTCTCACCTCCACGTATTGCTTTGCTGCTGCCATGCTCTCTAGACTTTTTGGAAAGCCAGACATTAACAAATTTTCATCTGAATGGCTACCATTATTGGATGTTGCCACTAATGCTACTATTGTGGATTGGGCTAAAATATTGTTTGATAACTTAGCCACGGCCATTGTAAATTACCGGTCTAAAAGAACTATTTCTCAGAGAATTTATCCACCTTCTACTTATTTGCGTATGTAGTGGATGTGGTCTGTTATATTTCCAAGCTTCCTTTGATGGGTTGGAAATGGACGACTCAAGACCCCTTACCCATTCATATCTATCATAAAGAATTGTGGGACTCTAAGTTCACTCCGTATTTCTACAAGATTTGTCATGGAATCATGCTGCCCATGTACAAAGTGTTATATGATAAAGATGCTCCAAGATTTTCTCCTGAAGCAGAGGTAGATATACTCCCTGTCACGAGATGGTTCGGAGAAGAACTGTTTACATATGTCAGGGTATTCGGAAGTCTCACTTCCCCTCACATCCTACCTTTATATGTTCCTGATAAACTCATGGCACGAGAAATTGCTTATCAAACTTGCGGAGAAGGAGGTTTTACTAAAGATTTGAAAGACAAAAAGAAGGCTATTTGGACACAATTTCCTGTGGCTTGTGGGACCTTTTCACTATTTGTTGTAGGCCATGCATTCAAAGAAGTAAACAACATAACATGTCTACAATTGTTCAAATTTCCGGGAAGACAGTTCGACCCTTATGATATTGCTAAGAATTTCACTACTGCACTCAAAATAAAGGTGTTTTCTGGAGAAGATGATCTTTTTGATGACATATTCCAACAGAAAAGCACACTTGAAGAAATTCTACATTCGGCCCAAATGCGATTCCCTCCAGCAGAATTTCAAGAGTTCAAAATATACAGGGAAAGGAGGTTAGCTAGTATCCCCTTGGAAAAACTACGCTTGGAACCCGTAAGGGAACCAACTCCAAGTATTAGTCTTAGTGGAAGTTCAGGCACAGATAGATTTAAATCTAAGTCCAAGAAGTAAGCATCTGAACATTCCAAGAGATCAGAAAGTGACCATGGTAAAAGCGAGGGGTCAGTAAAGGATACTGCCCAATCAAAAGAGCTCCCACAACAACAGGCTTTTACCTCCCCACAAATAGATCCTCCCCCTCTCATCATTCAGCCACCATCAGTCAGAACCGAGCTAGATAAAGAATGGGAGACCTACAATGATTTGATTAATCTTGAAGGACAAAGCACAAAGACACCCGTGAGCAATGTACAGACAACAAAAGATATAGTCACAGGAACAATTAGAAATGTCTCAGATATGGAACATATTCCTATTACCCCATCCTCTGAACTTATACTCAAGATAGAAGAGATTCCTCCTCTTGATATATTTTATAGTCCACAATACAAGGCAGTAGTTGGAAGACAAAGGAAGAAAAGGAAATTGGAAAACATGCTCTCTCATGATGCAGAGCAATTAGACGTCCTATGGCAAGATCCTACTACCGATCCCACTGAGAATCTCACCAAATTATCTCAGATCGCAGGAGCATATGCCTCGGTGACTATTGATAAAGCATTTGAGGTACAACAATTGCTAAAAGAAAAGGAAGACCAGATACAAGTTTTGCAACAACAGTTGCAACAAGCCAACGCCAACAACGAAGCATAGAAACAGCTTGAAAGGCTACAACAGGACTTCCAACGAATGCAAATAGGCTACCAGAACAGTTTGGCTGAAAGAGAAAAACAGTTACAGGATATGCAAGAGATGCACAAGGATGATCCTAAGCTTACAGAATTCATTACAGAATCCATTTCCTTAAATGATCAACTACTGCAGCAACAGGAAGCATTGTGCCAAAGAATATCACAGTGGAACTCTTATTGCGAAATAAGCGATAAGATCACTAATCAAGTCATGGACTTACGACATGATTATGATTTAATTGATAAAATAATTACTGAATATTTGGCTTGGCAAGAAACAGAGGAGGGGAAAGGGCAGGCGCACTAATAATCAATGACAATCACAAAGAAATGCTCTTTAACAAATGGGATGCACAAATCAGGAAAGCAGAGCAAGCGGCAGAAGAAGTAGCCACAGTAGCAAACAGTGTTATTGATTGCATAAATGAAAATTTGCACAGGGAAAATCTGATCTCAGAAACCACTCCAGGTTATCTACCGAAAGTACAGCAACTGCAGACAGGCTGGAGACAGAAGGCTCAAGAAAAGGCAGAATCAATCAAAATATTAACTAAGTTGAATTGGGATTCTTACTGGGCGTATTTGGTAAAACCACACAGCCAGTGTATGACTCTCAAATGCATCATCAATTCTGCCGAGAAGATGGCGCCAGCTCTTGCTGATTCCGTTTTTGCAGGACAGTTAAAGTCTGAAGTTGGTCAGCCGACTCTTCTCAAGCAAATGTTGAATGCTTGCGATTTCAAGGATCAGATACAAAAATAGTTAGTTGTTAGTTTTAGATTCAATATTAGTATTAATTTTGCTTTATTTTTGCCTGAAAAAAAAAAGGACAATCATTTAAACCGTATCCTACATTTTTGTAATAAGTTATTTTTAGATTTAGTTAGTAGTATTTAAACCATTCTCATGCATTTAGAGAAGGGTCCTGAAATTTATCAAAAACTTATCCCCAGAACATGCAATTTTGTATCCTCTGAGGAGGTTTTGATGAATGAATGGAACAATATTTATTGATATCTGTATTTAGTATCTGCTACTGATGTTGCACTTCTGTACTCTTAGTGGATGTTGGATTAAGAAGAGATAAATCATTATCGCTTGAAGCTCATGAGTAGAACTAGTTATAAATGGTACTTCTATCTCTTAACTATTTCTGCCTTTGTGTTAAAAGTGATATTCATGTTCAGTTGTTTATATATTGATGCGTGAATGCTTGAGTTATCATTTGGCACTTCTGTACGGTGATAGCTATTTATTTATGCTTAATGTATGAGTAACGTATTATGCAATATGTTTTTCACAACTGTTTCGTCTAACTTTTTATACGAAGTGGTTCATCTTTATTGGATTATTTTCTCATAACAGTTGAATGATATTTATTATCGATTGTTATCTGAAATCATTTTAGATCACATAACAGAAGGATTACACCCCGGGTTAGTGTAAACTTAGATATTTCTGCTTATTAGAATACAATTTGCATGTTATTAGATTAGAGTTAGAATTAGAGCATCTCACTTAGGAACTTTTAGAAAGGAAATATCAATTCTTCACACACACACACACATAAATTTGGAAATTGGTCCCATATCCCCAGTCGGACCCACTATACCAAACAGAAAAGGAGCTGCTAACCAAGGTCCGAACCAGGTGGGTATCCCCCTTGTTGTATACTCGATTTTCGGGGCTTCAGCATATTTGGCGCTAGAAGGAGGGCCTCGAACTGTGAATGGAAAGCAAGTCTAAATCTAAATACCATTCTGAGAGTAAATCACCCTCACCATCTCCCCCGACTTCTCCATTGCATTTAGAATCTTTAAATCCAGAGCCAGAAGTTGCAAGAGCAATAGCCGCTACTACAAACCCTGACATTTCAGAACAATCTACTATTAAACCTCTTGAAGTTGAATCTTTGATTCACAAACTTCGGCGATTTTCTATATCTCCTCAAAGATTTGATAAATCTCAAGGCAGTGTGACTTCGCAATATAACCCTACTCATCCTCTTACCATATTAAAGAGCGAAAAATTTGTCATTCAACCAACCGAGTTACCTCTACCCACAAGGAAGAGAGCAAGGAAATCACCTAAAGGGTCCGATAGTGAGACTCTTTCATCATCATCATCCATCTCAACCTCACCACCGCGAAGTCAACCATGCACTCCACTTTAGATTATTGTCCACCAGTCCATTGGAACTCCCACATCTCCTTCTCAATCATCTGGAGTCGTAATATCTTCATCTTCTCAACCACGAGGATCATCTTCTGCACTTTCCTCTATTAATAGATCAGCGATGGCCCAATCTCCATGGAATAACCCAGGGGCAGTCTTAATGCCTACGCCCTTGAGTCAGTTACCGACCCATCCTAAAAAATGGCTGCCTAAGTTTAATTTTGAGGCAGGAATGCTAGCGGAAGAACATATAAATAACTTTATGCTATCCATAAATCTCAATGGAGTTACCAACAAAGACGCTGTTGTTCGACTTTTTCCTTATACTCTACAAGGAGCAGCCGGATCATGGTATTTTTCATTACCATCTGGATCTATCACTAGTTGGAATATCTTCCAAGAACAATTCCTTATTAAGTTTGGTGATGATAGGTCTACGGTGACATTGATCAACGACCTGTCTAACCTTAGGGCCGAGTCAAAAGAACCTATCAAAGATTTCAATTCATGTTTCAATAAACTCTTAAACAAAATTCCTACTGCTTCCAAGCCTAGCGAAGAAGTGCGAAGTGAATGGTACATCACTGCTTTACCATCAAACATAGCAATCTTTGTTGACAGGGCTAACAAAATAACTTTAGCCGAAAATATGAAAGAAGCAATAGCAATAGAGAAACGTATTACAGCCCTAGAAAAGAAAAACGAGTTGGAAGAACAAAAATCCAAGAAGGTTTCTTTCAAGGAAGATCCCAAGAAAAAACAATCGAAAGATGCATTCAATTTAGAAGGATTACAAAAAGTTTTGAAGACCATGTCTAACGAGATGCTCGACATTAAGAAATAAGTGGCAGAAACTTCTTCTAAAAATCCGTACAGACCTTTTAAAAGAAACCCTCTGACTGATTCCAAAGCCCCTAACGCTATTACAAGTGTTGAATCCGAAGAAGAAGAAGAGGAAATCCCTACTGAGGAACATACCGATGAAGAAGAAGTTATAGAGTTACAAGGTATGTGGGATTTCATCCTCCCAGATGAAGAGGATCAAGAGGCATCCCCGGTTAGTACTTGCAGTAGAAATCAACTTGATCCTCCTCAACCTACCCCTAAGCCAAAGAGTGCAAGCTCGATGACTAAGGATAAAGTCGCAGCCAAGAAAACGACACTTAAAGCGACTCAAACCAGCCTAGTCCAAACAGACCCATCAACTCTATCTAAAACGCCAATTGTTTCGGATGAAATGGAGTATAATATCATAGAAGACATGAAAAATACTAGGGCCAATATCACTTTTTATGAATTGAGCAAGTTAAAACACCAACAAAAGATACTTTTGAAAGAATTACATGCTGTACCAGTTACACCTTTGCCCGCCGCTGTAATCTCTCAAGCTTCCCATGGCATGGGAAGACCTCCAACTAATGCGATTAATAAAGTTGATCCAAATGATATCGCCTTAATTGGAGGAAGATCGAGATCTCATACTCCCCCATTTCTTCTTACTTATGAAATTTTCAATAAAAATTTGCATAATTGCTTAGTGGATTCTAGAGCTTCATCGAATATTTTACCAAAGTCAATATGTGCAAAATTGAACATTCAACCACAAAAATCCGCTGTGCACATAGTTCAATTAGATCAATCGCAAGTCGAAGTGATTGGCGAATTAAATCAGGTTACCATAAGGCTATCATCCAACCCAAAGGTATGTCAAGTTATCGACATTTTAGTTGCTGATATTTCGGAATTTTATGGCTTAATTCTTAGCAGAGATTGGTCAGAAAAACTTCATGGATACTTTGCAACTGACTGGTCGCACATGTGGCTCCCTTACAATGGTAAACCAAATCAAATAAAAGTTGAGCGAGAAAGACATCAGAAATACATAGTAATGGAACTGGAAGGAGAAAATGAACCAATAGCATACAACAATAACATCATTGGCAACTACTCAGTAGATTCTTTCCTAGGAAATTTCAATGCTCATACTTCACCTTAGAACATTCTCTTTTATCTCAAGTAGAAAATTTCTCTCAAATAGATAGTTCTAAATGTATTAATTTTATAGATAGTCCTGTAAATAAATCTTTATTTTGGAAAAAAAATTTTGACGGTTCTAAGTCTAACGAAGGAGCAGGAGCAGGATGCGTGTTAATAAGTCCAAAGGGAGATAAAAATATGCTAACTTGCAGACTTGAATTTGATTGCACCAACAATACCGCAGAATACGAGGCTTTAGTCCAAGGGTTATACAAAGCAATCGGATTAGACGTCAAATGCCTTCAAGTTTTCAGAGATTCTGAAATTGTAATCAGACAGGTACGTAATACTATACATTTTTTATCAGGTCATTTAAAACATTACTGATCTTTAGTTCAAGATCTGACTGAACACTTTATAGCATTTAATATTTCATCAATTCCCAGACTCCAGAATGCTAGTGCAGACCTCTTAGCTAACGTAGCTTCCAAGCTCATTCCTTCAGAAGATTTTAGCCCTGATTGATTTTCAATTGAATTAATTTTTAGACCATCTATTCCTGATAACGTTACCAATTGGAGGATTTTCAACGACGATCCTGATATCGTGAGTTTCCTCACATCTGAAGGATCCTACACCAATCAAATAATTGACAAAGACCAACATGACTGACAATTGCAACAAGATAGCACTAACAATGCCATACCTAAGTCAGTAGTCAAGTTAGAAGACCTTTATGATTTGAAAGATCGGTTTAAAAGATCTACCAATTCAAAACTCCAAAGTTCAACTTTGAACTATGAATTAGTAAATCTAGGATCTGATACCAAACCACAGAATATCAATCTAGGCCTTGGTCTAGCTCCTGAAGAAAAATTAGCGTATATTTGTCTCTTGAGACAATATAGAAGTGTCTTTGCTTGGAACTACGATGAACTCAAAATGTACGACACCTCCATCATCCAACATACTATTCCAATGATAGATGATGAAAAACCTATCCAACGAAAGTGGAGAAAGATCCATCCCAATCTAGAAAACTAGATCAAATCTGAACTCAATAAGTTATTGAAAGCCAATATAATTTTTCCCGTTCGACATTCCAAATTGGTTTCCAATAGGGTCCCTGATAGAGAGAAAAACAGAGACATTAGAATCTGCATTGACTTTCGAAATCTTAGCAAAGCCCACCAAAAGGATAATTTTCCTTTGCCTCCCATGGAACAAATACTGCAGGCAGTCGCGGGGTTAGAATTAATGTCATTCTTGGATGGATTCTCAGGATACAATCAAGTGTTGGTACATCCCAATGATTAATTAAAAACCACATTCAGAACTAAATGGGGCACATACACATATCAAAAGATGCCATTTGGTCTGATTACCGCTGGTGGCACTTTTCAATGAGCCATGGACATCGCATTCAAGGGGTTAGTTAATAAATCAGTGGTAATATATTTGGATGATATAACTGTATATTCCAAGAAACGAAACAATCATCTTATAGATTTAAAACAAATCTTCCAACGTTGTCAAAGGTATGGAATTTCACTTAACCCGAAAAAATCCTTTTTCGCATTAAGTGAAGGAAAACTTCTCGGATTCATAGTGTCAAAATCTGGAATTCACATTGATCCTGACAGAATCAAGGAGATTTCCACAATCCCCCTACCTCACAACAAGAAAGCCATGCAATCTTTTCTTGGCCAGATTAACTTTGTAAAGAGATTTGTTCCAGATTTTTCAAGAATCGTGTTTCCTTTACAAGCAATGATCAAAAAGAACTCAAACTTTAAATGGGGCCAAGATGAACATGAGGCATTCAATCTGATCAAACAAGCAATCGTTGATGCTCCATCTTTAGCAACTCCAAATTTTTCCGATCCTTTTATTTTATATACATTTGCCTCTGATAGATCATATGCTGTGATACTCACTCAAGAAAATCAAGAAAAGGCAGAAGCCCCAATTGCTTTTTTCAGTTCCAATTTACAAGGGGCTGAGTTAAATTATTCGGATGTGAAGAAACAAGCTTATGCTATTTTCAAAACAATTAAATATTTCAGACCTTTTTTACTCAAAACACATACAAAAATCATAGTACCGTTTCTAGCGGTAAGAAATCTTCTAGTACAGAAGGATGTGGGTGAGAAAAGAGCCAATTGGGTTACTGCCTTACAGGAATATGACGTAGAAATCAAACCAACAAGTATTGTAAAAGGTCAAGGATTTTGCAAAATGCTGGCCGGAGCATCGCTTATGTCCGAAATTCCATCTGCAGAGATACAAATGTATGAGGTAAGCCTAAACGATGTTGAGTCATTATACGCTGATATCATTTATTATCTAAAGAATGGATACACTCCTTCAAACCTCGATCATACCAAGAAAAGAGCTCTAAGGTTGAAAGTCAAACAATATCAGCTCGTGAACGATGTTCTTTTTAGAATAAATTATGATTCTGTTCTCCTTAGATGTCTTGAGAAATCTGAAGCTAAAAAAGTCTTGCAGGAACTCCACGATGGGCCAGCAGGCGGACACTATGCTGGAGACGCTACTGCTCATAAAATCTTGCGTGCGGGCTATTACTGGCCCACATTATTTAAAGACTCACATAACTACGTGAGGAAATGTCAAGTATGTCAAACTGCTGCTGGGAGACAAAAGAAACCATCCTTGCCACTACAACCAGTTAATATTGAGCAGCCTTTCGATTAGTGGGGATTGGACATAATAGGTGAGATCGTTCCACACTCTTCTAAACAGCATGGATATATCCTTACAACAACATATTACTTTACTAAATGGGTAGAAGCAGTTCCTCTCAAGACAGCCAATGCCGAACACATCATCGAATTCATAGATCAATTCATAATCACCAGGTTTGGGTTGCCTTCTGCTTTAATGTTTGATAATGCATCATATTTTTCTAGTAATGCAATGACTGAATTTGCACTCAAAAGGGGTTTCAAACTTAAATACTCTGCCAATTATTACCCACAAGGGAATGGGTTAGCTGAATCTATAAATAAGAATTTAATCAGAATCATTAAGCGAACCATTGATCAAAATCACAAAAATTGGCACAAGTCTTTAATATATGCTTTATGGGCAGATTGGATAAAGAAAAAAGCCTCCATTGGCACTTCTCCCTTTAATTTAGTTTATGGGAAAGAAATGGTTCTTCCAACTCATTTAGCAATCCCCTCTTTGGCCTTAGTTCAATAAATTGATGAAGCCCCAACTTCTTCCTTACAACTAAGGCAGCTGGAAATAATTAAGTTAGAAGAACAACGAGAACAGGCTAAAATAACTCATGCTCATCACCAAGCATTAGTGAAAGCTTCCTTTGATTCAAGCATTATATCCAGAAAAGACTTTCAGATGGGAGATTTAGTTTTAAAATGGGACAAGGCTCATGAGGAAAAAGGGAAACATACAAAATTTCAACGAATGTGGCTTGGCCCTTTTCAAATCGTAGAAATCATAGGTCCATCTACTTTTATGTTACAGGATTTAACAGGAAAAAGAGATTCTTTACCTGTTAATGGACAGATCCTCAAAAAATATTTTCCATAGGAGATCATTCTTCTATTTTGTAGAGTAGT
This sequence comes from Pinus tabuliformis, assembly GCA_031772625.1. NCBI lineage: Eukaryota > Viridiplantae > Streptophyta > Pinopsida > Pinales > Pinaceae > Pinus > Pinus tabuliformis. The sequence continues at coordinate 388,308,718 of CM062808.1, read as the reverse complement.
TGTTTTAGTTTCATAATAAAACCAATTGTAAATGGTTACATTAAGAATTCACGAAAAAGACACAAATTCTCTTTTAGATTTTGTTTTTTCACTTGTATAAATAGAATTCTTTTAGAAAATTGATCATTATTATTGAAAGATACAGTTAAAGACTCTAGGCCTAGAAATGATACTAGTTTCAACTTTGTAAATTTTGACAAAAAACGACCTTTAGTGAGAAATTGTTTTATATCAGTCCAATGAAAGGTATCAATAACAAAAATGAAGATTCTCTGTAGAAAATATCTTTCCAAAAAACTCTACCATTGTCATCCAGAGTTATCTTAAGGAAACAATGACTTCCTCCCCACCTAGGAAATTGCAACATTTAGGGAATGATCCAAAGATACACTTTAACTTAAAGAGTAAGAGGTCTCATCACGAGCTGACTTATCATGATCATAGATATTATAGCTTGCTGACTTTGCCAATACTGCACACCACAACAGGGCAATGACTTAAGATTGTTGCAATCAAAAGACAAGGGGTCTCATCACGAGCCAGCTTGTTCAGCAAAGCCATAAATCAAGTGAATGACTGTGTCATAAATTGGCTATCAAACCAAGACATTTTTCTTTAAGGGTAAAAAAGAAAATGAAAGAAATAAGTGTGGATATGGATTTCTCTTTGAAAGTTGTAAATTTCTCTAAGTAGGATACAAGATCATTGTTGGGTAATAGGTAACCCTGTCGAGGCTATAAATGCTTGCTGGCAGCAAAGGCTCTACCTACGACAAATGAGCATATTCAAAACTAATTTACAGAGAAGGCTTTGTTTTTATCTTTATAAACCAAGTAATGACTGATGTAGATACAAAGACTAGCTTGAGGGAGTAAATAATCAAAGTTGAAAATAGAAGAAACAAAATATCATTGATAGGTAAAAGCATAATGTACTTTGTCTTTCTATAATAAAGTTTAATTTTCTGGAAAATTTTCTGTTTTGGAAGTTTAGAAAATTCAAAAGAAAAGCAGAGATAACTGGTTCTTCCAAGTGAATCACCAATTGTTGTGGCCAACAACAACCCCCTTTCTTATTTAGTGTTATCCCTAATACTAAATAAGTGGAGGCCCTTAGTCAAAAAATTTAAAAATCAATTAGTACTTGAACTTCCTTTTTCAATAAAACTTACTATCATAAAATTAGGAGAATACCCTTTAAAAAATCAAAAGGCCTAAGTTTTAAGATAAAGTAGAATTATTCCTTAGGAAATATCGCATCGCAAAAAGATAATGGATACCTCCTTACACGTAGAAGTCTAAGATTGCAAGATCGCGATGCGAAACTACACATTAAGAAAACATTTATCGCATCGCATGTCTAAAAAATCACTTACGCTGAAAAACTTTAAACTGTCGATATGCGATGGCACATATCGCAAATCGCATTTCGCAGAAAACAGATTAACGAATGATTGACATATATTGTACTCCAGCGATTTACGATATAGCAATATAGCGATGTTGTGATTTTGTGATATTGTGAATTTGCGATATTGCGATATAGTGAGCTAGCAACCTTGCGATGTTGCGATTCTGTGATGTTGCGATCTGCGATATTGCGAAGAAAATCACAAAATCGCTTCATCGTAGATCTTTCGGGCTCGTTGTTCAAAAAGGTGTTTTCCATAAACCAAGACCTGGTTATGCGCTTTAATGATAATAGTTGCCAATCATTAATAAAATAGGGTTTCATGCTTATCGAAGAGCCATTTCACGTAAGGTGGTATATTTTATATGTCTTCGGCATTTAAAGCTTTCCCGTCACCTTTTCCTTATCATGACTCTCACCTCATTTGTAAACTGCAGGAACAAAGAATAGAGAATATACAAAGCAGTATTAAGGACATTATGGGAAAGAAAGGCAAACCTCTAAGTTCCAAAGACCAAGAAATGGCGCCCTTGTATACAGACACTGCCTGTAACAGAGACGCTAGTATTGCTACTTGGGAAAGCATGTATAGTCTACTTGAGGAAGAGAATCCCAGAGTGATGGAAGTTACGGCTACTGCAGGCTCACATGGTTCTTCTGAGGCATCCATTACAGAGCTAGCTTGTTCGTTCTTACACCGAATAGCGGTGAGGCCCAAAATTCTTCCATACACGGACATGGTTAAATGGATACTGGACAACACTGATATCAGAAACAGACAGTTTAAGACTCAAGGTCAAGGACTCATTGGCTCATTCGCTTCACAAGATTTGAGGCTCATGTATCATTTACCAGAGCCACAGGCGACTTATAACAAATAGTTCATGGAGAAGTTTGCAAAAGAAAATCAAGACCTGGCAGAATGCACCAAAGACTGGTCGAGGAGGGACGAACCGCTAAAAAAGGATAAACATGGTATGTATAGTACTGGTTCTCTCACCTCCCCGTATTGCTTTGCTGCTGCCATGCTCTGTAGACTTTTTGGAAAGCCAAACATTAACAAATTTTCATCTGAATGGCTACCATTATTGGATGTCGCCACTAATGCTACTATTGTGGATTGGGCTAAAATATTGTCTGATAATTTAGCCACGGCCATTGTAAATTACCAGTCTAAAAGAACTGTTTCTTAGAGAATTTATCCCCCTTTCTACTTATCTGCGTATGTAATGGATGCGGTCTATTATATTTCCAAGTTTCCTTTGATGGGTTGGAAATGGACGACTCAAGACCCCTTACCCATTCATATCTATCATAAAGAATTGTGGGACTCTAAGTTCACTCCGTATTTCTACAAGATTTGTCATGGAATCATGCTGCCCATGTACAAAGTGTTATATGGTAAAGATGCTCCAAGATTTTCTCCTAAAGCAGAGGTAGATATACTCCCTGTCGCGAGATGGTTCAGAGAAGAACTGCTTACATATGTCAGGGTATTCGGAAGTCTCGCTTCCCCTCACGTCCTACCTTTATATGTTCCTGATAAACTCATGGCACGAGAAATTGCTTATCAAACCGGCGAAGAAGGAGGTTTAACTAAAGATTTGAAAGACAAAAAGAAGGCTATTTGGCCACAATTTCCTGTGGCTTGTGGGGCCTTTTCACTATTTTATGTAGGCCATTCATTCAAAGAAGTAAACAACATAACATGTCTACAATTGTTCAAATTTCCGGGAAGACCGTTCAACCCTTATGATATTGCTAAGAATTTCACTACTACACTCAAAATAAAGGTGTTTTCTGGAGAAGATGATCTTTTTGGTGACATATTCCAATAGAAAAGCACACTTGAAGAAATTCTGCATTTGGCCCAAATGCAATTCCCTCCCGCAGAATTTCAAGAGTTCAAAATATACAGGGAAAGGAGGTTAGCTAGTATCCCCTTGGAAAAACTATGCTTGGAACCCGTAAGGGAACCAACTCCAAGTATTAGTCTTAGTGGAAGTTCAGGCACAGATAGATCTAAATCTAAGTCTGGGAAAGAAACATTTGAACATTCCAAGAGATTAGAAAGTGACCATGGTAAAAGCGAGGGGTCAGTAAAGGATACTGCCCAATCAAAAGAGCTCCCACAGCAACAGGCTTTTACCTCCCCACAAATAGATCCTCCCCCTCTCATCGTTCAGCCACCATCAGTCAGAACCGAGCTAGATAAAGAATGGGATACCTTCAATGATTTGATCAATCTTGAAGGACAAATCACAAAGACACCTGTGAGCAATGTACAGACAACAAAAGATATAGTCACAGGAACAATTAGCAATGTCTCAGATATGGAACATATTCCTATTACCCCATCCTCTGAACTTATACTCAAGATAAAAGAGATTCTTCCTCTTGATATATTTTATAGTCCACAACACAAGGCAATAGTGAGAAGATAAAGGAAGAAAAGGAAATTGGAAAACGTGCTCTCTCATGATGCAGAGCAATTAGATGTCCTATGGCAAGATCCTACTACCGATCCCACTGAGAATCTCACCAAATTATCTCAGATCACAGGAGCATATGCCTCGGTGACTATTGATAAAGCATCTGAGGTACAACAACTGCTAAAAGAAAAGGAAGACCAGATACAAGTTTTGCAACAACAGTTGCAACAAGCCAACGCCAACAACGAAGCACAGAAATAGCTTGAAAGGCTACAGCAAGACTTCCAACGAATGCAGATAGGCTACCAGAACAGTTTAGCTGAAAGAGAAAAACAACTACAGGATATGCAAGAGATGCACAAGGATGATCCTAAGCTTACAGAATTCATTACAGAATCCATTTCCTTAAATGATCAACTACTGCAGCAACAAGAAGCATTGTGCCAAAGAATATCATAGTGGAACTCTTATTGCGAAATAAGCGATAAAATCACTAATCAAGTCATGGACTTACAACATGATTATGATTTAATTGATAAAAGAATTATTGAATATTTGGCTTGGCAAGAAACAGAGGAGTGGAAAAGGGCAGGCTCACCAATAATCTATGACAATCACAAAGAAATGATCTTTAACAAATGGGATGCACAAATCAGGAAAGCAGAGCAAGCGGCAGAAGAAGCAGCCACAGTAGAAAACTGTGTTATTGACTATATAAATGAAAATTTGCATAGGGAAAATCTGATCTCAGAAACCACTCCAGGGTATCTACCGAAAGTACAGCAACTGTAGACAGGCTCGAGACAGAAGGCTCAAGAAAAGCCAGAATCAATCAAAAGATTAACTAAGTTGAATTGGGATTCTTACTGGGCGTATTTGGTAAAACCACACAGACAGTGTATGACTCTCAAATGCATCGTCAATTCTGCCGAGAAGATGGCGCCAACTCTCGCTGATTCCATTTTTGCAGGACAGTTAAAGTCTGAAGTCAGTCAGCCGACTCTTCTCGAGCAAATGCTGAAAGCTTGCGATTTCAAGGATCAGATACAGAAATAGTTAGTTGTTAGTTTTAGATTTAATATTAGTATTAATTTTGCTTTATTTTTGCCTGAAAAAAAGGACGGTCATTTAAACCGTATCCTACATTTTTGTAATAAGTTATTTTTAGATTTAGTTAGTAGTATTTAAACCCTTCTCATGCATTTAGAGAAGGGTCCTGAAATTTATCAAAAACTTATCCCCAGAACATGCATTTTTGTACCCTCTGAGGAGGTTTTGATGAATGAATGGAACATGATTTATTGATATCTGTATTTAATATCTTCTACTGATGTTGCACTTCTGTACTCTTAGTGGATGTTGGATTAAGAAGAGATAAATCATTATCGCTTGAAGCTCATGAGTAGAACTAGTTATAAATGGTACTTCTATCTCTTAACTATTTATGCCTTTGTGTTAAAAGTGATATTCATGTTCAGTTGTTTATATATTGATGTGTGAATGCTTGAGTTATCATTTGGCACTTTTGTACAGTGATAGCTATTTATTTATGCTTAATGTATGAGTAACTTATTATGCAATATGTTTTTCACAACTGTTTCGTCTAACTTTTTATATGAAGTGGTTCATCTTTATTGAATTCTTTTCTCATAACAATTGAATGATCTTTATTATCGATTGTTATTTGAAATCATTTTAGATCGCATAACAGAAGGATTACACCCCGGGTTAGTGTAGACTTAGATATTTTTTCTTATCAGAATACAATTTGCATGTTATTAGATTAGAGTTAGAATTTGAGCATCTCACTTAGGAACTTTTAGAGAGGAAATATCAATTCTTCACACACACACATAAATTGGGAAAATGGTCCCATATCCCCAGTTAGACCCACTATACCAAATGGAAAAGGAGCTGCTAACCAAGGTCCGGACCGGGTGGGTATCCCCCTTGTTGTAGATCCGATTTTCGAGGCTTCAACAGGTTGTAGCCAAAGAACTTTGTAACAAGTAGTAAAAGCTTGCCTTTATGAAGTAATTGAAAAGAACTTTGAAGAACCTATGTGTTATATTTTGTTTTGTATTGATTCTTGTGAAGCTCATATGAATTGTTGCTGAAGTATTTATTGGTGTCCTAGTTTCTTTACTAGTGAAATAAAGTTTTAAAATTCCTACAATACTAATTCACCCCCACTCTTAGTATTGTCCCGGTTTCTAACAATGTTTAGAAAATTTAATGGTGGTGTTGGTTCTTGAAAATGTTACACAAATTTCCTTGAAAATGATAAAATATAAATGAATAACTATCCACTTCGAGGGGGGAACCTCCTTTTACAATGAATTAATGAAAAAGGAAAGATAAAATGATTCTAAAACTAGGTCTCCTTAGTGAGTGAGTGAGAGAGAGAGAGAGAGAGAGGGAGCACAATTGCAATTAAAGGTTCTAACTGACCACACTAATATAATAATGGAATTCTAAGTCACTACCCATGGCTTTACACGAGCCTTTATGCTTAATATGGGGCTTTCCCCGAGGCTTACCACACCCCTCCACTTCAAACAAGTGTTGTCCTAAAGAATTGAATAACTATGGGTGTTTTTGCATGAATAATGTATCTTGCCATGACACTTCTTCCACTAGTAGGTTCTTCTATTTAATGATGTACTTAGTAATTGCTTGGTTTCATGGTTGCTTGATCCTTGTTTCAAAGATTGTTTATGGCTCTAGTATGATTTTTTATTTTTAATTAATCCTTGGTAAAATAGTGCGGAATGAGATATTTTCACCTATTACCTTCTTTAAGAAGAAATATGGAAGACTAGATGAACATGTGAAGATGGAGGCAACTCCATTTTGAAAGCCATACTTATAATCCTCTACAACACCTTATAGAGACCTTAATACTTGGGTGCTAATTTATTATCATTATTTTGTCTCTTGAGGGACATTTATTTACATGGTTGTAGCCTAAAAAATACCTAATCCCCCACATCAAATTCCATTTCACTATAATGGTGAAATACTTGTTGTTTCATCTTATTTTTTGTTATAACAAAGTTGGCGTTCAATAGTTTGAGAACCTATTTTTGTTTCCATATATGGTCCTCCATTGCTTGAACCTTTGCAGTCCCTTTCAAAGGTAACATGATGGATGGTGGATGATATCTAAAAAGTACCATAAATGGGGACATTTTTGATGAAGTATGGAAGGATGTGTTGTACTAAAATTATGCCAATATAAACCATTTGACCTGTTGTATTTTTTATCAAATGAATATATATATATATATATATATATATATATATATATATATATATATATATATATATAGATATATATAGATAAACATTTATTTACCATCTCAGTTTTCACATTGAATTGAGAATGTGAAGATGAGTTTTCAGCCAATTGAGGTTCAAATAATAAAATAATTTAGTCCAAAATTTCTGGTGAAAATTGGATCATTGTCACTTTTTTTACCTTGGAAGACAACCTCTGGTTGAGGAGAGGTCAATGCCCAAGACATTTGTTTAAAACTATAATGAAATAAGTTTGTTGTCCCATTGTTTTAAAACCCCAGAAATTATAATTATAAAGATAGTGCCTCTTAATATTCTATGGGAAAAACAACCTTTCAAAGTGGCCTTCTAATGTTGAAGACAATTTTAATGGAAGTGTAGTGAGGAAATATAGTGGAAAGTCTTCAAAAACAGGCATGCTAAATGAAGAATATTTTGTCTTCAACTTTAGAGGAAATATGTAATTAACATGGAATGATATATAGAAAAGAGGAGTGCATAATTAAGGTACTTTTAACTTTAACTCACAGGAATATGACTTTTGCAGAACTGTAAATATAAATACCAACAACTTCATTACTCTCTTCTATGAAATAAAAACATAAAATGAAAGATAACATGAAACACATTTTATACTCAACATGTGTCGTGAATCACTTTGAAATATTTATTCAAATCCACATGAAGATTGAGAATACAAGTAGTTTCTGCTTCTGAGGTCCAAAACTCAGAACCTTCACTTCTCTTTCTAAATTGATTTTATACAAAATTTCAAAAAGGACAATTATGAAACTGTCAACTACCAAAAATGCTAACTTCCTAAACTACTTTGGAATTAATTGTTCTTTCAAACATTACATTTTTAAAAGGAAAAAACATAAATACATCATTTCAGAAATATCTAAAAAGAAATTGTTGTATGACAGGTGGCACTGCTTCATTTAGTAATTTGAGACTCTGGTGCAGATGAAGGTCCAACTTTTGCACTTGCTGCTATTGGTGACATCCATTCTTTGCATTTTTTCCAGATGGCTATATTTGAACATGGACTCTTGACAAACCTAGTGTGAGCATTGAAATTGGTAATTCTATTGTATGTTGGATTGTCAACAAAAAGAGTCCTCATTAGCCATAAATGTTGGTAATCACTGTGTAAATAATTCAGAATCGTTGCACCCTTCAACACTGTTGTTCTTTCATGAGTTGAACTGATTTTGCTCGTGGCCTGCACCAGTAAAGTTTCATAAGTATCCCAGGGCAATATATTTTCCTGTTGGTCCCAACATGAAGGCAAACCTGCTCTAGTTATTTTATCAAAACCAATATTGAATTTCATTACAAATTCTTTTATCTCTATTAATTTTGTCTCTGTTGTCTTCCTATACAGGTTTTTCACAATAATTTTATTAATCTCTAAAACATACTCAGTTCTATCTTCAACTCCTAATTCCCTTAATTGCTGTGAAGATCTTGAGTTAAGGAAATCAATAATTTTCTTAGCAAACTGAGATCACTGTTGTAAGTTTTTCTTATTAGCAGTGATGAAGTTTTCGAGGTCTCTAATAATGATTTTATCCTCTTCAACTATAGGCAACGATTCCCAAATATTCCTTACAGTATGAATGATATCATTCCATAGATTTTTCTCTTACTTGAATAAGGGACATATTCCCCTTCACCTTCTCCTTTAGCTCTTTAATTTCTTGAGAATCAACCTAAAAAATATTTCTGTACTTCTTAACATTCTACCTGGACATTGTCAAGTCTCTTTTAGTGGATTTATAATCTCTAAGGCACTCTCATAATTTCTTTGAACTTTCTTCATCTCATTCTTAGAAATTTGTAGCTCAGTCATGAATTTAGTTAGTTTATCAGTTGGGTCTTCAGAATCTTCTTGTACTAAGATAGTACAAACATGAGAGTCAATATTTTGTTGCAAAACATAATTCATTTCCTTTAGCTTGGAAATATCATCATTTCTTTGCAAGAGTTCATTAGTTACTACTTCCTTTTATTTCTCCACCTGTGCTACTTCTGAAGCCATAGGATGTTCTATAGAAGGCATCTTCAACTTCTTCCTGAGCACCTGAATTTCTATTTCAGCTCCTTGCAACAATTTCTGAACAACACTTCTATCCTCTGGATTGACACCAATTTTAACAATCAATTTCTTTAATTCTTCATTTTGAGTGGTTAAAGCTCTAGAATTTGCTTTTTCTAATTTCAATTGATTAACCACTTTCTCTAACAAAGCTTCAGCTCTGCTAGAAACCAAATAAGTTTTATTCAAATCACTATAAATCAATTCTCTAGTTTGCCTATGTAAGTTGATTTTATCAGGTAGTGGTATCTCTTTAGCATTTACTGTCAAGTTGACAGTCTTGAAACCTGATGAAGAAGACACAGTCAAAGTAGAGGGGTGAGAGAAATCTAGTTTGAGCTGATTTCTCTCCAAATCCATGGCAAAAAGAAATCTAGTTTGGTAATCTAAGATAAAATGAGATTCCAATTGGGACTCCATGCTTTAGTTAACTTTTATGCTCTTTTCTTCAATTTGAGAATATAGTTGCTTTATCATTGAAACAGAGGTCTGACCAGTCTCTTTTGGAACAGGAGAATATGGTGTACAAATGAATTCTCCTAACTATAATTGAAAACCTTATGCTAATGATGAAATGTCCCCCATAAATAGTTTAACCCTTTTAGTACCTCTGTATGTTTCTTCCTCCAAATCAATGACATCTTCACTGCCTCTCTTTAAATTCTTTTCACTTTGATGAGGAGTTTCAATCTCCACCCCTCCTGACAAACTGGTTTGTCCTCCATTTGCTAATTTCTCTACATTTGGTCGAGCTTCATGTACATAGGGAGCATAATAATTTTCCACTCTCTTGTTTGAAATAATATGGTGAGGGTCATATGCCCATTTCTCACCCAGCTGCAAATTCATATCTTCAAGAGCTTTTTGCACTTCTCCTATAGCTTGCCTATTATTCACAATAAAAGGTCCCACTGTCCTTGGAAATTTAAATAGATTCCCCTTCTTTGTTGGGACAAAATGTACTTGATCAACATTCAAACTATGCCTAATAAATTCTAATGAAAACAATATCATAGGCACAAATGTGGGGAGCCTGTAGGGGGCAACTTCTGCTCCATATAATCTAATTTCTACATAATCTTCAAATAAAAACCAATCACCTACTTTGACATCTTTACTGAGCTGAAGAAAATATTGGGCCTTTGGTAATATGCAAGGTGGAGGAGAGTTGTTTATGATTGAGTAAGAAACTGATAAAAAAGAAGTAATAAAGTACATCAAGCCCTCATTATTTGCAGTACTTCTTACCACATCAGTCCAAAACACCACTAACTATTTGTTCTTGTGAGGATCCATGATATTCAATCCCAGGTGCATAAATCTTTCAACATGAGTATACAAGAAGAGGTAAGTAATTAGAGAAGGAAATCTAAAGCATCCCGTAAGGGAAATATCTGTCAATTGAGAATTAACCATCTTCTCCCAAAAAGCAGGTATGTCAAAAATTGTTTCACGATTCATCATCAAATTGAACATTCCCAGGATAGCTTTGTCAATAATAGTAGTATCTTCCCTTCCTAAAATTTTGGCCAAAATTTGAAATATAGGTCTAACCTCCTCGAAAAAAGTATCTAAAGGAAAATGAGTGGGCTCCAAAAGAAAATGCTTCCCAGTAGTCATTAAAAAGAAAGTCAATTGAGCATAATTCGACCCAGATAAGTCTTGGAAGGCAGAAAATAGAGTTTCTTCTAAGAAAGGAGTATAAGAACTTGAGGAAAGAAAACATAATGCTTTCTGAATCAAAAGGGAAGACTCTTGAAAGATATTTTCACCTAATTTGATCATGACAAAAAAATTTGAGGATAGAGGGCAAAGACCAAACAATATATGAATTCTATGAACACATGGATTTGAGGAATCATAACAGCTAATGCCCCTGACCTAACAGTATCAGCATATACATGAGACTCAAATTGGTTGAGAAGAACATGATGGTAAATTTCTATGAATTTAATGGAGAAAACTGGGTCAAATATATCCCCTCTGGTGTCCATAAATGGAATATGGGAAGAAGAACCTGCTAAAATGGCTTTCTTCGACATTTTGATAATCTTGGATGTGAGAGATATCATACAAATACCTGAGCAGTGGAAGGTGATGCTAACTAGAGTTGCAATTTGTACAATTGGATCCATGGAAGTACATGGAAGGGACAATGACAAATGAAATGAGTAGAAGAAACAAGATTTTATAGAGAAAATGGAATAACGGGTGGGAAAAATGGAATTAAATGTGAATGTGGAAAATTTGAATTGATGACATGGTGACAAGATGGATGAGGTGACAAATGATGTGGTCGATGAGGTGGCCGAGGGGTACGATGACAAAGCAGTGGAAACGGATACATGGTGCCGACACTCACTTGCCGACATAACACGAGGGAAGACTCCTGTTAGAGAAAATCCGATGGAGTCTTCCCGTAACAATTGTGAACCACTGATTTGTAGTCAATGCAGATATGGAAAATTCTTTGTGAAGGCACTCAGAGAGTTAACTTTCGGGCATGTAGTGTTGTCAAGTTTGCTCTACCCAATGGGCCCTGCCTGTATTCTCCATCGTGCCCAAAAATGTAAACGACATGTAACATTTCCGACTTTGGTGTATGGGAACCCACCTACTTTAATCTGAAGTCTGCATTAAGATTTGATTAGTGCAAATTAATCCACCATTATAAACTAATCAAAATTCAAAATCATAATTTTTTCCTTTTGATTTCCTTTTTTTTGTGTAGATATATATACATTTTCTTTTGAACACAGAGAAAAGTAAAACGAGATACAACATCACTTACAAAAATCTTGGGGATTCCATGTATAGTTTGAACTTTTTCCATGAATTCTACTACTATACTTATTTTGAAAGGGTAAGAAAGAGATAAAAAAATGGGCATACTTTTTTAGTTGATCCACTACTACCATGATGGCATTATTTCCTTCATATTTTGGCAAACCTATAAGTGTCAAGTTCTATGATCAATAGCTACACCTAGATGAATCAAAATTTTGAATCCTAATGATATTTTCATATTGTTTATTTATACAAAAGGGTAGTTGATAGCAGCTCCCTTGAAAGTAGGAGTGATTCCTGTTATAGACATTTTTGTGCCTTACAGCATTTAGCATGAAATGTCCATAAACTAAGGGATCCAAAGTCCCTAAACATGTTGTTCCTACCCCTAGAGGAACAAGGCCAACTAACCACAACAATTCACAGAAGTTCTCCACCTGAAAACACTCAAAAACAAGCCAATTCTGGATCATGTCAACTGCTCCACTGAGCATCTGCACTGAATGTCAACTGCTACACTGGCTACCTGCGTTGAATGTCAACTCCAACACTAGCTACCTGCGCTGAGCGAGTTTGGACATGTGGCAGAGTCATTCCTCAAGGTGTCAATTCCCAGGAAGCTTCCAAAATGACACTTGCATCAAGGAATTCGACTGGTGATGAGTAAGAGGTTCCAAATCTCCAAGTGGAAGCAAGAACCTCCAAGTGGACTCAAGAACTGAGAGAGGGAGAGGACAATAGTCAGATCTCAAGCTGACTCATCCTCTCTCCAAATATCTATATATGGATCTCACCTCCATGGGATCTGAAGGCTGGAATTTTGTAATTGCAAAGAATTGCTGTTGGTTTGTGGCTGGGAACATTGGGTGCTTAATGCTTTGAAGGGAGCTGAAGAAGGAATTCCATTCTGTTGGGAAGGAGATGCTGGATTGGAGCCCTATGGGTTGTATCTCTTCCTGAACCCTGTTACTTATTAATAAAGCTATCTTGATTCTTTCCTATATGCTGGTGTATTTTGTATGATTGCATTGGTGTATTTGATTTACTTCTAATCCTGAATCATTTATGAATATGTATATTTGCCTTTGTATTGTGTTCTTCTCTTGTCGCAAGTAGCTGTTCTCTTGAGCAAGCGAGGAGACAAGTAGCTGTGGACACACAAAGAGAAGAGGATCTAGATCGAGGGACAACCGGAAGACAAAGGTAAGTCTGCCGATCTCCCCTCTTTCACATTTCATAAAGGAAGAAATCATAATAGCTGTATTCGTTTGTTGCTAAGGCACTGTCACACCTTAGGTGGATAGGATCATCCTGCATAGGCATTTTTCCCCACAACAAATTGGCGACTCCGCTGGGGAAGAACTTGTTTAATCATTTCATTTGTGTTTCAGTCATTTGTTTACTTCATAGACTTGACAGCAACTATTGAACTGCATCTTTCCCGGATGCAAAGTAGAAAGTTGTTGCTTTGATCCAGTTGTTGGACTTGTCTATGATCTAAACTAAATCCACAAATGATTTGATGATCCTTGTGATAGTATTTAGTACCCTATCAAAGTATCCCTCTGTTTATACCTTGCTTGTGTTTCTGATTTGGCCTGAAACAGTTGATTTTTGAGCATTTTGTGACCCAGAAACCAAGGGAAACGAGAGTTTCTCTTTCAGCGCAACTGCTGTGAAGGCAGTCTGCATTTCAACGCAGGTCCCGAAGGTGCTACCTGCGATGAATGTCAAACTGACAGTGTTAGACCTACGCTGAACCAGTGTGGCCTTGTGCAGCTGGGGTTCTTTGTCCTCTATTGCCCTGTTTTGATCTCTGTTTTTGCAGCCTTTAACCAGCATAGGTACCAGTCTGATAAGCCTTTTCTTTGCTTAGATTCCGCCTCATTTTTGTACAAAAAGACTGTGAATGTTTTTATGTGTTTGTGGCGTCATTTACAGTTTTCCTTTGCATGAGTAAAGTAGTCTTTCTGTAGCCTTTGATTCAGATTTGATTGATTGTGGTCTTAGAAGAGAGTTCATTGGCTGTTTTCAGATTGATTATAGATTTACTTTTGCCTATTGGTTTGAATTTGTCTCTTCAAAGTGTCAAAACGAGTCTTTATTTCGAAAATCGCAAAGTGATTGTAATCTCTTCTACCCTTGTTGATTTCGAAGAAAGTGAACTTGTTTGTATTGATCAGTGTAAAAGCAAATTCAAAGTTGTGCAAAAAGCTTTCTTTGTAGGCATTTATACTAAGAAAGTGGAAAACAAACACCTGCATTGTGCATTTTGCATTTGATAGTTTGCATGTTGGATTTAGGGAAAGTGCATTAGAGTGTGCTGAATGCTCTTTGAGAAAAGATAGTGTTATTCTTTTCCCTTAGTAGCTAGGATTTTCAAAGTTGAAAGATAATAAAGCTTGCTTATCATCTTAGACTGCATTTAGGAATTTGTATCATACATCTCGTGGTGAACCTTGAAAGGCAAACTTTAAAAAGATCAACCTAAAATAAACTGAATGAACCTAACAACGCTTTGTAACGTAACGTACAACATAGAGGTCTAGGCTAGAGACGTGTTCCGGCGTCGTTAAGCTTAGTGACTGTCGATCTCGAAGAAGGTTGGTGATTCCTCCTGAGAGACGGTAGCGCTAGTACGGATTGTGCTCCCACGTACCATCGCGTATATATTGGGAGACCCCTATAGGCATATATCTTTTATCCTTAGGAAGCCGTGTCGGCCGCCCTACTGATCGCAATGCAGTGAACACAGCATTCACGAAGATCGACCACCCGTACCGTAAAAAGTATTCTGTGGTTTTGCGAAAAGTTTGGCACACCCTCTGCCTAGAACTCCAGAGCAGTTTCTTTTGGCCTTTTTCAGACTCTATAACAGAAAAAGTCCATCCGAGCATTTGTCACTTCGGGCTCGTTAAAACATCGAAGGAGACTAGAGTCATCTTTAGCTTTTTCTCGACTCTTTAAAAGTGAAAAAGCAAGTTGTGCCTAAAGCGTCTAATAAAATTCATTCAATTCAGAAACACCAATTTCCCCTTTTTGTATTTTGGTTGATCGAGTAATCCGCAATCGTGGAAGAAAGTCAATTGAAACCTCGTCGTTCGCAGAGGCTTACGAGTCAACCGTCTTTGTCTCCGGAATCGAAAACAGTACGGACAAAGCGAACTCGTTTAACCGGTTCAAAATTTCCTATCAAAGTTAGAACAAGTGTTCCAACTACATCTGAGATTCTGGTTACTCCAAACATTTATGGAAACCCTGCCTCTATAGAAGAAGTTCAACAGCCACAGAGGGACAGTAATACTGATCCTAGTCTGGGGGCAAATACTTGCGTAACTGAACCAGTTCCATCTGTAACCGGTCCAGAGAGTTTTGTTCCTCAAACAACTGTTGCTGTTGAGTCAACCCCTTCTTCGGCACCAGAAATATTTTACGGACCTGAAGGTCTTCCTCTTCCACCGGGTTTGATTGCGATAGAGGAAATTGTAGAGGATCCGCAAGCAAGTACTCCAACCCATTTTGGAGTCGGGGTCACTCTATTTCCTTCATCAGAAGTTAATCCACCACAAGTAGAAGTTCCTGTAGAATCGCTAGGCAATCTATTGGATAGACTTAAAATTTCTGAACAACCGTCAACATCTAGGACTGTGTCGAACGACACAGCGACAGCAGAAGCCCCTGCCGTCACTCGGACAATGTATGCCGGAATACCATCTGTCCCGACTAGCTCACAACCGCTAGAAGGAGTCCACCAAGGGACTATTTCGACAGTGTGGTCTGTTCCAGTTTGTTCATTCGGAATAATATCCGGCAACTCTTATGTTGAGACTCGCCAGATTGATCCATTTGGAGGTCAATTTGGGCAATCCAGTCCACAAGGACAATCAATCCCCTTGAGTTCCGGATTGCTACCGTATGGGGGGCAGTATGCCCTTTCATTACCCCCTCCGGGAGGGTATCCATACGGGAGTTCACAACAATATTCAGGTTATACTGGAATTACATCAAGTGGTTGGGTACCTATGATACCTCAACAACCAAGGGTTGTGTATTCTATGCAACATTGTGTACCTATGACGAATATCCCGACCACACCGGCTATTGTAACAGTGTCTCAAGTTCAAGCGATGCCTATTGTATGTCAACGTCAGATTTCTCAGGTTGTAATGCAACAGCCCCTTGACCATGGGTCACAACCACAATCGCCAACTGGTGGGGCGACACAGGTCCAAACGGGTACGATTACCCCACACCTTGGTCCAACAGTTAGCATAGCGCAACAGAACATGGCTTCACAACCGTGGCTAGTGCAATACCAACAACCACAATTCCAGCAAGTGTACCAAGGTTCCGAGCAGCAGATCTTTGCGAACAGTGGACAACCGTATATTCAAAACGGTCAAAACCAACCACTTTACAGTGGTCAAGTCCACCAACCGTATCAGTCATACCAACACCAATTAAATTATGCTGGTATGCAAAGGCCCACTGCTCAAGCGATTCAATCGTACCCTGGTTATGCTTCACCTAACCTGAATCAACAGTTACCATTCGTGGCAACTTTAGAGTTACCCGATTTTCACCGGTTAACCAACGATCCGATTTCTTACGCCCCTTGGTGGCCAGCGATTCCTCACAAACTTCCATCTGACATTCCTAAATTCAATGGAAATCCAGGTGAAGACCCATCGAATCACGTGATGACTTTTCATCTGTGGTGTTCATCAAACACCCTAAATGATGATTCGATAAGGCTTCGCCTTTTCCAGAGGACGTTAACGGGTCCGGCGGCAAAATGGTATATTGAATTACCTAGAGCCTTGTTCGACAATTTTAGCTCCCTAGCCACGACTTTCTTGACCCATTTTCAATTACCAATAAGGTATGAAACGGGAACAGAAATATTAACCAACTTTAAACAGAAAACTGCTACTCATATATCCGATCATATACATGAATGGCGTCGTCGTCGTAGGATGGTTAAAACATACGTTCCCGATCAGCTGTTAGCTGAATGGTTTATAAAGTCGTTACTTCCTGCTATAACGGAAGATGTGGCAAAGGGGGGAGTCGTAATAGAGGAGCAAGTTATCGCTCGTGCGCAATATCTAGACTTAGTTTATACTCAGTCTGGCACGCTCTACGACAAAATACCTGACGCCCCTAGACCGAAATTTTCAATTCCTCCTCCTCCTAAATCCAATAGTGACTCTCATGCCGGCGATGGCGTGATTTGCAACACAAACGTGAAATTGACAAAGGCTTCGTTTAAGAAAGCCCGTAAGAATTCGGATCAAAATGCAAAAGAAGAAATTCTTGCTTTGGAAGTGAATGCCGTATCAGCAGATAAAGGCAAAGAAACCAATCAACTAGGAAGCAAGAAGAAACAAAACAAAGGGAAGAAGAAGAAACAGGGTGAGTCATCTCCTGGAAAAACTTCTTCAAACCCTCCTGGGAAAGGGAAACAAAATTTTCCATGTCAAATATGTGACGAGGAGGATCACTGGACAAAGAATTGTCCGTACAAAGCTGAGTTGAAGAGGTTCTTTAAAAGTTCGCAAACCTCAGCTGTGTTAACTGATCCATTTCCCAACCCAGGTCAAAATCTGGTTGATAGTGGAAATGCTTCCCCGTCGCAAGTGCTTATGTTGTCGGTTTCAAAACAACAGAATGATGCTCTGATTTCGACAAGGAACAAAGATTACGGAAATCCGCAACTGTCGAACAACAAAGGTAAAGATCAACCAAGTAGTTCGACAACAACTTCGACAGAAGTTGTACCGCCCATCATTCCTGAATTAACAATAAAACCGCCAAAGGGAGTAGTACACAAGTCGACATTTAATCCTCGCGCTAGAGCGGCACAACATTATAACATAGTGGAAGATTGGCCCAATCGCCATCCGCTATGTCGACTCTTGAAGTATTACAAAATTGCCCATCCCAAAGGCAGGCTTTGTTATCAGCTATTGGTGGGGTTGATCCTAAGGATTCCAATCTTGTATCCTTTGATCACAAAGGATACGATCCTCAGTTACCAGCTCAACTAGCTTTCCTTATTCAAGTGAAAGCCCTCAATAAAACTGTTCACCGAACAATTATTGACGAGGGGGCATCTACATGTATTATGTCGATGAGTTGCTGGAAAACTTTAGGATCTCCAACCTTGTCGCGATCTTCGACGACATTAAAAGCTTTCGACGGAAGGACTTATACCCCGTTCGGTATCCTTAATAACTTGAAGATTGAACTGGGAGGAAAAACAGTGGAAATTGATGTTGAGGTCATCGATGGGAATCTTGACTACAACATCCTACTGGGTAGACCATGGATCTATGCCATGGCAGCTATTGTATCGACTTATTTTAGGAAGATCGCATTCCTGTTTGAAGGAGGGATTACGGTCGTCGACCAACAGAACTTCTTCCCTAATGGTTCACAAGTTACAGGAAGCATTCCCATGATCCATGGAAGCAACCATTCGTTTCAAGATATCGAAGTAGGCCTGCTGAAAGACCCCACATTAATGGGAACTTTCGCACTTCCACCTCCATTCTATGTAGGGGAAGTAGCATTCGTAAGAGCTTTCAACATGATATCTTCCACGAAGGTCGCAAAGGATGATGTCGACATGGATCATGCAATGGTTTTGCCCCCAAGCCCTTTAGAAATATTGTAGCAATCAATGTTTCAAGCATGGGAGGCGAACCCAAAGCAACGCTCGCCAAGCATTTGGGTAGATAGGTCTAGAGAATATGGTACCCCATTAGATCCTTGGTCGAAAGTACATGGGACTGACGAAGGAATCTTACAATCAATGTTGATTGAGGGGGCACCATGGAATGATCACCACCATCGTTCCCTTCTTCCAGAATATGAAGAAGATACTCAACATGACCTTTATCACCCTTCAGTTTTTGAATTCCTATCAAATACTGTAAATACGGTGGATTCCGAGCGAAAATTATCCAATATTGAAGAGACTATAGCCATAAATATCTTGACTAAAACAAATGTTGTAGAGAATATTTATGTCGGCAAAGGTTGTTCCCCTTCAGAACTGGAAATATATAACACTCTTTTTCGCGAATTCAGAGATGTCTTTGCTTGGTCATATGATGAAATGCCAGGCATAGACTCGAGTATCGTTGAACATGAAATTAAAATGTATCCTGATGTCAAACCAGTAAGACAACGGCTTCGGCAGGTGCACCCCAAGAAAGCCGCTGCCATTAAGGCAGAAGTTGAAAAACTTCTCCATGCTGGATTCATCTACCCAGTTCCTCTAACCGATTGGGTATCGAATATTGTCCCTGTTATGAAGAAACAAGGGACAATCAGAGTGTGTGTCGATTATAGGGATGTAAACCAAGCTTGTCCTAAGGACAACTACCCTACACCCTTCATCGACCAGATAATTGATGAATGTGCCGGATGTGAAATCTTTTCATTTATGGATGGATTTTCCAGGTATAATCAAATAAATATCCGCCCATAGGACCAGTCAAGGACTGCATTTATTTGTCCATGGGGCACATTCGCTTATCGAAAATTACCCTTTGGTTTAAAGAACGCAGGGGTGACATTTCAGAGGGCAATGAATTATGCCTTCCATGATATTAAGAACATCGTTCAACCTTATCTCGACGACCTTCCGGCTCATTCGCGAAAGCGGACTGATCATCTGCAGCATTTAAGAGCGATATTTCTACGTTGCCGACACTACAAGATAAGACTCAATCCACACAAATGTGTGTTTTGCGTCAGTTCTGGTCGTTTACTTGGCTTTGTAGTCTCTAAGGATGGGATCCGTCTCGACCCTTGCAAGGTTCAGGCAATCATTAATTTGCCTCCACCTTCAAATTTGCTTCAGATTCAGAAACTCCAAGGGAAAGCAAACTTTCTGAGGAGGTTCATTCCAAATTACACAGAACTTGCTAAAGGTTATACTCGTCTTTTGAAAAAGGATGTACCTTTCGTCTGGGACCAGGTGGCGCAAGCTTCATTTGATGCTCTGAAAGATTGTCTAGTAAAAGCATCATTAATGTACGCCCCGGACTATCAAAGAGATTTTAACCTGTATCTGGCTGCAGCGGATACGACCATTGCGATGGTTTTAGTTCAAGAAGTCGATGGAATTGAACATCCTATATATTATTTAAGTAAAAACTTAAATGATACAGAAAGTAAATATTCTTATGTTGAAAAACTAGCGCTTGCAGCTGTTCAAGCGATTCAAAGGTTTCGACATTATGTCCTCTTTCGGAAAACTACCATTTTATCAGATTGCAACCCCATGACTTATATATTGTCGCGACAGTTGCTGGGGGGCAAATATTCAAAATGGATAGCAATCCTTCAAGAGTTTGATCTGGAATTTGTAAAATCCAAATCAAAGAAAGCTCTAGTTTTCGCAGAATTATTGTGCGATCTCCCATCGTCGTCCAACGATGAAACATCAGAAAAGTCAATCGTGGACGAAAGTTTGTTTCTGATATATACAAGCAATGAGTGGTATGGAGATATCATAATTTATCTCCAAACCCAAAAATTCAGGCCTAACACCTCTCACTCTGAACAGAAACGTATACGATACCAAGCCAAAGACTACATGATCGTCGGTGATATGCTTTACCGTCGTGGTATCGATACAGTTCCGAGGAGGTGCCTTACCCATGAGGAGGCCGAAAAAGCCCTGAATGAGTGTCATTCAAGCGCGTGTGGGGGGCATCAATCTGGATATGCAACAACACAAAAAATCTTACGAGCAGGATACTTCTGGCCAACCATGTTCAAAGATTGCATAATCGCAGTCAGAAGTTGCCATGCTTGTCAAATTTTTGATAGCAAAACCAGAAGACCGCCCGCACCTTTACAGCCAATAGTTGCTGTTGGGCCTTTCGCCAAATGGGGCATCGATTTCATGCAATGTAACCCCACCTCGACCGGGGGGCATGGGTATATTATAGTCGTTGTTGACTATTTTACCAAATGGGCCGAGGCGATGCCTACATTGGATAACACTGGTGAAACAGCTGCCCTTTTCTTTTTCAATCATGTAGTCACCAGGTTCGGCGTACCACAGGCTATAGTTACAGATCATGGATCGCATTTTCGCAATCACATGATGGTCGAATTAGCTGCCAAGCTAGGGCTATCTCACGACAGCTCTACCCCGTATTATCCGCAAGCCAACGGACAAGTTGAAGCAATCAACAAGGTCCTGAAGCGTATGTTGCAAAGGATGATCGGGGTTCATAAAAGAAGGTGGCACCTAATCCTGTACTCAACCTTGTGGGCTTATCGAACATCGGTAAAGAACGCGACCGGGTTCACACCTTTCCAACTGGTGTATGGCCTGGAAGCAGTCTTGTCGATCCAGTGCGAAATTTCGTCGCTCAAACTCGCAATTGATCTCCTCCCCGGAACTTCAGAAGAAGAGGCTCATTTCTTGGAATTAATCCAATTGGATGAAACCCGTCGTAATGCCGCTTTGGCTAACAAAGCCCATAAGAAACGAGTCAAGGCTCAGTTCAACAAAAATGTCAAACCCCGTGTCTTCTCAGAAGGTGACTTGGTCTTGCTTTATGATCAAGAATCCGATAAATTGGGAGTAGGTAAATTTAATTCCTTATGGATGGGCCCCTATATTGTTAAAAGGGTGTTAGCAAAAGGAGCCTACGAGTTAATGGATTATGACGGAATTCCACTGGCGCAGCCCCGCAACGGGTTGTACCTCAAGCGTTACTATGCTTAAATAGTAACCTGTATGCTTTTGTTGTATTTTGTTTTCGCTAAAGTATTTGTTCTGGTCAAGTGATCCACCTTTTTCATTTGTTGCAGATGTCAAACCTTCTAGAGACATGTGTTGGATATGCCGACGGAGCGAGTCGTAGTTCGCGGAACCTATCCTCCGCAGCCTGGGCCATTTTTGATCCAAGCGGCGAGTTAGTAAGTTTCAGAGGTGTGTGTATTGGGCAATCAACGAATAACATCGCTGAGTATAGCACGTTGATAGAACTACTCTCTGATGCCATCACCCGTGGCATATGCCGACTAATTGTCAGGCTAGACTCACAGCTCGTAATACTACAACTCAATGGTATATATTCCGTTCGCAATCCAGCTATTTATCGCATGTTCCTAAGGGTTAATATTTTGGAAAGACAATTTGATTCAATTCAATACCAGCATATTTCCATAAACTTAAACACATTAACCGACTCATTAGCAAATTATGTGTTAGATAGACATTTGCGACATTTATAAAAAGGGACACATCATCAATGATTGTACATATGGATCATATAACTCAGCCAGAATAAAACTCGAAAATCAAAATATATATAAGCTATTTATCGTTCATACATAATGTCCTGTAACCAAGACAAAATCGGTCATATGACCCAAAAAATCAAAAATGCTAGGGGGCACCCTAGCCTAGTGGTGCTCATGATAGCACGTCACGGCCTGTGCAATCATGCGCAAGAGACGAGTCCATCGTCTAGGCACACCAGTAGTATGTCGCTGCAACTGTAAAGGTAACTTGTCAATCCTCACATCGGGAATGCTGAGAGTAAGACTCTCAACCTGCTCTTGCACAGCTGTAAGAGTCTCTGCCACATCAAGGTCGCGGAGAATAACCCTCCCAGCAGTCTCCCCTGCTGAGGCAGCAACTGGCGCTTTTGGGCGAGCTGCTAGACGAACAGGACCAACATCTGCATGCACACATGAGTTTGATCAAAGTCTTGATAGAATAAAGCACAAGGACATTATAAATAAGAACAGTAAACAGTAATATGGTCGAAGATTTTACCAATAGCGCCCCACTGTTCGCCGTCCGGTAGCACCAAATCCGGATCACCTCGGAAATCCATGCCAACATATGGGTACTCGGAATAGACCATCTCCTGGTGCTCGAACCACCTGAAGAAGGTATCGGTGAAAGTAATCTGAGATTGACCAGCATGCCTAGACATGTGGTCGACCCATCTCTGCATGCGTGGCTCGGTAGGAGAAGGCAAGTCGAGTGCGATATACAGAGGCTGCATCAGTGGTATTTTCTCCAAGGCAAAGGCAGTCAGAATAGAACCATATCCAAAGTTCTTCAGCTTCCCGTCCTTTACCTTGGTCAATTGACTTTTCATCTGAACAAGTACTGCATCACACCAGTTGAATACTTTCGGTTGGAGACACTCTAAGGTGTGCTGCACATAAGATCTGTTGGCAACATGTAGAGATGCGCTACCGGCCATCCTACCAATAGTATACAGAATGGACCTGAGAGACCTGTCAGTGATCTCACGGATAACAACCTTGCCGTCTCTGCTCAGCTGGGAACCTTCCCTGCAATACTGGCGGACGTAATCTCTCACGGAGTCATTCCCCCGGGCCGAACCTGACAAAGAAATGGGGGCACCCCGCCTTGACAACCCAGTCAAGAAGTAAATGTCCTCTATGGTCAAGGGGATGGATTTTCCCCTAATCTGGAATACTTGGTTGATGGGATCCCAAGCATCAAGCATATACTGCAGTAAAGAGATCTGTGCTCTCATGCTAAAGATACGGAAAAACTTCAGCAGGCCACAGTTCCGCAGCGCGTTCACCGTGACAGGGTCATGGAGGGCAATCATGTCCTCCTCTTCATGTTCTCATTCTCGCCATGTAAGGGACATTTTGCTCAAAGATCCCTGCAAAACAAACAAGAGAAAGAGTAAGTTCCTGAATTTGATGAGAAACTGGCAAAATTTCATCAAAAAACTGTGCATAGAACTGCGTTTCTGATATCAACGCAGTTGGCAAGTGTCATACCTGCGTTGAAGGTCAAGCTGCCTTAAGGCAGCTTGACATTCAGTGCAGGTTTCGAATGGACTGCCTGCGCTGATGCCAGAGCGCCCTAACAAAACCCCAGGGGCTCATGGGGGCAGGAAAACAGGCACAAAATGGAAAAAGGAAACCATGAAAAGAAAGAGCTAGAGTTTAGCTCCTACCTGGTCCAGACGGCGCCAAAAATTGTCCCCAGAATCTCCCGGAATCAGCTGGTGAAAATCAAGGGGGAAGAGGCACCTCCAGAGCTCCAACAAACCAAATTCAAATGAAATGGTAAAATGAGAGGTAAAAACACCTTTTAATGGCTTTTTACGTAGTTCAAAGCGAAATATTAGGGTTATAATCTCATTTTCATGCAAATATTATTCATTTCTAACAAAGTTTGATGCAGCAATTGAGAATGCAGTACTATCCTTGAAAAGAGAAAAGCTATTTATGGTAAAAATCAAAATTTGACTATATAATCGAGCATTTTTAGCATAAAGTTCATGCTCGTTAAAAAATAAACGCAAGATCCGAGCAGTTTTAACGCGGTCTTCATGCTCGTTAAAAAATAAATATAAGCAGTGAGCAGTGTTTCCTCCAGTGTTTAAGCTCATTTTTAACTAAAAAATGAACCTATCCCGGTAAATAACCACTGTGATCGTAAATTTATCAGCCATAAAAGCCTTGGTCGTGTTTGCACCTGCCGCCTCCACTTTTCATTTGGCCGATCGTTCACCCCCATATGATTGTTTACCCATTTTGAGGAACAGCTGCGAAGAGTGATTTCACCTAGCCATCCTTGTGACACTGCCATGATTGGAAAATTCCAACCTGTACCTGGAATCAGCTGCTATCCCTGTTTATCACTCGTTCCTCAAAAGACGAGTCTTCTTTAAGCTCTTTTCAATTGACTCGTAAAATATGAAAAGATTGCCGAGTTTTGGCCTTCCAGCTCGTTAAAGGACAGGAAGAGCTATCCCTCCTCTAGATTTTAATCTTTTTGGACCTGAGGGATTATTGCACAAAAAGGTCGAGCGCTTGTTTTATTCGGCTCGTTAAAATTATCGAAAACTCATCCCTTCTGTATTGTTTTATACTTTTTCGGACTTAAGGGATTAGATAATGAAAAAGGAACTTTGGAGTTAACTTTATGTACCTTTTCAGACTCTCTAAAAATGAAAAGGACCGAGTTATCCTTGTCGTTAGACTCGTTAAAATTATTAAATAGCGACAAACTTGTCTTTAGACGAGAACGAGTTTCACTATCGCTAGGCTCGTTAAAACATAGCGATGGGCTTGCCCGAAGGGCAGGTTATAGAACAAGCATATGTTATCCTCCTCAAGCTTGACAAAAATAAAGAGGTACTGGTCAGCAATGACTGGGGAAAAATTGGGAAAAATCAAGAAAACTTTGATGGTAGCAGGTCGCTCTTGAACATGACACTTTTCCTCCGTACCACATTCGGGTTGGGTTGTTTCATTCACCGGTCACATCACCATGGTCTCGCCATACCATCCATATTTGGGGTAATGCTACCAATCCATCGCATCAGTGTCGCCATATGTTCAAGAGAAGTCGTTCAGAAAGAGTCAACCGGGTCCCATCCACTACCATACATTATCCTTCATCCATTCATGACCGCCACCCTGAATCATATGTCACAGATCGTTTTCACCTCCATTAAAATCATTAGCTTCGTTCCGTGTCACTGATGTGGGATTCATCAAGGCCCTCCTTTGACGGATCGCTCCTTGTCGACATCAACTCATTATCCAAGGAGTTGATCTAGGAACAACCCCTTCAGTACTTTGAAGCTTGCATGCCTCAATGGCAAGTTTCTCACTTCCGGCGACAGGTATACATCAATTACCTTCGACCAGAAGATTTTGCGTGGTGTTCGACGCCAAGTCCTTTATTCACACCACGTGAATTGTACTGTAGTACCTTGAGGGTCATTATCATTATCGGTGATTCCTCTCGCGCTTGTTAACGGTTTACATCATTGACCGGTAATCAAGCGATGTCTTTCCATGTTCGACTTCAGTGCAATTCTCACATGGATCGACTTGTACTTAGAGTGAAGATCGAACGAGTTTGAAGACCTCGGATCTAGTTTCATCCATCCGGGCTGCGATATATATTCAGGAAAAATAAAGACATTTGACATGTACATCATTGCAGCAGATGATCATCCTACTCAAAGGATGATAATTTCGCCAAAATTATCAGTCTACCATCAGACAATCGTCTGTTCTATGTACAAAAATGAATTTATAAAGCTGAGCATGGGAATGCCCGCCTCAGCTAGATCATGAAAGCAGTATGAATCATAATGTATTGTATTGTATTTTATTACAGGTCTCCTCCCAGCAGATGGATGAACTTCGGACCCTCCTGGATAAAGCATTTCACCCGATAAACGGCCTCATACTTTAGGGGGCAACTGTTATAGACATTTTTGTGCCTTACAACATTGAGCATGAAATGTCCATAAACTAAGGGATCGAAAGTCCCTAAACATGTTGTTCCTACCCCTAGAGGAACAAGGCCAACTAACCACAGCAGTTCACAGAAGTTCTCCACCTGAAAACACTCAAAAACAAGCCAATTCTGGATCATGTCAACTGCTCCACTGAGCATATGCGCTGAATGTCAACTGCTACATTGGCTACCTGCGTTGAATGTCAACTCCAACACTAGCTACTTGCGCTGAGCGAGTTTGGACATGTGGCAGAGTCATTCCTCAAGGTGTCAATGCCCAGGAAGCTTCCAAAATGACACTTGCATCAAGGAATTCGACTGGTGATGAGTAAGAGGTTCCAAATCTCCAAGTGGAAGCAAGAACCTCCAAGTGGACTCAAGAACTGAGAGAGGGAGAGGACACTAGTTAGATCTCAAGCTGACTCATCCTCTCTCCAAATATCTATATATGGATCTCACCTCCATGGGATCTGAAGGCTGGAATTTTGTAATTGCAAAGAATTGTTGTTGGTTTGTGGCTGGGAACATTGGGTGCTTAATGCTTTGAAGGGAGCTGAAGAAGGAATTCCATTCTGCTGGGAAGGAGATGCTGGATTGGAGCCCTATGGGTTGTATCTCTTCCTGAACCCTGTTACTTATTAATAAACCTATCTTGATTCTTTCCTATATGCTGGTGTATTTTGTATGATTGCATTGGTGTATTTGATTTACTTCTAATCCTGAATCATTTATGAATATGTATATTTGCCTTTGTATTGTGTTCTTCTCTTGTCGCAAGTAGCTGTTCTCTTGAGCAAGCGAGGAGACAAGTAGTTGTGGACACAAAAAGAGAAGAGGATCTAGATCGAGGGACAACCGGAAGACAAAGGTAAGTCTGCCGATCTCCCCTCTTTCACATTTCATAAAGGAAGAAATCATAATAGCTGTATTCGTTTGTTGCTAAGGCGCTGTCACACCTTAGGTGGATAGGATCGTCCTGCATAGGCATTTTTCCCCACAACAATTCCCTCCTTGATCTTGGAGAAGGTGGATTCGATCCCTCTTGAGCTTCACTTGTACTAGGGGTTAATCGAAGGCCAATGAATTTGAACTGGTGAGAGAGGATGCTATGATCCCAAGCCAAGTTAGGGAATTAAGGAGGTGGAAAAACCCCTTAGATTCTCTCTTGGTTGTCTCCATCAAGCCCTTGCATAGTAATTTCCTAAAAAATGCTTCTTTTTCCTACAATTAAACCACATTAGGCCACATACTATGAAAAACACCTTTTACTCCTCTTACTAAGCATAATATAAAAAAAATGTGAATTAATGTGAGAAAATGATAGTTTTAAGGCTGGAGGATGGCATGATGATCTTCAAAATATACCTATTGATGGGACTCATCATCACCCCCTTCCAAAGGTGTTTCTCATCCTCTAAGAAACTTAGTTATCCATGTGGAGCTCTTTCATGGCCGTGGTGGCCTCTTTGACATCCCAAGGCTCCTAATATGGTGTGCTCTCTTATGGGTAAAATCCTGGATTTGGTTCTATCTCAGTCCACTCCCTCTGCTCTTCTATTTCATCTCTCCCTTCTTGTAAGACTAGCAACAAGGGTGGAATGAATTTGAGTCTTAGCCACCTAATTTTCATCCTCTACATGATTCTCTTATACAATGGTATTCTCTCCTATGGGTTTTGCCTCTCTCCATCTCCATCTCATAGAGGAGTGGGATTGAAAAAATTTCAGGGATAACCCTTCCTGCAATAAATTTGTAGTAGGACCCCAAGCTAGGTTCTGGGTCAGGCTCTTGGACCTCTTGTAGGTCCTTTCCAATATAATTTGAGGTGGTTGATTCCTTCTGTAGCTATTTTTTGTGCTCATGTAGCAGACTCTGCCCCTCTTGTAGCAAACCAAGTCTCTCCTATAGCAAACCATTTCTCTCATGTAGTAAACCATGTCTCTCCTGTAGCTTCTCTTATTTTACTTTCTCAAAGGCAACTTGTGTCCTTGGCTTCTTGAAGGTCACTGACCTAGTGGTGGGCCTACCCACAGATGCTACAGGTGACTTGGTTTTGGTTTTAGGAGTGACCTCCTTAATCTTTACTTCATTAGGTTCTACTTCTTAATTTTTACTTGGTGATTAATCAATAATGATAGGGACCTTTGTAGGAGCTTTTGGTTTCCCTTGTCTAATTCTGGTGCTCTTCCAAGTTCTGAAATATAGGGGACCTTGTCTTCATTTCTTCCTCTAGGGGTTGACAAGAGTTCCCAATGTAATATTGAAACTACTTCTTGTTCAGTATCCCCTGGATATATACTTGTTTTATGTGGTTGTCTCTCTGATCCTTGGGGTTTAGAAGCCTCCTCAAGGCTTACTCTTTCTTCTATGTGCTTCTCCCCCTCTTATTCTTTAATTCTACTTCTCCTTCCTCTGTCTCTGTTGCCTCTTTTTCCTCTGTTTTTCTCCCCTCTTCTTCCATTTTTTCTGCCTCTTCCTCCTCTATTTTTTCTCCTCCTTCTTTTTCTCTAATGCTAGAGGCTGGTGTTTATCCAAATGTGATGGATTGGGTTTCTATGAAAGTATCCCTATGCATGTCCACAAATTTAGTCCATAGGAGAGATATCCTCAAGTGCTTCAAAGCATCCATTACTATTAACTTGATGAGGCCATGGTGAGATAAGTGTTGGTGCTTTCTTTCTCTCACCTTCTGACTCATCTCCAGGATTGACTGTAGGAGGAAATGGGGAACACTGAGTCTTTGAGTGAGAGGCAATTATGCCTTGAATCTCAGCTCATGGAGCAACTTGAAGTGGTGGGAATAAACCAAACTCAATATACTTTCACAAGATATATACTTGAGGATATGGCAAGCTACCTCATCCCAAGGGTAAGGTGACTTTCTCTTCTTACTCCATTCCTATCTTCTACAAGATTCTCTTTCAAAATAAAGAATTTTTCTCTAGTTGTGACACTCACTGCCTTATCGTCTTTTCTCCACCTAATTTCTAGGGCTAAGGTGCTCACTTTACTTATGGTTTGAAGACTAAGATAGATGGGAAACCCTCTCACAATAGTAGTGGCATTGTCTTCCTCTTGAGAATGTAATGCCATGGAAAATTCATGAGCAAGATCATCATCATACCCTTTAACAACTCAAAGAAACCGAACCGTTGGTGTCTTCTGAAGATGTCCACTATAGGAGGGTTTTGGTGAATCCTCTTGGTGTCTGAGGGTTCTCTTACGTTAAATCCTCCCTTGATTTCTTTCATTGTTCCTCCTTGGTGCTATTTTGGTGTGGAATTCATTTTTTTTTAAGACAATCTAAGTGATGAAACAATGTTAAGTTTCTTGGTAGCAGTAAGGGAAAAGGGTAATCGAATTGATATCAACCAAACTACTTTTCTCTTCTTTTAACCACACAAATTTTCAAAAAGACCTCTTATTTCTCAATTGACTGTTACATGCTCTCAATTTCAAGTAGACTTCTCATGCAAATGGATGTAAAAACAAGGAAGGAGGGTGTCACTTACTTCTTGTTAAAACAATTATGTGTGTGCATGATGGTTTTGAGACAATTCCGAGCCACTGTGGCTCATTTTTCAACAAACAATTTCTCCTATAGCTATTTCTCGACCCTCCTGTAGCACTTGCAGGACTGCCTATAGCTTCCTCCTATAGCACTTGCAAATAAGGTTTGAAACTTCTCAGTGGCACCCTATGTGGTTTGATACAATAGTTCGTCCTTCCTCTACTTGTTTTTGGAATGAGTGATTGTGCAAATGAAGTCAAGCCCAATACATAGTATCCTCTTTTGGGGTAAAATCTTAGAGCGCTCTAGTGACAGGGCATTAGCACGAGTTTCCTTTTTTGGACTATTGTCCCAACTCCTTGTAATCATTTCTCTCCCCTCGTGATTATCACCCCACTATTCGAGGACATCATCTCATTTTTAGTTGGCATCTCCACATTGCATGGGTGACTTAACACAAACTTAAGTTTACTGGCTGAGGGTGGCCAAGTTCATTGGCCACCTCCAAGCTATTAAAACACCTCTCTCAACGATTAAACATTTTAATCATTTTATGCATAGGGAAGAGGCGAGGTTTGCCATACCTAAGCCTACCCATGGATCGAATTGTTGTAGATGGTTGTTGTAATATCCCTGGTAAAAAATCCATGTAAAAATATACAAGGCCACGGTGATGGGACATGTATTCCAAGTTTAACGTTGGGAAACAAATCCTAGTGTGGGTGTTCATTTCGATTAATCTGGATAAGGAAATTTCCAAAGGCAATGGCAAAGGCCTTGTAAAGGCATGAGGAATTATCTAGCATTTTATTTATGAAAATAAAGGAAATTAGGAGAAAAGGAAGGTGAAAGGTCACATGTTGCATGTGTGGAGGAAAATGAAGGAAAATAATGGAAAATGAAGAAAATAGAGGCCTCATTAATCAATAGGCTTATGAGGATTAGTGGGTAAGCTTGGTCAGTGTAACCTTTGGCCAGTTCAGTTTTGGAGCTCTCTCATTATTCTCTCTCTCTCATACTCTTGGATACTTAGAGTTTTCTTGGAGCACTCTTGGAGGGTGTGGAATACTTGTATTTTTGGAGAAAGAAGGCAAAGTAAGAGTAGGAAAACACTAGAGGACATCAGGATCAACAACTACATCAGATTTGACTTGCAGGTACTGAGTTTCATGTATGTTTTATTCACTAGTTTTGGCATGCATGGCATATGCATGTGGTTTATCGGTCATGATCTATCATTGGCATGGAGGATTTCTTGGATTGACAGTGGATTTTCCTAACCTTGTCATTTCTTGTATGGCCATGGTGTTGTGGGTTCATTTCCTAGATAACCATGGTGTTGTGGGTTCATTTTTTTTGGTTGGTTCTCATGTTTCCTTTAACTTGGGTTGAGTTATTAGTTCCTAGAGCCTTGGCTAGAAAAACGCTCTGGAAGCCCTATACAAAATTGGGTTGAGTTACTAGTCCTGGTACCTTGTTTAGACAAATGATCTAGAGACCTGTAACAACTTGGGTTGATTTATTGGTCCTGGAGCCTTCATTGGACAAACGCTCTGGAGCCCTTGATGGGTTGAGTTACTAGTCTGCAACCTTGGTTGAACAAATGTTTTGGAGCTCGGCAATAGTTGTGGGTTAAGTTACTAGTCTTGGAGCGTTGGTTGGAAAAACCCTCTGGAGCCGTGGGTTGAGTTACTAGTCCTAGAAGCTGGGCTGGAACAAATTCTTTGGAGGTCTGGGAGGCTTGGGTAGAGACCAATATGATGATGGTTTTGTGATGTCTGACCGTGAGGTGGAGACACTGTTTGATGGATTGAGGTGGTTTTGACTCTAGAAGCCCTGGACAATTTTGATTGATGGGTTTTATGAGATCCCACATTCATGCTTGGAATATGTCATGGGGGTGAATGACTGACGAGAGATTTAGCTTAGCCATTCTACAATCGGGTGGAATGCGGTAGTCCCATACTGGGTTGGATTTTGCATCACTAATATAAGGTTATTTATCCTTTTTATCTCATGAGTATTATACTGGTTTATATGTGGATTATCTCGTTTTTGTTTCCTTGGTATTTCGGTTGTTATTATGTTGGTTATGAATATTTATTATGGCAGTGAATGTGTTAGGGTCCAACCCTAACCCCCTTATTTATGTAATAAGGTCGAGTCATAGTTATAATTAGTTAAAGAGTCAATAAAGCCCATATTAATAATTGTAATTGGTTGACCCGCATTTAAAGAAGGGACCACAGTTAGGTTCAAATGGGCCATGGTATTAGATAGATGGTATTAACAAGAACCATGGTACTAACCCATGGTATTGCATGTATGAATCCTATATAAAGGATAGAGACTCCCCTTGAGGAGCGTCCTGTCTTATTTTGTAATTGAGCCCAACTCTATTGGAGGCTGCCCCCTCGAAGAGGCAAGTGAACATTGATTTTCTTTCTGAATAATAAAATATATGTTGTTATTTCTTATTGTTCTGTGTTCTGGATATATTTCTTCGCATATTTGGTATTATGGTATCTTCTCATAGGTCAAGAGCATAACAAGTGGTATCAGAGCACTTTCCAGGGCCAATGGGATCTCCATTTTTAGCAGAATTGTTTTTGGCTAGAGACGTGTTCTGACGTCTTTAAACCACGGGATCTGTCATTGAGCGCATAAACCTGCAGATTTGGGGAGGCATGCACACTGGAAATACAAGAGGTGGTCATGCTTTTTGGACTCCCTTGTAACCCCTGTGGGCACCCCTTCGAGTAGTAGCGCATTAGACAGAACCGCACACGGACTCTCTTCCAGGTACCGTCTGGGTATATCGGAAGCCCCCTAATCTCTCTTGAAACCTCGCCATAGATAAACCGTCAGCCGTCTTGTTGCTACAGTACACCGAGAACAACACTCGGGGAGATTACTCGCGCATATGATAGGGTAGTCGGGTTGTACAGCTAAGGGTACAGTTGATCCTCCTTGGTTAGTGCCCTGAAAGATTGGGCCGAGTACTACTGTCAGACCCTTATGTATATTGTGATCTATAGCACCTGACACTCCTTGAGACCATAGTTCCCTTGTATCTCTCTAGATCATTCATCATCTTTGCCAGATCAGATCTAGCAGATTGAGTTATGTTGCAGCTGCAACAATCAATTCCGCCATTCAGATCTATCAGATCCGCCATTCAGATCTAGCAGTTTGGGTTTTGTAGCAGTCGCAACAATCAAATCTGCCATTCAGATCTAGCAGCAGGGGTTTGATCACTGCCAAATTCCTACTCATACTCTGCAGTTGAGGGTTTCGCCGACAGATCTGACTATTTGTGTCGCTCCTATACCTGAGCGTGATTCTTGCAAGACATTGGGCAGAATTGACTTTTTTGGGAATCGGCTACTACAATATTCCTAAGCGAGAAGTAAAACTCCTTTCAGAGTAAAAAAAAAAACAAGTTTGAGACCCTCCCTGGACGCTTATAGGAGACTTAGCCCATAAGAATCAAGTCGACGGGCTAAGCAAGGTGGTACCATTCACTTGTCAGCGTCAAAATTTTAGGTGGTCCCAATTTTTTTTTCATATTAACGACAAGTGCACCAGATCTGTGCATGGTACAAACCAAAGCTCAAGCTATGTCTAATGAGAAGATAGACACCCTTGAACAAAATTTGGAGGCATTATCGAAGCAGATCCAGACCTTAAATGACACAATCACAAAAGGCAAGTCAGGGGAACAATCGGAGGCATGTGATTTTAATGAAATCCTTGAGGTCGAGTCTAGCCACTCTCTTCACTTATATGGAAACCACCAACAGTCCCAACCTCGACCACCCAAGCTGGACATGTATAAATTTGATGGTTCTCATCCGGCCATATGGCTAGCATAAATGGAGAAATGTTTCACATTGAATCACATCAAAGATGATGCGATTAAGCCAAGTGTGGGAAGCCTGTACTTGGACCAAGAAAGATGGCAATGGTGGCAGTGGCATAAACGCTACTATGCAATGCCAATGACTTGGCAGATATTCTCAAAAGCCCTTTCTGATTGCTTTGACCATGAATCTAACATTTTGGGTCGTCTTACTAAGCTCCGACAGACAGGCACAGTGCAAGAATATATTAAAGCCTTTGAAGCATTATCCTTCCACACAGGAGGTCTAGCAGATGAATTCTACTTGGAATTTTTTGTCAGTGGTCTCAAAGACACCATACAAGCCCACATCCGACTACAACACCCAGTCTCATGGCTGGCAGCTTGCAAGATAGCTTGTGAAGTAGAACGCCTGTTAGTGGCCCAGTCGACTCGTCCAAATTTCATAGCCAAGGGATGCCCCACCTAGGCTCCGAGCACTACCCAAACACTTAAGGTTCAAAAGGTGTCACCAGCGGAAATGGCGAAAAGAAGAAAGAAAGGATTGTGTTACTACTGTGATGAGAAATACTCCCTAGGGCATAAATGCAAGGAACCCAAATTCTTTCAAATTGATGCTACTGATCACAGTTCATCTGAGGAAGCCCCACCATTTGAGGGACCAGAGGAGGAAGATGAGGACAACCAGCCGAACAATGAGCTCCTAGCTACACCTGAAGAACCAGTTATCTCGCTTCATGCTTTGGTAGGAATTTCTTCTCCCCAAACTCTCAAAATCAGAGGTTTTATTAAGCATCGCCCTATAGTAGTCTTGATTGATAGTGGCAGTACGCATAACTTTATCCATCAAAGAGTCGCTGAAGCAGTGCATTGTTTTGTCAGAACAGTCTCTAATTTCCAGGTCCAGATTGCTGATGGGGGGACAATGAAATGTGAAGGCCGATGTGAAAATGTCAAACTTCAAATGGGGGTTTATAATCTAAAGACCCACATGTTTTCCATCAACATGGGTGGGTGTGACATTGTCTTGGGTGCTGAATGGCTCCGCACACTTGACCCAATCACAATGGATTTCCAGGAGTTATATATGAGCTTTAAGCAGAATAACTACACACATATTCTCCGCGGACTTTAGGCAGGTGCTCCTTCTATCATCAAC
Organism: Pinus tabuliformis; assembly: GCA_031772625.1. Taxonomy (NCBI): domain Eukaryota; kingdom Viridiplantae; phylum Streptophyta; class Pinopsida; order Pinales; family Pinaceae; genus Pinus; species Pinus tabuliformis. Next base: position 388,273,860 of record CM062808.1, on the reverse strand, counting down.
TCGCATAGGATGGAAAAATTGTTAAAAAAGGTCCACTATGGAGTTATAGCCCAATTTAATGCCATCCAGGCCTTTGAACCCACTTCCCTTCATATTCATCCTAAGATGAAGCAGGTCTTAAACAACCATCTGCAGGTCTTTGACAAGCCTCATGAGCTTCCACCCTCGAGAGGGGAACATGATCATAGCATTACTTTGGTCCCAGGGGCATAACCACCAAATGTCCACCCATATAGATATCCGTTCGCCCAAAAGAATGAAATTGAAAAAATCATCAAGGAACTCCTGGAATCCAGTGTCATTCTTCCTAGCATTAGTCCTTATTCATCGCCTGTGCTCATGGTGCTAAAAAAATATGGGGAATGGCGTATGTGTCCAGACTTGAGGGCCCTCAATGAGCTGACGGTCGAAGATAAATTTCCCATCCCGGTTGTTAATGATTTGCTGGATGAACTAAATGGGGCTCAATTCTTTACTAAGCTCTACCTTCGCTCGGGCTATCACCAAATTCACATGAAAGAAGTAGACATTCCAAAGACTGATTTCCAAACTCATGAAGGCCATTATGAATTCTTGTTCATGCCATTTGGTCTCTTTAATGCCCCATCCACTTTTCAGAGCCTCATGAATCACCTGCTCAAACCATATCTCAGAAAATTTGTCCTTGTTTTCTTTTATGACATCCTCATCTACAGCCTCACCTGGGAAAAACATCTTCAGCATGTAGATCTGCTCTTGCAACTGCTTCGAAAGCATAAATTATTTGTCAAATTGTCCAAGTGCTCTTTTGGCATGGAAGAAGTGGAGTATTTGGGCCACATTGTGGGGCGTAAAGGTGTCAGGGTGGATCCCAAAAAGATCTAGGCAATGTAGGATTAGCCTAAACCAAAGACCTTGAAGAGCTTGAGAGGATTTTTGGGTCTCACCGGCTACTATTGCAAATTTGTCCATAATTATGGTCGCATTGCTAGACCCCTCACTCACCTTCTCAAGAAAAATTCATTCCTCTGGAATGATGAAGCGCAATAGGCATTTTTCGCTCTCAAAAATGCCATGTGTTCCACTTCCGTATTGGCACTACCCGACTTCACCAAATCTTTTGTGATTGAATGTGATGCTTCAGGTACGGGTATTGGGGTTGTCTTAATGCAGGAAGGTTGACCCTTGGCCTTCACTAGCCAATTACTCAGTGGGACAAATCTGGGAAAATCTACCTATGAGAAGGAGATGATGGCCATCTTACATGCAGTGGATACCTGGCGACCATACTTATTGGGGCGACATTTCCAAATCTGCACAGACCATCAAAGCCTTAAATATTTTTTGGAGCAACACCTATCCTCACCACAACAAAATAAATGGCTAGCCAAAATGTTGAGATATGATTGTGAGATAATTTACAAGAAAGGGAGCGAAAATGTCTTAGCGGATGCTTTATCACACCAATTTGAGGAGGAAAGCACCCTATTAGTAATCTCTCTTCCCATTCCAGAGTGGATTGAAGAGGCTCGCAAGGAATGGTTTTCACATCCTTTGCTCTCCCAACTCATTAATAAATTGTAGGCGGATCCAAATTCCACAGCGGGCTACTCTTGGCAGGATGAGATTCTTTGCTACAAGGACAAAGTAATGATATCACCAACATCCACCCTCAAAAGTCACATTTTGGTAGAGTTGCACTGATCTCCCACTGCAAGCCATTCAGGCTTTTAGAAGACTTATGCTCGCATTCGACGTTCATTCTTTTGGAGAAGCATGAAAAAGGACATTATTACTTTTGTAGCTGAGTGTGATGTGTGTCAGTGCCATAAAGGAGAAACAATCAAATCCCCAGGCACATTACAAACATTTCCCATCCCTGCCTCAATCTGGATGGAGGTTTCTATTGATTTCATTACGGGTCTTCCAAAGTCAGGCAACAAGTCAGTCATCATGGTGGTTGTGGACAGACTTTCTAAGTATGCTCATTTTTCCGCCTTACCCCACCCTTTTACACCAACTTTGGTGGCTCAATCTTTCATGGACCAGATCTTCAAATTGCATGGCATGCCCACTTCCATTGTGTCTGATCGTGACCCGATATTCACTAGTAACTTTTGGCAGGAACTCTTTAGGCTACAAGGTACCCAACTACAACTCAGTACTTCCTATCATCCCCAAACTAATGGTCAAACTGAAGCAGTTAGCAAATGTCTAGAGACGTACCTCAAGTGTTTCACTTCAGAAAAGCAACATCTATGGGTACAGTGGTTACCTCTAGCCAAATGGTGGTATAATACTAACTATCATGCCACCACCAAAATGATTCCATATGAAGCAGTTTATGGTCAACTCCCTCCTTCACCTACTTCTTATATCCAAGGACGCTCAAAGGTACAAGAAGTGGATCAACTCCTATAGAACCGTGCAACCATGCTAGCCCACCTCAAAGAGAATCTCCATCAAGCTCAAAATTGCATGAAGCAACAGGCAGACCAACATTGTTCAGAGCACAAATTTCAAGAAGGGGATTAGGTATTCTTGAGGCTGCAACCATATAAGCAAACATCACTCAAAGACAAGGGTTGTCAGAAATTATCTCCAAAATTCTACGGACCATATCAAATACTTTAGCGCATCAGATAAGTAGCCTACAAGCTAGCCTTGCCACCCGCTGCAAAAATCCATCCCGTCTTCCATGTCTCATGCCTCAAGAAAGTGGTTGGGAACCATTGCAAAATTCAAGCCAGTCTACTAGAGTTGGATGAAGAAGGTTCAGTCTGGCTCCAACCTGAACAGGTTCTTGACACATGAGAACGGCACCTGCGTAGCCATACGATCAAGGAAGTCCTCATCAAGTGGAAAGACACCTCTCTAGAAGATGCGACCTGGGAACCAACCACTCTTCTTCAGCAGTTTCCACAGCTTCAGCCTTGAGGACAAGAATATTTTTATGGGGGAGGGCATGTTAGGGTCCAACCCTAACCCCCTTATTTACGTAATAAGGTCGAGACATAGTTATAATTAGTTAAAGAGTCAATAAAGCCCATATTAATAATTGTAAGTGGTTGACCCACATTTAATAAGGGACCACAGTTAGTTGCAAATGGGCCATGATATTAGATAGATGGTATTAATAAGAACCATGGTACTGACCCATGGTATTGCATGTATGAATCCTATATAAAGGATAGAGACTCCCCTTGAGGAGCGTCGTGTCTTATTTTGTAATTGAGCCCAACTCTATTGGAGGTTGCCTCCTCGAAGAGGCAAGTGAACATTGCTTTTCTTTCTGAATAATAAAATACATGCTATTATTTCTTATTGTTTTGTGTTCTGGGTATATTTCTTGGCATATTTGGTATTCTGGTATCTTCTCGCAGGTCAAGAGCATAACAGCATGTGTATGGCTCCCATCATGTTTTTACTTGTATATGAATAAACAATGTATCTATGCCCTAATAGATGATAATGCTCCTAAATATGTAAGGGAACAATGCTTCTTAGTGATTCTCAGATAAGTATGAGACCCCTATGCTCAGATCTGTTGTTTACTCTTATAGATTGCATTGATGCCAAGTGTTTGATAGAATGTTAGTCCCAGTTGGGGATGATCAAGCCTAGTCTTGGAGTTAGTCTTTGGTTTATTAGTCTTTTTATCATGTGTTTAATCGATTATGGAAGTTACAAAAAGTTCTAGGCAGTGGCTGGAATTCTGGGCTTGAAAGTGTCTTAAAATCCCCAGACTTTGGCACAGGTCTGCATGGTGTGTTTCCATTGGTTCCACTTCCTTAACATGACTTAGGATGTCAAATAATATCATAGTAACTTCTTGTCACATGTTTACCCTGGTTGGCTGGTTACATGGGTAGATCTGGGAGGAGGGTGTTACAATTTCATGCTAGAGCTAGACCATAAGACATTATGATCAAGGGAGTTGACTCTTTTACTTGTTTCCTATGCATGTCTTCATAACTTGATGATACCTTGACTGCTGACTTTGTTGTGTGTGTGCAGGTGCCTATTTGATGCCCAAGTTGTTGTCGCTAGTGGGAAGCCTTCCTAAGGATGATGTGTCTCTTCTTTGCTGTAGATAATATTCCATCATACCTTCTATGGGTGCAAAAAAAATGATATTAGTGATTTCTGTTGTGACTGCACACGCTGCTCCAAGAGGAGTTTCCTTCTTATAGCAGTCTTTTGATACTCCCTTGAAGTATTCAGTTTGCATGATGGTGTTCAAGGAGATGATGAAAAGCCATAAGGACAGGGTTAGATTCATGTTGAAGTAGTGCATGCATTGGATAAATATAAAGCAATGGCTTCTGTGTTTTTTAGAGGTAGGACAGAATGGAAAATTTGAGAAAGTTTTGGTGAAATGGAGTGGATTTGTGATGGATGGGTGATGACTAAATCATTAGAGGACCCTATTTATCATTTACTAGAGGCATCATGGTCTTTTGGGATGTTCTCCTCATTGGATCATCCTCCTATAGCTTCACAGGCTCCTCCTGTAGCATTACATGTTCTTCCTATAGCATCACAGTGAGGAGGTGAAATTCAAATTTCTTACTGATTAGATGGTGAAGAGAGATGGTTATATGATTGGAGAGTATCAATATGAGGTGTATGGATGGAAGGATGGATGATAGCTTGTAGGTTTTGTCCCGTAGCCATGAAATCTTCCAACTTTGTGCAGTCCTGCAAAAGAAGAGAAAGGTTAGCAGGCATGGTGTAAGCTTCTTCCTTGTGTTCCTCTTTTCTCTTTTTGTTTTTTTATTTTCTAATTGTTTTTTAGACAAATAGGCTGCCTTTGTTGAGGTTTTAAACCTGCATGCCTGCCCTAGGTGCCTCAGAGGAGGTTTTCACCTAGGGATCTTTAGTTTTTTCTTCTCTTTTTTGCTCCTGGGCTGCCTCAAAGAGGTTTTGAACCATGGAGTTGGCCTCATATGACTCATAGATCTTTTCATCTAGGCCTTATTATTATTATTATTATTATCATTATTTTTAATTTATAGGAATGTTATGGACTGGAATCTATGAAACTCCCAATCACATTTAATTCTCTACTGATTGAACTGATAAATTATTCCTTGGACAAAGGCATTCTATATAACTTCAACCTATAACCATTTACAAGTAAGGGAATGCCTTCCTCATCAATGGTTTTTATCTGGACAAATCCATTTTCATGACACTTTTCTACTAGGTATGGACCCAACCATCTTTTCATTAGCTTCCCTTTAATATATTTGAACCTAGAATCATATAACAAGGCCCAATCTCCTTCTTGAAAAGTATTTTCCTTGATATGATTGTCATGCCATACCTTTCTTTGCAGTTGTATGACTTTAGTGTGTAGGAGAGCTTTCATTTTGAACTCATCTAAGCCATTAAGTTGGAGCAGCCTTTCTTGTTGTGTTGTAGTGAAGTCTAAGTCCAACTGAGCTGCCATCCTCAAAGTGTTATATTCAAACTCAATAGAAATAAAATCCTTCTTCCCATAAACCAAGTCATATGGAGTGAACCAAGTGGTGGTTTTCCAAGTGGTCTTGAAGGCCCTAGTGGCCTCTACTAGTATTTCTGCCCAATCTTTCCTGCTACTACTAAAAAACTTGGTGAGGATGCTATCCAATGCTCTATTTGTTACCTCTACTTTCCCATTTGCTTGAGGTTGATAGGAAGTGGATGTCTTGTGCTTGATATGGTGTTGCCTCATGAGATATTAAATCATATTTGATGTGAGTTGTCCTCCATGATCGGTGACTAAATCCCTTGGATACCCAAACCTATAGAAGATGTTTCCTATTAAAACCTTAGCCACTTTCTGCTCAGTGGCTTCTTTGACTGTCTTTGTCTCAATCCACTTTGTCAAGTAATCAGTGCACACATTGATGTACCTCTTCTGTCTTGATGGTGGATCAATTGGTCCAATGAAATCCATGCTCCACTTGTCAAATGGCTCTAAGGCCACTTGAAGTTGTATGAGAATTTCATCCCTGGGTGTGGGTTTGCCCATCCTTTGGCATTGATCACACCTAGTGGTGTATCTCCTTGCATCTTGATGTAAAGTGGGCCAATAGTAACTAACCTGTAAAACTTTAAAGGTTGTCCTTTTAGTAGAAAAATGACCCCCACAAGGTCCATCATGACATGTTGAGAGGATGTCAAAGACATATTCTTCTCTTACACATCTCCTCAAGATCTGATCTGGTCCCAATCTGAAAAGATTTCCCCTAATCCAAGTGAAAGGAGAGTTTTTCCTTACAATCTTGCTTTTCTCTCTGGATGATAGATTAGGAGGGAACCTCCTAGAAACCAAGTAGTTGGCTATGTCAGCAAACCAAGGAGAAAGCACTGATATGGAAAAGAGGTGTTCATCTGGAAGTTGATCATCCACCATCTCCTCATTACCTATAGGCAAGGTTAGTCTGGACAAGAAATATGCAACCACATTTTCTTTCCCTGGTTTGTCAATAATAGTCAAATCAAACTGTTGTAACAATAACAACCATCTAATTATCCTAGCATTGACATCAGTCTTATTCATCAAATATTTAATGGCTTTGTTGGAGAGGTAAATCCCCTATGCGGACAGAGGCGATCCCACTAGCCCGAAATGGGTCTAGCAACAATCAAACAATGCTATCACGCAAGTTCCTAATTGCAAATTAAAGGTGGATTATGAGAACCTACTTGGATTCCAACGCTAGTGTTGTAGAAGAGTTGACACTCCCGTTCCTTTGCTCCGACCGATCATGATCCTCACGATCTCCGTGAATGGACACCTGCACATGCAAAGAACGACACGAATACAAGCATAAAATCCAATAGATGCAATTATATATCGGTCAGAAAAGATATAATTCAATCATCATCATAATGAACAGCAAGAATGGAACCATAATGATAGTCATCTATTATTGATAATCAACAAAGGAGTATACAACCAGAGTTCTGACGTCAAATCCTCCTTTGGCTGGGTGATCAGCTACATATGTCTTGCAAAACTTGTCGAGATCGGGGACAAGCCTCTCTCTCTCTTTGATTATGAATGCAAAGAAGACTCTTACAACAATCTCTTAGACTTCTGACAGTATCATTCTCCCTATGCTCAAAAACTAGCTTGTCAAATGCACCAGAACAAGCTTTTATATATGGAGGAGGAGGAAGAGATACAATGAATCCAGACATCCATGGGATAAGCATTATCCTCGAAAAGCTATTATGGATAGAGATACGATGAATCTCGACATCCATGAGATTGGAATTATCCTTGAAAAGCCTCATGAGTCGAAAGGAAAAAACTCTTGGGCGTGCATTTGTTAAAAAACTTTTCCAAACTTGGTTGGCGCAGGTAAGACTCTCAGACAGAGCGCCAATGGGCGTGCCCTCTTTGGAGAATTTCCCCCATTGGCGCAGGTGATACACTATGGATCCGCGCTAATGGAAAAAGGGGACTTTTTAAGGATATTCTGCAGGAGATGTCTTCAAGGCATATGAAGTCCATACTTAGGGGAACATAATGCAAGTGTTTTCAAGCCATGTCACTTCTCACAGGTCCCGGAATGAGTCCTCCAAAGTGCGGGAAAGGGGTAACAGGGACGGTGACCAATGGTGACAAATTACTGTGTAACAGATGCCCCCTAAAGCATGAGGCCCGAGAGAGAGAGAGGGGTGAAATGCTTTACAAGAACACATGCAGCTGCCGCCAGAGAATCTGCATAGAGAGATACAACTGATAGCTCAAGTACATGATATATGTGGTATGGGCGCAGCCATCCATAACAGAGTACATAATAATCTAGATCCATGGTATGGGCGTAGCCATCCGATGAGGATCGATGAATAGACTCAGGCATGGTCGCAGCCATCCAGTGAATGAGTCATGTAACAATAATCCACAAAATCGCAGCCTGGATTCCAACAGACAAAATCCAGGGTCTTGCGCTCCATCTCGACCCGAACAAAAGTACAAGTTCAAGCATGTGAATATATGAGTTGAAGTCGAACATGCATGAACATCGTCTGATTACCAGTCAATAATGAAAATTGTTAACAGACGCGAGAGGTACCACCAATAATGACAATGGCCCTCAAGGTACTATAGGTACAATCTATGGCGTGTGAATCAGTGAGCTGGCGTCGAACACCCGTAGAATCATTCGATCGGAGGCCAATGATGAAAACCTCACGTCGAACACGAAGAACCTGCCATTGAGGCATGCAGGCTCCAAGGCACCGGAAGGGAGTCTCTAGATCAGCTTCCTGGATAATGAGTTGAAGTCGACAGGAAGTGACCTTGATCGAAGGTGGGCCATAGTGTTTCCCACATCATCGACACAAGACAAAGAAAGAATGTTGTGGTGGATCAGAATTATGTGAGCTATCAGAAGGAGGTTGTTATTCTGCAGAGGTCAACTTCTCTTGAACATATCGGTGACACGACAGTGGAATTGGCAGTATTTGACATCAATGGATCAAAGGTCATGGTGACGAGGCAATGAGCAGATGAGAGGTCAAACAGGATTACCCAAATCCACGGAGGCAAGTGAAAAAATGAGATGAGATGTCCCCACCCAGACATGAAAGCAGACAAGTGCCATGTTCAAGAGCGACATACTGCTGACACGACAATAATTATGGTTCCATTTTTCCCCACCATTTCTGGCGAGTACCCCAGTTATTTTTATTAACAAGCTTGACGGGGATAGCATATGCTTGTAACGTCATCTCGACGGACTCCAATGTCATCAAGTTTTAACGAGTCTGACAAAGGAAGAACTCGGCGTATTTTCATGTTTAGAGAGTTTGAAAAGACAGCAGAAAAGAAAACTCCAAGGGTGTCCTTTTTCGTAAAGTTGTGTCTCTCGAGCCCGAAAAAGTATAAAACAATGCTCGAAAGAACCGCCCGACCATTACGATCGAGGAGTACTTTTCATGAGTAGTGATTTCGACTTGAAAAAATAAAAAAGCGATCGAAACCACGTCGCTTCGTAACCATTAACGAACCTGAAACGACAAGGGTTCGACGATCTTTTCGTTTTTTACACGGTTGGAAAATAGTTTAAAGACGACCGCCTCTTATTTACATTTAACAAGTCAAGAGGGGCAGCTCGGCGATCTTTTCGTCTTTAAACGATCGGAAAAGAGCTGAAAGTAGACCTCCATTTTTATTCTCTTTAACGAGTCAAAAAGGAAAAGTACTCGGCAATCTTTTCATCTTTTACGAGTCTGAAAAGAGCTTAAAGGAGACTCGTTCTAGAGGAACGAGTGGTATCAAGGGTAGCAACTGGTTCCGGCAATGGTGGAACTACTCAAAACATGTAATGGTCAAGAGGTTGGCTAATAAAACCACTCATCGCTGCGGTTCCTCATGAAAGGATAAACAACCAAGTGAAAGCATATGATCGGCCAAAGAGATGGTGGCGATGGAATGAAACAACCATGGCTCATCTAACAGAATTTAGCAGATAAAAGGCAATCACGAGATGTAAATCAGGTATGGGTTCATTTTTACACAAGCTTGAACCATGGAGAACTCTGCTTAGATTCGGTTTCATGTTTACACAAGCTTGAAACGAAAAACTATGCTTGTTATCAGTTTGCATGCCCCCAGCATAATAATGTAAATCGAGGTACATGTCCCCCAAGCTTCATTGCATTCAACAAAGTGGATGGAATGAAGGTTCACTCTCGAGATCTATGAAAGACTTGACTTGTATTTTACGAGATCTTAATCAAAGACTCGATTTGGAAAGGAGGAGATGTTTCATTTTTTAATGAGGTTGACCTAGGAAAAGGACTATCCTCATAACCCTTATTTCATTTTTTAATGAGCTTGACACAAGATCAGGAACTATGCTCGGCCAGACCTAGTTTCATTTTTTAAGGAGCTTGACATAGGAAAACGAACTATGCTCCGACCAGACCTAGTTTCATTTTTTAAGGAGCTTGACATAGGAAAACGAACTATGCTCCGACAGACCTAGTTTCATTTTTTAAGGAGCTTGACATAGGAGAACGAACTATGCTCTGGCAGACCTAGTTTCATTTTTTAAGGAGCTTGACATAGGAAAACGAACTATGCTCCGACAGACCTTCATTATAATGAATAGGAAGTCGGGGCTTCTAAGAGTGCCACTCCCGGTGGAAGGATAACATCTCATAAGTCAGGACCCAATGCCCATAGGACACTGTGCACGACGGCAACATCGTTGGATACAGGCACGGGATAGGTGGCCACGTAGTTGATCTGCGGTGGGGCAGATGCAACTGGTGGATGAAAACCAGGAGGGGATGAGAACTGCGCAGGAGGCACCCGGGGACGAACGAACGATAATTGATCTATAGTCACGATTCTTCCATCATGTGGAAAGCAAACCACACGGAAAAGTGAAGAGACCAGGGCCCCCATGGCATATACATAGTCACGACCAAGGAGAAGACTGAAATCTAAAGCACCTTGGGTAACCGATACGTCTATATAGATGGTTTTGCCTCCCAAAGTAATAGGGAACTTTGGAAGGATCCCTAATGGTTGAGTAGTTCCTCCGTCAAAAGCCGTCAGATTTGGCGCAACTGGCACAAGCTGTGGGGAACCCAAAGCTTTCCAAGTAGTGGCAGGCATAAGACTGACAGATGCACTCTCATCCAAAACAGTGCCAGGTATTTCCTTATCATAGGTGTGTACCGTGACCCAGAAAGGCACATGGGATGGAAGGTGGGAGGTGGTCAAACGACTCCAGTCGAAGGAAACGACTGAACTACTTGGTGGGGGAATCGTATGATTGCCCCCCTGCTCTAAAGGGACCGAATCAAGACTCTCGGGAGCAACTGGGATAGGAGAGTCATTTCCGGACTCAGGAGAATCTGAGGAGACAAGAAGAACATGGGAATGATGCGCTTCCGAAACAGAGTGGTCGACAGGTGGTGAAATCGAGTCGACACTCTTTCCGATCAATGGTTGGTCTGGAACAGGCTTAGCAGAGCCAGGTTCAGGAAGAGGAGGCTGGACAAGAGAGGAATCTTGGTCGATCTCTTTGTCAGCAGGGGAACGATCTGCGGCTGCAGAGAGACGTTGATAACCAATGGGAAGTTGGGGTGAGGGAGCTGTAAGACTTTCCAAGACAACAGAGGCGTTATCCATGAGCGGAGAAAGGTGAAGGGGATGATTGCCTTCACAAAGTCTATAAGGGATTCGAATCTTCCCTTTTCCCTTACCATTTCTAGCTGATAGAGTAGCATCGCCATGAGCTTCAGAGGATGATGAGGGGTGGGCCGGATCACGAGACCATACTTCTAAGACCTTGGGAATGCCAGGACAATCACGAAGAAGATGGTCCTCCTTGCATAATATACAAGGAAATTTGACCTTCCGCGGAGGAGCAGAAGGTGGCTCGACTTGAGTTGTACTTTTAACCTCTCGCTTAGGAGTCTTCTTCTTCTTCATCTTCTTCTTCTTCTTCTTAGCCACCTGGTTACTTGAATACAGACTTTCGCAGGCGAAGTAGAAGATGAGGACACAGAAACAGGTGAAGAAGGGGAGAGGTCCAGCTTGGAATCAACATGATGTTGTTCAGGTAGAGGAGACGGTGAAATAGGAGTCATCACACTCGAGACCACCGAGGTTGAAAACAACCATACGGGCAAACTGATGGTTAACCCAGGCAAAGACAAAGTTGCCATATACGGAGCACCTGCATTTCCAAAAGAAGGAAATAGACTAGGGTTTCCATCCGGGGGAACACCTTGGCCGGTAGACTCGGGGAAGGTTGCCATTGAAAACGAGAACGAACCCTACTCAAGCTAATGCAAACAAGATCTAACCGAGTAAATGTGAATCGTGGCCGAATAAATTTTAAGATGCGAGGACATAACTTGACCTTTTCATTTTTTAAGAGTCGAGAAAAGGACAAAAAGATGACTCTAGTCGCCTTCGAATGTTTAATGAGCCTGAAGTGACAAGTGCTCAGATGGACCTTTTCTTTTAGGGAGTCCGAAAAGGAACGAAAGTGACTACTCTGGAGAAACTAGGCAAAAGGTTTACCAGACAATCCGTAAAACTGCTTATACACCTTGGCAATCGTATGAAAACCAAGGACTTTCCGTACGGCAGTCAATCTTCTCGAATTCTGTGTTCGGTGCGTTACGGTTTGTAAGGAGGCAGACACGGCTTCCTATGGATAAAGGATGATAACCTAATGGGGTCTCCACTTATACTCGACGGTACGTGGGAGCACAAATCCGTGCTAGACCACTATTGCATCACAAAAGGAGGAATCACCCAACCATAATGTGAAACAATAGTGACTAGGTTTAACGACGCCAGAACACGTCTCTAGCCTATACCTCTAGATGTATGCGTTAAGTTCCAATGCATTTTTAGATTCATTCAGTTCATTTTACAATTGATCTTTGATTAGGTTTCAGTTTCCAGGTCCTACCGTATGTAATCTCTCACAATTTCCTAAATGCAAGCTATATGCCAAAATATATCATTCCATTCGATGAATGGTAACTACAGAAGAGTTGAGATCTTTCAATCAAACAAAATGATCATCAAACAATCAACAATGACTCTAATGCAACTAATGGCAATAAACGATTTTTTTTTTCCTTTTCTTTTTTTAAAAGTGACTAATTGCTAATAACAATGAAGAACGTTAATTTCCATTAACTAATGCAATGCAAAAAAGATTGTTTGTTTTCTTTTCGATGGCAAAATGCACTTAAACAAATTTTGAGAGATAATAACAAAGAGTAAACAGACAAATTTCACTCAATGAAAATAGAGTCAAGTCTGAAGCACCAAGACAATCTTTCAAACCAAGAAAAATCACAAAAACCTCAATGAGCTATGTGATCTAAGCCCAAACGAAGCGAAGCGAAATCCAAACGAAAAAGAGGTAGATTGTTCAAAGAACACACTAAAAAGTTTTGACAATCACTAGACAAGTGCAAAAAGTGGCCAAGAAGTCGACTGGACAATCAAAGAACCAAAAACTCCCATGGAAGGCTCGATATACAAAGCCACTAGATGCTCTAGGGCTGGGATATGAAATCGATGGAAAGAAGCAAACACCTAAAGGATGAAGGTCAAAAACAAGTCAAACAAAGCTCTGACACACTCCAGTAGTTGAAAAAGATGTGACAAGACAGAAATCCAAGCTCCGAAGGCTTCCAAACAAACAAACTGGAAAAGTTCACAGACCTGGCGCGACTGTCAGGCTGTAACTCGCGCTATTAAGGGATTAGCGCGAGCTGCTTTTGTGCAACATGTGCCCACTGGCACGACTGTCAAGGAAAAAATTGCGCTAATAAAGTTTGCTAGCTTAAAAATAAAAACAAGCAGTTCAGGGCTTGATCAACAGTATCTAGACAAACCAGGCAGCAAGAAACAACTTAAAAATTCAACCCAGAAAGCTTATTTAAGCAGGCAAAACAAGAGAAAACCAAAGTGCAAGACAAACTCCAAGCTGTTTGGTTCGTAAACCAAACCGGAGATTGATCGCCAAATTGTTGGAGAGGTAAATCCCCTCTGCGGACAGAGGCGATCCCACTAGCCCGAAATGGGTCTAGCAACAATCAAACAATGCTATCACGCAAGCTCCTAATTGCAAATTAAAGGTGGATTATGAGAACCTACTTGGATTCCAATGCTAGTGTTGTAGAAGAGTTTACACTCCCGTTCCTTTGCTCCGGCCGGTCACGATCCTCACGATCTCCGTGAATGGACACCTGCACATGCAAAGAACGACACAAATACAAGCATAAAATCCAATAGATGCAATTATATATCGGTCAGAAAAGATATAATTCAATCATCATCATAATGAACAACAAGAATGGAACCATAATGATAGTCATCTATTATTGATAATCAACAAAGGAGTATACAACCAGAGTTCTGACGTCAAATCCTCCTTTGGCTGGGTGATCAGCTACATATGTCTTGCAAAACTTGTCGGAATTGGGGACAAGCCTCTCTCTCTCTTTGATTATGAATGCAAAGAAGACTCTTACAACAATCTCTCAGACTTCTGACAGTATCATTCTCCCTATGCTCAAAAACTAGCTTGTCAAATGCACCAGAACAAGCTTTTATAGATGGAGGAGGAGGAAGAGATACAATGAATCTAGACATCCATGGGATAAGCATTATCCTGGAAAATCTATTATGGATAGAGATACGATGAATCTCGACATCCATGAGATTGGCATTATCCTTGAAAAGCCTCATGAGTCGAAAGGAAAAAACTCTTGGGCGTGCGTTTATTAAAAAACTTTTCCAAACTTGGTTGGCGCGGGTAAGACTCTAAGATAGAGCGCCAATGGGCGCGCCCTCTTTGGAGAATTTCCCCCATTGGCGCGGGTGATACACTGTTGATCCGCGCTAATGGAAAAAGGGGACTTTTCAAGGATATTCTGCAAGAGATGTCTTCAAGGCATATGAAGTCCATACTTAGGGGAACATAATGCAAGTGTTTTCAAGCCATGTCACTTCTCATAGGTCTCGGAATGAGTCCTCCAAAGTGCGGGAAAGGGGTAACAGGGACGATGACCAATGGTGACAAATTACTGTGTAACAGGCTTCATGATCAGTATGAACAAAATTTTGATACCCAGTGATATAGTGCCTAAATTTGTTTAAATAATGTACTACAACTAAGAGTTCTTTTTCAATGATAGTGTAATTCAACTCAGCTTTAGACAAATTCTTACTAATGAAATAGATAACATAAGGCAATTTATCTTCTACTTGTCCTAAGGCTTCCCCCACAACTTTATCTAATGCATCAATATGGATATGGAAAGGAAATGCCCAGTTGGGACCCCTAAGGATGGGTGTAGTGGTCAATTTTTCTTTCAACACTTCAAGGGCCTCTTAACAGTTGTTTGTCCAAAAAAAATCTGAATCCTTGGCCAATAATCCAAACAAAGGTGAAGCCACTTTACTAAAGTCTTTGATGAATCTCCTATAATACCCAGCTAATCCTAAGAAACTCCTGACATCTCTTTGCTTTTGAGGGGTAGGGACCCTTTTGATGATGGCAATCTTGTTTGGGTCAACCTGTATCCCTTCCTTGGATATGGAATGGCCAAGGATAGTCCCTTCATTCATCAAGAATTCACATTTCTCAAGGCTCAATGAGAGATTCATTTCAATACATTTCTTCAAGACCTTGCATAAATTGGAGAGAGATTCATGGAAGTCACATCCATAAGGAGTGAAATCATCCATGTATATTTCAACAAAGTCATGAACAAGTTCAGCAAAAATACTCAGAACTACCCTTTGGAAAGTAGCAGGGGAATTGCATAGATTGAATGGAAGAACTCTATAGGCAAAGGTACTCCAAGGACATGTAAATGTGGTCTTAAGGGCTGATTTGGATTTGGTTGTATCCACTAAATCCATCTAGGAAAGAGAAGAATGTATTCCCTGCAAATCCATTTAGGACTTGGTCAATGAAGGGTAAAGGAAAATGGTCCTTCTTTGTAGCCTTGTTAATTTCCTGGTAATCAACATAGATTATCCACTTCCCATTCTTCTTGGGAACTAAAACAAGAGGTGACACCCACTCACTATCTGAAATGGGGTATATGAACCCTGCATCCAATAAATTTTGTAATTATTCTTTCACAATGTTATTAAGAGTCAGATTCATCCTTCTTTGGGGTTCGCACACATCCTTGCATCCCTCATTGATGTAAATATGATGAGTACAAACTGAGGGATGCACACCTTTCATTTCCTTATAATCCCAAGCAAAAGCATCTAGGTGTTGCCTCAACACATTGCACAATTGTTCTTCCTGTTTGGCCGAGAGAGAAGGGTTGATATTTAAAGTTATGGATGGGCCAAACTCTACAATCTTGACATGTTCTGGACTTGAGTCAACAGGGCATAAGTTAGTCCAAGGACTACTCCTAGATTCTTTCATCAACTCATCAATTGGTATGGGAGTGGGAGGTTGGTTCTGAAGGATATGGTCAATGAGGTCATCTTCATCAGGTTTCCCCCCTCCTGTAATAGTATCTAGAGTGCAGATTGGGTAGGGGGTTGTGTGATACAATTCATCCTCTTCCTCCTCTTCTAACCACAAGGGTAAGTAATTTTAAATAAAAGGACAAGGAGGATACAATACCAATTGTTTTGATAAATTTACATTCTTAATAGTCATGTTCCCATCCCTACAACTAATGTAGGCATCAATAGTGGCCAACCAAGGTCTTCCTAAGATGAGAGGATAGCCATTAAACTTGGTTTTGGGCAAGAGAACCATAAAAATTAGTAGGATACTCCCAAGAGTCAATGGAGACCATAACATATTCAACAATTCCCTCTGGAGCTACTATGGATCTATTTGAAAGCTACATCACTGTGGTGGTATTCCTCAAATCCCCTTGGAGATTTATATTTAGCATGGTTTCCTTAGTCATCACATTGATTGTAGCCCCAAAATAAATCAGGGTATTAGGGATGATAATTCCATCAATGTGCACATACACTACTGGGCTTCTAGTGTCTAGATATTTTAGGAAGATCACCCTCCCAAGCATCAAATCAGATAGTTTCCGAACAACATTTATGATGGGGGTGTCTCTTTTTCTTCTATGAGTCTTTTTGAAACATATTTCCTTGATAAGTTTATTATAGATGGGAACATATTTAATGGCATGGAGAAGGGGTATCTTAACAAACAAATTTTTCAATTATCCTAAAAGTTCAACCTCTTTTGGGGTGTGTTGGCTAGGGTGGATCAACCTCTCAGGAAAGGGATGTGGATTGACTTGAGGAGCACTCTCTTCTCTTCTTCAAGCTCTTCAAGTGGAGAAGGTGGCAATTATCTGGGAGCACTCTCCTAGATCAAAGGTTGATCTCCTAGATTTCCATAACATAAGCAGGATATGATGTCTCTCCACTGTAGACTTGTTGTGCTTGCTTGTTGTTTGGGTTCAGATTGGGTTGAGTAGGCATTTGAGGTTGCTTAGGTGGAGTAGGATGAATGAGAAGTGGTTGAGGTTGGTGTGGAGGCAGTAAAGCAAGAGGCTGGTTAACTTGAGGCCTCCACCCTTGTGATGGGTTACCCCATTGAGAAGATTGGGGTGGATATGGTTGAAAATGATGTTTTATAGGTTGAGTAAGATATGTATGAGCATAAGGCCAAGAAGGAGGTGTGGACCATGATGGATGAGTGGAAGAGTACCAAGGTTGCAAAGGTGCATTCTAATTTGGGTTGTAATAAGATTAATGTGCACCTTGCATGCCTTGTTGATATAGTCGAGGTCCTTGAGGTCATCTTTGATTAATGAAGAAAAGATGATCTGGCCCACCTTCTACCACTTGGTATATAAATTTTAGTCTTGGAAAAGAGGGGCATTTTTCTGTTGAATGATTTTCTTCACAAACTAGGGAAACTTCTATGAAATTCAATGGGCACTCATTCCTAGGATGTATTTTGGTGCATATAGGGAAAAAAATAGCTAATTCCCTCTGTGCTTCCTCCTACTTTATTTTTATTTTCATGTTTTCCATTTGCAATGAAAAGGTATGCAAAATTTCACTCTTGAAAACGTCCAACATGTTCGTGTTGACACCTAATCTTTGGGATTAGGTAAATCCTTGTAAAATATTGTAAATAGAAAATAAGGAGAATTGGAATATGAAGAGACACTAGGAGATGAAGCCCAAGAGTCTCTCCCTCATCTTTCTGAACTAAAACCATGCCAATGATGACATCGGATGCAACTAAATACAAAAATAAATATCGATGATAAATGGGCGAATGCAAAAATAGTGTATGTGTCAATGTGTGTTTGAGTGCATCAAAAGATTTTTGAGCAACTTCATCCCATGTTAATGAGATGCCTTTTTTCAATAGTTGAGTAAAACCTCTAGTTAGATAATCATAGTTTGGGATGAGTCGACATAAAAATTTCACTTTCCCTTGCAAACTTTAGAGTTGGTGCAAGTTGGAAGGAGGATGCAAATTTAGAATAGCCTCTACCTTAAGTGGATCAACACAAATGCCTTATTTTGATACAAAAAATCCCAGTAATTGACTGGATTGTACATAAAAAACACATTTGTGAGGATTTAAGCATATATTGTAATGTCAACACATGATAAAAATATCTCTCAAATGCATTGGATGATCTTCCTGTTTTAATCAATCAGTGTGTAAATCATCCAAATAGGGTTGTACAATATGCTTGATATCGTGAAAAGCGTAAGACATGGTCCATTGAAAGGTTGTGCCAACATTATTTAATCCAAATGGGAGTTTCCAATAAGAAAAAGCTCCCCATGGACAAATGAATGCAGTTTTATGCTGATCAACGGGGATTATGTTGATTGGTTGTATCCGAAAATCCATCCATAAAAGAAAATATTTCGTTACTGGAATAATATTTAATGATTTGGTTGATATGGGGGGTAGGATAGTTGTATTTGGGACAAGATTTATTAATATCGCTATAATATATGCATACTCTGATGGTCCATTCATTTTTATTAACATGAACAACATTGGAAACCTAATCAGTCAAGGGAACAGGATAGATAAAACATACTTTAAGTATTTTTTCAACCTCATCTTTGATAGCAATAGCCTTTCATGGATGCACAAGACGTAATATTTTCCTAATAGGTTTAGCATCCAGGTAAGTCTTAATTTTGTGAAAAACAATACTCGGGTCAATTCTTGACATTTCCTCATATGACCAGGGAAAAATGTAACAAAATTCTTGAAATAGGGCTTTGTACATTTGAATTTCTTCAAGTGAGCATGAAACACCTATGTGAATGTTCTCGATAATTCCAGATTTGACTGAGATGTTAATTGGGATGCTTGTAGATATATTCCCTCAGTTATTTTTAGATTCAGATTGAAGAATTGACATAGGGAATTCAATATTGTCTACGATCTTAGGTCAAAATATGGTAGAAAAATCATTCTCGATTTTCTCAAGGTTGGGAAGAAAAGATGAACAATGATGATAATTGTCCCATGGCATTTCATCCAAAGTCATAATTTCCATGATACTTTCATCTATTGGAAACATATATTTGAAAGGCTCAGGGAATGATATTGGTTCTAACCAAGATAATTGAGAATAATCATCAGTGATCACATTCACTTGATCAATTTCAAAGGGTGGTGGATTAGAAAATGTTTGAACTGCCTGATAAGCTAATTCAAATGGGCTTAAAGGAATCTCGTTGCCATACAAGTTCAATTCAGATTCTAAAGGAACAATCCAAGGATTAGAAGATTCCATAGTGCTTGATGAGATCATATTAACATGGGAAAAAGTAGAAGAAAAGTTCGGTGGAGGGAGTGCAAAAGTTCCCATCAGTGATGAATCCTTAAGAAAACCAACACTAATATTCTCATGGGGAGTAATCGTTTTCCCCACAAAATGTACACTACTTGTAGAGTTAGGGTCAATATAAGAAGATAATTGGTCTACTTTTATTATTTTACCTTGATTAGGAAATATTATCATGCGGAAAAGTGATGAGACCAATGTTGATTAGGTGCTCAAAATTAGGCTCAAAAATCAAAGTGTCGGAATCTTGATAAAATTAGCTTCAGATCGAAGAGCTCATCATTTTGATTCCAACAGTGTGAACGACACTCAAATCCGAGCTCATATGAAGAAGTTAGAGCAAGTCAAAGTTTAGGTTTGATTTGCTCACATGACAGGCTTGGATGACATGGCAAGTTCCATCAGTGAATTGGGAGGCGCTATGTGGTAGGCTGCCATTGATCCCTGCATTTTTCATATCGCACATTAGTGAAGGGAGGTGTTACAGAATCGGTCCCCGGTAGGTACCAGGTTGCAATGTGATCGCACATTTCACACAACACTACAGAATCAGCCCCGACAGGTTTCGGTTGCGATGCAATATCACAATCGCAAATCGCAACACGGTGTAAAGTGTTGCATATACAAGAACCTGGTACTCCACCAATTGTGAAAGGATCCTGGACATGATACATTTATAAGCTCTAGTTAAGAGTTATGTCGGGTCGGCCGAACCGCAATCGCATATCACCTACCTGGTTCACAGTCCATAAGACCGCAGGACCCCGACAATTGCAATTTACGATGGACAGTCGGTGCCGATGGATAATAGCCCACCACACAGAAAAATCCTTGCTCGGTTAGTTGATTTTTGGAGCGAAATTTTGGGTTTCTGTCAGATGTGGAGCAATTTGTGGAGCGAATAATGGGAAAACAAGGGGAAGTCATAACTTCTTCAGTTTTCCACCAACTTGCATGCAAAAATAGGCTATATAGCCATTTTTGGACTTTTTGAACTCATTGGAGCAGGTTTCAGAAGCATTTGAGCATTGTAAACACAATTTTTTTACACTTTTGAGAATATGAGAGAAGCCCAAGCCATTGGAAGCTGGACTAACGAGACGTAGCCTAGGAGGGGTGAACTCCTTTATCGTGTGCTTGTTGTAATGTGTTTTTGATGATGTTCTATACATGTTTATGCTAATGTTCAGTTTTTGGTTTATGTTAATTTTCTCATAAAATTAACATAAAAACTCTTCATTTCACTTGCAAAAATTTATGAATCCTAAGCACGATGAAAGCATTTTGTTTATAATCGGAGGAAGATTTTAGGACTGCAAACTAATATTCTAAATCAGATCAAATTTGGTTTCATAGCACTAGGTTTTGTTTTGTGAAAAAAAGATTTAATTGTTTACAAGTTTATGTCATGCTTACAAGGTTAAAACTCAAAAGAGGTGAAGGAAAGTTGGTTGGAAGCCCTGAAGTTGGGTCAAGGGGGAGAAGAGAAAGGTTGCCACAATCTCCAAAACCAGTTCAGCCTCAAGTTGTTGTTGAGACTCCAAAGATCATGTCTCATGAAGGAGAACCTACAAACATGACAGAAGATGAGAAGACCTTCATAAAGGCTTTCTTTGATATGACAAAGATGTTTTAGGTCCTCTATGAAGAGAGGAATAATAGGTTGCAAGGAGAAAGTTCCAAACCTCCCAAAGGAGAAGGCTCTTCAAGAGGAGGTAATGGAAAAGGAGGTAATGGGAATGGAGACAAACTTCCATCCTCTCCACCATCTTCTTCTTCACAAGCATCTTTAGACTCTTCCACTAATACATCCCTTACTCATACTCATCATCATTCTTCAAAAGGAACTACTAAATCACCTTCTTTAAAACTTGATGTTAAATTTGAGCTGCCTATGTATAATGGTGAAGTGAATGCAAAGAAGCTTGATAATTGGATTCGTTAGTTGGAGGTTTATTGCAAGATTCAAAACCTTGAAGAGGATGACATAAATATTCAGTTAGCTTCCTTGAGAATGGAGGGTGAAACACTAGTATGGTGGGAATCAAAGAGCCAAGAGGAGATTAAAAAACATGTTAAGATCTCCATTTCTTGGAATGATTTCATTGCTGCAATCAAAAGAAAATTATAACCTCTAACTTATATGCAGAAAACCATCATGAATTGGTAGAACTTTAGAAAACTTAAAGGTCAAAATGTGTAAGATTACACCCAAGAATTCAGAAAAAGGTCTTTGATGTTAGGTGCAGATTTGTAATCACAGGAAACTTTGTTGAAATATGTAGGGGGTTTACACAGTTATCTTAGGCATACTATCTTAATGTTTAATCCCAATAATCTAGATGATGTGTGTGTGCAAGCCACTCATCTTGAGGCAAGAGGGAAAAACACCCCGGAAGAAGGTAGTAAAAAGTCGTTTAAGAGTAAAGAGAAAGAAAAGGGTTTCAAGGGAAAGAAAATGCATCCATTAAAAAGGAAGGAGATAAAACAATCTGTAAACGTTGTTCTAGAGAGAGTCACGATGAAGCTCATTGTTGGAAGCTTCATCCCGAAATTAAACCAAATAAATTCAACAACTAAGGAAAGGAAAATACAACTACAATCACTCAAGAAGAGGATTTGGGATCCAAATCGGGTGATGAAACAAAAATCACAGCCATGGGGTTTCAAGGAAAGGAATCCATTACCAACACTAGTTCTTCCAACTCACATAATGAAACTCCAAATGAAAAGAGGAGAATAGAATTGCTTCACATAAGGGTGATATCGAAACATAAAAAGAGTGATACATTGTTTGATAGCGGCTCTCAAACCAATCTTATCTCATAAAATATTGTCAATAGTTTAAATCTGGAAATTGTTCCACATCATAAAGCGTATCCAGTTGGATGGGTATGTGACAAATACAATTGCAGGTTACAAGAAAGTGTAAACTAAAATTCACAATCATTGCAAAATTCATAGATGAAGTGGAGCTTGACGTTGTGTCGTTAGCTATCTGTGGCATCGTTTTGGATAGCCCATACCTTTATGACAAAAAAATTATTTTCCATTGACATGAAAACGAATATCACATATTCAAAAATGGAGTAGAATATATTATGAGAGCTCACAACAACAAAAAAAAATATTTCAATTGTTAATGTAGGGCAGATGAAAATACTGGTGAATTCGAGCAAGAATTTTATGCTTCTCATGATCAAACCTGGGAATGATGTTGATAATGAAGCTTTTAAAGGTTGTGATTCAAATTTGAAATCTGAATTGGTTGACACTGTTAACCAATATGATGAAATGTTTCAGTAATCAAAGGGATTACCTCTCAAGAGGGGAATCCAACCTGAGTTACATTTGCAACAAAAGTGTCTTCTTCCTAACATTTTCATGTACAGGATGTCAGTAATGGAAAGCGCAGAAATTAAGGCACAAATCCAGGGATTGTTGAATAAAAGGATCATTCGGCCTACTCCTTTACCGTGTGGTGCACCTCTTGTTTTGGCGCTTGAGAAGAATGGTAAACATTTAGTTGAATGGGATTCAAGAAGTGGTTTTCATCAAAGTAGATTTGTTGGATATATATGGAAGATGGCATTTAAAACCAAGCAAGGTTTGTTTGAATGGCTTGTTATGATTTTCAGTCTTTTCCATGCTCCTACTACTTTTACGCATATGAAGAAAGATGTGTTGAAGCCATTTCTAGACAGGATAGTCTATTTGGATGAAATTTTCATTTTCAGAAAATTTCATTATGAACATGTCATGTGTGAGAAAAAAAATACTTGATTTCATATGTCAAGAACATTTGTTTATGAAGATGTCAAAGTATATGTTGGATAAAACTTCTTTGATGTACTTGGGCCATGAAATTGGTTCTTTCAAGCGTGTTTAGGTTCGCAAAGGCTTTTTGGCAGTCTGCGTGGGATGTGGAGAAGGTGAGCTGAAGTTATACCTCTCCAAGATTGAAGTCGTAACAGTCTATGGTGGTATTGACTCCATTCCTGCAGACACAGGTGAAGGAATTATACATCCCTGTGAAGCCACAAACGCCTTTGCTCTACTCGCAATTTCCACATGCAGGCTCAAGATAAGCATTTGGATAAGAAGTTTTTTGGGAATAGCCCAATGTTGGAGGAAATATTTTGTTAATTTTTCTTCTATTGTAGTTCATTTTCATTCATTGGCAGTTGTGCCAAAGGTCTTCCAGTGGGGAGGCAAACAACGAGAGGCATTTGATGTTCTAAAACAAAAGATCAGTGCAGTTCCAGTACTTGCACTTCCAAACTTGAGAAAATCATTTAAGTTTTAGGTTGTTGTATGTGACTATGGCATGGGCATAGTCCTTTTGCAATGTGGTAAGCCCATTTCTTTTCATTTAGAAAATTTCAATGATAAAGTGTTTAAGTTGCAGCGACAAAGGCACTTCCATTGGGTGGGTTTTCTTCTACTATTCCACTCAGGCAAAAGGTATAAGAAAGGTATAAGTGACATTGAGTTTGTTGATGTAATTTGTAGCCTATAGTTTGTATAACTACTTTCCTCAAGCATCATTTTGTTTTATATGAAAGTCATGTTCAAAAAAATACATACTTTCAAGATGTATATTCAAGCTTGAGTCAAAGGAATCAAGTGGAGGAATTCGTTTACCATTTGCATCATAAGGTATTGTATCATTTTGGTAAGAAGGATGTTTCTACTAATAGTAACATGGACAAGGCCAAAGAGTTCATTGAACAACTCCAAATGGTACATCAAACAGTGCAAGAACAAATGGAAAAGGTTAAAGGCAAGTACATAGAAAGGCACGACAAGAATCATGGAGATCATAAGTTCCAATTCAGTGATCAATGGATTGAGATTGGAAAGGTGAGGGAACTGTACCCTCACTTTCTGGTCAATTGAAAGTGATATTTTGGGGTCCAAAATACTTCTAGTGGGGAGGAGTGATTAGGTGCTCAAAATTAGGCTCAAAAATAAAAGTGTTAGAATATTGATAAACTTAGCTTCAGATCAAACAACTCATCATTCTGATTCCAACGGTGTGAACGACACTCAAATCCAAGCTCATATGAAGAAGTTAGGACAAGTCAAAGTTCAAGTTTGACTTGATCACCTGGCAGGATTGGATGACGTGGCAGGTTCCATTAGCGAATCGGGAGGCACCAAGTGGCAAGCCACCGTTGGTCCATGGATTTCGCAAATCACACATCGACGAAGGGAGGTGTTACAGAATCGGTCCCCGGCAGGTACCAGGTTGCGATGTGATATTGCAATCGCAAATTGCAACATGGTGCAAAGTCCCACATATACAAGACCTCGGTACTTCACCGATTGCGAAAGGATCCCGGACATGATACATTTATAAGCTCTAGTTAAGAGTTTCGTCGAGTTGGCCAAATCACAATCGCATATCGCCTACCTGGTTCACAGTCCATAAGACCATTGGGCTCCGCCGATTGCGATTTGCGATGGACATTTGGTGCTGACAGATTTTGGCCTGCCACGCGGAAAAATTCTCACTCAGTTAGCGTATTTTTGGAGTGAAATTGTGGGTTCCTGTCGGATGTGGAGCAATTTGTGGAGCGAATAATGGGAAAACAAGGGGAAGTCATAACTTCTTCAGTTTTCCACCAAATGGCTTGCAAAAAGAGGCTAGATAGCCATTTTTGGATATTCTGAACTCATTGGAGTAGGTTTAAGAAGCATTTGAGCATTACAAACACAATTTTTTTACACTTCTGAGCATAATAGAGAGGCCCAAGCTATTGGAAGCTAGACCAAGGAGACATAGCCAGGGGGAGTGAACTACTTTATCATGTGCTTGTTGTAATGTGTTTTTGATAATGTTCTGTACATGTTTATGATGTTGTTCAGTTTCTGGTTTATTTTAAAGTGCTCATAAAATTAACATAAAAACTCTTCATTTCACTTGCAAAAATTGATGAATCCTTAAGCACAATGAAAGTATTTTGTTTATAATATGAGGAATATATTAGCACTGCAAACTAATATTCTAAATCAGATCAACTACAGACATAGCATAAGTCCAACTTCTACTTCGTAAAAGGTTGTAATCGAGTTGGGCATCAACAAATTCTACCTCGATTGCAACTGTCTTACCTTTTAACTCTATTGGTAGATCATTTAAGATCCCGTAAGGACAAAAGTCTCTTCCATCAAAAGATTTCAGAGTGGTAGGAGATTTATTGATAGTTGGAGAACCCAAATATTTCCAACAAACAATAGACATGATACACGTAGAGGTTCCTTTGTCAATTACTGTATGAAACACTCATTTGGTTTTGACAAAAACCAGTATTTGGTATGCCAGTTGATGTGGGTGTCTAGGTATATGAATTTCAAGATAAAAGATGATAAGATTAGAATCCTGAGATAAATTTATCCAATAGATGAATAAAGTAATTTTATTTGTGCTGGACATGTTTGCAGCACTTCAAGACATTGTTGAAGGAGACATTGCTAGGTCTTCAACAATGTTGTAGTTCTGAGCAGCTCTAGCATGTGGGTTAAAAGATGATTTTCAAACAACACCTTTGGGAGGCGATCGAATCACCAAGTCAGAGTTTGGTTTCTCAATCTGTAATGGTTCAGAAAGAGAAGGAATTGAAGTGGAAGGTTGACTAGCTGAATTAGCATCATTTCCATTCGTTATATGACCCATAGATCCATAATCCTTAGATCTTGTTGCTACCATAACTTGCGAAGATATCATCGTGATATTTGTCGAAGTGGAAGAAGAGGATTGATTATGTGAAACCATTTTACTGTCTTGAGAAGGGAAAGGATCTTTCAAAACAACAAGAGTAGGAGAACCTTTTATAAATTTACTAACCTCTGCTCGATGTGGGCATTCCTTTGTATAATGATATTCATTATAGATCAGACAAGGATAATAATGTTTCTTTTTCTTGTCCGAAGGTTCATTTTTTATTGGTTTCTCCTTTTGAGAAGAATTTGTCTTTGGTTTATCTTTCACCTTGTTTTTACCTCAGGATGGTTGATTCTTTCCAGTTGAGGATTCTGAGACATTAATTTCATAAGTAATTTATGGAGAAGGGTTTTCTCTGGGTGAATCTTGTATAGCCAAAGTCCGAGTGTTTTTAGAATTCTTCTTTTTACCCTTCGACTGATGGCTAACATAACCAATTACACCATCAACAGTGTGGGATTTTGTAGGAGTTGAGTGTGGTTGATGTGAAATTGTTGGGTGAGGTAGATTTGGGATTTTCTTGTACAAAGTGCCAGATTATGTATAGGCAAGGTCTAGGTACTAGGAATGAGAAATTACCTACTCTTCTATTACAATACCTCCATTGGAAACATCCTTGGTAATATCAGGAAGTAACGATTTAGTGAACCATTAAGCCAATATTTGATTTGGAGTATAAATTGGACTAAACGATGCCTACATCTCCATTCATGTATATGATCCGAAATGTAAGTAAATGTCGATTGTTTTAATGAAGTCAAAAGTTCAGTGCCAGTGTCATATCGAATTGGTCAAAAATGAAAATGTGTTAAAAATGTTGTTTCCAAGGAGTTGAATTATGGAAAGAGGCACGTGGTAACTCAATGTACCATTTTGTTGCTGAACCAATTAAAGTTTGTTGGAAAAGGTGTAATCTGATAGAATAATCAATCAATGAATTTGACACACACCAAAGATGATATGTCCTAATGTGATTTGATAGGCCCTCTCCTGATTTACCTTCAAACCACTCGATAACTTAGTAGGAATTGCCGACCAAAATGGATAATAATAAATAGGATCATTCATGAGTTGTGATAAATATGGAAAATCTAAAGTTGCAATAAATGGTAACTGTCAGTTAAAGTCCTGTTGTGGATAATGATAATATTGAGGGTTAAGTCCAACCCCTGGAGGAGGATACCCAAGATATCTTGGAATAGCTTATGTGATTGGTATTTGCATTCCTCCAAGGTAGCTAGGGCGAGACATACTAGGATGTGGTTGAAATGGAATTTGAAAAGTATGATCAGGGTATGGTTGACTCTGAAAAGGTGGGCTCTGAATTATTTGAACCAAGTACTATTTCCCCTATAAAGGTTGACTTTGCCAAGGTTGACCTTGAAAAATCTGACTTTGAAAACGCTGGCCTTGAAAATCTTGACCTTGATACGGTGTTTGCACCATCCCTATACTAGGTTGTCTAATAGGATTTGTGTTGTAGACTGGAAGGTAGGAACAATTTGATAAGAAGATGCTTGAGGGATAGCCTATGTAGGTTGTTGAACTAGTATTTGAGGCATAACTTGGACAGTCGTTTGTGATGCCCCTGGGATAAGTGTTTGAGGTGAACATGGAACTAATTGTTGAACATATGTTTGAACAATAGACTAAACACGTGTTTGAGGAATACCCTAAATAGGTTTTTGAACAAGTGTTTGTGGATTTACTTGGACATGTTGTTGAACAGGTGTTTGCGGAATCCCCTGGACAAGTTTCTGGACAGGGTATTGAAAAAATTTGAATAGGTGTTTGTGGAATAGATCGTCCAGTAGGTTGAACATGTTGATAAATTGACACTTATGGAGAAACTTGAATAGGATGTTGAGAAAAAGCGGGTTCAAAATAGTATTCATCCCTAGGTAAGGAGCACCAATCAAGGGTTGAGACACAACAGGTTGACTTCGATCGACCTGAGGTACCTGACCAAAATTTTCATAAGTTCTAGTAAAATGTTTTCCTCCAACTGTAGGATATGACCCGACAACAGGTTGTCCTCCAAGTGGAAGATATGGTGCTTTCCCCCTAGGAGGATAATAAACACCAGTTGGGGTTACTTGAGGATAACCTAAATTACCATATACCATATTAACATATTGGTCTGATGCCAAAGGTACTTTAGGCATGTAATTCATGCTCTGAACAGTAGAGGTAGATAAACTAGTTCACCATGTAGAAACTTTAGGGGGAGGAGTGGCTCCTGAAAAATTTCCAGAAACTGACTAGTATCCAACAAGCACTGAAGGAACACCATTTAATAATGACTTCGGAGACCTCGTATACATAGAGGTATTAGTGGTTTGACTCTCAAGAGGAATTTCTGACATGTTTCATCATAGTGAAAAGTAGAAAGGAGTGCAATAACGTGGAAGACCATGACCCAAATAGTTCAAGGGGGTAAAATACCAAGGATCTAGTTGGAAAGGATCAAAAGGAAGTTTTAGAAAAACTATTGGTTCACCAGTAGTAACAGGAGTACATGGTGATTCTTCCTTCTCTTCCGCAGTGATATCTTCAATACTTATAAGACTAAGAGTAGACCAGATGTGATTATAATCCTCCTTTGAGGTGAAGGTGGTGTAGGAGTAGGGGCTATAATAGCTGAAGGTGGTTTAGGTTCAGATATGTCAGATTCAAGTCCTTCAACGTTTGGTTCAATTAGTTTTGCGTCTGAAATTTCTTCGGTATCAGATTCTCTTTGAATAATTTTGGTAACTTCTAGCCTAGATTGAACCAATCCTGATTATATTTTGTGAGGTTGAAGCACTTCAGTTTCTACTGTCTCATATTTTACAATTGTAGATGTCTCAGGTTGATCTGAGGTCCCAAATCTTGTCGATTTCAAATTCTCAACTTTAATCTTCTCCAATTAACCAGGTGTGTACTCAGAGGGTAAACCATGCATTCTACATGAATGTATCGGTGAATCAACCACAATGAATTTTTATTAAAGTGTATTCCAATTTTATTTAATAAAATAAATAACAAAAAAAAAGGGGTAACTAGGTATCAAGGATTACTAAGCCACTGTGAACTGCAACATACCATCTTGGAAAGCCAAGGGCTTATGTGCGAGCAGGAAATCTCCCCAAATGTTGTGTTCGGTGTATCACAAATGAAAAAGCGAACGACTCGGTTACTTATGGATGTTGTGCAACCTAGAAGGGGGCCCCCAAAATATACTTGAGGTACGTGGAGGTGCAATCCTTGTTAGCGTTGTCTAATGTGAGCTTGTATGATAGGAAGCATCCCCATATAATTTTCATATGTGGAACATCATCCGATATACCCAAAGGTATGTGAAAAACGTTCCCATATACTTACATACGTGGAATACTGACTACTCGCAGAATGTTATGCACACAAATAACGACAACTGCTATGTTTATAGACATAGTAACATGTCTTCTAACCTAGAACCACTATCTGTGGTTGATTAAAAATTTGATTAATTTTATAGTTCCTTTTTTATTAAGTCGATTTAGAGATGTGGTGCAAATGATATTAGTTTTTGTTTCCAATCGTAATGCATCAAATACGCGAAAATTGAGCCTTTCATTTTAATGAATTTCTAATTATGGTAAAGAAAGAGTATTTTCAAGTTTTCAAAGAAAAAGAAAAGACTTCTAATTTCACCATATCCTTTTTCATGAATGCACATTTTCAATTTCAAATGACCTAAATGCAGAAATTAACCTTTAATACTTAAATTCGCCTAATAACTTAAAAACCATGAAACTTTCCTTTAACATACAATCACTCAAAAATTTCAAAATGCATAAGGAAATCAATCAAATCCTTAAAATGAATTTCTTCAAATGAACGCTATGAATTTAATGTTATCTAAAGTACAATTTTGAAAAAACTTCAGCATTGAAAGAAGAATAGCTTTTCATTTCAAGTTCAACAAAAGAAGCACTTTCATAAAAAATACTCATTCTTGAAAAACACTACTTTTCATTAACAAAATAATCTTTCACAAACAGGTAAAATAAACGCTAAATCTGATTTGTTTGAGAGAAGAAAGACAGGAAGGAAAAAAGTCAAGAACAACCAATCCTTCTTTTGATAGATCTACAAAACATCAGATGAGCCTTTACCCTAATTCATGAAAACAATATTTTTTCAAGAAGACTCTTTCACAACACTCGATCGAACTGACAGAGACTTTCTGAAGATGCAAAAAAGTGTAATCAAGCATAAAAACCAAAAGTTCGTGGACTTTGTGAAAGGAAAACTCAAATTTTCAAAAATTTCATGTATGTGTGTAGGAAAACAGTTTGATCCAATGCACATGCACACTGCTTTTAAGGGCCAAGTGTGCAAATATGCACTCCGTTGCTAAATATAAAACGTGTAGTCTAAGAATTTTTTATAAAAAATAAAAATAAAACCAAACAATTCACAAAATTGAAATTTTTAATATTTTTCAAACACTCAGATAAGGCTATGAGAAAAGGTTCAAGAAGTCAAAACAAGGAAATGATGAAGAATGAGACGTTCCCTAGTATAGTCACCAATTTGTTATAGTAGACTAATCCTTCTTGTGGACAAGAAGGATCTGTTGAGAAATGACAATAATAAATTCCAGTTTAATTTGTCCTTGAATTAAATTGAGAATTAAAACTGAATTCTATTCTCATAGCAACTTGTAAGTAGTTAATTAAGTTTAATTAACTTAATTGGCTTAGTAATTTCAAGTTAGAATTCTTTCTGAAGTCATGTATATGTTCTCCTTAATTTTTAGGGGTATGGGATGAGTTTAATTGTGAGTTATAATTAGATCACTCAATTTATTGAGTTATGTTCAATTGAATTAGTTCCAATCTGTTTGTGAAACTAATAAAGAGTTAACAGTCATTTGATGCACTAGTGCATCCACAAGTCACTCTAGTTAACTGAATATTACCGAAACTCATGCATGTCGATTCTGAGAAGGACCCAGTTGAGACGTACAAAGACAATGTACTATCAGTTGTATGATTTACTAAGTTGTATAGATCATGCATGCAATTCGAGAAGAACCTATGTTTGGATTGCACAATTTTGGAAGCATGAATTTCCTTTAAATACATGCTATTCATCCTAGCAATTACGCAAGAGAATAGGGGCTTGGAGAGATGATGAATAGGCTAAGGATTTGACTTGAGCTAGCTTGTGAGCTAAGAGAGTTGAGCATACTTGTGCAGAATTGTTCTAGTGAGAACAAGATTTGTACCTTCCCTCATATTTCTAATATATGCAATACAGATAGCGGGGTTTTGAGTAGTGGCTTTCCCTGGATACATCTTGTGTTATGTGTCATTGATTTATCTTATTCTTGCTATTATTGTTTTCATCAATCTATTGGCTTCCGCTGGTTGAAAGTAGAAGTAGATTTTTGTCCTATGCTTTAGTAAATTACATGAGCTTGTGAATCTAAAGGATTTTCTACAAGGTCTCCCTAGATTTCCAACAAAACGTAGTAAAAAACATCAAAAGAATTGCTACATTTCTTAGCCTATAACTGAAACATGAAACATGTAGTACGTGAAGAATCACTTACCTTGTTGGGTCCCTATAATACTAGTGATTACCCCATTACTATTGTAGTTGTACCCTTTATTAATATTGTTGTGCCCCTATTCTCCCCATAATTTTATTACTATGCCCCATAGAATCCCTCTATTGTTATTTTTGTGGCTTTATATTATTATTGTTAGGTCGGCTGGATTATATTGTGACTCCTTAGACTCCTATATATAGAAAGGAGGTTTTGTCATTTGAATCATCCAAGAATTGTTCATTTATGTAATGTAAAGGAGGTTGCCCCCTCGAAGAGGCTGAATTCTAAGGCGTTGATCTATCTTTTCTATCTTTTTCTTGAGCTGGTTACATAACATTTGGTATCAGAGCTTTGGATTCTAGGGTTTCGCTGCTCCAAACATGTCATCGTGGCATTTTCGCTATAACTTTTTTTCTGCGACGTTTCAAAAGTTAAAAAAAAAAACCCATTTGAGAAGACATCGCGCTAAATTGCAGGTCCGAATTTCAGAGCTTTTTGCGCTATATTTGCGGAGATATGATCTGAGGAAGTTGGATTTTTGCAGACTCCTGAATTACATTCCAAACAGGTGACCTGGGGAAAATCGTCATAACTTTTTCTCTGAGCATTGGATTGAAATTTCGTAAGAAGGTGCAGAAAGAGGACGGACTGTAGTTTCTTCTATATATTTTTCAGAGCTAAAGGTCGAAACAGTGACTCGTGGCACGTCGTACAAGTTCGCTCTACTGAACTAGTCTATAATCTGGTCACTGTGGGAGATTTCACATAACTCTTCCTTGGAGAATCCAATTTGGATCAGACTGGTGGCATTGGAAAGAGGACACAGAGGGCTACCACAAATCGCAATTTCAGAACTGGATGATCCGAAATTACAGAGATACATTAGATTCAATATCAGGCTCCTACAAAGTGAAAAAAGGTGTGTAGTTTTTTTAAATTTTTGCATAAGATTGGTTTGAAAAATTAGTTTGAAGGAATTCAAAGGGCATAGTAAAGCATTATTATTGGTAATTGATGCCCCGAGGAAAGAAAATGCAAACACCTAGTAGGAAACCTGAAAGCTCTAGCATGACCCATGAAGAAGAGGAAGAAATGCAACATGATATATCAAAATTACGAGACCAAGTGCAACAATTGTCACTTGCACAAAAAGGAACAGAATCTAAGATGGATGGTTTAAAGAAAGATGTAGAAGCTAAGATGGATGGTTTAAAGAAAGGCGTAGAAGCTAAGATGGACGATTTGAAGATAGATTTGAAGACAGACATGGACGAATTGAAGATAAATATGAATAAGTTGCTACAAGAAATGGTCACTAATGGTGAAAGGGTAGTAAAGGAAACTCATGATGACAACAAAAGAAATGTTAATCATGATTCCATAGACTCTAATGTTGGATCGAAGACCCACCATATTCCAAAAATCGATATGAGGAAGTTTGATGGCAAGGATCCCGCAACATGGATATTACAGATGGAGCAATTTTTCGATCTCAATAATGTGCAAAACACACAAAAGGTACGTATTGCAACTTTATATTTGGAACCAAATCAGTTTGTATGGTATCAATGGCTTTGCTCTCGTAAACAATTTATCACTTGGGCAATTTTTACGGAAGAATTGATAGCACATTATGAGGATACAAAAAGCAACACTTTTTTTAGTCAATTGATAAGTCTCAAACAAAAGGGTTCAATAATGGAGCACATTGAGGAGTTCCAAAAATTGAACATAAGGGTAAAAGATATTCCAGAGGAGCATAGGATTGATGTGTTCATAGGGTCTTTAAAGGATAATATCCAACATGATGTTCGCCTTTGGGAACCTGATTCATTAGAGAAGGCATTCAGGTTAGCAAGAAAAATGGAAAGCAAAATTATGGTAACCAGGAAGCATACCACTCACAACTATAAAGACGGAAGTGTTGTTGCCCCTAGTCTTCCACAACCTATAAGGTTGA
This sequence comes from Pinus tabuliformis, assembly GCA_031772625.1. NCBI lineage: Eukaryota > Viridiplantae > Streptophyta > Pinopsida > Pinales > Pinaceae > Pinus > Pinus tabuliformis. The sequence continues at coordinate 388,240,272 of CM062808.1, read as the reverse complement.
CACCACAACAATTGGAAGAAAAAAGAGCAAAAGGGCTTTGTTACAGTTGTGATAGCAAATACACTAAAGGTCATAAGTGTGCTGAGAAGAAATTATTCTACATAGATTGTGAAGAGGAAGAAGAAAAGGAGCAAGAAAGGTCAAAAGAAGAGGATATACTCCAAGAACAAAGCCTAGATAAAGAAGAAATGAATCCGACCATATCTTGTAATGCATTGGATGGAATTACCACTCCTCAAACCATCAAGATAGAAGGACAAATCAAGAAGAAAAAGGTAATAGTGTTGATTGATTCAGGAAGCACCCATAATTTTATTCATTGTAAGGTAGCAAAAGAATTGAATTGCTTCCTATATCCAGCACTAGAGTTTCAAGTGATGATTGCAAATGGAGGAACAATAAATTGCTCTGGAAAGTGCCATAATATCAAGCTATCCATGGGAGAATATGTATTGACTAGCCCAATGCTTTCCATTCCAATGGGAGGTGCTAATGTTGTACTAGGAGTCCAATGGCTACAATCCCTGGGTACAATAGCTTTTAATTTTCAAGAACTTTTCATCAAATTTTCTGCGGAAGGAAAGGAAGTTGAATTAAGGGGTATTGCAGGGAAACCAGGAAAGATAATCAGCTCTAATGGTATGACAAAGCTTCTAAAAAAGGAACAAGGAGGTGTAATTGCACAATTATGTTCGCTAGATGTTTCCACATCGGAATCATCTATTTCTCCAGATCTCCAAAAAGTCCTGGACAATCATTCCAAGGTATTTGAGACTCCCAAAGGTCTCCCACCTATGCGTGATCATGATCATGCTATTCATCTGATTCCAGGAAGTGTTCCTCCAAACATCAGGCCGTACAGATATCCCTATGCCCAAAAGAGTGAAATTGAACGTATGGTTGCAGAAATGCTAGAGGCTGGTATAATTCAACCGAGTCAAATTTCTTTCTCTGCTCCAGTAGTATTGGTGCACAAGAAGGATGGATCATGGCGCATGTGTCCGGATTATAGGGAGCTCAACAAGCTCACTATTAAAGATAAGTTTCCCATTCCTGTCATTGATGAATTACTGGATGAATTGCATGGATCAATTTACTTCACCAAGTTCTTCGTTCAGGATATCATCAAATCAGAATGAAGATTGAAGACATTCCGAAAACAACATTTAGAACTCATGAGGGTCATTATGAATTTTTGGTCATGCCTTTTGGCCTTACCAATGCACCTTCAACATTTCAAGGTTTGATGAATTCAATTTTCAAACCATTCCTTAGAAAATTTGTGTTAGTATTTTTTGATGATATACTAATCTACAGCAAGTCTTGGAAGGATCATGTTGAACATGTTGACAGGGTGCTACAACTATTGGAGGAGAAACAATTATATGCAAAAAGATCCAAATGTTTCTTTGGAGTCCAAGAGGTGGAATATCTGGGTCATATTGTATCTCATGAAGGAGTTAAGGTAGACCCTAGCAAAATTAAAGCCATTAAGGAATGGAAAATCCCCACATCCATAAAGCATCTGCGAGGATTTCTCGGGTTGACAGGGTATTATCGCAAGTTTGTTAAGAATTATGGGAGAATAGCAGCACCTCTAACAACATTATTGAAGAAAGATGCATTTTCATGGACTCCGGAAGCAACAAAGGCCTTCGAACATCTTAAAGAGGCAATGTGCCAAGCACCGGTCTTAGCTACACCGGACTTCACAAAAACCTTTATTGTGGAATGTGATGCTTCAGGAAATGGAATTGGTGCTGTTCTAATGCAAGATGAAAGACCCATTGCTTTTGAAAGTCGTCCAATCAAGGGAAAGTTTTTACACAAAGCTATTTATGAGAAGGAAATGTTGGCAATACTCCATGCACTTAAGAAATGGCGACCCTACCTAATGGGAAGACACTTCAAGGTAAAAACGGATCATGATAGCCTTAAACACTTTTTAGAACAAAGATTATCCTCTGAAGAGCAACAAAAGTGGGTCACAAAGATGTTGGGTTATGACTTTGAAATCATCTAAAAAAAGGGAAGCAAAATGTGGTGGTAGATGCACTCTCAAGAAAGGATGAGGATGTGGAAGCATTGTTGTGTGCCATTTCTATTATCCAACCAGATTGGATAAACGAAGCAAGGGAGGAATGGAAGAATGACGAAGAAGTGTGGGCACTTATTCGAAAGTTACAACAAGATTCCAGTACGTCTGATAAATTTAGCTGGAAAAATGATTCGTTATGGTACAAAGATCGCTTATACCTCTGTAAGAATTCCCAGCTAAAACAAAAGATTCTTATGGAATTGCACACTTCTCCCTTAGGAGGGCACTCAGGATTTTTAAAAACTTACCACAGGGTTAAGAAGGAATTTTTTTGGGATGGCCTTAAATCAGATATTCAAAAGTTTGTGGCGGAATGTTTGGTTTGCCAACAAAATAAAGTTGAAACAATTAAGACACCGGGTCTATTACAACCTTTATCCATTCCAAGCCAACGTTGGGAGGAGGTTTCAATGGATTTTATCACAGGTTTACCCAAGTCTGAGGGAAAGAGTGTCATCATGGTGGTAGTTGACAGACTTACCAAGTATGCACACTTTTGTGCATTATCACATCCATTTAAAGCCAGTACAGTTTCTACTGCATTTATGGAAACAATTCAAAAGCTACATGGAAACCCAAAGATTATTGTAAGTGACAGAGATCCCATTTTCACTGGAATTTTTTGGACAGAATTATTTTCTTGTCTTGGTACTCAATTAGCTCATAGCTCATCTTATCATCCTCAATCTGATGGGCAAACTGAGATAGTAAACAAATGTTTGGAAGGATATCTTCGTTGCTTTGTATCTGATAAACAGACACAATGGGTCAAATGGTTGCCTCTAGCTGAATGGTGGTATAACACTTCCTTCCATACAGCAACAAAAATGACCCCATTTATGGCACTTTATGGGTATCAACCACCATCCATCACATCATATTTAAGAGAAAATTCTAAGGTTGAAGCAGTGGAACATCACATCGAACATCAACAACAAGTCCTCCAACTCTTAAAGGATAACCTCGTGTTGGCACAGAATAGAATGAAACAACAGGCAGATCAACATCGCAGTGAAAGAAGTTTTGATGTAGGTGATTGGGTATTCCTACAGCTACAACCATATAAGAAAATGTCCCTCAAGCAAGCTAAGAAGGATAATAAATTATCACCAAAGTATTATGGTCCATACAAGGTGTTGCAAAAGATTGGTACTATGGCATACAAATTGGAGCTTCCTGCAGCTTCTCGATTGCACCCAGTTTTCCATGTTTCATGTTTAAAGAAGGTTATAGGCGATAAGCTCCCAGTTCAAACAATATTGCCAGAACTTGACGAGGAAGGAAAAATTATATTAGAACCAGAAGCAGTCACAGAAACAAGAACTCGACAGCTACGAAATCGATCAATTTCAGAGTATCTTATCAAGTGGAAGAACTTATCTGCTGAAGATTCCACATGGGAGGATGAGAATTTTATACAGAAGCATCCAGAACTACTCAAGCGTTGAGGACAACACTTTTTTGAAGGAGAGGGGCATGTTGGGTCCCTATAATACTAGTGATTACCCCATTACTATTGTAGTTGTACCCTTTATTAATATTGTTGTGCCCCTATTGTCCCCATATTGTTATTATTGTGCCCCATAGAATCCCTCTATTGTTATTTTTGTGGCTTTATATTATTATTGTTAGGTCGGCTGGTTATATTATGACTCCTTAGACTCCTATATATAGAAAGGAGGTTTTGTCATTTGAATCATCCAAGAATTGTTCATTTATGTAATGTAAAGGAGGTTGCCCCCTCGAAGAGGCTGAATTCTAAGGCGTTGATCTATCTTTTCTATCCTTTTCTTGAGCTGGTTACATAACATACCTATTAGCAATGTTCTTGTAGAAGTCCTTTCAATGCTTTCCATACCTAGCTTTTCCTTTGAGGCTTTCCCATTACTTTCCACAGCTTCTCCATGATGCTCCAAAGAGATCCACATCGAAAAACACATTCAAAGGGATCAAAGAATATTGCATATAAAATCAAAGGTAAATGAAATCCCTAACTTAACATACAACATATAGTTGAATCAATAATCAATTATAAACCATGGGAGTGATAAAAGAATGTCACAAATAATATCAAAATAGACACAATTAGGAAAGAATAACTACTTTGTATTGAATTCAAAGGATAATAAGCTTACAACCTGATTTCCTTGACTCACAAGCCTCATCCAATGGTCTTTAATCTTCTCTTTAGATGACAAGCCTTTTAGCCCTATTTTAGCAACATAGGTTTACCTTCAGTGGTCCTCCTTAACGCTTTGGTCTGCGTTTGATTTACAGGCGAAGAGGAGGAGGTTTGAGATCCTCTTATCAAGGTATGAGATCCTCAAAAGGAGGGATTAGGGCTCCACAAAGAGATGGGATTAAGTCCATGAACAAAGGGATTAGGCGTGAGTAAGCGTAAGATTGAAGCTTTTAGTTGGGAAATATTCGTTCAAAAAGCTTCTAGAATTTACTTTTATTTTTACTTTTGTTGAGTCATTTGTACAATTCATAGTGGAAGATAGCGCACAAATTTGTGTTGGATTTAATGGTCAAATCTGCATATGCACATAATCTGGCTAGAGAACCGTATAGATAATAAAAAAAAGGTTTTTGGACCATGTAACCCTTACAAGGGAATGCTTTGGAACACTTTGATGGATAGTGAAATATCTAGATTAACAATCATTTGCCTAATGGTGGCAAAATGACGTGTAACACGATCAAGGTCAAGTTGAACATTGAAGACACAATTTTCTGTCATTTGGTTCTCCGTTTATGCAACATCAAATGCATTCGGAGCTCTGCTTATAAATACCAACATGAGTCACAGTCGAATGTTAAAAATAGCTAATTAGTCCCACATAAAGAGTTGGCTAAATTTAGAGAGTCAGTTAACTACGTCAAGTTGAGTCAAGCTGAGTTAAGTCTTATCTTGGGTAAAGTCAAATTTAGTGTATGGTTGCATGTGAAATTATTTTAGGCGAGTCGCTAGTCAAAAAATGTTTAAATACCCCTCACCGAGTTTATTGTAATCATCAATTTTTGTGTGATCAATTGAAGAGTTGCAACTTGTATTATTGTGCATGTGAATTTTTTGTGTTATTTTGTGCCTTACCTCCTCTACCTTTCCAACAAATTGATATCAAAGTCGAAGATGGATCACAAGATCCATGGACCCAACAAAGCCAATAAAGAAGAGGGAGAAGTGAAAAAAGTCATGATTTTTTTTAAAATTTGAGATTGCAGAATTGTCAGATAATTAAGGTGTGCTGCAAAATTGTCACATAGTTAAGGTACGTTGACCGGCGCACATTCCATCTGTTTTAAATTGTGTTGAAAGAGAGAAAACTTACGTTTTCCGATTTTTGGGCGATTCAACGCAGGTCTTCCCTATCGAAACCTGTGTTGATCCCGTGAGATATTAATACATCAAAGAGCCGCGCATGTTTCATATGGAAGCGCGTTCCAAAGTCGAAATTTTTGACTCATGTGAGTGAAAGAAAACACAAAAGGATTTAAATGTCACGTGGGGCCTCCAAGTTATAAGTGACAATCTTTTAAAAAAATTGAAACATTATCTTCAAAGGTATAAAAGGTTAAAGGACTTCAATGAAATTAAGTGTTTATCAAAAGTTTGAGAAGGGCCTTTGTTATAAGATTTATAGAGGAGAATCTTATGAGTCTTTTTTTATTTATAAAAGCTAATAAAATAAAATAAGTTTATAAAGTTTGTTTTTAAGGGATTTTATAAAAATAATATGGAAAGGATTTTATAAAAAGATGTTATAAAAAAGAGAGGTTTAAAAGGATAAATTTAAGGTTTTATAAGAGGATATTTTTTTTTTAAGAAAGATGGTTTTGTCTAGTTTCTAACCGCAATTTCCACCATTTACAAGAAAGGATTATGATGTGTGGGTTATTAAGATGGAGACGATGTTAAAGGCTCATGATGTGTGGGATCATGTACAGTTTGGGTTTTTAGAACCTAAGAATGAAACACAAGAACGAGCTCTCACTAATGCAGAGAGGGAACAATGGAAGAAAGAAAAAAAGAAGAATGCACAAGCATTGCAGCCTATCCAGCAAGGAGTGGATCAAGCAGTGTGCCAAAAAAATTTGATCATATCTTTAACAAAGAAAACATGGGAGACTTTGGCGATAAACTATAAAGGTGTGTTCAAAGTCAATATTGTTAAGTTGCAGAATACTAGAAGATATTTTGAAATTATGCAGATAAAGGAGATAGAGGACATTGATTCATACATGAATTGGGTCATGACTGTCATAAATCAGTTAAAAATTTATGGTGATGGCATTAAATATAAAACAGTGGTTGAAAAGGTCCACAGTTCTTTGTCTACCAAATTTGATGTTGTATTAGCAACCATAGAAGAAGCCAAGCATTTGGAAGCACTAATAGTTGATGAGTTAATGGGATCACTTATATCCGATGAGGTAAGGATAGACAAAAATAAGGATTCCACTTTAGAAACTTCTTTCAAAAGACAAGTTTCTATTTCAAGAGATGGAGGTCGAGGTAAAGGTAGAAGACGAGGTGGAAGACATGGTGGTCATAGAGATGGTCGAGAAGAACAAGAACATGAAAGCGGAAGCAACAACAAAAACTTCAACAATAAGTAAAGAGTTGACAAATCAAAAGTGAGATGCTATTATTATAATAAATTTGGTCATTATGCATGTGATTGCAGGAAGAAGATAGTTGATCAAGCAAAGCAAAGAGCTAATATAACTACATAGAACACTGATTCCATGTTCCTAGCTTTCCATAACATGCATGAACCTTCTAATAATGTATGGCTACTAGATAGTGGTTGTAGTAACCACATGACAGACAACAAGAATTTGGTTGCAAATTTGGATCAATCTATGAAGACAAATGTAAAGTTGTGGATCGACAAGACTGTGGATGTAGATGGAAAAGGAGTGGTCAACATTATGACCAAGCAGGGGGAGCCAAATACAATTTCAAAGGTATATTATGTCCCTAGTCTCAAACATAATTTGATAAGTGTTGGTCAATTGATGCAGAAAGGACACATAGTTACTTTTTAAGGACAAGAGTGTGTTATATATGAAAAGATCCCAAAAGAAACTGATAGAAAAGGTGCAGATGATGAGGAACACACTCTTTCCTCTAATTATGAATTAGAGTGATCAGGCCAGTTCATTTACAGTTGCATTTTCTAATGATTACTGATTATGGCACTTTCGGTTTGGACACTTGCAGTTCTTTGGTTTAAGATTGTTGCAACAAAAACAGATGGTTAGAGGGTTACCTCCCATTAAAGAACCCGCTATTACTTTTGAGTGTTGCATCTTGGGAAACCAACACCATGAAAGTTTTCCAAAGGGAGTTGCATATAGAGAAAAGCAGCCTCTTAATCTAGTGCATACAAACCTATGTGGACCTATGAGGACACACTCGATTGGTGGATGTTGTTACTTCCTTACTTTAATTGATGATTATAGTAGACAGAATTGGGTTTACCTCCTGAAGCAGAAGTATGAAACTTTAACAAAGTTCAAAGACTTCAAAGCCTTAGCAGAGACCCAAAGTGATCAACAAATCAAGGTATTGAGGTCAGATCATGGTGGAGAATATGATTTGAAGGAATTCCATGATTATTGCAAACAACATGGAATCAGAAGGCAATTTATAACTAGATACACACTGCAACTAAATGGTGTAGAAGATAGAAAGAACTGGACAATTATGAACATGGAAAGGAGCATGTTGAAAGGAAGAAACTTGTTTATTGAGTATTGAGCAAAAGTAGTGGCATGTGTTGTTGATGTGATAAACAGATCTCCTATAAAGAGTGTGATGAAAAGAGTACCAGAAGAAGCATGGTCAGGTATGTCTTGTAGTGTATCTCATCTCAGAGTGTTTGGTTGTGTATCCTATGCACATGTGCCTAAAGAGCCAAGAGGCAAGTTGGATGATAAAAGTGAGAAATGCATATTTACTGGTTATAGTGAGGAGTCAAACACTTACAAATTGTATAACCCTGTCACTAAGAAGTCCAATCAACAGATATGTTGTGTTAAATGAACAAGAGTCATAGAATGGGAGTATAGATAAAATAGTTGATGCACAAGTACCATTTATGGAAGAAGATGATGTAGCAGAAAAGGAGCAACAAGAATCACAGGAGAAGACACCAAACAGAGTCACGAAAACATGGACTCCAAGATTTTATGAACAACATGGATCTTAAAGAAAATCAACAAATCATAATTCTCCCAGCAATCAGTCAAGTGATGAATCAAGCAATGGTAAGAGAAAAATGAGAAGTTTGAAAGATATTTATGATGATTTGGATGTTAGTTCAAAATTTTCATTGTTTTCATTCCAACCTTCTTCGTTTGAATAAGCAATCAGAGATGAAAATTGGGTGCAAGCCATGAATGAAGAAATAGAAGCTATTGAAAAGAATGATACATGGAATTTTGTTGATTTTCCATAGGAAAAAAACCTCATTAGTGTAAAATGGGTGTACAAGACAAAGTTGAATGAGAAAGGTGAAATTGACAAATTTAAAGCAAGACTCGTAGCAAAATAATTCTCGCAGCAACAGGGAATAGACTTTGGAGAAACGTTTGCTCCAATAGCCAAATTGGATATTGTAAGAGCAACCTTAGCCGCAACAACTTAGAACAAGTGGAAAGTATATAAGATGGATGTGAAATCAACCTTCTTGAATGGAATTTTAGAAGAATAAATTTATGTGCAACAACCTCTAGGTTTTGAAATTGAAGGTAAATAAGACAAGGTTTACAGGTTGAAGAAAGCACTCTATGGAATCAAGTAAGAATCAAGAGCCTAATATAGTAGAATTGATAACTACATGATCAAGAATAGATTTTGCAGAAGCAACATTGAGGCTACCTTGTACACAAAGGTAAATGAGCATGGACAATTTTGATTGTTTGCTTGTATGCGGATGACATAATTTATACTGGTGATCTTGAGTTAGATGAATTAAAATAGCCATAAAGAAATAATTTGAGATGACAGATCTTGGTCTCATGAAATATTTCTTGGCATAGAAGTTGAGCAATCCAAGAAGGGAATTTTTATTTGTCAAAATAAATATGCCAAAGTTTTGCTGAAATGATTCAGGATGGAAAATTGTAAACCTGCCCCTACATCGGTTGCAACAGGTACAAAGTTAAGTAATGATGATGAAGGATCATATGTCAATCCAACTCTATTCAAAATATTGGTTGGAAACCTCATGTATCTCACAGTTACAAGATCGAATATCATGCAAGGAGTAAGCCTTATTTCTATATTTATGGAGACTCCAAAAGACTCACTTTGGAAAGTAGGAAAAATAATTATGAGATACATAGCAGGAACTAGAGATTGTGGCATAATGTATGCAAGCACAAAGAAGAAGGATTTGGTTGAATACACCGACAATGATTTTATAGGCAGTTTGGATGATAGGAAGGTCACTTCTAGTTATGTGTTACATCTTGGTTTAGGTGTGATATGATGGGTATCTAAGAAGAAACCTATTGTGACACTTTTGTTAGCAAAAGAAGAATATGTAGTAGCAACATCAACAACATGTCAAATAGTGTGGTTAAGAAGAGTATTGGATGGACTCAAGCATAAACAACAAGGATTAATAAAAATTTCTTGTGACAACACCTCAACCATTGCACTATCCAATAATAGTGTGTTTCATCAAAAGAGAAAGTATATTGATACTAGATATCATTTAATTAGAGAACTTGTGAGGAATGGAGAAGTCCACTTGAAGCCTTGTAAATCGAGTGATCAATTGGCTGATATATTTACTTAATCATTAGAAAAATATGTATTTTAGTTTTATATAGGAAACTTGGGTGTTGTAAGCCTAGCTAAGACATAGACCAACAAATATGTTTGAGTTGTCATGAGTCATGTCTTAGTTTAACTGTCGTAATTAAGGGGGCGTGTTAAAGATAGCTAATTACTCCTACATGAAGAGTTGGCCAAATTTAGAGAGTTAGTTTGAGTCAATGAGTCAAGTCGAGTTAAGTCTTATCTTGGGTAAAGTCGAATTTAGTGTGTGATTGCATGACAAGTTATTTTAGGCGAGCCACTAGTCGAAATTTTTTTAAATACCCCTCACTGGGTTCATTGTAATCATCAAGCTTTGTGTGATCAATTGAAGAGCCGCAACTTGTGTCATTGTGTGTGTGATTTGTTTTTGTTATCTTGTGCCTTACCTCCTCTGCCTTTCCAACATTGAAACCCCATTTAGTAGTTGATTTCTTTTTGGCCATTCATGAGCTCTCTCCTTCTAACTTCTTTGTTGAATTTTGTCTAACATTTGTTACCGTTTTAAGTTTCCGTGGCTACCATTTCCTGTCACGCAAATGACAGGGAGGATGGGGATGAAGATCTAAATTGAAGGTGAAGTTTGAGCTTCAAGCCCATGAAATATCTAAGTGAGGAGTGCATAAAGGAACTTCCGAGTAGATTTATGTTTCCTAAGAATAAGTGCCCAGGTGCCAATTAAGTATTATTCTCCTCACTTAAAAAAATTTTGGATATCGGAGAGAACTTCAACTATACCCAAGTATAGAATTCTTTGAACCTCGTCTATTTTCCTTAATAATGTGCCTTTGCAGCATATGTGGATATGTGGAGCAACTTGCCTTTGTTCCAAGGAGACTAGCCTTCCTTTTGGACCTATAACTTCTCTTACATCTTTAACTTCTCTCATCTCTGCTTCTCAATCTAGTTAAGATGTTATCTATGATGCTTAAATGAGTGCTTCTACCCAAACTTGTGATTTTACTAAACCAAATTTGTAACGTATAACTGATCTCGCATATCAGGAAAAAATGTTGGTGAGGAATATTTGGCTACTGCTCTAGCTATAGTTGTATAGATGAGTGTTTTGGAAGATATATTGGGGCACATAAATATGTCAAATGGTTTATTTTAAAATTCTCATGACATCACTAAAATTTCGGTTGAAAATGATATAGGAAATTATGGAGAGTTGAACTTGGGTGAGTCATTTTTAGGATCAATACCGTTAGTTCATATTGACAATCTATGTGAGGAACATATATTTTTGATGGAGCAAACAAACCTACAAGGTAGACATATATGATTTGTTATATTTTTCATTGTTTCTTAGCTGGCACTACTTCATTATTAGTAATTGTTGTTGGTTTACTTCCGGTGTCACTTTCCCCATGGTAGTTGTCGATCACTTTACACTATATGAATAGGAAGGTCATATCATTAAACTGACTTGTTGCAATTCAAGCTTCATTGAATTATGCTTACTAGTTTCTACTGCGATTGGTAACTGATGGATTTTTCTCTTGACAAGGATAAGATGGATCTCAATGTCTAAAATATGGCTAACCACCTAGGGATGTCGTTAGTGGTGATGCTGGAGGAGGCTCATATAATTTTGCATAGTGGTGTATATTTGTTGGCTCTCACTAGTAGCTTTTTGCAATTTTTTCCAAGCAGTGTTGATATTTTATATCATCAAAGGCACTTTCCTCACGAGCTCTCACTGTTGTTCATTCCCATGAGTTCAGGCTAGCACCAATTCAACATAAAAGTCAATTCTATCCTTCTACAAGTGTCTCCACAATGTGCATACCATATCAACAACTTCTGCAAGTGGGCAATCAAGAGAAAAGTAAGCCAGCTTTACATTTTCTTCATGAAACTTGGGCCATATGTCCTGAAGGCGGGCCTGCACTGACTATAATTCGCCCTCTTTTTTTAGGGAAAACTAGTGTCGATTCAAACTGCTAGTCCCACTAAGATGGGTAGCTATCTTAGAAGCAAACAATCAAAGCCTTTCAAGAGTTCCTTTAAGTGTGATAGATCAGAGGGAAGAAAAGAGGACCAACCTGAATCTCTCGCTTGGATCCTTGCTTGATTTCTCTCTCCCTTGATAGAATTTGCTACTCCTCTCCTACTTATCCCGCTTCAAAGAGTACCTGTAGAGTCAAAGTAATAGAAAACGATCAAAGCATCTCCATCTAAAACATCATAAACAATGCAGAATCAGAAACACATTGACCATACAATTGCATTCATAAACACACGATCATATGGAGGAAAACCAAAAGAACTTTATTAATAGTGAAAGAGAAGATTACAACCTAGCTGTCTAATCCAGCATCATCCTCCCAGTGTAGAAGCCCTCTTCACCTCATGAATAAGAATCACCCAACAATGCAATGTCTCTTCTCACAGATAAACCAACAGCACTTCCTTACAAAATACAAATTCCAACCCCCAGATCTCTCAAATGAGGGATCCATTTGTAGATGTCTTGTAAGGGTGTGAGTCAGCTCTAGGTTTTTGATTAGTGTCATTCCACTGGTAGTTCTTGGTTCCACTTGGAGATTTCATTGATCTCTTACTCATCCCTAGGCGAATTCAGAGAGGCATGTGTCACAGGAGAAGTTTCCTGGAAGATTCCATGATCATCCTTAGCAAACTGTCTCTGCCATTTGTCTATTCTCACTCATCGCACCCCACAAAAGGCCATTCCAGTATGCATCACACCTGGCTAGTGTGGTAGTCAATATGCATCGCACCTTGACCATGGAGCAGTCAGCATGGTCCAGTTTTGGCCAGTTCTGAGTAGTTTTTCAGGTGGAACTTTTGGGAAATGATGTAATCAGTTGACCATGATCCTTTAGGGTGTGAAGCAAAACTTTTAGGGACTAAAGAGCCCTTAGTTTATGGACATATGATTTTGGGGTTGCAGTGCCCAAATATGTCTATAATAGCTGCCCCCTAAAGCATGAGGTCGTAAATCTTTTGATGTCGGGTGAAATGCTTTATCATGAGGATCTGAGGTATTCGAATTGGAAGGTGACCTATATAAGATACAATATGATACATCATCATCATATTTTTTTCATGATCTAGCTGAGGCGGACATTCCCATGCTCAGCTTTATAAATTCATTTTCATGTACATAGGACGGACAATCGTCCGCTATTGCAGACTAGTGATTCTTCGCATGAAGAGTCATCTTCCCTGGCTTAGATGACTATCTGTGCAGCTTCTGTGTACAATCGATGTCATTATTTTCCTGAATATATCACAGCCTGGATGGATGAAACTAGATCTGGGGTCTTCAAACTCGTTCAGTCTTCACCCGGTTGTACAAGTCGATCCATGTGAAAAGATATTTTGAAGTCGAACATGGAAAGATATCACCTGATTACTAGCCAATAATGTAAGTTGTTAACAAGCGCGAGAGGAATCACCAATAATGATGATGACCCTCAAGGTACTATAGTACAATTCACGTGGTGTGAATATATGAGCCGATGTTGAACACCACGCAAAATCTTCTGGTCAAAGGTCATTGATGTAAACCTGTCGCCAGAAGTAAGAAACTTGCCATTGAGGCATGTAAGCTTCAAAGTACTGAAAGGGTTGTTTCTAAGTCAACTTCTTGGATAATGAGCTAATGTCGACAAGAAGTGACCTGTCGTAGGAGGGCCTTGATGTATCCCACATCTACAACATGAAATGGATCAAATGATTTTTTTGGAGGTAAAAATGATCTGATGATATAAGGTTCAGGAATGGAAGTCATGAAAAATGAAGGGTGGAGGTATTGCAGTGGATGAGGCGTTTGTTGGATGGTGAATTCTCTGAATGACTTCTCTTAAACATATTGGCGACACTGATATGGACTGGTAGCATTAACCCCATGGATGGTACGGAGGACCAATGGTGATAGTGAATGGAAAAACCCAAACCAACTCAATCATGGTGATGGAGTGAAAGTGTCATGTTCAAGAGCAACCCGCTACCAATAAAATTCTTCAAGTTTTCTTCCCTTTTTCCCCAGTCATTGCTAACCAATATCTCTTTATTTTTGTCAAGATTAAGGAGGATAACATATGCTTGGTCTATAATTTTCCCTTCAGGCAAACCTGTCGCTCTGTTTATAGCAAGCCTAGACTCAGTGAGACTCGTTCTTTTCTGGGTGGACAAGTTTGCCGCTATTGTTTTAATGAGTTTAACAACAAAGATAAGTCGGCCTTTTTCATGTTTAGAGAGTTTGAAAAGGGACGAAAAGGAAACTCCAACAGTCCTTTTTCGTGGCATAATCCCTTAAGTCCAAAAAAGTATAAAATAATATGAAAGGGATGACTTTTCGATCGTTTTAATGAGCCGAAAAAGACAAGCACTTGATCTTTTTGTTTAATAATACCTTAGGTCAAAAAATATTAAAATATATAGGAGGGATGGTGCTTCCCCTTACTTTAACGAGCTGGAAAGGCCTATAGCTCGACAATATTTTTATATTTAATGAGTCCAAAAAGAGTTTAAAAGAGACTCGTTTTTTAGGAACGAGTGGTATTTTCGGGTAGCAATTGGTTCCAGGTAAGTTTGGAACTTCTCAAAACATGGCAGTGTGAAGAGGTTGGCAATCAGAATCACTCATCGCAGTTGTTCCTCAAAAGGGTAAACAATCAAGTGGAAGCATATGGTCAGCCAAATGAATGGAGGTGACGGTAGGAACACAACCAAGGTTCAAAAGGGTTGATAGCAAGGCGATCACAAAGGTTATTTACCAAAGGTGGTTTCATTTTTTAATGAGCTCGAACTAGGGGAAACTATGCTCAGTGCAGGTTTATTTTTTAACGAGCTTGAACCTTGCAGGAACATTGCTCTTACCAGTCGTTTGAAAATGTCTCTTGGTAGATTTATTTTTTAATGAGCTTGAACACTACTATAACATGTGTTCATTTCCTTTTTATGCATGCTAGAAATGATTGAGCTACAAGGTTAAAGGGTTGAGAACCTACAAACTAAAGAAAATCAAAGGTCGTTTTTCACTTGCATATAAAGGTTTGCATGCCCCCAGGTGTTTCAGTAAAAGGACATTTTCGAGGTTACCATATGGAAGTTCCTGTGGTTACGCAGGATTGTTTCTATCAGTAGACAAAAAACTCTTCCTTAGCTTCATCCATCAAAATGGACGAAGGTGAATGGTGTGAGCTTCCAATCACATAACATTCAAGGAAATAGGTGTTTCAGACTAATCACATAACCTATACGGAAATGCTTCTTCAGTCCAATCATTATGACCTTTTAAGAAAATCTCTCTTTTTCTCTAGGTTCACCTGCCAAAGCTGACTAGGGTGCATGCCCCCTAAACTTCATCACACTCACCGAACTACCCGCGGTAATTAGGTGGATGGAATGAAGGTTGAAGAGACATTGTTGACGTGAAGAGACCATTTAGGGATGATGGTTGATTCATAGTTGTGTTTGAACTAGGAAATGAAAGCTGGTCGACAAATTGCACCAGTTTGCCTTCATGTGGAAAACACATCACTCGAAAGAGTGTGGAAACAATGGCTTCCATGCTATATATATAGTCATGTCCAAGGATAAGATTTCAATCTAGTGGCCCTTGGACTACCATCACGTTCAAATGAACAATTTTCTTTCTCAAAGTTATCGGTAACTTTGGAAGGATCCCTAATGGTCGACTAGTTCCTTTGTTCAAGCCTGACAAATTTTGTTTTTTAGGCAAAAGTGATGGCAAACCAAGTGCTTTCCAAGTAGTTGAGGAAAGAATACTCACAGAAGCCCCTTCATCTATGATAGTGTCAGACACGATCATTTTGTAAACTTGTACTATGATTCGGAATGGTACATTAGATGGAAGGCGAGGTTTTGCTAGTTGATTCCAATCAAAGAAAAAGACTAGACTGCTTGGAGGAGGTACCAGCTAAATGGCCAGATAAATCTCATGAACTGGGGGGGTCTCTTCCTATTGTAAAAGAATGGGTAGATTTCCCCCAAGTTCATTAGACTTTGTTTCGACAAAAATAATTTGAACGGTGTCGTTCTCATTCTCTTTGGTGATAGTATCATCCGAAGGTGGTCCTTTTGAAGGTAAGACTAGGTCGACTGCCATCTCGACCAACTGACTTTGGTCCAGTATGGACTCAAAAGGTTCACTTTAAATGATAGGTGGTTCGATCGACAATTGAGTTATGTCAATCGGGTTTTCAACTAGTGAAGGACTTGGCAAGAGTTTCCTGTATCCAGGTGGAAGTCGCTGCGGTGAAGCAAGATGGTTATCCAAAATGCTTTTGGCTTCGTCCAAAAAAGGACAAGGGTGAAGAGTATGATTACCTTCACATAACCTACATGGAAATCTGGCTTTTCCTTTCTGTCTATTGACTTCGTTTTCACTAGTTGATGGTGCACTGTCAACCTGACTATTAGAGGTTGATGACATTGAATGGTGCAAATGGGGAGACCATTCTCTCAAGATCCGCAGAATGCAAGGGCAATCTCGATGGTAGTGGTATCCCTTGCTAATTGCACATGGAGTTTTTGGTTTGGAAAGTTTAGTGTGCGGATTTTCGCCAGATGGTGCATGGTTGCCTCCTTGTTTAGCTGGATTCTTCTTCTCAATTACTTGGTTTTTAGTGTTACTAGTTTCACCAAGCGAAGAGGAAGAAGGGGAAGGAGAAACAAACGAAGTAGAAGGTGAAGGGGTAACTTCAGTATAATCTGGTTGTTGATTAGATTGTTGAGGAATTACGGTGTTTTGAACGACAGAGGTCAAGAAAAGCCATACCGGCAGGTCGATTGTGATTCCTGGAAGGGATAATGTAGCCAAATATGGAGAACCAATATCTCCCCAAGAGGAAAAAGGACTAGGCTTCCCTCCAAGAGGGATTCCTTGATTGGAAGACTCCATTATCTCAACCTCAGATCAACGAAGGAATAGGGATGTTATTCCGATTTAAATAAATTTTAAGACACTTTGATGCAACTTGCTTTTTCAATTTTTAAGAGTCGAGAAAAAGCTAAAGGTGACTCTAGTCACCTTCGATTTTTAATGAGCCTGAAGTGATAAGTGCTCAGATGGACATTTTCTTTTAAGGAGTCAAAAAGGAACGAAAGTGACTACTCTGGAAATCCAGACAGAGAAATTACCAAACCAATCACAAAACTGCAAAATACACCTCAGTGATAAATGATAGAGAAATTACCAAGGACTTATGTATGGCAATCAATCTTCACGAATGTTGTGTTTAGTGCATTGTGATCGATAGGGCGCCAGACACGGCTTCCTAAGGATAAAGGGTATAAGCCTATTATGATATCCCAATATATACTCGACAATATGGGGAGCACAAGTTTGTACTGGCACTTGTCATATCAAAGAGGAGGAATCACCCAACCTTCGATGAAAACGATAGTTACCAGGTTTTACGACGCCAGAACACGTCTCTAGCCTAGACTTCTAGATGTGTTGCGTTAGGTTCCAAAGCATTTTTATGTTCATTGAGATTTATTTTATGGTTGATCTTGCTTAGAATTTTATCTTTCAAGGTTCACCGCGTGATGTAGATGTAAAATTCCTAAATATGTAATCTAAAATGATAAACATTCGTTTTTTTTCTTTTAGCAATGAAAATCCTAGCTACAAAGGAAAGAAGATTATGATTTTTCTTTCAGCATAGAGCATAGAGCACACACTAAATGCACTTTCCTAAATCAAATTTTGCATGCAGTCAAAATGAAAATGCACATGCATGTATTTGTTTTCTGCTTCCTTAATGTGTGAATGCCAAAAAGGAAAGCTAAGTACAGATCTGAACTATTTTCTTTTAAAGCGAAATTTTGACAATTTCTTTTCAAAACGAAAGGAAGACTAAGACGACACTTTTCGATTTCGAAATAAAAACTATTTTTGACACTTCAAATACTAATAACTCAAATCAAGTACAATGGCAAAAGTACAATCAACTATCTAGAAGAGGAAGACTTTACGACACTCTTCTTTTGATTCAAAATGACAATTACGACACTTGCATCAAAAAAAGACAGTTCGATTAAGCTACTTTCGACAAAGGAAGACTGTAAACGATTCACAAATACACAAAAAAATTTACAATTCCTACCTGATGGAGGCTGAAATATGTGAAGGAAGAAGGTTTCAGCAAGAAGATACTGATCATGAACAACAAAATTACTGAATAGAACTGAAAACAAGGAGAAAAAACCAAATTTCAATGAGAGAAACAGTATCACTCAATCATCACACCTGCAACACAGGGAAACAGGGATGAATCTCACCTGCAACACACGGGATGTGCGATTCATATAGGTTGCCCAATTACAGACAGTGAGATGGACCAGGGAGCGAAACTAAGCTTGGTTTTTGCTCAAAATTTGCAGCTAAGTTCAATGATTTAGGCTGAATAATGATGGATAGTAAAAACAAAGTATAGGGGTAAGATCTTATGAGGTTCTGAGCTACCACAAGGGCATTTAGAATGCTTTGTAAGTCAGATGTTCAGTTCATAAACCAACCTGGAGATTGACTGAAGCAGCATTCATCTACTTCGCAATTGCATAGCAAAGGCGTTTCGAAGGCTAGCTGTCTAACTTCAGGCTCCGTCTGTAGTTTATAAAGCAAATAATAAACAAACAAAACAAACTATTCGGTCCCAAGCAGAGTCGCCATTTTGTTTTAGGGAAAACTAGTGTCAATTCGAACTGCTAGTCCCAATTAGATGGTTAGCTATCTTAGAGACAAACAATCAAAGCCTTTGGAGAGTTTCTTTAAGTGTGATAGATTATAGGGAAGAAGAGAGGACCAACATGGATCTCTTGCTTGGATCCTTGCTTGATTTCTCTCTTCATTGATAGAATTTGCCACTCCTCTCCTAATTGCCCCACATCAAAGAGTACCTGTAGAGTCAAAGTAACAAAAAACCATTAAGGCATCTCCATCTAAAACATCATAAACAATGCGGAATCAGAAACAAATTGACCATACAATTGCATTCATAAACACACAATCATATGGAGGAAAACCCAAAGAACTTTATTATTAGTGAAAGAGAGGATTACAGCCCAGCTGTCTAATCCAGCATCATCCTCCCAGTGTAGAAGCCCTCTTCACCTCATGAATAAGTAAATCACCCAACAATGCAATGTCTCTTCTCATAGATAAACCAACAGCACTTGCTTACAAAATACAAAATTCCAGCCCACATATCTCTCAGATGAGGGATCCATTTATAGATGTCTTGCAAGGGTGTGAGTCAGCTCTGGGTTTTTTATTAGTGTCATTCCACTAGTAGTTCTTGGTTCCACTTGGAGATTTCATTGATCTCTTACACATCCCTAGGTGAATTCAGAGAGGCAAGTGTCATAGGAGAAGTTTCTGGAAGCTTCCATGATCATCCACTTAGCAAACTGTCTCTGCCATTTGTCTATTCTCACTCATCGCACCCCACATAAGGCCATTCCAATATGCATCACGTCACTATGCATCACACCTTGACCATGGAGCAGTCAGTATGGTCCAGTTTTGGCCAATTCTGAGTAGTGTTTCAGGTGGAACTTATGGGAAATGATGTAATCAGTTGACCATGATCCTTTAGGGTGTGAAACAACACTTTTAGGGACTAAAGATCCCTTAGTTTATGAACATATGGGTTTGGGGTTGTAGTGCCCAAATATGTCTATAACACCTCTACTTTCTGCCTCACTTGCAGCTAGAAATCCCTACCCACAATCTATGATAAAATAATCCTACTACCACTCAACACCTATGAAGTAGGTCAAACAACTAACAAAGCATGCATTAAAGGATGCTCACCGAGTACTTCTATAAAAGAAAGTTATTATGGAGGGATCTTCATATTTCCATCCTCTCCTTAGCCATTTTGAGTTAAGAATATGTGAAAGTGTGCTTATCTCTATAAGAAAGGAACACTATGTGATAGTAGAAGGACAAAAAATAAAGCTCCTATCATAGATAATATGCTTTGATCTTTCTTCAATATTCACAACGCTTTCCCCCTTATAGGATATCACGTTTGTTTCCATGTTTCAATCACTATTATCCATTCCTATTTTGATCATATCCCTTCCCACGCTCTAGTCGAACAACACATAAAGAGATGTTTGTGAAGAAGCTCGTCCCTACCCACATAGAATGATGAAAAATAAAAGAAAAAAAATATCATGTAGTGGTCAACCTTCCTAAGATTACATGAATCCAATCATGGATAAACAAACATGACACTCTTCTTTCCTGCCTTGAGAGAACTCTACAAGTTGCAATTTTTTCTATTTTTCTTTATTTGACAAAGAGATGAACATGCACTAGCACTTTCCTTGTACAATATATGCTTCCATGACTACTTCACTGCATCGACAAATACAAAATTTGAATGGAAGTGCCACTTTGCCTTCTTCACTGCATCAAGAAACACAAACTTTGAATGGAAGTGCCACTCTACCTCAGTAAGACCTAATTTTAGTTAAATTTAGTTATGGGAGAACATACAGTTATGTAGTTGAAAAACTATCAACTGGTGTCTCCACATATTCCTTCCTTTTTTAGAGATAGCAACATTATCGATTGTAGAACCAATTGTAGTAGCATCAATAACAAAGGTATCATCCACACAAGTTGCACTGCCATAAGTCGTGGTGAGCCCCAGTATTGCAGCAAGGATACTGCAACTCCTAGGGATACCAACTTTACTTTATCAACCGAGGGTTCATACAAACTTGGAGGTGACAGTACTATATGCACAACAGACGCAAGAGTCTACTCTTGTCACTTCTCAACTGGGGTGATAGACCACTAGGGTTTATCAAACCAATTTTTTATTGACAAGAAGGAGGCTGAATACTCAAAGTGAATGTAAACCTATCTTTGATGCAAAAAGTAAACGCTTGCCTATTTTAAGGAAATGAAATTGCCAAATAAAAAGTGCTATGAAATGACATGAAATTACCTAGCTAAGAATTAACACACATTACTTTACAGAAGAGACCTAATTTAACCTTGCATTCTATCATCTAGCTATATGGACTAAATAGACATGGAAATTATCTTAACATTGCTATGATTGATGTATGCATGGACTAGCTAAATATTAAAGAAAAGAGTCTTTTGGTTTTCAATTTAGAAATGTAAACTCTAAGCTAAACAAGATGATCTTTTGCAGGGGAGGAAGGTATGGGAAAACCGGTCCAAAATGGAATTGAGGGTTATGGAGTTCAAGTTGAAGGCCTACCCCAGGCTCTGATCATCATTTCTTCCCAAAAAAAATGTAAAACAGACTGCTACAGGGTTTCCTATAGTTGCTACATAATTTCGTGTAGTTACTACAGGATGTCCTGATTTACTACAGGAAACTTAGATGAAACCTGTAGGAAGGTAGGGAAGGTGAAAGGAAGTGTTGGGAAGATGTATGATGGTAGAATAAGGTATGGGGAAGATGCAAACTACCCAAGGATCAATCCAACTCTTAAGGATGGTTGGATTTGCTCAAGGTCGTTGTCCACGGTGGCTACAAAATAGAAATCTAAATTAGTGGTTGGTAGGATTGGGCAAGGGTGGAGAATACTTAGATGAGGCTGGTGGAATAAGTTCCTCCATGTAGATTAGCAACTCCTGCAACAACACATGTTATTTTCTTCATTCATGCACAAATTTATGTAAATGTGGAAAAGTTGAGTTGAATTTGAGAAACTGATTTATGATGACTGATGGCTTAAATCTATGGAATGGAATGCTTTATAATCTACAACAAACTCAAGAAACCAAAATGACAATTGCAGGTGCTTCTAAGAAATCATCAATAGTGATCTACTCAACAAGAAATCCTAAGCTATGTAATAACCAAAAGATAAATTTGTTTTTGGGGCTGTGAGAGTGGGGCCCTCAAACCAGGATCCCATGAAGGAGATGAGGATGAGGCCACTGTCACAAGCTTTTCTGAAGTCTTTTCTTTCACTATTGTAACAATGATTTACTTTTCCAACTAATTGAAGCAAAACCAACCAATCATTCAAATACTTGTAAATTAAACAAAGAAAATATAACTTCAACAACTAATCTATGATTATAATATGAGAATACATGTAGAAAAAGAGGAACCTCTGATGCTAGGGTTGGGCCCTAACCCAAGATCTTAATCCCTTTGAGTCAACTTAGTGCTAGATTAAAGAAACCCTTTCCATTATCATCAAAATGTAAAAAATAACATGAGAATAACAATCTCAATATCTTAGCTCGAAATTGCCTCTTGGCTACAATAAAAAGTCAAATCCTAATGAGGCCCTAGGCCTTCTTATTTATACAACTAGAGCTACCAACAACTTCCTTAAAATTAAGGAGGCTTGGCTCCCAAAATCGAGATTGAATTGTCTTCAACTACCATTGGCTTGGCTTCCAATGAACTTGGTGGGCTTGGCTGCTTGTAACTCAGAGTTGATGAGATTTGGTGGAGAAATATTCGAGTGGTTGAGGAGATAAGGAGGGAGACCCAATCTCCTAAAATCCCTCTTTCTTGTCTACTTCGAGTTCCTACACTTAAATTAGCCCAAAAATGCTTCAAATCTTGCAATTAATGCACATTAGGCCACAATACATAACATCTCACCTTTACCCTTCTCACTAAGAAAAATATAATAAAATATGTAAATAAATGTGAGGAAAGTTGATTTTAATAAGATGGAGAGTGGCATTATGGCCCATATAATTATTGATGAACCTCATCAAGTTTCATCGCTGTAAGTTGTAGCATGTAATGGAAAATTTCCTTACGGTTGAGTTTGGAGACCAGAGGAAATTACATCTGCTGACTTTTGGGGACATATCTAGGCACATGTCGGTGGGGAGGTGGGGCATTTTAGATCTTCAGATTTTCAATAGGACACAACTGATCAAAAACCTTTGGAGCATTGTAAATTCAGATGGTATTTGGAATGATATTATTAAGAGTAAATACCTGAAGCAACTCACCATGCTTTCCTGGATCAGAGTTGGTGCTCTAGTGGATAGGATGACCTCACTGCGCTAGAGAAGCTTGATTAAAGTTGCCTCATGAATGGTTATCAACTTGAGGTGGACTGTGGGCAGGGGGGAGCTCGTGGAGGTTAGAATAGATGCCATCATGGGTATGCCTAGATATCACCATATCTCCATGCCATGATTAACTCTCTACACAGCAAGGATATTCGGTATATAAAGGATGCCATGTTGGGCGGGTCTCTGGTGGGCCTGCGAACACAATGGAATGAGACAGAAACCATTGGGTTAGTAGGGGACCTTGCTATAGAGTGGGATGGGTACATTTGCAGCGTAAAGGCAATAGGTATCTATTGTAATATGAGGGAAGACCAGCTGACTTGGAATTGTCTGATAATTAGGGGCCAACCCATTTTTAAGGACATATATTCCTACTTAACACAAGGTTTGATAGGTATCCCTCATGCACATTGGTATCAGGCAGTGTGGAAGTGGGATATTATGTTGAAATTGGTATGTTTTGGGTGGCTAGTGGTTCATGACAGGATACTTAGATAAACTCACTGAAGAGAGGATATGTGGGGTTAGGGAGATGTGCCTTATGTAAGGTAACAATGGAGGATACATGTCATTTATTTCTATAGTGTTCATTTGCACAAGCGGTTTGAGAGGATGTCCTTAACTACTCGAGGATTATCTATGGGTGGGAGGATGCATCGGTGGAAAGATGCATGCAGTCATGGTTCAGGGAGCAGAAGGCACACAAGGCCCTCCCACTTTACATATTCTGGGGCATATGGAGGGCGAGAAACACACTGATTTTTGAGCAAAGAGATCCTGGCGTGCGAGGGACTTGTATCAAGGTATCCTCATATTTCCTTGAAAAAGGTCTTGTATCAGTGGCACATAATACCAGAAAAATTACGCTAAGGGCAGTGTGGGATAAATTTTTGGTGGGTTCTTTTGATGGGGCTGCTGCCTCAATTGGTGTAGTGGATAGGACACAAATACTAGGGCGGAGCTATTGGTCCTATGGGGCATTCTCAGGTGTGCTACTTGGATGGGGATTGAAGACATTGATTTATTTGGCGACTCCAAGGTCATTATAGACTGGGTGAATAAATGGGAAACTCTTAATTCCTCTGAACTACTCCATTGGATGAACATAACAAATTCTTTACTGCTCACTTTCCGAAGGATTTCAATTTTGCACATTTATAGGGAACAAAACTTGGTGGAAGATAGACTATCGAAGGAAGGATGATGCACGTCTATGGATCACATACACTACCAGAGGTTTTCTTTTAGGACACCTATTCGGGAGGGATGCATCGATATATAAGGTGCACCATTTGTTTTATGTTTATCTTCGTTGTCGCGGATATGTAGGTATGCCTTTGACAATTTTTTTTTTTTGTTGGAAAAAAAGGTATGCCTTTGATGAACCTGTCAGTTTTGATCCTGTGTATTGGAGATACAGTTGCTCGAGTGAGCGGGCAGTGTAGATTTATGATTTCTAATAGAGAACTGGTGGAAATGAGGGGCTATGTACATTTCTTTAGTGTTGTGAATATTCTCTTTTTTTGTTGTCTTTAGGCCCTGATCGGAATATGATGATGTTGTTTTCAGGTTTAGTATGTGCCTTTTATTGGTATGTTATTGTTTATCATAAGACAATGTTATGGGATTATTGAACTGATGAGACTAGGAGTCATGGTTGTATTGAAAGACACTTCGGATATGTCTATCATTGTAGCTAGTGATATATAAATACTTCTCTCTAATACATTTTCTTTAAAGGTTTATCCAATGCGAATTGACTGAGAAAAAACACTAATTTATGCTGTTAGTAATTGTGATAGGGATCATGCTAATCATGATATTCATCATATCCTAGACCGAGCAAAAGCACTAGTTTGGACCTTCCAACATAAGCACCAGTAGCAAATTCGAAGTGAGTAGATTACGTTACTGATTACGCAGTCGATTAAAAATCAGTTGATTTAGTTGAGTTTGTTGATTACAATAGTCCGTCAGGTTAGCCATCTAAACTAGCCATACAAGCATGGTCCCATATTCAGTCACATAGGCAGATCTTGTCCCACCAGTAGGAGAGAACACAATAGATCTAGCAGATAGAGGCATCATGATTGACTTTCTAGAAAAATCACGAATACGTGAATGAAGTAATTATACTAAGCAATTTTATTGCTCAGAGTAGGATATACCAACATGTTTTATCCTTGACTTTATTATTTTTATTTTTCTATAGTGGGAAAATTAGTTTCCATTTTTTTATAAGGATTTAATAAACTCATTGTATTTATATTTTTTTTATTTGATAATTTTATAATGTATTCCAATTTTATCACTTAATTATCAAACAACCAATTGCAATTGGAGTTGTCTACTGACGGAGGAATTGCCCACATGGTTAGAAGTGGCCGATTCCGGGGAAACAAATTTCAAAAAATCTTATAGAGGCGGTGTTTAAATCGTGTTTTTAATGGTGCAAATAGATTCAACACCTTCAAAAACCTCTAAGGGACCTAAAATTGTGATATTTGACAATTTTTACTTGGATTCACAAAAATCCCTATCGGATTTTTTTCAAAATATAACCGAAATTTCCATAACTTTCAAAACACTAAAAACATAATCATTAGACTACGAAATTTTACGATTGTGTAGAATTCCTTCATAAAAAAAATCAAATTGGATAAATTACATTATACGAGAGCTCCTCACAACGAACTAATATATTGTGGGGAGCTTCACACTCCCCTCCCCACTAGTGAAAATAAACTAGCATTTGCACCTTATGTTGCAAAGGAAATGCTGTAAGGCATAGAGTGGTGAAGAATAGCATAGAGTGGAGAAGAATAGTGACATGTATAGAGTGGGGAAGAATAGCACAGAGTGGGGAATAATAGGGACATGTGAATGGACATTGTTGAAAGCAAGGGTGGATAATAATGAGTTATAATTGCAATAGTTAGTTATGTGTATTTTGGAAATGGATATTTTGTAAATAATAATTGTTTGTGAAAGAATAGCGACATGTGAATGGACATTGTTGCAAGAAAGGGTGGATGATAATGAGTTAGAGTTGAAAGTATTAGTTCTATGTATTTTGAATATGGATATTTTGTAAATAATAGTAGTGTGTGGAAAAATAGCAACATGTGAATGGACATTGTTGAAAGCTAGGGTGGATGATAATGAGTTATACCTGAAATGATTAGTTATGTGTATTCGAATATGGCTGTTTGGTAAATAATAGTAATGTCATGTAGAGGTTATCCATTATCCATGTAGTTGTTTTTGTTTATGTGAACATGTTTTTGTACATTATTTTAAAGGTTTTTTTCCATATCCTACCTATTTATGGTGTTATTAGAAAATACTATTATATTGTAATGGAAGAGGTGAAAGAAACGATACAAAATTGTGAACAACATCATGGTCGTTGTTCCATATTTGAAAATGCATGAAAAATTGTTGGAGCCATCATGATAATAATAAAAATTGCAGCATGATTTTGAAAAAATTTAGCTAAATTTTTTGAAAAAGTGTCAAGCTTCAGTATTTTGGGTACCCAGGCATTCATGATGGATGCTAAATCCATTTCCGCCATCCAAAAACAATTTAAACACTCCCACAGTTAAATTTCGGAATTTTCCGTCCAGAGAAAATTGTGACCTCTTTCGATAAGACTGGAAAAAAATAGTCTACCTTTGTGTGGGAAACATGATTGAACATCAAAGTTTCAAATGAATGCGTACACGCATAGAGGATTATTATGGAAGATTCTTTCTTTAGGGAATCATAATATAAGCCATGAGGATATTAAATGTCCTTAAAAACTAAAGCATAGAACTTGGGAGCTTCAAGACCCAGGAATGGAATTTGGTATTTGGTAACATTTTACAAGGGAAACATGATTGAACATCAAAGTTTCAAACGAATGTGTACATGCATAGAGGATTATTATGGAAGATTCCTTCTTCAGGGAATAGTAATATAAGCCATGAGGATATTAAATGTCCTTAAAAACTACAACACAGAACTTGGGAGCTTCAAGACCCAGGAATGGAATTTGGTAACATTTTTAAATGGAGTTTCCAATACAAACTGATGGGAATCACCCACAAGCTTTCAAGTTCATGGCCCCTAAATTTTTGCATTCTTGATAATGTTTTCTCACTGTTTCAATGCCAATTTCATGATGCTTCCAAAAAAAATTACAAAACAATTTAATAAG
Source organism: Pinus tabuliformis (assembly GCA_031772625.1). NCBI lineage: Eukaryota > Viridiplantae > Streptophyta > Pinopsida > Pinales > Pinaceae > Pinus > Pinus tabuliformis. Next base: position 388,213,085 of record CM062808.1, on the reverse strand, counting down.
TTTTAATTTCTATCTATAAAATAGCTACTCCATCATGAAGAACAGAGATTATTGCTACTCCATCATGAAGAATAGAGAACTTGCGAGCTTCGAGACCCAGGAATGGAATTTGATAACATTTTAAATCGAGTTTCCAATACAAGCTTTCTCAATTTGATAGAATCACCTGCAAGCTTTCAAGCTCATGGGCCCTAAATTTTTGCATTCTTTATGATGTTTTCTCACTGTTTCAATGCCAATTTCATGATGCTTCCAAAAAACTATAAAACAGTTTTAAAGTGTTAGTTTTTATCTATAAATTAGCTACTTCATCATGGAGAATACACATTTGTTAGGTACTATTTGGCATTTCACATCATGTTGTATTATGAGTCATTGTGTAAGTAAAGCAACATTGTGAATCTAGTGTGAGGAGGACCAAGGTGTATTTAGTAGTCACAATTGATTGAGGGATGAGGCACATTGAAGAGTCATAGATAAGAGAGATGCATTGAAGAGCATTTTGGTAGTACATCATGAGAAACTGTGTGAGGCATTTTTCCACCATTTGGTCATCTCAACATATTTGTTACTTTTTGAAACTAGCATTTCCCAGGTATGCTTGTCCACTAAAGTTTGTTATGTGATTCACTATAGTGTTGTAAGTTACACTGCATTGTTTCTTAAATTCCGCTGTGGTTTTACTAATTGCCTGTATGGTCTGCTAAAGCCAAAATATTATAGCTTATAAAATGACGTGTGAGGTTTACTTTCCAGGATTTAGATATAGAAGAGTTTTGTTACTTGTTAACTGTTGAATAGTTGGGTATACTAACATGTGAAGTTTACTTTCCATGCTTTAGTTATAGAAAATAGTAGCTGAGTTTTGTAACTTGTAACTTTTTGAATAGTTGAGTATACTAACATAGTAAAGTCTGATATACTATAGTATATAGCATATTGCATTTCCAACAGATAGGAGGCATTTGATTGAAATAAAATTTAAATACTAAAATCTGAAGCATTCCTAGGAGACAAAATAGTTTAGAAATAGCCCACATTTTGATTGAAATAAATAGTAGAGTATACGCATTTATAAGAAGCATAACATTCCAATATTGGCATTATATTTCAGTCAGTTTTGAATTTAACCAAATATACGTGGATTATATTCATCTATCATGAATGTATCTAAACATTGGTAAGTAATACCTTCAAACAACGTATGAATGTAATCTGAACATTGGTAAGTAATACCTTCAAACAGAGTATGAATGTAAACTGAGCGTTGGTGAGTAATAACTTCAAACAGTGTATGAATGTAATCTGAACATTAGTAAGTAATACCTTCAAACATTTTATAAATTGAAATATGATATATATCAATGCACCACTCACTATAAGATGTATTGTGATTTAGAATATTTTTTCATAATTATTTAATTTATAGTATTGCCACTCCCAACTTGACGTTTCTTGTAAATTTGGAAGGAACTTTACTGTTCTAAACCCTCATATCCACATTCCCAATGTTCCTGCATTCTAGATACTTGTGCAATGTGAAGAAACTTTGATGTTATAAACAATCATATCCACCTTCCCAATGTTCCGACATTCTATATACTTGTGCAATGTAGCTATTATTTTATAACAACAATATTTAAAAGTACCATTTGGCAGTACCAAGAGTGTCTAAGAGTACAAAAATAAAAAGGCCATCACATTCCCCTTGCAAGAATGTCTAAAGAGTACAAAAATTAAAAAGCTATCGCAGCCCATACAGTGCACAAAATATTAAGCAAACGTATGACAAATTTGGATGAATATATTACTGTAAGTGCTAGTATGTGGTTGGGCACATCATCATTTAGAAAGAAGAAACAAACGACACAGCAAAAAGAGTCAGCATCCGTCTTAGTTCCCAAGGTTGAAGTTCAACAAATTAGATGTGTAGCCAGCTCATTGAAATAGGATTTAAGTTTGGAACTCATAATTTTAAGCCAAGTTCCCCAATTTGAAATAAGCAGCCACCTTCAACATGCACATAAATTCTATGGTGGGCTGGGAAAAATTACAAGAAAAATGTGTATGTATTAAGAATAATTGATGATATGGCCATGGGTTGTTCTCAATGGTGATAGTCAGCAACATTTCATTGTATTATTCCCATACAAGGGGAGGCCACACTTGCTGCCGAGTTAATAAAAAATTTGCTGGTATAATCACCTTACTTACAATGACAATAACCACTCTTACACTAGTAGCACATCGAATCATATCTAAACACCAGTACACAAGAATTTTATTATATCAGAGTAAATGTAACCTGCATGTCTAATTCAACTCCATTACCAGTAGTTCATTCTATCAGTTTGTGATGCTTATATGACATATATTGTCTAAAATGACACAAGCATAAAAGTTCAATGCAGTACTGCAAGCCTCCTAGTCTGGTTGAACTCATTTTGTCAATTTGTGATTCTTATATAACATATCGTCTTTAATGAAGCAACAAATAAAAATTTAGTACAGTCTCGTAAGCCTCCTGCTTTAGTTGACATTCCATTCATTTACAGTCCAAGGAAAATTGTAAAGTTATAACTAAAATTGTAAGTTGGTTTGGATGGCCTAAGACCCGACATATCAAATCAGTAAAGGTAATTACTATAATTCAGGTTATAAAGTCCCAAAGCCGTTGGCATTGCTCCACTATGAAAATTATTGATCTTAGTGAAACCGCATATTTATGATACAAAGAAAGTGTAGATACAATATGATCTTTGGATGATAAGCCTTCACCTAAAGGCTAAAGTGTCAACACATCCTTAGCCTCAGATATCTCTAAATAGAATGGACACAATAAGATTTAGAACATGACATTCACTAAACTCGTACTTTGAAACCAATTTCAAAGTATTCTCAGTTATTAACTTGCATATCTACAAGCATACAATGCAACACGGTAAGTATAAATAGGGCAGGCCACAACAGAAAAGGTCTGAAGCTGATGCAGCTTCTCTTGGTTACAGAGCCTCTCTTCACTTTGTCCGTTGTATATCTAGAAAAGTAGGAAGTCGAATAGTTCTTCTGGCACATTCTGGCACCCCAAGATGATGCTTGACCCACATATCTAACATTAGCTCTCTGCTTTAAATTGTAGAGCCAGTCTTCCCATCTTGATCTCCATTCTTCTTTTGCAAGTTCCTTCCAGAGGACAAGTAAAATAGTCAAAACAAAATAGCAAGCATTATATGTGTCAGCCACACATTTATCATGCTAAAGCAACCCCTGGTTAGCACATTATACGAGTCATGGATCACAACACAATACCAAACGACACCCACGTCATGACATGCACAAAAAAGAGGTGAATGAAGTTTTCCAGTCATTTTTATAATACAAACCTAACATAAGATAGTTCCAGATTTTGAGATCCAAAGATACACAAATTCAACATCAAACTAAGCCTCACCAGACAAATATTTCAAATGAAATCCATCATACCATTACATTTCCTCGAAGTGCTATTTAATCCTAATCCACATTCGAAACCATTAACAACTCACAACCAGTGCAACATAAATGTCTTCCAAATCATGGAAATACATGTAAACAAAGAAAACCACTATGCTAGGCATACTAAGAAACCTGGAGTGCTTTGATTTTTGTTCACCTTAAAACTATTAGCAGTTTGACGAAGTGTATTTAAAACAATAGAATGAAGATGTTTGGACAATAAAAATTTTGTCTATTTCCATACAGATCAAACTCTATGAAATTGACACAAGCAGTCACAAATGCTTTGCTAAACAGAATGCAGTCTTCACCAATTAAAAACCAATGTAGCTATAGACCCCAAAATTGGCTCCCCTGAAATAGATATTTCCACTAAAGATCATTATGAAGGGCTGCAGGCCCACAAAAAAACCATCTACAACACTAATATGATTTCACTTACTGACAATCCAAGCCTGATATAATTATAAACTAAGAATCTGTTATCATATTAAAACCTATCACACATGTGAGATCTATAGTTCCTTGAATTCAAATCATCAAGCATGCTCACCATCTTCAGTGTACAAGGGCCTCTTCCTATATGTCGGATGATAAGGCAAAACAAGGCAATGTCAAAATTGTTGTTTCTTCGTGGAATAAATTTCCCAATTGGAAAATGTTGATCAACTCTAGGAAAATCAATCTATTTTTCACCCACTGCCATATGGAATCAACAATCAAATCCCCCATTTTGTCAACCTCCTCTATGAAATTAGATGCATCTTTAAAAATATAGCTAATATTTGCATCATCAACATTATACATCTCAATTTTTGTATACTCAAAAAGGTCTCGATATCGTGCTTCTGATTAACTAAATTGATTAACACAAAAGCATAGAACATGAGTGACATCCAGAAACTGTAATGTAGTTATAGACCTTGAAGCCAAAGATCCACCAATAAAAAAATTATTTTGTAACATGTGATGGCCGCTCTGAGCCGACAGCCTAAGAGAGCAAAGCCATCTTTTCCAAAATGTGTTCACTATCAAGCTTTGAAATCTTGTTCAAATATTTCAATTTAACTGTCAGGGATATACTATGACATGAATCACTATTTCCTTTTGGATATTTTCCATGATAGTTGTCCTGGAAAAATGGTGACATTTCTAAGTTATCCTTATAAGGTGATTTTGAGAATGGATACTGAGAAAGTCCTATAAACCTATACCACTAGTATATGCAAGATCTTGTGGTTTTGTTCTTTCCCCATTTTCAAGAATTCTTTACCTACAACAGTTAACTGGAAAGAAAATAATTGAAATGATGAGTGCAAGTGACCTAATTTAGTGGCCCTGGAATCTTCTTTCTCGTCATCCCCTGGAAGATATTTTCTTAGAAATGTATTTATCAAAACATCCAATTTATGGTGAAGTTTGAATATGAATGGTTGCAACTTCATCATTTCTCTTGATCCTCCACAAAAGCTAGCTTGAACTCATGCAAAAATTTGTTTTGGTCAATATCTCCATAGATAAATTGATCCATTGATCCAATTGTTGTTTCTAAAATGTAACAACCAAGCTTTTCCCCTGATATCTCATGTAACAAATCTGAAGCAATTTCTGGACTATTTAGAAAAAGCTCGACTAGTCTTGGATGCTGTGAAATATCAAACGATATTTTTCCAGTGGAAGGATGTCCTGGAACCCCTGATTAAATTGCCACAATATGAAAATCACTATCATGTGTATTTTTGTCTTCAATGGTAAGGAAAATTCCTTCAAAAGTAGTCTCAGTCGCATTGTAGAATGCATCCACATGAACCTTATCATATCATGCCTTTAAAGCATTGATCCATCTCTAGTCTGAAATACAATTGATATTCCAAGGATAAAAATTCCAGAGCATTTACCATAGAATATTAACTTTGGTTCCTTGTGTTCCAAACTTTTATTTGAATTTATTTAAGGATTTTTCCTTTCTTGAATCATGGAGTCTCTCTCCATGTCCTTTTGGATGCCCATTCACGATAATATCAATTGACTCATCTTGAGGTGAACCAAACTTGCCACAGGAGATAGCCTGAAGATTTGTTGCATTTGATCCATTAATTACTGTCTCTTGGGTAGAATGAAGGTATTTTCTAGTAATTTCATGTTAACTACTGCCTAATAGCCCCGTACGTTTTCTTTAAAGTAAAAGAAAAAATGAAGTCCCATCAATGACAAAAAGTCGACAACAATCTTTTGTAACATAGTGTGACATGCTACTAGACAATGCTTAACAATATCAATGCCAATCAGTGTCCCAGACCTCCTCAAAATTTCAGCGAGCATACAGATTTCAACACCCGTGCCATCAAATCTAGGAAGTGCCCTATCTGTGATTTCATCAGGTCCCATGAATAACTTGACAAAAGCGTGACAGTGTGTCCCTCAAAGAGGTATTCCAAATCATTTCCCAACATCAACATTGTTGATTGCATCAAATCCTTCTAGGTAACAATATTTTGATGCATTGATCACTCCAACAGGGCCTTGAACATGGTTGAGTCCAAAAAAAAAGCTTAGAATTCCAAAGCAACACACCTATGCCTTACAACATATGTAGAAACCAATGATGCATAATTGATCAAATTCACAAATGGTGTTTCCAATAATTTTAAAACTGCAATTGAGCCATCGACTCTCTGAAGGGGTATCTTAGGAAAAACAATGGAACTCTATAGTATTGCATATATCTCAATGTCTAAACAATTAGGTTCTCACGGATAACTAAAGAATTTTTCCTCACATGTGGGAAAGAATGTGCGTAGGAGATCAATTTCCTCCTCTTTAAATTTGAAAATTGCAACGAGACGTATATGCTCTTCTAATCCAACAAAGAAAATGTTCCTCCTCTTTAAATTTGAAAATTGCAACGAGACGTATATGCTCTTCTAATCCAACAAAGACAGTGTACTCCCCACCTAGGCGCACTCCATTGGGGTGGGCTTTGAATATCTAGTCGAAAGCCTGACAAATCTCTAGTTGTCTTCCAACATATATAACAATCAGCTTTCTGAGGTGACTTGATTCTGGTATGATTTCAACAATTGTTTTGTTGATAAGTGACTGAAGGCGTGGGATGCATGACTTAATTACAGTTTCAAGATGCTTCCATTTCAGGTCATTTTGAAAAACAACCTTGTTGATAGTGTGTAATATGTTGCAATTGATTATATCCCATAGTTCAACAATATGTCCAACTGGAACAAGATGTAGAGTGTTTTTTATTCTTCTGCCATAAGCTCTTTGGAAAGATGTCTCATGGTGGAAAAGAGAACCCATTTACCCACTTCTTCACCATCCTCTTCACTGGTAATCTTTGTTATGTCAAATAATTCTTCCAAAATCTCACAGATATTTCCAACACTTTTGTCATGTTTTAGATCAATTGCACCTTGGTCTATTCTTTTTTCACTCGTATATTTTCTTCTTATACTCAACTTGATTGTAGGAAATGGTGTTCATGCATCTGTAGAGACACTTTGTAGAGAATCAAACACAAGCCCTGCATGATTGTTTTGCAAAGCAATGCTAACATGTTCATTTTGCTGACTAATTTCTTTTTTCCATAACTTACTCATTGGATGGAATGGATTAGAACATTAATCAAGTCTTTTTAGAGATTATCCTTCTCACTCATCTACAAGGAGAAAAAGTGTGTGGAAAATCTCCTATCTAAGGATGGACGTTGTGGATTATTGGGTATGATTAATTACTCTGCTTTTGATAATGAAACATTTCAAAGATCAGAAGTATAAAAATCTAAAGGATCTTCGTAGACAATTTCTATAAACTACTGTTTGATATTGTTGATACTTAAAAAGATTATTTTCTCTTTTTGTGAAGAAAACTTTTAGATATTTTAAATAGGATCAACCAAGGTAAGATAGATTAGGAAGATCGATAAAGATGGAAAGGTAGATCTTTTGAATTTATATATTATTTATATGTAATGATGAAATAAGATATAATTTTGAGGGGCATAATAAAGGGATCAAAGATGTATGGGGATGACATAAAAAATATTGAATATGTAACTAATTTTTGATAATGAAAATATGTGGGTTTTTTCTTATTGAAAAAAAAAGATGCACTCAGCAGCTCTAAAACCTATGAATCAACAATGTAGTTCACAAATCAACCCTATAAATTCAATAAACAACACATTGCACTAATGGGGTGTTGGATTCTAGGTGTGGTTTCAGCAAAACAGATTTATCAGTAGTCATATAGGCCACATTTATCTCTCGGCTTGTGTTCTTGTGGAGACTACTGGTAATATTGAGTGAAGAGGATTAAGAATCACTGGAAAGAAAAAAATTGAAATGATGAGTGCATGTGACCTAATTTAGTGGCCCTAGAATCTTCTTTCTTGTCATCCCCTAGAAGATATTTTCTTAGAAATGTATTTATCAAAACATCCAATTTATGGTGAAGTTTGAATATGAATGGTTGCAACTTCATCATTTCTCTTAATCCTCCACGAAAGATGGCTTGAACTCATGCACAAATTTGTTTTGGTCAATATCTCCAGAGATAAATTGATCCATTGATCCAATTGTTGTTTCTGAAATGTAACAACCAAGCTTTTCCCATGATATCTCATGTAACACATCTGAAGCAATTTTTGGACTATTTAGAAAAAGCTCGACTAGTCTTGGATGTTGTGAAATATCAAACGATATTTTTCCAGTGGAAGGATGTCTTGGAACCCCTGATTAAATTGCCACAATATGAAAATCACTATCATGTGTATTTTTGTCTTCAATGGTAAGGAAAATTCCTTCAAAAGTAGTCTCAGTCGCATTGTAGAATGCATCCACACGAACCTTATCATGTCATGCCTTTAAAGCCTTGATCCATCTCCAGTATGAAATACAATTGATATTCCAAGGACAAAAATTCCAGAGCATTTACCATAGAATATTAACTTTGGTTCCTTGTGTTCCAAACTTTTATTTGAATTTATTTAAGGATTTTTCCTTTCTTGAATCATGGAGTCTCTCTCCATGTCCTTTTGGATGCCCATTCACGATAATATCAATTGACTCATCTTGAGGTGAACCAAACTCGCCACAGGAGATAGCCTGAAGATTTGTTGCATTTGATCCATTAATTACTGTCTCTTGGGTAGAATGAAGTTATTTTCCAGTAATTTCATGTTAACTGCTGCCTAATAGCCCCGTACGTTTTCTTTAAAGTAAAAGAAAAAATGAATTCCCGTCAATGAAAAAAATTTGACAACAGTCTTTTGTAACATAGTGTGACATGCTGCTAGACGATGCTTAACAATATCAATGCCAATCAGTGTCCCAGACCTCCTCAAGATTTCAGCGAGCATACAGATTTCAACACTCGTGCCATCAAATCTAGGAAGTGCCCTATCTGTGATTTCATCAGGTCCCATGAATAACCTGACAAGAAATTATTGCATTACAATTTTGACATCCCAGTATTAGAGTACATAACTTGTAAAGAAATGATGGTGTATGCATTTGCATTTTCCATTAAATTGTCCAATTACAAGCTATAATATCTAGCCACACGGTAAAGTGATCTATTCTAACTTGTAGCCACACAGGAAAGTGAACTATTCTAACTTGTAGCTTCATGGGAAAGTGAACTATTCTAACTTGTAAAGAAGAAATGATGTCGCATGTGTTTGCATTTTCCATTAAATTGTCCAATTACAAGCTACTATATCTAACCACCTGGGAAAATGAACTTGCAAATATATAATAGATTATACTAATTCAAAGAGAAAAGCCAGCGATCTTATGGATACATACTTGATTAACCAGATGCACTTCACTCTCAGAATTCCTCGCTTCTGAGAAGAAGGCCCCTCATGCTTTTTCTTTTCGATTCAATCGTGTATAAACCGAATAGAGGTACGACTGTAAATTGTTCAGAGGCACCAAAGAGAACATTGAACGTCTAGCTATTATGCTTGATGAGAGAGGAAGATGGAAACCTGTTAGAAATTTACACAGCAGAATAAAATCAAAGACGACAAAGCTCACCCAAACCAAGAATGGAGAATAAAAAATGAGCCCTAAACAACTTTCAAATAACAAACATGCCATTTCCCAATTTGATTTGTTTCTTTTGAACTCCTGTAACTAGACACAAGTTTATTTGAAGTTCCCATCATCCCAAGCTCGACTTCGTAACCTCATAAGCAAGGAAGCAGGCAACATTGGCAGGAACACTTCTGGCCATGGCTTTGACCAAGCCTTTTAGACAAGCCTTTAAGCCCTTCTAAAGCAGCAATTTTCTTGACGACATTAATTGTACCAACATACTTTGGATGGTGAAATTCATCAATTTGAATGACACTCTTCAACTCTTCAAAGCATCAGTTGGATATACAAGTGTCCAACTAGAAGTGCCAGAAATCCCACCAGAAACAAGCAGGGTACCCATGCCCAATTGAGATGCATCATGCCATCGTGCCATGAACGGCTTCAGAGCCTTATACATGCCATATGCAATGCCATTTACAGATACATCCCTTAATAAAGTAGGATAAAGCCCTTAAACAATTCTCTGGCTCCTTCGGATCTTAAGACATGCTTAGCTACATCAACTAGGCCATTGTGTTTAATAGAAGTTGTCACTCTTGTTACCCCTAAAGTTGCAACTGAAGCAGTAGCCAAAGCACTCTGAGCTTGCAATCTACATCTGATAAGCTTAGTTGGGCAAGTCAAGAAAGATAAGCAATCCCTGCCCCTTCTCCACACACCACCTGCTGCCCTACAGTGGCAAACCAGGCTCAACCCTAAATAGGGCTTCCATCTGACCTCTTGCACTAAACACAACTGCATTGCAAGCTGCAACAGTGGACAAAGGGGCTCCCATTCCTTTGTACATCCCTGTGAGGCCTTCTTTGGAAATGGTTTGCTTGACAACATCCATTGCACCGACATAGCGAAGATGTTGGCTAGGAAGAAGCAATGGTTGACTCTAGGGCTTCACCTCAATTGTGTCAAAGGGATGCCCAGATATCAGTTGTGTTGTTCCCCCAACAGTGCTAGAAATTAGATCCTTTGCTACATCGATTGCCATAATTGGAAGCGACTAATCCTAAAACCTAATATCTACAACACACGGCTTTACTTTATGTGGAACTCTATCTGACGTTTAATATCGATAAAATCCAGCCTTTTATTTAGTTTTCAATAAACGAAAGTATTCTAAATGCAGAAAGCTTCCTTAAAATGGGTGTTCAAGGTCACTCAAATTGTACATAGAACCTTAAAATGGGTGTTCAAGTCCACTCAAATTGTACAAAGAAGGCAGATGAATTGCTCACCTGATCAACATGCCTTGTCCAACAGTAAAAACAACTTAATGTAACCCAGCGAAAAACCTACAAGCAGAACCCTGCATGAGATGGACCAAGATTCAATAACTTGGAAGCAGCAGAACCTGGAAGTCAGTTGTTGGTTGGGGCGCTCATCCTCGATAGCATTTGCGGCAGATAAAGTTGAGCTTAGAAGGAGTTGAGTACCCACCTGTACAAATATCAAATCCATTAAAAACCCATATTAAGCTTAGAGGAATTAGAGGTTAGCAAATCGGAAAGGGCATTGAATTATGCCAGAGGACAACTTTCTCACCTGTGGTGGCTTGGAAACACAAGGCTTGACCTGCCATAACAGGAAAAATATTAGTTACCGTAAGTAAGCGCAATGGCCCTCTGTACATGTATAGAAATGGAAAGAAAAACCATTAGAAAGAACAAAAAATATATATATATATACCTGCTCCTTAGTATTATTTTCGAATGCAGATAAGACAGTACTTCTTTGGACATTTGGAACAATAGACCACTCTGCCTTTGTCATTTCTTTTACAGTGATGGAAATTCGTATTCACAGTGTTCTGTGATGTTGCCTTCATTTTATTCCCCTATGCTGGAATATTGTGATGTTGCCTTCATTTTATTCTCCTATGCTGGAATATACTATCCACCCCCATCTGCATTTTTCTGACAAAATTCTTGGTATTCTTAACCTTGAAAACATCAGGAGTTGGGGTAATATTTAACCCCTCGTTGCTTAAATTCAGTGGCGCAGGTCGTTTAGGCTCTGTGTTCGAAACCGATGCACTGTACTCCAAAAAGCCATTGGTTGCTTCCTTATTGCGATCCTCGTCAATTAACATCATCTTCGTTACCCGCATTCATTAATTTCAAAACCCCAAATTCTGCCCCAATTTCTTCCTGCTCCTCTTTGACCTTGCGTTTCCGCCCTCTCTTCTTCACACCACCATCAATGCCCTCATGTAACACAGTCTGGGGCTTCCTGCCCCGCTTCTTACCCTGGCCTCTGGTGCTCGCAGTGGCCTTGGACTCTTGTTGCTACTGCATTTGATGTTTCTCGCATTCCGACATTGGTACATTAGTGGGTTTAAGCACTGCAATTCCACAGGCCACAGTGCGGGGCTTCCTGCCCCGCTTTCTGCCTTGGCATCTGGAGCTCCCAGTGGCCTTGGGTTGCTGCTGCAGCAATTTTCTCGCAATCCCCAGTCCTGGGCATGCCCCGCTTCCTACCCTGGCCTCTGATGCTCGCAGTGGCCTTGGACTGTTGTTGCTGCTGAAATTGATGTCTCTGGCATTCCGACATTGGTGGTTTGAAGCTCTGCAACACCACAGCCCTGGGCCTGCTCCCATTGACCTTAGGCCGCTGGCGCCACATTGCTCTGAGCTCCTTTCGCTGCAATTCTCTCCTTGTGAGCATTCTGGTGTCGTCATTGTTCATCGCCATAACCTCCATGAAGAATTCAAACGGACTCTACCTGGAACTCCTACGTAAAAAGCGCACAGATGTGGAGCGGAGAGCATTGTTCATTGCCATAAACTCCACTAAGAATTCAAATGGACTCTACCTGGAACTCCTGCGTAAAAAGCACACAGATGTGGAGCGGAGAGCATTGTTCATTGCCATAAACTCCACTAAGAATTCAAATGGACTCTACCTGTAACTCCTCCGTAAAAAGCGCACAGATGTCGAGCGGAGTTTTTTTAAGGGTATTTTAATGTTTTAAAACATTTTTTTATTAAATTAGACGGCTGATTTTTGTTCAATCGTCTAACAAAAGATCTAACGGCTACGATTAGGACAGAAGGGCATTTGGGGGAGTTCATTTCAGAGGTAAATGGTGAGCTCCAGTATTGTAGCAATAATGCTACAACTCCTGGGGCTTCCTGTCTCTTAATTTTATCAACCCGGTAGTTCGTACAAACTTGGAAGCGACGGTGCTGTATGAACAAGTACTAGCTCTTGTCGCAGCTGTCACTTGGTCAGCTGGCACAAGTCCGCTAGGGCTCAAGCCAACTTCTATAGGCTCTCAGAAGAAGCTTGTTAAATGATGGATGAAAGCTAGCTCAAAGAAGACTAATCTACTTGGCAAAAATGAACTGAAAGCAAATCAAAACATGGAAACCCTAGGAAACCCTAATTTAACTAGTCTAACCTCTATGATGCAAAGAATGTGAAGGAAACTTCTACCAATGATGCCATTACTTCTAATAAGTGAAAATGCATGAATCTAATCTGCTTGCATCTTAAAAGACATGTTTTTGTATTTTCTCTTTAAGTGGATGGAGTGATTGTGACTTTGTGCTTATTAGGGTTTGGTTGTACAGATGTGATGCGGAAGGAAGGAGAGCTTGGGAAAGGTTGGGGAGGCTAGGAGAGGTCCCCAGAGATCCTTAGCATCAGTCCACAGAGGTTCCTCACGTTCAGAGGCTCGGCAACCGAGTGAGTGGCCTCCTACAGGATGTCTGCAGGGGATTCTACAGGAACCGCAGGGGTTTCTACAGGAAGTCTACAAATTGCTACAGGATGACCTACCGTGGGTGTTTGAAGTGATGGTGGAGTGATGGAATGGTAGGGGGAGATGTGCAAGGTAGGAATAAAGCTGGTGGTGGCTCAGGAGTGGAGAAGTAGGATGGAGAACAAGTGTATGAAGGGGGTTGATGGATGGAAGGTTATAACAATGAAATGTCTAAAGAATGAAGTTACGTGAGGAGTGGAGGAGTTTGGGAGATAACAGAGCGGAGCAGAGGTCAAGGATGTGGTTGTATGCGTGATCAAAACGAAGAAGAAGGTAATAGAACGATGAAGAGCAGTGTAAATGAAACAAATGGCTTATGACTGTCACCAAGATGAAAATTCACTAACCTATGCTACCTGTGCTATGAACTCAATGAACAGCAATATAAAGCGTGTAGAGGAATGTGCATGAAGCTGTGATGAAGGTGTATGGTGCAAGAGTGAAGTGCATGGAAAGATCTATCATAAACGAGACTATGTTGCAGCATGTATAAAGTGAAGAACTGCGTATTTTTGTGGTTGGTATAGGCTGCACTCCAATCTCCAAACAGAGATGGCAGTGGAGACTTCCTCAACCTTTTTTTCTTGGAGCTCCAACGTATTATCAACCTGCTAGTCTAACTGAACAACCGAAAGCAAATCACCATAAACTAGTCCTATCTATGCTCATGAAAACGACTAAATTACCAAACTGTGAATTCGAATTGCATGTGAAAATAAACAAACTCAAAGTGCTGGAATGAAATGCAAACACATTACAACACTGAGGAGATCTATTGCTCTCAGGTTGGGCCCTAACCTGAGAGCTATAACTCCTTGAGAAAACTCAGAACTAGATCAAAATCTGCCTTCTTTATTCATAATCTGATGTCATGCCAAATTGGCTTACAAAAAGGAACAAAGACTGAGCTCTAGCTCGTACTTTCCAATTACAAGAGTAATGCCAAGGTTCAAAAAGCTTCTATCCAAGGCTACGGCCTCAGTATTTATGCAAAAACGATCATCCAACAGGTGTCCTTGATTTTAGGAGCTCGACTGTCCAACTGAAGTTTAACTGCTGATCCTGTAGGACAGTCATAACTACTGTTCCTGTAGAACAGTTATAACTGCTGTTCCTGTAGAACAGCTGGCTGCTTCTAAGCTCGGTGGGGAGATGGATTGGAGCTTGGAGTTCTTGGTGGGAATCACGATGAAGGTACCCAAGACCGTGGACATCCTCTCCTAAAAACCAGCAGTGCCACCTCATTGTCTCCTTGTCTCCTTTTTCGTTGTCTTTTTCTCCCTTTTAATGCCAAAAACCTGAAAGCATCATGCATTAGTCACGTAGATAAAATGTCTACCCTTCTTCCTATAAACAACACGAATAAACTAAGAAATGCATGCATAAGCAGTAAAAAGTGAATGGTTTGAGCAAAGCAAGTAGGCCAAATGAGCCCAAATTATACCAAAAATTGGGGCTCATCAGTAAACGCCTTACGGCGTAACGAGAAAAAAATGAACAAGATGTGCATTTTATTTTTTTTTTTAAGTTTTTCATTTTAACTCTTCTGTACTTTATAATCTGAAACTTAGATTGACTCATTTGTTCAAACTTTGTCTTCTGGCAGCTTATTTGTGGAACCAATTTTCAAGTCATTGCCCTAAGTTGCAAAGGTTTTTAATCCAAATCAACAACGAAACACGTAACACTTTTCAGTGTTTGAGTGCATTCACACAAAGAAGAGTAAAAGTTTGGAAGAAAATTTGTTGGATGAATCAATTTGTGCAATACAATGTTCAATTCAAGGGGGAAATTGGTTGAAAAATACTTCTCATGTGGACCCCATAGTCTTGGAGGAGACTGATCACTCCTCAAATTGGATTGTGGAGACTCGGAGAGTCATCCAGCATATTTTCTAGGGGACAACTTTATTTGGATGGGCTTGGGGTCCCATAATTGCCGGAAGTGCATGAATCAAGTATTGGACCTTTTGAGATAACCCCCTCAAGGGAGAAGTGGTGGGCTCCAGTATTGTAGCAATAATGCTACAACTCCTGGGGCTTCCTGTCTCTTAATTTTATCAACCCGGTAGTTCGTACAAACTTGGAAGCGATGGTGCTGTATGCACAAGTACTAGCTCTTATCGCAGCTGTCACTTGGTCAGCTGGCACAAGTCCGCTAGGGCTCAAGCCAACTTCTATAGGCTCTCAGAAGAAGCTTGTTAAATGATGGACGAAAGCTAGCTCAAAGAAGACTAATCTACTTGGCAAAAATGAACTGAAAGCAAATCAAAACATGGAAACCCTAGGAAACCCTAATTTAACTAGTCTACCTCTATGATGCAAAGAATGTGAAGGAAACTTCTACCAATGATGCCATTACCTCTAATAAGTGAAAATGCATGAATCTAATCTACTTGCATCTTAAAAGACATGTTTTTGTATTTTTCCTTTAAGTGGATGAAGTGATTGTGATTTTGTGCTTATTAGGGTTTGGTTGTGCAGATGTGATGCGGAAGGAAGGAAAGCTTGGGAAAGGTTGGGGAGGCTAGGAGAGGTCCCCAGAGATCCTTAGCATCAGTCCACAGAGGTTCCTCACGTTCAGAGGCTCAGCAACCGAGTGAGTGGCCTCCTACAGGATGTCTGCAGGGGATTCTACAGGAAACGCAGGGGTTTCTACAGGAAGGTCTGCAACTCTTCTACAGGATGTTCTGAAATGGGATGTTTGAGGATGGATGGTTGATGGAAGATGCATGGATGGTTATGGAGGTAGGATGGGGGTCTGAAGTGACCCAGGAACTGATGGATGGAGTGGTGAGGTGATGTGGAAAGCTGACTTGGCTTGAAGGTGGTTGAGACAACAATGGGGAAGAAGGTAAGGTTACTTGGCAAAAGAGAAGATGGGAGATGAGGGAACAGACTTGGTGATAGAGGAGCTGATCTGAACTAGGCTCAAATGAACGAGGAGGTGATGAAGATACCCTGCATAGTGGTTGCTTGATCAAACCAACTACATCTTGCATGCAATCGAAATATCATGTGATCTATCTAACAAGTTAGTGAAATCAGTGGACACCAACCTTATTCATGAAAAGAATCACGTACAACATGTGAAAAAAACATTATCAAAGAGATATAAACGCATGAATAACTCCTACCAATCTATCTTAAACATAAGAAACTACTTTAACCATCGAAAGCAACCTAAGTAACACAGCATGAATTAAATCTAAAGAGCAGATTTTTTCTCAAGAACGCAGCAAACACACATAAAGAGAAACAAGGGAGGTACTGGGCGCTTGAGATGGGCCCAACCCCAAGAGCTACAGCCTCCCATGAGAGATTTAGAGCTGGTGCAAAGCTGGATCCATCTTTATTAATCAAGAAATGAAAAGTTACATCAAACTATCCACAAGAAGAACTTGAGCATGAGCTGAAAGCAAAGCTAATCTACTGCATAAAAAATCAAACTACAAGCTAGCTAACTAATGGCTAAAACAAAATGACTAACTGGCTACAAAATGACTACCCAGTAGCTAACCAAAATGAGGGCCCAAGCCTTCTTATTTATACAATTTGAGGACCCAACAGTCCTCCTAAAAGTTAGGGACTTGGCTGCCCAAGACTTGTGGTTAACAGCAGTCCTACTTGACTTGCTTGGCTGCCCTTGTGCTCATTGATTTGGTGGCCTTTGAACTCCGAGCTGATGGTGGAGAATTCGAGGTAAGGGCCCATAAATGAGGGGGACACCTTCCTACAAATCCTCTAGCTTGTTCTCCCACGAATTTGGCTGCCAAGTGCTCATTAAGACCTTCAATTTTGTCTCCAAGTTGACCAACAAGGCTACACAAAGCACCCATTAGACTTGTTGGCATGATGACCAACCAAATTCACTCTATTAACATAAAAATAATAAAAAACATGCAATAAACAAATGAGAATGGTGGATTAAGTCAACTTAGGAGGTTGAATGAGCCCAAATAATTGTCCATTTTTGGGGCTCATCATCACCCCCCTACTGAAAGTGTTGCTCATCCTCTGAGCAACCACTCTCTCCTTGTCTTTGATGGCCCTGGTGGCTTCCTTGGCTAGCATCTTGGCCGATTTCTCCTTTGGCCTCCCTCTTTTCAAGCTTTCCCGTAGAAACTGTTCGCTGGCTTCCTGTAGAAGCAGTCCTCTGTTTTCCTGTAGAAACAGTCCTGTAGCTGAGTTCTGGCTTGGCTGTGGGCGATTTTCCTTTCAGCTGGGCTGTGGCAGCCTTCATCTTCTCCCCCTTTCTGCTCTTTTTCCTCACTGTTAAAAGGACTGATATCTTTGGCCAAAACTCTTCATTCATTTTTTCAACAATTCAGTTCACCATTTATTCCAACACATATCATGACAACATGTTCTCGTGTCCTTTCATCACTGTCATGAAACCATGCTTCTTTGCTTTGGTTCTTCCCACTGCCTGTTGCTTTTCCTGTTTTATGAGCTGTCCCATATCCATGTTTGAAAGAATAATCTTTGTCATCTATGGAAGTATATGATACAAAATCTTTGCGTCATCTGACCCTTTTTGGAAAATATATTCCTGCTTTTACTCATGGGTTATTTTTCGTAAGAGTATAATTACTAGAAAAACTCAGCAGAAATTAATTACTTTCTTCCTGGTCATCTAGCAAAACTTTGACAACAAAATTGGCAGTCAATTGTTTCATTTATGGCTCTGCATGTGTCTCAAGGAAAATAAGAACTTCATGTCAACAATTTTAGTTATAGACACTGCTGAATTCATTTCTTTATCAACATTCTACTGCTCTGTTTTGAATTCATGATCATATTGCAGAGATGGCATCTTTCCTCAACAATTAATTCTCCCCATGTTCCATATTGGTCTAGGATAAATTCAAATTATTTTGAAGAAAATCTCATACAACTCCTAAGAGATGAAAGAACCTACCAAAGGTATTCTTACTCTTTGATTTCCATATCGTTCAATGAAGCAGGGGGCTTTCTCCAAGAGGGATAAACTTTCATCAATATCCTTCAATGCAAGCCTATCTATAACTAAGAACTCGCTGGTCATTTTTTCCTCTACTGTTTTGGATAACTTCGAATGGTATGAATCACTTCAAAATATACAGTTCTGTCCCATAATCAATTCCTTGGTGAAGACTCACCAATGAGGTAGCAGAGCATTTGAAGTCAGAAAATAATGTTCCATCTGGAAAAACTTCATAATCTCGAGCTCTTTTCCATGCTTTCATTCAAGTGCTTCTTGTGCTCAAGACTTCGCACTCTATCCCTGTTTAGTCTGTCCAAACTCTGCCACGGAGAAGCAATCTATTTGTCCCTGGGCTGTAGTTGTTTTGCAACAACCTTGACTTCAGCTAAACAATAGGCTTTCTTCAAGCTTCAACTGGATGAAGAAAAAAACTTGGGCGTCTCTGCTTTTGAAAAGACTCTGCTGCACTTTCCTGTAGACGACATCCTGTAGAAACGCCTGTAGGATGTCTCTGCGCCTTTGAATGATCTTTGCATGCGGGAGAATTGTTAACAAGCCCAAAACTTGATGAAGGACGTGAGTTTAACATTTGCAAGTGTAAATGAACAACAGTTAGCAAGTGTACCTGAACAACAATTACGTGAGTCTTCAGCCGAGCGTTCCTTTATTCACTGCGTGATTTGTGGTGAGGTGAGGTGGAAAAACGTGTGCTGGCGCATATGAACTGCTGTGCTATCATGAACTCTTCTATTTGTTAATTAATTGATGCCCTGTGCACTGAAGTTTAACCAATCTACCACTAACTGTGTTTTTCAAATTTTCCATGAACGACCATACACGTATGCTGCGTGATTTTTCCTTGAGCGCTAGAGAACTGGGTGTCTTGCTACATTCATGGCTTAATCACCATTCCATTCGTTCATGCAATGCTTAGACTAGATTCATGCAATAGATGAATAGGTTTTGTCACGTACCTGAAGTCAAACCGTTGCTTGTGAAGCTTTTCGCTGCTGCCTGCTCTGATTTTGCTGCTGCATGCTTAGTTTTTCTGATTGCATGTGGCTTGGCTGCTAATCCTTGATTTCTTTTTTCATGTGCAGGTGTCCTCTAGCCGGATCTGAGTGCATGCAATCATTTCCACGTTCAACTCTGCCCGTTCAAGCTGCTGCCATTGAATTTTCTCAGGACCAGAACTTCTTTTTGCCATTTCTCCCAAACGGTAGATCGGTTTGATCTGAAACTCGGTGAGCATGTTACTACCATCATTATGCATCTCCCATAGCAAATTCGTGATCAATGGATGCACGGATTTCGAGAAAAATGGAAAATGGCTGAAGATTTCAGAGGTCGATTCCTCGGAAACCGTGGATTGGAATCGGCTGAAACTGCTTGGGTAGGCTACTATCACCCATGTGCATCTCCCCATGAAACAAGTTTTGAAACAGATGCACGGTTATGGAGAAAATGCAAAAATGGCCGATGGTGATGGAGGCTGATTTCTTGGAAACCGTGCATCGGAATTGCATGAAACTGCTCAGGCATGTTGTCATCAACCTTGTACAATCCCCCATAAAACGGTTTGTCAAATGGATGCATGGTTTTCAAGTTATGGCAAAAACAAATTCTGCTCTATGTGTTTTTGCTTCAAGGCACTTTGCATTTTGGTTGCATGGTATGACAAAATGAATTTTGGCTGTGATGCAGGTATGGAGATGATGGAGGATGAGTTGGAAGACTGCATGAGGACTTCTGAACCCTTGAGGAAGCTAGCATGTTCGCCAAACCACTTTTTGAAATGCATGCCTAGTTTCCCACAATTTCTACAGGAAGTTCCTGTAGAAGCACAATGAGGAGCACAAAGAGGTGAACGAATGATGGAGAAAGGCAAGGGATGGACACACAAGTGCTTGTAGGCCTAATCAACAGATTCCCACCATTAGATTCACTTTTGAAATTGTATTTGGCTCGTCCAAAGGTTCTACAGGATGTTTCCTGTAGAAATACAGAGCTTCCTGTAGAAGGCACAAGAACAATTACTTTGACCTTGATTTGAGTGCTCCTCCTGTCATAAAACGTCCTTCTTTAACCTGCAATGTCATTGCTGCAACATGAAATGGAGATTAGCTTTATTTTTCTTTTTCTTTTTCTCTTTTTTTTGAAAAACAACTAGGGCGCCTCATGGAGGTTTTCACCCTAATTGCCTGCCTTGGGCGCCTCCAAGGGAGGTTTTCACCCAAAGATCTTATTCTCTTTTCTCTTTTTTTTTTCAACCCATTGACCGCCTCATGGAGGTTTTCAATCAATGAGCCAATCTAAGGCGCCTCCGAGGTTTTCACCTTAGATTTCTATTTTCCTCTATTTTCATTTTTTTTCTTTTTCTTTTTCTTTTTTCTTTTTTTTTTCTACCCTACCCTACTTGAAAAAACAAAATCATTTTCAAGTATAAGAATACTTCCAATGGAGCCATGTGCACATCGAGATTAGAGACAAGATGATGTAAAGGCTCGGAATGCATGCTTTGACAACTATCCAACTTTCAGAGACAACATGATCTGACTTTGAAAATACAAAACATAGCTGAGGAGGAGAGTACTGTTGCAACTTGGTGACCTTCTGAAACCATATCTCAATATAGCTTTGATATCCTTGGTCATCTTGCTGATTTGGATCATTCTTCATGTCACCTTCTATCATGACCTTCTGATCTTCCTCTTTTTGTTGATCTTTCTCTTGAATACATGGAATATTTAATGGTAACCATGAGGGAACTCTCTCGATCTCTGACTCTGATCTCTTCTCTTCATTAAGTGCAGCCCATGGTTCTTTGATCTCCTCTTTGGAATCTTCTTTTGCATTTGGTCCTTCAATGTTGTCAATAGATTCTCTCTTTTGCAACACTCTTCCTGAGCTTTGGTGAACATCATTGAGCTCAAAAGGAGTCATTTGCACATGTTGTGCCTCAGATTTGCAATGGGGTTGAGCTGCTCCATTGCATGGTTTTGGAAATGGAGGTACGGGTAGCTGAGTGGAGGGGTGTAATTGAGATGGAGATGGATGGCATTGTGGTTGGGTAGGCATGTGGGGTTGCCTTGGTGGAGGAGGAGGCGATGGTTGTGGATGAGCAGGTGGTGGAGGAAAATGAGCGGGATGAGAGTTGTACTGGGGCCTCCACTCCTGATAAGGTGCATTCCACTGCGGTTGTGGCTGAGCATAAGAGTGAAATGAATGAGCAACTGGTTGGGCATAATATGGATCTGTGAAGGAACAAGGAGAATATGACCAAGGAGGAGGTGTAGACCAGAAAGGATGAGCAGGGGGATCCCAAGAAGGCATGAAAGTGGCTTGATAAGGGTCATAATAGGTCTCGGGTATCCCTTGCATCTCCTGCTGGTAAGATCTAGGTCCATGTGGCCTCCTTTGGTTCATATAATAGAGTGATTCAGTGGCTCCCTTGGCTCTTTGATAGGCAGCTTTGATTCTGGGCAAGGAAGGGCACTGATCTGTAGGATGGTATTCTTCACATACAGAACACACTTCTAGGGAGTGCATTCGACATTCGTTCCTAGGATGCTTTTTAAGGCACCTAGGACAAAAAATGACCAAAGCCCTCTTGGCTTCTTCTTGCTTCATTTGGATCCGCAAGGTATCCAGTTGCATGGCAAGAAACTGCCTCATATCACTCTTGAAATCTTCGATCTGATTTGCAAATTCATCTTTGGACAAGGGACTGCTCCCAACATTTCTGCTTGTAGCCATTTGCTTCAGAGGAATGTTTCTTCTTCTTCTCCCCTAGTGGTTCTTCAGATATGTCTTGATGTCCACCCAGGGGTTCTTTCATCACAGCCATCGAAGAAGAACGTTGGCTGTGTGAAGCAGTGGGGGTGTTGTGCAATCATTTTTCTAACTTATCTCTACTCCTACAAAGCATGAAATGAAATCTTTTTGGTTGATTTTTTCTTTTTTCTACTTCTACTTGCAAAACTGAAATAAATGGAACTACAACTAACTATCTTGCAAAAATGAAAATGCGGAATTGAAATGAAAGCAGGAAAGGACTAATCTATTTTGATCAAATCAAATTGCAAGAATGAAATGCTAGGCTACGCTTGCAGAATTGAAATGCTACCCTACGCTTGCAGAAATGAAATTGCGGAATTGAAATGCTAATCTACGCTTGCAGAAATGAAATTTCGGAATTGAAATGCTAATCTATGAAAGCAAGAAATGCTAATCTACTTTTGCATAAATGAAATTGCATAATGGAAATGAAATAAACTACTTAGCAGAAGGTTGTAGTAGAAAATAGAAGAATAGCAACAATCACCAATACTCTGCCGCTTCCCCGGCAACGGCGCCAAAAAGATGGTGGGCTCCAGTATTGTAGCAATAATGCTACAACTCCTGGGGCTTCCTGTCTCTTAATTTTATCAACCCGGTAGTTCGTACAAACTTGGAAGCGACGGTGCTGTATGCACAAGTACTAGCTCTTGTCGTAGCTGTCACTTGGTCAGCTGGCACAAGTCCGCTAGGGCTCAAGCCAACTTCTATAGGCTCTCAGAAGAAGCTTGTTAAATGATGGACGAAAGCTAGCTCAAAGAAGACTAATCTACTTGGCAAAAATGAACTGAAAGCAAATCAAAACATGGAAACCCTAGGAAACCCTAATTTAACTAGTCTACCTCTATGATGCAAAGAATGTGAAGGAAACTTCTACCAATGATGCCATTACCTCTAATAAGTGAAAATGCATGAATCTAATCTACTTGCATCTTAAAAGACATGTTTTTGTATTTTTCCTTTAAGTGGATGAAGTGATTGTGATTTTGTGCTTATTAGGGTTTGGATGTGCAGATGTGATGCGGAAGGAAGGAAAGCTTGGGAAAGGTTGGGGAGGCTAGGAGAGGTCCCCAGAGATCCTTAGCATCAGTCCACAGAGGTTCCTCACGTTCAGAGGCTCAGCAACCGAGTGAGTGGCCTCCTACAGGATGTCTGCAGGGGATTCTACAGGAAGGTCTGCAACTCTTCTACAGGATGTTCTGAAATGGGATGTTTGAGGATGGATGGTTGATGGAAGATGCATGGATGGTTATGGAGGTAGGATGGGGGTCTGAAGTGACCCAGGAACTGATGGATGGAGTGGTGAGGTGATGTGGAAAGCTGACTTGGCTTGAAGGTGGTTGAGACAACAATGGGGAAGAAGGTAAGGTTACTTGGCAAAAGAGAAGATGGGAGATGAGGGAACAGACTTGGTGATGGAGGAGTTGATCTGAACTAGGCTCAAATGAACAAGGAGGTGATGAAGATACCCTGCATAGTGGTTGCTTGATCAAACCAACTACATCTTGCATGCAATCGAAATATCATGTGATCTATCTAACAAGTTAGTGAAATCGGTGGACAACAACCTTATTCATGAAAAGAATCACGTACAACCTATGAACAAAACATTATCAAAGAGATATAAACGCATGAATAACTCCTACCAATCTATCTTAAACATAAGAAACTACTTTAACCATCGAAAGCAACCTAAGTAACACAACATGAATTAAATCTAAAGAGCAGATTTTTTCTCAAGAACGCAGCAAACACACATAAAGAGAAACAAGGGAGGTACTGGGCGCTTGAGATGGGCCCAACCCCAAGAGCTACAGCCTCCCATGAGAGATTTAGAGCTGGTGCAAAGCTGGATCCATCTTTATTAATCAAGAAATGAAAAGTTACATCAAACTGTCCACAAGAAGAACTTGAGCATGAGCTGAAAGCAAAGCTAATCTACTGCATAAAAAATCGAACTACAAGCTAGCTAACTAATGGCTAAAACAAAATGACTAACTAGCTACAAAATGACTACCCACTAGCTAACCAAAATGAGGCCCCAAGCCTTCTTATTTATACAATTTGAGGACCCAACAGTCCTCCTAAAAGTTAGGGACTTGGCTGCCCAAGACTTGTGGTTAACAGCAGTCCTACTTGACTTGCTTGGTTGCCCTTGTGCTCATTGATTTGGTGGCCTTTGAACTCCGAGCTGATGGTGGAGAATTCGAGGTAAGGGCCCATAAATGAGGGGGACACCTTCCTACAAATCCTCTAGCTTGTTCTCCCACGAATTTGGCTGCCAAGTGCTCATTAAGACCTTCAATTTTGTCTCCAAGTTGACCAACAAGGCTACACAAAGCACCCATTAGACTTGTTGGCATGATGACCAACCAAATTCACTCTATTAACATAAAAATAATCAAAAACATGCAATAAACAAATGAGAATGGTGGATTAAGTCAACTTAGGAGGTTGAATGAGCCCAAATAATTGTCCATTTTTGGGGCTCATCAAGAAGTACAACAGATACAAAAGTTGGTCCTCACCAGAGGACATTCCTAAGGATGCAGCCTGTGTTGATGATCTTGATGAATCATGAGTCATGACCCGTGACATAGTATGTCCTTACTAGTTTATAGTTTGAAGCTTTTTTGGACTTTGGAGACCATTTCAAACATTATTGTTAATGTATTTTATGTTCATAGTTTATAGTTTATGTATCTCGATGTAATTTTGCCTATTTACACCAGTACATGCAATATAAGTCAATAAACTTGCATATGTGGTGTCTAATTGTTTGTATTTACATTGATAAATATTTTTCATGGGTCAAGTCCCCTGACATAGTATGTCTTTATTACTTTATAGTTTGAAGCGTTTTTGGACATTGGAGACCATTTCAAGCATTATTGTTAATGTATTTTATGTTTATAGTTTGTAGTTTATGTATCTCGCTGTAATTTCTCCTATTTGCACCATTACATGTGAACAGTGATATAAGTCAGTAAACTTACATATGTGGTGTCTAATTGTTTGTATTTACATTGATAAATGTTTTATGCATTATTTATTCAGCCAAGTAGTTCACCAGGTCAAAGGCCAAGTTTGAGCCAAGCCTTTTGCCAAGTCAAAGACCAAGTTCTAGCCGAGTAATAATCTTTGACCTCACCATGTCTGACTCTCATAACTATGGCATCCAATAGATATTGTAGTACAGCCAACTAGCATATTCAACAACGACAACATATTTTCCATATATATTGGTGAACCTGAAAACAAATTTGATATACCAAGAACACAACTCCAAAATGCATAAGAGTTAAACAACAATATCGAGTGATCTTTCTTGTTTTTATATAAGATTTCATCAACTTTGTCAAGCTTGTTGCTCGATGTTTAACTCCTAAGACTAGGAGCCATTTTGCACTGGTAGGTTACTTCAGTTAGGTTGAATTAGCAATCCATCTAGGAAATTTTGGCTTCACACTGCAATATTAGGTCAAGATTAGCTACATTAAAAATGAACTGACATTCCCAAAACTTTAATGTAGGTCACAGCCTACTTTAACCACATTTCTATAATTTATTTTACTTCATCTGTACAGAGAAAAACATAATTGACATTATCTAGCAATAATGGGTTGTACAAAATTAGCCTTAATTCAACAAAGCATGCCTAAAACTTGGAGGAGAGTTCCCCCCGCATAATTGAATACTTCATACCATATGGAATAGATCATGCTTTTTTTAATCATGATGGTTGCAAGTTTGAAGGGCTCCACAACAAAAAAAGCTTGCACTTAAGCTTAATAAACATTGAATTTTTTGACTTACTGAAATGAGCACTAAAATGGAAAACAAATTAGCAAAGAGATGGTTTAATCTACAGTGAAATTTTTACTTATTGAAATGAGTGCTAAAAATGGAAAACCAATTAGCAAGAGGAGATTTGAAGAACTCAAAAGAGATGGAAGGTAGACCAAAGGATTATGATGAAAGGTTGCATGAGGAAACTATCCAACAAACGCTGACACAAGGCAAATACAAGGGATGATGATGGCAAATGGTCTGTCTGGTCTTTAAAGTTAAATCATGAAATAAGGTTGCAACAAACACAACAAATGCATATATTAGTGTAGACCTATCTTAACTTAGGATCTATTAAGTACCAAGAGGAATCAAATCTTTTGAGATGTAAATTTTTGGATCATAAGATGGATCTAGGTACAAATGAAGAAAGGGGTCGCAATATTTCTATGTAAATATCATAGCTGCAGTATTTCTATTTATGTGTAAATCTGGGTCTCTCTTTTATCTCTTTATATAGCCATTTAATATTAGATGTACATATCAAATCGCTTATATATAGAAAGAGAGAGAGAGGGAGAAAGATTTTTATTTCTGTTTGTATATACATTTGGCTAAGTCTTTACTATTATTTGTTATAAATATTATATCTTTTTTGAAGCCAACATGTAAGCATTGCCCACATGACAAATGTGACAACATCTCTATCATACTGGACTGTAGATGCACCTCGCTACTCTTGGTGCAGCAAAAAATGAAAAGCTTGTGCACAAGGCATGAATAAGTGGAGTTGGGAAAACATATCCAGGAAGACATCTCGGAGGTTGGGCAAAGAGAACAGTATACTAAACCTCAACAAGCACATAACCTAGGACTTGGTGATTTTAATCTCACAGCGTATTTGACCCTGGAGTAAATATATTGAAATCCCTGTTGATGCAATCTCTAAAGATATTGAACCCTTAAGGTTCCTTAATTTGGCTTCCTCCAACAATTTGCTCAATTTATAAGTTCCAACACAAGGAGTTTGACTTGCACAGAACAGTTCTTTGTTCAAGAAACTTCCAAAATCACTTTCCCCTAACAGGGTTGCTTTAAAACATGGACAATAGAGATTCATCAACCTCCCAAGTATAAGAATTAGAAGTATCAGAAAACTTCTACAGTTATTCGATAACCTCAGCACCAAGGCCAATTGGGGAGAATAACACTTGCAAACTACAGGGTGTAAGATAGAGAAATGTAAACACTACCACACAATTATAGAGTTTGTGAGAGAGGTCAGCCAATCATGCAGAGAACGAGGTAGCCCCAGGCAGGCCTCAATGAGATGTACCAGATGGAGCAATTAATGACAACAAAGGCAGGACAGGTGGCAGTGCAAACAACAATCCACAAGGGGCAACCACATCACCTATAACAACAAGACAGGTGAAGGAACATTAATTATAACATGACATCTCCTTCTTAGATATGAGAACGCAAAGGAAAGTTGATTGGGTGAGGAGGTGGGTGTAGGGAAGACTACTGATTGACATGATAACAAAAATGCTGATGTTGATGCAGATGATTAACGAAGTTGCTCTTACAGGGGAGGGGTTTCACAACAAGCAGCCCACGAGGGAATGTAGACCATCCCCCAGTCCATTGAACTTTTCATAGAAGATACAAGGATTATGACATAGTACGTTTTGGCCAAGGTGGGGATCAACTGTTTTCTGGGGATGAGTCACCAAGTTGTGGATTCAATGGAGATGGAAAGCTAGAACTTGGGAAAGCCAGCACCACACCAGTGACTCCTCCCTCCAGGATTGAATCTAGTTACAGACTTTTATTTTCTGATACCTGTTAGTTAGCAATATTTAGGAAAATCTGAGCTTAAGTAATCCAGTTCATCTTAGTACTTTTTTCTTGGAGAAGCCTAGCTAATAAATGCACCAATAGGGAACTTTAATAGATAAATCTGGTAGAAGCTGATGATCTGAAAGTCACACCTGTTTTTTGGTTTCCCCTTATCTGTCTTTTGAACCACTGCAAACACGGATATGGCCCGGGAATATTTTATTTCTGAACTGCAAAACTGGGATCCAAGATCTAAACTAAAGCCCCATAATTTTGTGACTGAAAATCAACGCTAAGTGCTTTCTTCTGTATATTAATAAAATCCTTGTTTGTTGACTAAAGAAATAGTTGTAAAATAACCCCTGATTATTTTTCTAAGGACAAACAGGTGTGGCATTTAAACTCCACCAGCAACTAAATTTTTGCAGCAATTTTCTCACTTTTCATGTGCAATCATGACATAACACATATGAAAACTAAGTGCCATTAGTAACATTGCAGATGAACAACATACTCAACTTTTCAGCACACACCCCGACAAAGCAAAATAATGCAATAGATCCGTGTGCCATTCACACAAGTCCAAAATATTACCATGTAGAGCAGTTTTGCCACGCTGCATCAAGAAACTTACATACCATACGACATAACCATACATAGAAATATTACAAGAGACAAGGAAATATAAGCAATATAGTTCTAACGTCAAATCTATCCGATGCTAGCAAGCAGTTTGTTGAGGAAAACTCTCCCCTGCTCTGTCTAGAATTACAGATCTATGTTAGCAAAAGAAAGAATGCCTACAAATCAAATTAAATTAAGCCGATGGATCAGAAAGACTACCATAAAGACAACAAAAATTCTGTTAAGATTTTAAAAAATTAAGGTAATTCTTGCCTCGTTTTTAAGAAAATATTCTATACAACATTACAAAATCTTGACAATGGATTTGTTTCCAAAGCCCACGAATGCAGTTGAATTTTTCTCCGCCCGTTCCCACTCCAAACAATTACTACAAAAGATTTGTGCCACCGAAACAAATACCTTTCAGAAAATCACCAGGAGAGAGAAAAGCATGTAAATCAAGCTGCAAGCATACGCCACCAAGCGTCGTTGTTCATCGCCATGAGATGCCAAGACAATCAATAAACTGCTCTGCACACAGATGTGGAGCGGAGAGCATTGTTCTTGTAGTTGTGATGTAGCTAGTTTTGTTTCTGTAATGGACTCCTTGAGTCCTGTAGCTAACTAAGGTAGTCTGGATGCTATCGAAGAGCTAAGGAGAGCCATAAACTCCACTAAGAATTCAAATGGACTCTACTTGTAACTCCTCTGTAAAAAGCGCACAAATGTCCAGGGTATTTTAATGTTTTAAAACATTTTTTATTAAATTAGACGGCTGATTTTTGTTCAATCGTCTAACAAAAGATCTAACAGCTACGATTATGATAGAAGGGCATTTGGGGGAGTTCATTTAAGAGAGAAACACCTTATGGCGTAATAAAACATAGTGTGAAAGTGCAGAAAAATCACCATTCCCCACTACAATTATAGGTACTCATCATTCGATAAAAATTGCCTTTAGATTGATCTTTCATGAAATTGATCTTTCATGAAAAGTCAAATTGGGTAGAAATTGCGCATTCTCGCGCAAGAGTCATATGGAATAGCCAAGGCGGAGACCGTCACCGCGTTTCTAGCTTGGCTATGTGGGGTGTCTAAACAGGGGTCGTTCATTGTCCCTCTACATTTCCAACTTGATCTGCTTGGTTCTCAAGAAACCATCGCCAGGATTGAATAACAGCGGCCAACTCGGAGGACGGCTGGGGTTGCGGTTGAGGAAACATGGGCGGTCAATGTTGTCGTGGGAACAACGAGAGCCAAAACCTGGGGGCGTACATTCTTAGGGTGAGCTACGGATCAAATCTGGATTGCAACAACCAGAGGACTGTTGGCTCTGTGGTTCAGTCTGAACCTCGTGTTATCAAAACCGTTTGGCCTAGCAGCAGATCAATCTCCATCTGTTTGCATGTTATCCATAATAAAATATAATAAAATTCATACTGAATAACTGTGGCCCTTTGTACATGTGTGGCGTATTTTTCTAAAGGTTGAGAATAATGGGGATTTGGTATTGAACTTAATCAAGAATTATATGCAATGTTCGTTGATGTTTCCAGTATGCGAATATGCTTTGTAATATTATATTGTAAATTAATTAATAATGACAATTCGTTAATTGACAATGATGATATAAGCGAAGGAGGTGTGTAGAAAAAACACATATGGCCGGCTCCTCAAAAGATAGAAGATTCAACCACATATTGTTAGATGAAGTAGGTACTAAGGTTAAGAAGGAGATATTTTTATAGAATTTAAAATATATTTACATAACAAGAAATGACTTTATATCACGAAGTTTTTATTGGGGAGTAATATTATACCACGAGTTTATATTGGGAGATATATATTGAATAAAAAATAGCATAATATATTGGGAATATATAGGGGTAAAGGGTTTTTATATTGGCATGTATAAAAAATGGAGCTCAAAGTTAATGAAAAATATAAAGGGGTATAAGAAATGTTAATGAAAAAATGGATACCTACAATATCTAATGGAAGTAAGGGTTTTTTAAATTGGGAAGGTGTATTGGGTTTGTATTGGTAGGGGGTTAAATAATGTGGTTTTTGGGATATTTTCCAATATGTAGTCAAATTAGAGGTATTGTTTAATATGCCACGAACCCACGTGATAGGTCAGAAGTTCATTGAGTAAAGTCCCTGTGCCTTATAGGGTGATGTGTGGCTTAATGGTAGTCTTGTCTGTAGGGAGATCCGTGTTTAAATCACATAGAGTGTAGTATCTTGTTATGGTGTGTGGCTTGGCTCTTGTTAAAATCATAAAAAATTAAAAAACAAAAATGTGAGAACTACAAGGATTGATCTTGGATAACCAATCCACTAGTTTGACTCAAAATAAAAGATTGTTATAAATTAAACATTTCAATAATAAAATGTTGTTAATTCAACTATGTATATATTATATATAGTTTAAAAGAAATGAAAAAAACAAAGTAGTCTTTAAGTGTGACTTTTTTTGGAGTTTCTGAAGTATTTCTAGTCTAACAAAAAAGTTTGTGGCCAAATCTTGATTTAGGTTGTTTAAATTGATCTTTTGACTTCATATGGTTTCAACACCCTCAAAAACCCATGAGGATCTTTGATTGTGAAGAATTCATTAATCAAACTTGTGATTTCAACAAATCCCTATAAAAATTCAAAACAAATAAATTTCAGAAAATAACCTCAAACTTTTCAAAATTCATACTTAAAAACTACTCAAAACTAAAATTAATATAATTAAAACATTTCAAATATTCTTACTATTTTACCTTTCTAATATATTTAACTATATTACTATAATCATAAAAACAAAATAATAACATATTCTCCTATCTACTTTTTTTAATAATTAATTCTCCGGAATCTCTAAATCCGTCGATTTATCTCTAATATAGGATAACAAATATCATCCCATAATAAATACCATGAATACCATTTTATAAAAAATTAACATCAATCATTATAACTCAACCACTTAGTCCCGCTATTCTTTATACTCACTACTGCTCTCGATAGACATATAGATGTCGTATCTTATATCTTACATGACCCGAATTCCTAAAAATAGTTTTTAATATGACATCAGTAAAATTACAAACCATTCATTTCAAGGTCCATCCATTCTGTCACTGACAAATGGATAGCTGGAAAAGCAATTTGTAACAACTCGCAACGTGGCTACATACTTACAACGTTCATCTCATCTTACAACTTTCAAGTGATTACAACTTGCACATGTACCCGTATTTAAAAAAAATAAAATTGGATTGAGTAACTTAAAAAACCACCTCCTTTTCAGATTTGAGGAACCCTGTTTATGGAAGTGGTAAATAGAATTTTTCTCAGGACATTACAACATAGTCATGTTATGCGACTGTAATCTTCCTAGGGAGGTTATCATTAATCCTCCCAACCATCTGGGATATACATCATTGACAAACCACCTCCTTTTCATTTGAGGGGTGCGAGGAACCGACAGAGTTCATCTCCATCAAAGGCCGCGTTCAACTATCGGGGCTTGGCATCGCCCAACTTGTCTATTCGGTAGCCATTGTGATAAGTTTTTGGCTTATACTCAATGTATCTCAATTTCAGCACCTTCTTCTCATCCTCAGCCTCCAAAGAAGTCTTCTCCGTTGATCAATTGAGCGGAAGAAACCATCACACTAAACTGCGTTGTACATATATTAGGGGTAAAGAGTTTATATATTGGCAGGTATAAAAAATGGAGCTCAAAGTTAATGAAAAACTATAAAGGGGTATTAAAAATGTTAACAAGAAATGGATACCTATAATATCTAGTGAAAGTAGGGGTTTTTTAAATTGAGAAGATGTATTGGGTTCATATTCGTAGGGGGTTAAATAATGTGATATTGAGAAGTATTTTCCAATATATATTCAAATTAGGGGTATTGTTTAGTATGCCACAAACGCCCCTAATATATCATAAGTTCATTGAGTGAACTTTGATATGTCATAGGTTCATTAAGTAAACCTCGTGTTGAAGGCTTCCTAGGCCAAAAGAAACCTTGATACAATGATCATGATTCTTGCCGAGAACACATGACTTTCTCTAATAAAGTAATAAAACATTTTTTCTTTAATACCTTTCTATTTCTTCATTTCTAAGATCCTTAGGTTATCTGGTTTGGTTATGGTTTGATATTCTAGTATAAGGTTTTTGTAATACATAATTAGAATATTCAAACCCTTGTATCTAAATGTTGCAACATAGGTGTTTTGGAATCAAAATGCAATATCCTACTTCATTATAGAGGTTCTTATTTTGTCTCTGAATGAATTTCATAGAGGAAAGGTTTTTCTTGTCTTAGAATTTATTTTTGTAAAGATAGGGGTTTTTCTTTTATCTCATTCTCTTATGCACTATTATCTCTACACCTTCAATTTAATTTACTCATTTAATATAACTTTACTTAGTTCTAGATCAACCATTATATATGCCTATAACCAATGTTGCTCCAGGTTTACATTGATGGAGTAAACACCTTTGGAAACATGGCCACAAATTTGTTTCCAAGTTTTAAACTATTGAAATTATGAGACGTCACTTTGAACCTCTTCCACTACATAGATTGTTACTTCCAAAATAGTAAAAACTAATCTTGAATTAGTCTATAGAATTTACTATCAAGGTGCAAAATCAAACAATAATAATGTGTAGTTAAAATGATCTTTGGGTTTCAATGATGTCTATGTTGTTCTCTATTGTTCGATGATCAATTATCTAAATATTGCAGGGAACCTTTGATGCTCGTAAGGGGAGCTATTATGATTATTGTCTTTTTCTTTCTTTCAATTTTTTTTAATCTATAAGTTGTTCCATTGTCGGGAGATTTTTTTTCGTGGTTTGCATACATGCTAAAACCTCTAATTTTGTCATTCAATAGGCAAGTAGTTTCAATACTTAACATTTATGAAATTCTTGAGCCATGCTACCATGATACTGAAATGAAATAGGTTCTTAGCAAGTAAAGAAAATTTGCTTAAAAGTTTAAAGATATCATGCCAAAATAGCCAAAGCCTTCCAGTAAGAAGAAGGATGTTTGGTAGTGCTTGGCCTTTGAGAGAACCAGTTAGAGATCACAAGTTCTCAACATGTATGAATCTTTTTGGGGGAATCCCTTCTTTACTGAGGATTTGTTAGGTTTTGGGCATCTTTATATTGATTGCATTTTAATAGAATATTTTAGGATGTGAAGGTTAAGAGACCATTCAAACAATTGGCCAATTAACCTCACATCTCATTGAAAGTGAGACTCCCAGATATTCACCCAAGAACATTAAATATTATCCTCCAAAAAAACCATTAAACATATGTAAATTGCAGATTCCATGAATAACCATAGAGACTAAATGAAGCAATAATAAATTTACAAAATTAAATGATAAAAACTATCACAATTGATTACTAGTGGGGTTACTCCATGAAATGCCATAGATCAATACTACCTAACAATATGCAATAACACTCCTCAAAGTGCATTACAATGCACTTTTTCATCAAATTTTATATCTTTATTTTGTGAATTTAGTAGTGGTTTTTGTGGCATTTATCTGTCTTGCATTGAATTGATAAAATTCAATCTGTGTTCCAAGTTCCTTAGGGTCCCAAACTTCGTATTGTCTCAATATAAAACACATCAATTTTTCTATATTGTACTGGTTTCATATGGTATTTCTTGATTGGTATTGTCTGAATTCCAATATGGTAGAACATGATGATTATTGGTAGTCTTAATGAGGTAGCATCTTTTAGGTTTTACATTTCTAGAACATACACTGTAGTTGCAGAAGTGATGCTATAAATCATCTATTAGGTATCAAATTGTAGAATTTTTAGCATACTTATATCTCGTGTATTATTTCTAACATTTTCTTTTAGTTCATATTTATAAATTTCAACAACTTAATAATTCGGGTTTGTGTTTGCTAAAACTGCGCTATTCATTTTGTCAAATTAGGACGAGAGTGTTGCACAAAAAATATGTTCCTTTAACTAAAAATGGCTCTTTTCACATTCCCTCTCCCACTCCCCATTTTGTCCTTGTATGTATTCCTTGATCTGGCAAGTACATGGAATGTATATTTCAAGTTAATTTTTGTATGATATGTGCCACAGTTGGCCTTCAACGTTCAATTAATGCATTTTTGCAACAAAGCTTTTTGTTTGAGTTACTCATAATTTTTCTATTCTTATTGATACTCGTTTCACATAATTCCATCTTTTCCTTTGAGAAACCATGGAAACATTGTTCACAAATATATTTAGACTAAAGAACAAGCCAAGATTTGATTCCATTTATAATCTCTCACAACTCCACATGCACAATTAGTGATGTTAAAGCAGAGGAGCAAGTACACATATTGTTCCTATAACAAATTTTTATGGGGAACATCACCAACCCAAACAATATCAGATAAGAACGAAACTTTGGATTGAGAAAAATAAGTTAAAAGAAGCCAATGGTAATCATCCTTACTTGACAATGACTATATGGTAAGAAAAACTTATACATAAAAAATTGCATAAAACTTGAACCTCACACAAAGGAACAAAATTTCTCCAAACATTTAAAGTTTTCCCAAAACATTGAAAGTGAAACCTTGGATAAAGGACCAAAGTCACCCTAAACAATAATGAACTATGACAGGAAATCTTACAAAATTCTCTAATTGATATGACGATACAACTTAAGTCAAGTCATGCTTCATGTTGTAATAACAAGTCTAATCTTCTAAAACCCATTAATGATATTTGTTGCTCTCATAAATTTCCTTACCATAGTGTTACTTTTGATTCTTCTCTTAACCTTTTTAACTAGGGTGGTTTAATACAAGCTTAGCATTTGATATATATATATATATATATATATATATATATATATATATATATATATATATATATATATATATATATATATATATATATATATATAGATATATATAAGTTAATAATGTAGCTAAGAAATGGATAATCTTTTGGGTTGTTATGCACCTATATTGTTATTTTGTATATGTCTGAGATTAGTTTACTCTTGGCTCTAGCAATGTCATTTAGGTTGCTCAAATATATTTTGGGACGACCATTACATTTCAATGGAGTAATGGTGGCTTTTAGACTTATGCAATTTATATTGTTATTTTGTATATGTCTGAGATTAGTTTGCTCTTGGCTCCAACAATGTCATTTAGGTTGCTCAAATACATTTTCGGACGACCATTACATTTCAATGGAGTAATGATGGCTTTTAGACTTATGCAATTTATCTTGCAGGAAGAAATTGCTAGAAAATGGAAGCTGTGTACACGTATTAATTTCGACCATGAAGCTAGAAGCATGATTTTCTACCATACAAATTTGACGAGTAAAGGCTACCGTGCATTAATTTACAGGTCAATTTCTACTTGTTCCCACTTTGTTCATAGATATATCTAAATTTTGCAATCATAAATTTTAAGACCTCAAAAATTCTTCATTAGGAAAAGGACTTTAGGATTATTTCTTAAAATCCTTTTCATTCCTCATACCTATAAGAGTAACATAATCTAGGTAATAAATTGGTTACTTTTATAATTATCATAAATCTTTTTAAACTTTGAATTTATTAAATTTTTAGGATGTTGGAAACCTTGAGCACTATTGAGGGGGTGAATCAATAGTGTGACTTATTATCATTTTTTTCCTTTTGTTTACTTATGTATTGAATCACATATATTAACCAACAACATATTAGATTATCTCACGCATATAAACCATATAAGTAGCTAAAACAAGATAACCATGAGAGCATCAATAATAAACACATCTACATAAGAGACACAATATATTTGGCGAAAAATCCTTCACCAGGCAAAAAACCACCCCTGTTGTTGTTGTGCTACTCTGAATCTTCTATTAAGAAAATATAGTCTTTTTACATAGATCGCTGACTCCGATCAACTAGGAGACTCGACCTCATATACAATTAGATGACTCCGATCATCCTTGAGACTTGATTCTATCGATCAGCTCAAAAGACTATGTTTTCCATGGACCTACGAACTACCATTGTTGAAAGCCACCAAGATCAATCGATCCTCGCCCAACTTCGATTGGACAATCCAACCACTATTGGATTGAGAAACTATTCCTTTCATTGAAATTTTGCAATCACTACTCCACATCCATGAAGTCACTGCTCCTCTACTCTACGCAGACCCCCTTTCATATATTTTCACACTGGATCCCAAGACTTTTTTCTCAACTCGATTCAACTCTGCAATACTCCCTCCAGCAACAAGACAATCTCATCAATCAAATTTCACCATAATCATATGCTCTCACACAAGAAAAATAGTGGCCATAATCCATCCAATAGAACAATTGAATAATATCACTAATGGTTGAAATAAAACTCATAACAAACCCTCACACTAAAATAAAAATGCTACATAATACAATCAACAACATAAGACACTATGGCTATGTACCAAACACATCAGTAGCTTCTGCAAGTACAAATGTGAGAGTCACTAATATGGAGCTCCATCTAAACCAAACTCTGCTACAACTCTTTGCATTACTGATCTCAAGTCTGGAGATATGAATCAATACTATGCTTCAAGAAATAAATCTTCTCATACCGCTGCCATTAGAGCTCATACATAGAAGAAATCAAGCTCACTAATGGCTTTGAAGCATACTCACACAATGCAACCTTCTCTAACTCACTATCACACACCATCTCACCTCACACAGCTCCCAAGTGATGAATATATAACATGTAGGGAAAATTGAGCTTGGGGCTAAGATCAAGGGTGCACAAATTGGACCAATTTCCACTAAGACCACTACTTGTGTACTGAATGAGTTCACATCATTGGAGGACTTTTTCAAACCATTCCCAACCTTTACAACTATTTCTAGAAGCTTCTGGGAATTTACTTGCTAATTTTCTTCCGTTTTGAGTGAGGAATGTAGAGAAAATCTCGTGAAAATACTCTGTCGCACGCATAACACTGGATGAACTAGAATGGAACCTTCAATCACTCCCATAGTCTTGTCTGCCAACGACGGGAGCCTTTCAGTCGCTACCATAGGCTTGGATCCATGCAACTGGGGCTAAGGATGAAGAAAAACATCAAGCCTTTAGCTTAGAACCTCTGCCACTTGTTGGATCACCTTCTGCAACATCTATACAAGCCTCTAAACCTCTAACATAACCTTTGAAACATCTGTAACTGGATGAAACATGCCTCCCAAGTGTCATTTCCAAGTAAAATTAAAAGGCCAATAAACTAGGTTGGAAAGAGTGCCAACAAGTCCTCCAATTTGCAACACCTCTGACATACCTGCAATAATTTGTAGCACATCTCCATCATCAAACATAAGGCCATCACACTGCAAAAAGTCACCTCCATGAGAATAATCATGAAGATTTAGATGAAGACCTAGTTTCCAACTCAACTAGTGTGTGAACTCATCATCAACCATACTAATGCCAAGATCTGACCAACATGAGTGACATCATATTGTTGACATCAATGCCAACGCAACATTTGACTTCCAACTCAACTAGCTGCAACCATACTACAATGAATGAGATCCATACATCAACTAGGCTACAAGGGTTGACATTAATGCCAACATAAGCTAGTTGGAACTATGCACACCATAATTCCAACAATCTCCCCCTGTGGCATTGATGGAAACCACACAAGCTCTCCAGACCATCATGCTCTATCACTACCCCTTTAACATCAATGGAAAAGGGTCAACTCCATATGATAAGGTGACAAGAATTGAAGCACAAACATTGGAGAAATACACATCTACATGGCTGAAAAATTATGTACATCAATAAGCATCCATGCCTATCACATCAATAAAAACAAGAAACAAATAAACCAATCATCATCCAGAGCAGAACACCGACCAACAACCTCTAGCAGCATGCAAAAATATTCCAACATAAGGCAACCATACAATCACCAATGAACATCATCATATAATATGAAACCATGAGTAGCATTAAGTGTATGTAACAATATGCACCTGAGAATCAATCCATTACTCTTCATAGCAACCACATAACAGCAACCACCAAACATCTTTGAACATAATATGAGTCCAAGAACCCAAACTGTCATAGCAGAGCATGAGGCAAACCATGAACACCTCCAAGCTAATCATAATGCCAACAATGTATGGCTGAAGTAAACAAGAGAAAATGATGACCCCCCTGAACACATGTCATCTCCAATATTAGTCCATCCTGAAGTGAATTGCTTCCACTACAAACAATGATTGATTTTGACAAATAGAAGCACCATATGGACCGAGACTCCATATGACCATCACTTAAATGACATATACATTGATAAATACATGGTTGTAGTAGTGACATAAAAACCTCATACATGACCTCTTATGACCATAACATGATCTCATGACTCATGAATATAAGACCCAAAAGATAGTACACTACAAGTACATGGCTTCATGAAAATTTTATATGAATATGTCAATAAATAAATAGATGCTATGATCGTCCTCTATGGACTTGTTGTAGCGGCTACAACCACCCTCCAAAATTTTGCCTTTGCCTATTTTGGAGCCTCCCTACCAACCGTCATAGTAGCTTACCTTGCTTTGTTAAGTCCTCAAGCTTCAGTGTCTTTCTTGCTCAAAGGTAGCTTGTCGATCACAATTTGATCTTTTCCCTTCATAAGTTGCTCACCTGGACTTGGTCCACCTGCAAGCTGAGCAACTTCCCAATGAAATTTGCACATTTATGGAGGGAAACTAGCCATTCCTTCCAGGAATTGCACAATTCCCTCTAACAGCCTGCTAGGCTCCAAGATTGTGCAATCCTGCCGGCCAACCCTCCCAGTAGGATTTGCATAATGTTTCCCATCAATAGGCAGTTCAGCCTAGGATTTGCGCAAATCTGGGTAGCAGTCAGCTACTGGGCCTAGAAATTGCATAATCCCCTTAGGTAGTCAACCCATCTTACAATCATAAATGCACATTTTTCTCCAACAGTTGAGCAGTCGCTTGCATGTGCAGCTGAGTTGACCGGTTCCCTCCGAGACCGAGCAAAAAAGACTTGCATTCATAGGCTGCTTCTCCCAAGGCAGCATTCAAAGGCATCCCTTGTTTCAGGGATCTATCTTTAACATTTGGAGGTTACATGCAGTAATTCAGAAACCTCCCTCCAAGTGTCGCTTCCCCTAGATTTGTGGCATGCGCGTCACAACCTTGATGTTATAAAAACTCATCAACCGAATGTTTTAGAGCTCATTCCTCACATCAACCTTGTAGCTCTGACATCCCACATCACATCTAAGAGCAGTCATCACACTCAGCTCAGCTGTTTTGGGGTAAGCTCGCTTCCCATGCCTTGTGCTACATTCATGTCGCTTTTTGTGTATTTTCTTGTGTGAGCACTATTTTCTTGATTTCTTTGAACGTTTGCTGTCGTTTACATGTATTCTAGCTTGTGCTAGCTCTGTTTCAATTTTCGTTTCTATCTCAATGTTGTCGCATGCATGAAACTGTTTTGCACGGACGTTCGCCCAACCGGCGAACTGCCTCACCCACTTGCTTGTTGATCTATTTGATCAATCCTCCATTCATGTTTTGCATGCACTTTTTATCACTTTTGCTATCACTTAGTGTCGCCATGCATTTCATCAATTTACTTGCTTTCAGTTTCCCGTCGGCGAGTTGGGCCAACCTTGGCCTGGTCTCTACCTTCACCAAGGCTGCATTGCACTATCTAGATAAGGAAGGCTCACCTTCCTCTACAGATTTGCACATTATGGCCCAGCACTGGCGTCCTGGACTAAATTGCGCATTTCTAGAGGTCAGTGGCTGCTTGGCCCAAAAATTTGCGCAAATATGTCCCTGGCCTAGCAATTTTTCCCAGCTGGAATCGTGCATTCCGCAATCCCAGCAACCAACTTCCCAATTAGATTGCACATTTTGTAGTTCCAACAGTCAGTTAGTCTCCCAGCAGCCCGGACTGTGCCTTGTGCAGTCTTGGCAGTCGGTCTCTCGACCTCTCGGTTGAAATTGCACAACCTTCATGATCATTCAGCTAGGTATGTTGCAAGTCAGTTCTCATGTTCATTTTGGTTTTCGACTGACAGATTGCTTGATATGAGTGTTTCCATGTCTCTAGGTTTCACATGTGTTCATCTGCTTCTCAACAGTACAGGTACAATGGTTTCCAAGAGAGCAAAGATGAAGACATTGTTGAGAGCACGCTTGGGGATGCAATCGATCAAGTGTCCATGGGCTTACCTACTCATGAAGACATCAAGTTGTTCGTGGACAAGCACATCAAGCAGCTGCATCACATCGAGCAACATACCAAATGCAATGAACGTAATAAATGAAGCGAATGCAATGAATGAAAGTGGAAGGTTGTTGACAACACTGAGGCGGAGCAAAGTTTCAAGATCAAGCAGATCCACTGATAATGAAAGCAACTTTGGATACTCAGGCTATGAAGTGACAGTGTGACATGAAGATCACGCGAAGGTAAAAGATGGAACAAAGAAGGAGTTGCATGTGTTGAAGCAGCAACTCAGGAAGAACATGAAGCTGCCCAGATATTCCAATGAGTTGCAGCAAGAACATGAACTACAGTGGGTGCAACATGAACTCACGGATGAAACTGCGCCAGTACAAGTTAAGGATCCATCCCAATAGCTCACACAGAGCAAACATGGTGAGCAGTGTTTTTGATCACATGCAAAGGATCTAACAGCATGCATGTCATTGAGCGCACACATGCAATCCAACCCATTCAACACACTTACCAAGGTGAAGACAAGAAGCAAGTCCAACTGAGGCTGAACATGTACTTTGGTAAGTTGATGCGCATGACCACGAACACACACTTGAAGTTCAGCACAGACACTATGCATCAGTGTGTTGCCGGTTCAACCGTACCCAAGAAAACCATGCGCATGTTAGCAGATGAGTTGGATGAAGGGGCCGAACCAATGCACTAGTTGGAACAGAGGCAAGAGTTTGCTTCAGCAAGATGTCACCATGAGGTGCATGCACATCAACACGGATGAACAAGCTTGGCATTAGCTCACCAGCTTCACCATCACAAGCATGTCAAAGTGTTGGTCTCACCACATTGGACTAAGTGTCAGTGATGTTTTGCAAGGCTTGCTCAAGCCTTGTTGTCTCACATGAGTACATGTGCATTGTAATGTTGAGTCATGTCAATTGTAAGTTGAGTGTCAACAATTGGATGTAGCAGTCATAGAGTAGGTGAAGAGTCATGAGGGTAGTTGAATTGTCACAAAGGGGAATGTCAAGGGTCACCCCACACTTAGCTATAAATAGTCCTTCATAACACATTGTATAGGCTTTTGGTCAGCCAAGCTTCTACTAAGACTATCTTGAACAAGGCTTGGACAGTATTGTAACGCGCCTTGGCTTCACCACTGCACAGAGCTAGTACATCTCTTTGGAGGAGTAGGCAGATGTGGCTGTAACATTCCACTGATGGGGCTAGCATGTTTACATGGTGTATTGTATGATTGTGACTTACACTTCTTTAATAATAAGAGCCAACACATTTTTATGCATATGTTATTATTGTAGTTGGACTGTTCCAGTTGCCTTAATGATATATGTTTTTTAACTTACGTACTTGTGTATGAACTGATTCACATGAAATTATATGAATCTTGTTGTTAATGTGTTGCATATGTTGTTAATGTTGTCACTATCCGTGTGGACTGTTCTGTGGGACATCAAACAAACCTTTCTCTAAACCTTGTTATATCAACCATCACACTTGTCTCGGACTGATCCATGAGTGATGTTCGCGTTATCTTACCTTGTATGTTGGGACTGCCACATCCGTGTCGACTTCTCTGTTGGAAGCTGTGCATGTCCTTTATGTTGTGTGTTCCTAGCCAAGTTGGGACTGATCCCTTTCAACCTAGAACTCACCTTCACCTTCCTCCCCCTTTGAAGTGTTGGAACCTCTCGTACTTAATCCTTGACTCACTGCATTAGTCACACCCTTGCTACTGATAGAGTTGTCTTACCTGCTTCTGTGCGACATCGCGGTCAAGGCATTACCATACGACCCACTGCTGGGACTCCTACACCAAATGGTCTGAGGTCTAATTGGAACTTCTTACCGGGGAGATCCCCTTGACATGTTGGTGGGTCCAACATTGCCAACATTTCTGGCGCTAGAAGGAGGGCCTAATGACAAGTTGTGTCCTCTCATCCAATTTTGAGCCTTTGCATATCTTTCATGGAATCTTGCATTCTTCTTCCCCCGAGGTGTTTTTCGTATTGTGAATATGTCTCTATCTTGGGGAAGCTTTTCAATCTCTTGTCCACTCACACGTAGGATGGTGAAGGCGAAGTGGCCTGGCTTGAGCACTTACATAACTTGTTTTCCATGATTTATGAGGAAGATGAGTTTACTAACAAACAAACCGGTCTGTTGCTTGCATTCACACTTCACGAATCCCCATTTCATTGGGTGCTCAGCCTACTGGATGAGACCATGCACTCATGTGAGCACTTCTGTGATCTTATTGAAGACACGTTCCATCATTTTGATCCAGACCATCTTGACCAAAAACTGTTACAACAATGGAGGGCTCTGCATGAATTCATTATTGATTTTTGGCAATGCTTCCGTGACTTACAATTTCAAGCTCCAAAGAGCCAGATGAAGTTCGCTTATCTTTGGGACCGGTTCGTTTATTGTCTTAAGAAATTTGCTCGTCCCAAGAGAAAGCTTGATGTCAAGCCTCGCTCAACCTTCTTCGTTGATGGAACTATGTAATCCCATGTGGGAGCAGGCACAGTCTCAACGGATTGTCCGCCTCCCTCTCATTCAACAGTTCCAGCATCGCCCAGTGATGCTGAGGATCATGTTAACACATCTGTTCATCCTTCACACCCTCCCAACATCATTCCACTTAATTTTCGCGTAGAGTTGGTTGTTAGTCCTTCGAGTTCCCATATGCATTCTTTTCTTCAACCTCTGTCTTCACACCTAGGTGTTCCTCTAGATGATGCTGTCTTGTGTTCATCCATTCCAGACTCTTCACTTGTTGTGAACGAGGAACAACCCATTGACGGAGTTGGTGTTGCACAACCAACCTGCGATGTCATTCATGAAGAGTATGAGTGGGAGTTTGAACATCAACACTCAACGAAGGATGAATCCCTTCTGTCCGAGCCCCCTACATTCCTTCCTAGCTTCTTTGGTGAACCTGCCATCCATG
Organism: Pinus tabuliformis; assembly: GCA_031772625.1. NCBI lineage: Eukaryota > Viridiplantae > Streptophyta > Pinopsida > Pinales > Pinaceae > Pinus > Pinus tabuliformis. The sequence goes on along the minus strand of CM062808.1, from coordinate 388,169,369 downwards.
ATTTTGTATGTGTGTCTTCCTCTATGGATGAACCCATTTTTAATCACTCGTAGGACTCACTGGATGCTATTGCATCATTCGACAACGGAGAGGATAAGTTGTTAATTGAAGATCCACTTGATCCTTCATCTGTCTTTTCCGAAAACACAAAGGACGAGTTTGTTCACTTTTCATCTACCCCTCTGTTTGATTCACTTGATCATGAGGATGTCGAAGAATTCATTGATTTTGCTGATCGTGGTGGTCATGATTCATTTTCTCCCATTCTTTATCGCGATCATGAATCTATTGTAGTTGATATTTCAAAGCCACCGGTTTATGATGATCTACCTGATGATGAAGTTGAGACACCCAAGACTGTTGAGGCACTTCATATCGAGCTGATGGTTATGTCAGGTCCTCACTCTCTTGGGGTTAGTCTCACTTCAATCATGAAACTGTTCAATCACCCAAGGTTCCTCATCACTCATATGTATGCATTGAAGATCCATCTCACACACATATCATACTTCCTCCACTCGAACTGCACGATCCCATTGCTCATGCATTGGAGGAGTCTTACATTGCAAGCACTCGTGTGCGACGCAAGTTATCTTTGTTTCTTTTGTTTTCTTGCATGTCTCAGTCAAGAGTGTGCTTTTGCTTCAAAGTTGCACGTAGTGTCACACAACACCATGATAAGTCCACAGACTGTCTGTCATGCACATGCACTCACTTATGTCCCGTGGGCACTTTGAAACATGAAGTGTGGCTATCTTCACTGTCATATCTTTCTTGTATGCTAGTTCGCACAACTGGGTTACTCGCGGACCAAGCCTTCACCCACATGGGTCTACCAATGCGTCGATGGCTACATTGGAAGTATCACTTCATGTGATCAGGCCCATGCACTGTTAGTGTAGGAGTAGGAGTAGTGTTTGATTTCCATTGTTTGCTTGCATGCTTGTTTACTTTCATGCTTTGCTTGCTTGTTTGCTTACTTGTTTTGCTTTCACTTTTACTTTTGCTCTTGCTTTTCTTTGTGGTTTGTTTCTTTCATTCGTAGGTTATTTTACATGAAACCATGTGTGACGCATGAAATGAGCTGGGTAAAGTACAAGAGGGTTTGTACAGCTATCGCTACTTGGTTATCTATCATCTTGCCTCTGTATGATGAACTTGTTACTCTTAGTCCATGATACGTCAAAGGAAAATATGTACTCTTCGAAGTGAACCTTGGTGTAAACACAACGTTTGTGTGATAACCAATGTCACCTTCTCTAGTCAATTGTTTTTGGGTTAACCCTTGTCAGCTCAGTCAAGTAGAGTAAGGTGAGGGGGAAAACCTTAACAAGCACGTCAAAGATACAATAAACTACTTCTCTACTGGAACAACCTCCTCTGCTCTCAATAAGTCGAGATCCCTCTTCCACCTATGAAATGAATAAGTTCTATGCACAGTGAAAATAAAAAATGAAAAAAATGAAAAGTCAAAAAATTCAAAATGAAAAATGAATAAGGCAAAAGAAGAGAAAGGCTTCCTGCACAGGGAGGTGATGCAAGTAACTCCGCCAAGGTACTGACCAGGCTCGCTGGCAGCGGAGCCATGCTTGTGTTCCTATGTGACTCCACTAGGGTACTGTCCAGGCCTGCTGGTAGTGGAGCAACACCAGAGATGAAACTAAGACTTTGACGACTATACTGCTTATGCACCTATATACCCCTCAACCCAAATTGAAACAATTGTGTTGCCTTGGCTTGGAATGTGTGTCAATCGACCAAGAGTCTGGCAAATGCTACATCTTACAATCAACCTAGTGTGAAGCCAAGACGAGCTATGAGTTGAACAATAATTCCGTAGCTGTTAGAATTTCTTTTCACGAACAAGGTCCATTCATAGAGCTGGAGTTCTACCAGTGTGTCGCCAAGTGTTGTAGCGGCTACAACCACCCTCCAAAATTTTGCCTTAGCCTATTTTGGAGCCTACCTACCACCTTCACAATAGCTTGCCTTGCTTCCCCAAGTCCTCAAGCTTCAGTGTCTTTCTTGCTCAAAGGCAGCCTGTCAATCACAGTTTGATCTTTTCCCTTCATAGGCTGCTCACCCGGACTTGGTCCAGCTGCAGGCTGAGCAACTTCCTAGTGAAATTTGTGCATTTCTGGAGGGAAACCAACCATTCCCTCCAGCAATTGCGCAATTCCCTCTGACATCTTGCTAGGCTCCAGGATAGTGTAATCCTGCTAGCCAACCCTCCCAGCAAGATTTGTGCAATTTTCCCATCAACAAGCAGTTTAGCCTAGGATTTGCACAAATTTAGGTAGCAGTCAGCTGTTAGGCCCAAAAATTAAGCAATCCCCTTCGACAGTCAGCCCATATTACAGTCAGAAATGCACATTTTTCTCCAGCAGTCGAGCAGTCACTTGCATGTGCAACTGAGTTGACCGGTTCCCTCTGGGACCGAGCAAAATAGACTTGCATGCATAGGTTGCTTCTCCCAAGGTAGAATTCAAAGGCATCCCTTGTTTGAGGGATCTATGCTTAGCAGTTGGAGGTTACATGCAAAGAGTAATTCAAAAACCTCCCTCCAAGTGTATCTTCCCCTTTATTTGTGGCATGCACGTCACAACCTCGATGTTATAAAAAATCATCAACCAGACGTTGCAGAGCTCATTCCTCACATCAACCTTGTAGCTCTGACATCCCACATCACATCTAAGAGAAGTCGGCACACTCAGCTCAACGGTTTTGGGGTAAGATCGCTTCTCATGCCTTGTGCTGCATTCCTGTTGCTTTTTGTGTATTCACTTGTGTGAGCACTGTTTGCTTGATTTCTTTGAACGACTGATGTTGTTTACATGTATTCTAGCTTGTCCTATATCTATTTCAATTTTCATTGCTATCTCACTGTTGTCACATGCATGAAACTATTTTGCACAGACGTTCACCCAACCAGCAAACTGCCTCACCCACATGCATGTTGATCTATTTGATCAATCCTCCATTCATGTTTTGCATGCACTGTTTATCACTTCTGCTATCACTTAGTGTCGCAATGCATTTCATCGACTTACTTGCTTTCAGTTTCCCATCGGCGAGTTGGGCCAACCTTGAACCAGTCTCTACCTTCACCAAGGCTGCATTGCGCAATTTGGATAAGGAAGGCTCACCTTCCTCTCCAGATTTGCGCATTCTAGCCCAACACTGGCCTCTTGGATTGAATTGCACATTTCTGGAGGTCAGTGGTTGCTTAGCCAAAAAAATTGTGCAAATTTGTCCCTGCGCCAATAGTCTTTCCCAGATAGAATCATGCATTTCACAATCCTAGCAGCCAACTGCCCAACTGGATTGTGCATTTTGCAGTTCTAGCAGTCAGTCTCCCAGCAGCTCGGACTATGCCTTGTGTAGCCTTGGCAGTCGGTCTCTCAACCTCCCAGCCGAAATTGCACAACCTTCATGATCATTCACCCAGGTATGTTGCAAGTCAATTCTCATGTTCATTATGGTTTTCGACTGACAAATTGCTTACTATGAGTGTTTCTATGTCTCTAGGTATCATAGGCGTTCATCTGCCTCTCAGCAGTACATGTACAATGATTTCCAAGAGAGCAGAGACGAAGACACCATTTAGAGCACGCTTGAAGATGCAGTCGATTAAGTGTCCATGGGCTTACCTACTCATGAAGACATCAAGTTGTTCGTGGACAAGGACATCAAGAAGCAACATCACAATGAGCAACATCATGAACAACAACTGAAGGAAACATACCGAATGCAACGAACGTAGCAAATGAAGTGAACACAGTGAATTCAAGAGGAAGGTTGTTGACAACACAGAGGCAGAGAAAAATTGCAAGATCAATAAGATCCACTGATAATGAAAGAAACATTGGAGACTTAGGCTATGAAGTGATGGCGCAACATGAACATCGCGCGAAGGTAGAAGATCATAACTTTGGCATACAATCTCTATTTGATGTGCAAAATACCTCGTTAGAAAGATCTATCGGAGGACTACAACTTTTGAATGACCAACATCGATCAATGACCCATGTTGGTCCCAGTTTTCCAAAAAAACGTTGTTTAGGGTGTTGGGCCTTAAATATGCCCTTGTTTTCATCATACAATACTACCATTCATAACCTGTATTCATGTACTTTTAACCCATTTCATACCATAATTCCATAACTTGCCGCCAAATACATATCTTACACCCTATGGTTGGTTATCATTAGTTTTCTTGACTCTTTTATGATTAAAGAAGAATTTTCTATGATTTACTAATGACAATTTTTCTAAATCCATTTGTCGCAAGGTTCCATTGCCAAAATTATCCACAAGTCAGTTGAACAAGTTGGTGCAAGTAGAGTACGAGAATATCCAATTTGGGGCTTTCATATATCAGCACATTTTCGGGAAAATTTGAGAAAGGTTTTTGTTGAAAATGATGTTTGAACACATCCAAATGACTTGGAATGAACCCAGGTCGTACATGTGGATTTCTGGAAGCAAATAAAGAACTCTGCCCAAATTTGCAACAAATTTCAAACTTCCAATGTCCTCCTTGATTTACGTGCAGGTGAAGGCGAATAGAGAAATTCTGGAACATGGGTTTTGGTCCCAGTATAGAAAATTGACCAAGACCCAAAGATAAAAAGAGCTCTTTGAGGCAGATTTGTATAAAAATAAGGTAAAACTTAGATTTGTAAAATATCCAAACAACCAACTTTGGGCACGCCTTCTGAGGAGATGTAGTTGAATCAGAAGATTGCAAGACATGGGATTTGTCAAAAATATGGCCAATTAGGTTCCATATGAACAATTTACCAAAATACATTGTGGTTGAGGAGATCAAGCCAACTCTTCATCATCAATTTGTGTAAAATCACAACAAAACCAAAATTTTGTGATCTCTTCCAAAATTGCAAATTTGTTTTGGAATTCAGCTTAAATGGCTTTTGCATATATATATTAGAGCTCAGGGAGGAGGCAAAGAAGATTATGTAATGTTTTGTTGTTGTTCAAACTCTGTTTCAGAAGGTCTTAAACTATGTATGCTCCCATTTAAGCTTTGATTTAGATTAGTTTTGGAATATTTGACTGAGTTATGATGTTTAAGTTTTGATTTCCATTTTATTGCAGTGAAATAGCTCACTCCAGGCATGGGAGGGCCCACCACTTCTGAAACCAAACCCAATAGCTAGTGTAGATTAGGAATTGTGTGATTTTGAAGAGTTAGTTTCCATCGACTTAAATTTTGCAGTGTGTAATCTTGTAATTAAACTTTGATTTGATTTGTAGGTGTTTAGTAATCGTTTGTATCGAAGGTTGACTGATCAGAGAGATTGTTTTCACAGACTGTGGTACTATAGTTCACCATCATTAAACCCACGATCACAATCATTTGAGAACCATACTTTGTTATCTCCATACACAAGTGGTCATGAATGCATTGAGATTATGCAGTTAAGAGTGTCACTGTTATGGAATGGATCTCAAGTTAAAACGATTTCTGAATATGCATGTGTTGTGTCCTATAGATTAAACTCCGAGTGGAGTGTTTCTCATGCAGATTTGAAGCCTAAACAATTGTTTCATACATGAGTTTTGTAGTGAGGCATTTTAAGAATAATTGGAATGATTTCGTTTTGATAAGGGCAGAGTTTGATTTCGATTAGAAATAGATTGCGTTGTTGTAATATTTAAATTAAATTGATTTCTTTATTGTAATGCAATTTGATTAAATCATTTGCAACACGACTTGATTTGGGTAATTTTGTCCTGAAATTGCAGTAGTATAAGAACAAAGTAGTTGATTTCATTTTAGAATGGTTATTGTAGTAGTTTTATAATAGAATAAGCTTTGATCATTGAGTCTTTTAATTTGAGTGTGTTAATTTAGGAAACATAGAAATATTAATTTGAAATTGTCATTTTGAAGAATTGGAGAATTGCGGGTGTGAACTAGATAGGGTTAAGAGATAAATTTCAATGCTTATTGATTTGTGTGATCCCTGGAATTAGATTAGTTACATTTTTGTTTGAATTGTGGTTATTTTTTGCATTAGAATAGGGTTTATTTCAACTACAAATGTGATTACTTTCCACATTAGATTAAGATTACTTTCTTGCATTAGATTAAGCGTGTTTTCTGGCATTATATTAAGGTTACTTCATTTCATGCATGGTTACTTTTCTGTACCAGATAAAGTTTCATTCCATTGCAAGATTGGTTACTTTTGACAGTAGAGTTCCATTTCCTTACATGTCATTTGTTTTGATTGCTTTGAGTTTTATAATTCGATTTCTTGAGATAGCGTTAATTTAGAAGCCTTTGCATTTTGTACTTAATTCATAAATAGGAATTTGATATTAAGTTAGGTTAGATACTCTGATTCTACGTTACCTGTGATTGTGCCTTGAAGCTTACGAGTCACGGATTGATAATTTAATGTTGGAATTATTACACATATAATTTCCCCAACATTTTTGGCATCATTGCCGGGGAGGTGCTAAAGGGATTATAGCATAGTTTCTTTTGCAAGTCTTATGTGTGGTAAGGATTTTTCAAGACAATCAAAGGGTGGAGAGAGTACGGTAAGACGTGAGTGAAGAGCCACACATCCACTATAGTGGGGTTGCTCCAAAGTTTGGTCGTCCAATTAAGAAAGTTTGGTGAGTTTTCTTGTAATTAGCAGTTTTTATTCATTTAGATTGAAAACTTCAAGCTCTTAACAACAAAACATTTTTGGGGTGCTGTAAGAACCCCCTGGTACTAATCCTTGTGTGGAGACAGGGATTTCTAAACTAGCAAGCATGATTAATAATTTGAAGGAGTTATCTCAAATCCTAGCAGCAGCTGGGGTCTCTGCCTCTGAGGAAGAGTAGATCTTGACAACAGTCAAGAACCTTTCTACCTCTCCAGAAGTGATCGAAGAACCTGATTTCCATGAGCCACAACCACATGAAGAGATAGAATCCTCCAATAATCATGTTTTCCAATCTTTAGAGGAAACTGAGGACTTATGGACAACATCTATTGGAGAGAAGCCCCTAAACCCAGAGATTGAAGAGGCCAAAGAAGAGGACATGCAACATTGTCCAAATGAAGAAATGGACCAAGACCACTATGATTACATTGAGCATTGGTTCCAAACCAGTACTCCAACAAGGCATCATTCTCTTCTTCACACTTTCTTAGCATCATATAATTTGCAGCTGCTAGTTTTACATGCTCATGTACACTGTAAAGTTTATATGTTAAATCTGAGCATGAATATATCCTTGGACCTGATCCGCACATGGCTTCACTTGAAGGAGGACATCTTTTCTCCAGTATAGTAGGGAAGTTAGTAATTAAATAAATGAAAATAGTAAAGAGAAAAATAAGTCCTTTTGTGAAAACCAGCTTGTTTGGCGCAATTGGACAGGGACTTTACTTGTAAACTAGCTAACTGGTAGGCAAGGTTCCCAATAAAGTTTGTAATTTTGTATGAGATCTTCAAATCATGTATTTCATTATGTTTGTACTCGAGTTGGTTGATGTGGGATTCCTTAAAGCCCACCTGCCAACAAGCCTTGTCCCATCGACATCAACAAATTATCTAGGACCAAGGTTAGGGTTAGATAAGGTACCTGGGAGCTTGCATGCCTTAATGGCAGTATCCTTGTCATCTACTAAGGAAATACATCAATGTTTCTTAGTGGATGAATTCTGCAATCCATTCGACTTCGACAAATCTATTCATGGCTAGTAGAATGTACCTAGTGCCTTGATTCCCATTGACATCAAAGGTGGGATATCTCACATTGGTTAACGATCTCCTCAATGGTCGGTAATCCAATGATTCTTTCTTATGTTTGACATCGACACCATTTATTCACATATGCAAGATTGTGCATGAGTGTGTAGAGGTTGAAGACTATAAGGTTTTTTGATCTCAACACAAATTTTTAGTAGTTTGGTTCTTTGTATCAACATTTCCATTGTCATTTGTAGCAGCAATCACCTTTCCTCAATGTTTGGGGACATACAACTCCTCAAGCATGGGGGAGAAGGGGACCTTTAGTTCATCCTTCAGCTCTTAAGTTCATCCTTAAACTCTTAAGCTCATCATTCAGCCTTCTTCAACAAGTAAAATCAACAGTCACATCAGCTCCAACCATTCCATCATTCACTTCATCTTGTAGCACCGAGCACATCAACAATAAAGGTAAAACTTGAGGTAAAGTTGGCTTAAGATTCTTTAATTCATTAGAGATTTAAAAAAGCTTTGATGATTAACCACCACATATTCATATATTTTGTTTTCCATATACCCTCCATTTGCAAATTCCTCATTCATAATAGAATGCATGCTACTCTAATAAGGTCATAATCATGAAAAGAAAAGTATATTGGTTCATGTAAATAAAAGCAGTAACTATAGTACCTTCCCCTCCTACATTCACATATATAGTCAGTTGAATGTACCCAATAGAGGATGAAGTCATTACTGCCTTTCATAAATTAACCATCCATAAGCATTGGCCTCACAAAAACAAATTATGCAAGCACCTATTTTTCCATCTCCATCACCACTTCATCTCCTCTGCCATTTGCATTGCCACCTATCATCTCATTTATCATTTCCTCCTACCACATCTATTGTTTATCCTCAATTTTTATTGCTCTCAAAATCAAATCTATGGCAATCAAATAAGAATGGTATTGCTCCACAAGAACCAACACCTTCAAATGTTCACACCGTATTGCTCCACAAGAACCAACACCTTCAAATGTTCACGCCGTATTGCTCCATAAGAACCAACCCTGCCCAATGCCACGATGTCATAAAATCTATAAATGAGCAAAATACTTGTTTGCATGAGGACATGAAAATCCTCAGGCATGGGCGGTATGTTGGGCCTTAAATATGTCCATGTTTTCATCATACAATACCACCATTCATAACTTGTATTCGTGTACTTTTAACCCATTTCGTACCATAATTCCATAACTTGCCGCCAAATACATATCTTACACTCTATGGTTTGTTATAATTAGTTTTCTTGACTCTTCTATGATTAAAGATGAATTCGCTATGATTTACTAATGACGGTTTTGCTAAGTCCATTTGTCGCAAGGTTCCATTGCCGAAATTCTCCACAAGTCAGTTGAACTAGTTGGTGCAAGTAGAGTACAGGAATATCCAATTTGGGGCTTTCATATATCGGCAAATTTTTGGGAAAATTTGAGAAAGTTTTTTGTTGAAAATGATGTTTCAACACATCCACATGACTTCGAATGAACCCAGGTCGCACATGTAGGTTTCTGGAAGCAAATCAACAAGTCTGCCCAAATTTGCAGCAAATTTCAAACTCCCAACTTACTCCTTGATTTCTGTCTAGGTGAAGGCGAATAAAGAAATTACAAAACATGGATTTTGGCACTAGTATAGAAAATTGACTAATCCTCAAACATATTTCTAAAATTCATGACGGTTTGGGAGATACAAAGAGGTCATTGAGGCAGATTTGTATAAAAATCAGGTAAAACTCAGATTTGTAAAATATACAAATAACCAACTTTGGGCACGCTTTTTGAGGAGATGGAGTTGAATTAGAAGATTGCAAGACATGGGATTTGTCAAAAATATGGCCAATTAGGTTCTATATGAGCATTTTACCAAAATACATTATGGTTGAGGATATTAAGCCAACTCTTCATCACTAATTTGTGTAAAATCACAGCAAACCCAGTTTTTTGTGATGTCTTCCAAAATTGCAAATTCGTTTGGGAATTAAGTTTAAATGTATTTTGTATATATATCAGAGCTTAGGGAGGAGGAAAAGAAGACGATGTAATGTTCTATTGTTGTTGAAACTCTATTTCAGAAGATCTTAAACTATGTATGCTCGCATTTAAGCTTTGATTTAGATCAGTTTCAACATATTTGACAGTGAGTTATGATGTTTAAGTTTTGATTTCTATTTTAGTGTAGTAAACTAGCTCACTCCAGGTGTGGGAGGACCCACGACTTCTGGAACTGAGCCCAATAGCTAGTATAGATTAGGAATTGTGTGATTTTGAAGAGTTAGTTTCCATCGATTCAAATTTCGTCGAGTGAGTAATCTTGCAATTAAACTTTGGTTTGATTTGTAGGTGTTTAGTAATCGTTTGTATCGAAGGTTGACTGATTAGAGAGATTATTTTCGTGGATTGTGGTACTATAGATCACCATCATTAAATCCACGCTTGCAATCATTTGAGAACCATACTCTGTTATCTCCATAGACAAGTGATCATGAATGCATTGAGATTATGCAATTAAGAATGTCACTGTTATGGAATGGATTTAAAGCTAAAACAATTTTTGAATATGCATGTGCTGTGTCCTGTACATTAACCTCTAACTGGAGTGTTTCTCATGCAGGTTTGAAGCCTGAACAATTGTTTCATACCTGAGTTTTGTAGTAAGGCGTTTTAAGAATAATTGGAATGGTTTTGTTTTGATAAGGGAAACATTTGATTTCGATTAGAAATAGCTTGCATTGATGTAGTATTTAAATCAAATTGATTTCATTATTGTAATGCAATTTGATTAAATCAATTGCAACGTGAATTGATTTGGGTAATTTTGTCCTTAAATTGCAGTGGTATAAGAACAAAGTAGATGATTTTGTTTCAGAATGGTTATTGTAGTAGTTTTAAATTAGAATAAGCTTTGATCATTGAGTCTTTTAATTTGAGCGTGTTAATTTAGGCAGCATAGAAATATTAATTTGAAATTTTCATTTTGAAGCTTTGGAGAATTGAGGGTGTGAACTAGATAGGATTAAGAGATAAATTTCAATGCTTATTGATTTGTGTGATCCCAAGAATTATATTAGTTACAATTTTGTTTGAATTGTGGTTATTTTCTGCATTAGAATAGGGTTTATTTCAACTACAAGTGTGACTACTTTCCCGCATTAGATTAATATTACTTTCTTGCATTATATTAAGCATGTTTTCTGGCATTAAATTAAGGTTACTTCATTGCATGTGTGGTTAATTTTTTGTACTAGATTAAGTTTCATTCCATTGCAAGATTGGTTACTTTTGACAGTAGAGCTCCATTTCCTTACATGTCATTTGTTTCGATTGCTTGAGATAACGTTAGTTTAGAAGCCTTTGCATTCTATACTTAATTCAGAAATAGGAATTTGACATTAAGTTAGGTTATATACTCTGATCTTGCACTACCTACGCTTGTGCCTCGAAGCTTACGAGTCCTAGATTGATAATCTAATGTTGGAATTAATACACATATAATTTCCCCAACATAGGGCCTCAAAACGGCTTCGGAAGTTTAGAACCTGAAAAAAATGCCAAAAATAGTAAATTGTGCTACAAATAAGGAAACTGAAAAACTAAAAGAAACAATGATGGATGTAGGTGGGTGACCACCTGTATCCACCTGGATCATTCCTCCCCCTTTAGGAGGAAAGGATCCCCATTTCGTTGAGTTCCTCCATGAGAAGAGGAAAATTCTGCTGAACTTGGTCCCTGGTGGGCCAATTGCCCTGGTGAAGGAGTTGTCTTACTTTGACAACTTGATATAGTTGAATCCTTTACTATCGGGTGTTCTTGATCTGTGTGTCCATGATCTGATCAGTTGTGGCTTGTTCCATGCAATTTGGATTTGAATCTGTAGGTGTCAGTTGTTCTTCAATGCGTGATGTGTCTAGAAATGGTGGGAAGTATGGTCGAAGGCAGTCCACATTAAACAAGGGGTGTAGGCCAAGGAATGGGGCAATGCTAAGCTTAAATGCATTATCTCCCACAACCTTGGTACTGGTGTAAGGACCATCTTGGAGTGGTCTGAGTTTCTGATAGACTTCGGTATGGCATTCCTTCTGCAAATGCAACTAGACTTTGTTGCTCACCTGAAACTTGTGTGGCACCCGATGTTGATCATGTCGCTACTTGTACTTGTCATTTGATTTCTCCATAATGTCGTGAACCTGCTAGCGGATATGCTGGATGTGCTCAATGAAGTTGTTTGCCTTATCGATTTCAGACTGGACATGAGCCGAATCTATCTGAGTAGTTGCAAATGGTATGTCCACATTAATGGGACATAGTGGCTGGAATCCTGTTGGGCATGGAATCCACCCACAACATGTTTTGGGGCTCAAAGCCCAAGTTTTGGTTAAAGGTTTTGTAAGACTCCGTGAATTGTGGGTGCAGAGCGCAAAGTAGAGGTTAAGTTAGAGGGCTGTCCGCCCTAAAGTAATGTAATGTAAAGTCATGTCGACCTACCCATGGTCCACGGACCATGGGATTGTATAAATAGAGCGAGGGTCTAAGTTGTAAAGATAGTTGATAGAAAAGGAATGGTTCGATCTTAGAGTAGGATTCTAAGTGTATTGGGTTGTATTAGTAGGAAGAGGCTCTGCAACTGAGTGTGCAGAGGCCTAGTAGAGTCTGCAACTGAGTGCGCGGACCCCTGCAACTAAGTGCGCAGGGCGGTGTTGAGTCTGTAATCGGGATTGAAGATTAATAAAGAGAAGTTGATTCTTATTTCTGTTTATTTGTTGTACCTTGCCTTATTTACATTTATACTGGTTTATTTATCGTGTGCATTGATATAATTGATAAATATGTTGTAGTAATCATTAGTCTTGCATAAACAAGTTAAGTAATCGGATAATAATAGATTAAATAGCAAGGAACTTGGGTAGCATACGAGTCGCACCCTGAATAGGGTTGCACGGAAGTAGCACCACAGGTTGCAAAGGGGTAGCAAGTGCACGTAGCGACGGGTCAGACCGCGGACCTCTAGAAGCCCATCAAACATCCCCAGGGTGCGGAAACCTGGTTCTAGCACCCTCCCATACTACTTCAGGTGAGACCTCAATCCGCGCTCCGTGGACTATTGCCGAAAGGGCCAGTAGTACCGGGATTTTCTTGGCTAAATCACCTCTGAACCTGGGTTAGGCCCATACAAGCCAACAAATGGTTCCATTGCTAGGACCAGGATCTGCATAAAGGATGTTTGATGTCATGCCACTGGAATCCAACAAAGAAATAAATTGAAGAGTGGTTGGACAAGAAGATTCACGAGTTTGCGGCGCAGGAGAACAAAAATCCATGAGTATCTAAGGAATAGTGGTTGGAGTGCTACTTGTATATGGAAATCCACGAAATTTTCTTTGCATCCTTTCCTTCTGAGCTGTATGAGTGGATCGCAAAGTTAGCAGACAGCCAGGGAAGGTGTAGGCTCGACAAACCAATAGTGTGGACTCTGGAATTAGTGCGCAGACTAGAAGCATCAGAAGATAAGATAGCGCGAGCTGTGGACCATTGGCTCGACTGAATAATAGGAGGATTTATCACTGAGTTTGCGGTAGACATGACTGTCAGCTATAGTGAGGTGGAGCGACGTTTTCTCAAGGGACCGTGAGGTAAGTATATTAAATATTTGAACACTTGGATTAAGATTCTATTGTGTGAAAAGCAGGTTCTGCGAATAAATTAATGTTTGGAACTATGTGAAGCGAGAATATCTACAGAAGAGGAAATAGCAAAGAGTTGGAAAACAGTCCCTTAATTTCACCCTCGTGGGAAAGCGAGGAAGAGCTCGCGAAGGTTTTTCTGAGAAGCGCGATCAATTTGATAAGACAATGAATTCCGCATTTACCACCTCCACCCACACCGCCACCCATTTCACCCCCCTCACCTCCATCTCCACCCACTCCACCTTCGCCACCACCGCGGTTTGGTATGGCGAGTGTAATCAAACTATCGGTGTTCAGAGGAGTAGGGAACGAAGATCTGGACCAATTCCGGTTCGTGGTAAGAGCAGTGTGGGAAGCAAAGGGCGTCGTGGGTGATAATATTAAAAAGGCTACACTGGTGAGCGCATTGTAGGATCGCGCATTAACGTGGTATATCAAGCATTCTAATGACCACCCAAACGCAAGAATTGTAGAGATCCATGCCACGCTGAACTGGGAATTTAGCAGGCCAAAATCAGAAACACAATAAATCATCGGGTTTAAAGAGATTGTGATGCTCCCGGGTGAGACCCCCTGGGATCTGGACCAAAGACTAAAGAGTACGATCCACGAAGCCAATATGATGTTAACAGATACACAACATCGCACATGGTTTGTGGCCTTACTTACGCCACACTTAAGGATGACGCTGTCACAGCAAAAACTTTCCACCCAGGTCGAAGCGTTGGAAATGGCAATGAGATTGCATGAGACCCCTATACAAGACCCTCGGTTGGGAGTCCAACATATCCACGCATAGCTCTAGAATCTGTGTCTGGAAATGCAAAGTTTGAAACAGGACAAGACACCTCGGCCGAAGGTGCGCGAGGAAGTATGGTGCATAAAATGCAAAGGCCAAGGGCATGAAAAGGACCACTATCCAGTATTCGTGAACTACTTGGCAAGAGGAGGGCCGATGACGTTAAGACCGAAGGCATAAGCAGGGCCAAGCGCGATGTCTACATTATGGTGCACGATCTTCCAAATAGGAGGAAAACACACCATGGATAATTGTCATTTGTTGCAGAAGTATACGTAGACGTCCCAACAATTGTTTTGTAATTTCTACAAGTCGGTAGGCCATGACGAACACACCCGCCAAAGCTATGAACTAATGATGGACCAGACTCCTGCCTACAGGGTGCAGACCGAAATGCAAGCCCTCGACCCAAATGCAGGGATGGTGCGAGCTGGGTTTTAGGGGCGCGGTAGGGGTCAAGGCAGAATGGGACCAAGAAGGGGTCACGGACAAATAATTTGTTACAATTGCGGAGGGCCAGGGCACTATGCCCGCGATTGTACAAACCCGACAAGAATATCATGTTGGTACTGTACTCAGTTTGATCATGAGGCAGAAGACTGCCCTTTGCTGATAGTGAGGATGCGCGAAAAGGGGGTACTCCAGCCCCCTCCAACCCAGAATTTACAAATGATGAGGTCTGAGCTGTGCGAAGAAGACCCAAATGTAAACATGATGCTCAGGAGCAGTATGACCACGGGAGATGATAAAGGGAAGAAACCAGAAGAAAGCGCGTGGGTTCGCAAGGCTCCTACAAAAGAACCTGAGTTTGATCTAGAACGCACGAAGGAGACATTCATGGAAGCTAAGAAGAGCTTCACGGAGGCCTCCACTTCAGGTAGTAAGGATCAACTAGAACCAGGGATGGATCCTTCAATGCTCACTACCTTTCTGGAGACATGCATGAAATTGCTACGCGACAGCAAGGCAGTCAAAGGGCTACAGGAACTTATCACTAGGCGCACAGGGTTAGGAGAACCATGCGTGGTCTGGAAACTTGGAAAGCATGCATTGTGCACAGGGAGGGAAATGAGGTTGACTGCACAAATCAACGAGTATGAAATGGATCAAGTAATCCTAGATCTGGGTTCGGACACGAATGTACTACCAAAGCAAACATGGGAATGCATGGCTAGACCTGCATTACAAGGGTCCCCTATTCAGTTATGAATGGCAAGCCAACATAAGTTTTTCCCATGGGAAGATTACAAGGGGTAACAGTCAATATTGAAGGTGTGAGCGCGTAGGCAGATTTTGAAGTGATAGAGATTGTCGATGACAACAATCCCTACCCCACACTACTGGGAATAAACTGGGCCACCGATATGAACGGAGTCATAAATCTGAAGAAGCGCAAAATGATCTTTGAGAAAAAGTCACTACACGTGGTAGTATTGCTAGATCTAGCCGAAGGAGCGTGACACACGGAACTGGTGCGCATCGACGATAGTGATGAAAATCTCGACTGTATTTACAAGATGACTGCACGAGAAGAGGATTGGGTGAATCCGACTGCAGATGGAAGGATTTCATGGGTGCGTGAAAGCTCCTACACTTCAGATTTAGATGAAGAGATGGAGCGATGGCAGAATCGGCTGCACGAAGTAACAACACTGAACTGCAACATGATGATCAGATCATTGCGTTGCGTGACAACAGAGACAAGGGAGCTGCCAACATATAATGGATTGTCAGCGGTGGATGAATTTCTTAGCAAATTTGAAAGCGCAGTACCAGAATAGTAGTGGTTCGATGCACTGAAGTGGGCATTGCGCGCAACACCCACACGATGGTGGGGTATGCATCAAGGAAATTTTGAGGATTGGCAAGGATGCAGAAGAATGATGAGCCTATGTTTTGGAAAACCCCAGCTTCGAATGCAAGTCAGTCAACAGGGGTGGAACAACTTTCGCACCCACCTTTCTCGATGGGTATAGACATATGCTGTAAAGCCCGCACAAGCACACACCAACCCCAGAATAAAGAATCAAAACAAATTGCAGCAGCAGGAAAGGCGACGCGCACTACCAGGTATCCATGTTGAAGCATTTGATAGGGTGTGCAGAGTACTGAACAAAGTTGACCAGGCGAAATGAACTGATTGGGACCTACGCGTGCCGACGGTTCGATGTGCCTACCAGACCATGTGCAAAACCCTCAACGCGGATATGATTCCAAAGGTGCGGAATAGAGTGGAGACCGTAATTACTAAAGAAAATACAAAAAGGAATACGCACATACTGGCCCCTGTAATGGTGACAGTGCGCGATGACCAGGAGGATGAAATCACACACCTACGCGAGGTCGAACATATAAGGATTCAGGAAGTCATCTGGCGAGGGAACCTTAGACTTTGTGAACTCGAAAAGGACTGGGTACAATTGAGGAAGAAAAGAATTTTGATGGACGTTGAGATCAAGAGGCTGGAAAACGAGATCACGCAGAAATGTCTTATCGATAAACCAAGGATGACAAGGCAAGATACAAATCATCGTGCCACTGCATTAGAAGAATTTCGCCGAGAATTTATGACTCTTCTGCCATGGCAACGACCGCACCTCACCAAATGCAGTAACCAGGGGAGTGCACTACATACAGTAGAACGTGCAGCGCCGATGGTCATGCAGACAATTGAGGAGTTTCCGCAGACTATGCTGGAAGGCGAGTTGAAGTCTCGCATAGGTGGTGCGACCACCTGACTAGTCGTAGGGAGTACAGTCTCAGCACTCCAGATAGTTGAAAGAGAGTGCGAGACTCTAAAAGAGTCTATTTGGGGGCTGCGTGATGAGGGAGGTGTGCGCAGAACCAGCATGGCACAAGGTTCGCGCCCGCATACGAGGGGCTACGCTACCGCGTGGGTAGGTTGGGAAGTAACCATTGGTGTCATTGTTCATGACGAGATGTCTAATTTAAGGCAAAAGGGGACGGGCGGCGGGCATTTAAGACACAAATTAAGGACTAGATTTGGGGCAATCTGCCGCCAAGAAAGCATTGATGGCTTAGAATTGGGGGGAACGGTCGGATTTGAATTCAAAAGGCGCTATAAAACTCCAAGGGCTAGCCACGAGACAACACTTGTTCATTTGAGATTTGAGTAGTTGATTAGACCACAAAGTGTTGAGCGTCGAGCAAGATTTGAGCCCCGAAGTTCGTGACCAACCACAGACAGCTCAAACAGGATGACGACTACCAGGAGAGGTTTGGGCTATACAGAAGGAACCACCGATGAGGCCGCGCAGAACCCCAGAGTGCATGATGTTCCCGGAGACACTCGGGTCACACTGGAAATCCTGAAATCGCCTCGAATTCCAAGGCCCAAGAAGGATAAGCAGGTAGCGAGACCAGTTCGCATGTCCCCGCGGAATCCGCGGTTCGGTAAACTCTCCATGGAAGAAAAGGGCAAGGCTGTCACCATTGAGACAGATGAGGAGGAGGAGGACCTACAGGCTCTCGTAGATGAGATAGAAGCAGCAGAAAACATGGAAGAGGACATCCAGTCGGTGCGCGTTGCAGCGAAATTGCCCGAGTACGTTCCTCCATGGAAAGGGAAAGCTAAGGTACCGAAGGATTTGGATGCCACTAAGAGCGCACTCCAAAGCCCACTCCTCCCCGATGGAATTGTGTTTGAGGGATTGGCCCTAGGCCATGTGCCCACAATGAAGTTTGAAGATTGGGACCTTGTAGACAACAAAAAGTTCCCACATTTAGAGACTGAGAACCTCATGAAGCAGAGCATGGAGGGGTCAGTTACAACACTAGAGCCACAGAAATGGCTGCGCGGTGTGGAGAAGGCCGAACTACTTCAGCTACTATGGATTCCACACTTTCACCACGCACCTATCACAATTTTCGTCATCAGGCAGTTGCTTTTCTTGGTGCACGATGGGTACTTATGGCTGGAGGAGCCTATTCCCATCATGGCAGATCTTATCCATAGGATTTCCCGGCTCCCCTGTAAGGGAAAGGACCCCACAGAGATAGTCAGAAAAAGCGTAGATTTAGAGCTCGTAGAGGCCATGAAGAAGAAATACAAATTGGAAAAGAAGAAGAGGGGTTACGCAGTTAGCAGCATTAAAGATAAATGGGTTCACGTAGCCACCCAACTCCTGGTCGGGAAGGCAATGCGAAAATGAAGCGGAGATGAGGTACCAGCGCCGGTAGTTGCGCTGGTAGAAAAATGCGTGGAGGGGGTCCAATTCAACTGGGCTGACTTCCTCTGCGAGGAGTTCCTAACTAACTGAAAGGAAGTCCAGGAGTAGGGCAAGACCTTCCACTACGTGTGGTTTCTCTTGTCGATTTTACTGGTAACAGGGGAACTGTCTGAGGATAGTTAGTTCCCTAATATTGAATAGGACTTACCAGAGGCCGCGAAGTACGCGTCGCTCTGGGCTACTTAGGACACCATGCGGATCCGCGAAACAAAGATCTTTTGGGTGCTCATGGAGGCGAGCGTCTGAATGTGGATCAACAGGAGGCTGCGCCTGTCCCCCACAATGTACAATAGTCTACGGAGCTTTGCAGACTTCAAAGCGGATATGCATAATGTGTATATCAAGGTGCGTAAAGATTCGGCGTAGAAATGGACCAAGCTCCCCTTTATTGCCATTAACGATGTGATCTTCTCAGTGCTAGAATCATGGCCTCCCGAGTGGCAAGCCCTGGATCTAGCAGAGAAGGATAGAACAGCTGCACAAAAGCAGAAGGCTGCAACCAAGTTGCGTATCACCCAGTTGGCCCAGCAAAAGTGCAATAAACAAGCGGCTGCGGAGGTAAGGGCTATTCGTGAGGTAGTGAAAGCAGCCGCAGAGCAGGTAAAGGCCACCGAAAAAGTAGCAACAACACAGGCAACAGGGGCCACCATGACGCAGAACGAAGGGGCCAGAACTTGTCTACAGGACAGGGAGTAGACACAGCAGAAGTCGCGAACCCGAGCACAATGTCCACCCAGCTGAAACGGTAGCGCATCCCGGATAGATCAGGTCCATGAAAAAAGGTCAAGGAATCCAAACTAGACATCAAACTAATTACACTGATAGAAGGCGACCTCTACGACATCAACGACATGGTGCGGGAGGTCACCAGGAAAGTGATCCAGGAAGCCATGAAGGAGCAACAGACTGTGTTGGGGGCCCTAAGGGTGCAGCTGCAGGAACTTCAGGTGTGGCCGTCACAGGAAGGAGCAGTAGCCACCTACAGCGCTGTAGGTACATCAGCAGTGGAGCAGCTGCTACGTGAAAATATGGCCAACACCATAGTGCTACTGGAAGGAGCGCTAACAACAGAGAACGAAGATGATAGAACCGCGGTGGGCAGGATCAAGGGACTTGGCCTAAATTTGGCTGCCCTTCTGCGAGACACACTGTACCAACTGCAGGATTGAATAACAGCAGAGCTCCATGCCAGGAAGGGCCGCGCGATCCAGGTAATGAGCGAGTAGAAGATCAACATCGAACAACTCAGCCTGTAACATGATAAGCTAGTGTCACAGAATCAAAAAATTGCACAAATGGCTGATGAAGCCTGTCGGCGTGTTCCAGAATTATCCATCACCGCAAACCTACCAACAGAGATGCGGATCCACTGTCTAGCAAGTGGATTCCGAAGCGTGCGCAAGGAGACAACATGAGTGCAGCTGGAGCTAAACCTCCAGATTGCTGAGCTGCGGAAGAAGCCGCATTCTTCCACTCCTCCGGAAGTTAAAGAACAACGCATTAGTGTGATTGAAACAGGATTGGAAGAGATTGGATGGGAAGTGCAGGACTGCACTGGTATGTTGGATCAAGCTTTTGATGTCCTCACATTCTTGTAGGAGGACCCCAACATACAGCACCTGGAGACAGAGGCAAGCGAACTACAAGAGAAGTATGACAGTGTCAGAGGAATTGCGCAAACAGTCGTCCTCACCCAACGGTTGGAAAAGATGCAGCAAGCAAGGACACTGAAGGAATAGGTGGATATTGCAAGACAGGAAGAGGCACTTCTCTAAGCGCGTGTTCAGCCTTGGATTGATGCGGCCTTCACCATTATGGTCGAGATTGAGGGAAACCTCACACAGATGCAGGAGATATATGCGCTAAGGCTGGTAGCGGATCCTCACAAAGAAGCATCAGAGGAATGCATGCATCAGGTCTAGCAAACCACAGAACAGTGTGCCACGGACCTTCGGGCAGTACGAGACCAATTGGAGGGGCTCCGTGCCAAGATCGCTGCACCAGAAGAGTGACTCGGGACGAGTCACGATGATTGTGTTGGGGCTGGTTGGGCATGGAATCCCCCCACAACATGTTTTGGGGCTCAAAGCTCAAGTTTTGATTAAAGGTTTTGTAAGACTCCGCGAATTGCGAGTGTGGAGCGCAAAGTAGAGGTTAAGTCATAGGGTTGTCCACCCTAAAGTAATGTAATGTAATAAAAAGTCATGTCGGCCTACCCATGGTTCGCGAACCATGGGATTGTATAAATAGAGTGAGGTTCTAAGTTGTAAAGATAGTTGATAGAAAAGGAACGGTTCGACCTTAGAGTAGGATTCTAAGTGTATTGGGTCGTAGTAGTAGGAAGAGGCTCTGCAGCTGAGTGCGCAGAGGCCTAGTAGAGTCCACAACTGAGTGCGCGGACCCCTGTAGCTAAGTGCGCCCGACGGTGCTAAGTCTGTAATCGGGATTGAAGATTAATAAAGAGAATTTGATTCTTATTTCTGTGTATTTGTTGTACCTTACCTTCTTTATGTTTATACTGGTTTATTTATCGCGCGCATTGATATAATTGATGAATATGCTGTAATAATCATTAGTCTTGCATAAACAAGTTAAGTAATCGGATAATAAAAGATTAAATAACAAGGAACTTGGGTATCATATAGGTCGTGCCTTGAATAGGGCTGTGCAGAAGCAGCACCGCAGGTTGCGAAGGGGTAGCAAGCGTGCGTAGTGACGGGTTAGACCGTGGACCTCCAAAAGTCCATCAGACATCCCCAAGGTGCAGAAACCTAGTTCTAGCACCCTCCCATACTACTTCGGGTGAGACCTCAGTCTGTGCTCTACGGATTGTTGCCGAAAGGGCCAGTAGTACCGGGATTTTCTTGGCTAAATCACCTCTGAACCTGGGTCAAAGCCCATACAAGCCAACAAATCCCAAGCCCACCTGAAAAGGGCTCTGGTTAGTCAAGCTGTGGAGAGCCTGGTTATAACTGTGTTGGACATAGGCGAGGCTCTCATCCCATGTGCATGGATGCTTTGAGTTGTACATGCATAGAATGTGTATGATCATCCTTTTGACGACCTCTATCTGGCCATTTGTTTGGGGATGGAAAGTTGTGAACTCAGTGAGCTTGGTGTCCAACATCGACTAGAGACTAGATAAAAATGTACTGAGGAACTTGCTATCCTGATCTGAGATGATAGATTGTGGGATCTAAAAGTGTACCCACACTCGTTAAAATAAGAGTTTAGTAGTGGCTTCTGTGGTGATATTCTTCTTGCAGGCCGCTATAATGGCCATCTTCAAAAATCTGTTAACGACCACAAAAACACAGTTGTTGCCATGCTTAGTAGAAGGAAGGACCGACATGTAATCCGTGTAGATGGATTCCTAAGGTCGACTAGGGGTAGGCAGTGGAGTATAGAGGCATTGCTTCTTGATGGCCGATTTGGCAGTGCCACAGGCAATGTAGGATCTGATGTACTTCCCGACATCCTGTCGAAGATTCAACCAATAGAAATACTTTTGCAGTACTGCCACTATTTTCTCGACAATGCCCAATGGCCCGACTGTAGTGCGCTTACAAAATCATCTTGGCACGCTCACTTGAAGGAAAACAAATGTGTCCCAGGTGGCATAACAGGGCATCCTGGAGGTGAAAATATGGAACTTGCTGACCCTCCAAGAGCTTCTGGTATGTGTGGCCGAATTCTGGATCGCTTTTGTAGAGAAGTGGCCAATCAAAAGTCTCGTGCCCACAAGAGTTGAACACATGGTTAACGCCGTGATCATTGGTCGGCTGAGGCTGTCTGCAACATTGTTGGTGTTTCCCTTCTTGCACTTGAAATGGAGCTATTGCAGGTATGTGGACCACTCTTGATGGCGATCATTCTACAACTTCCCTTACGTCTATATGAACTGCAGGAGTCGGTGGTCTATATGGATCACTATTTCCTTCCCCAAAATGTAATGCTTCGATTATCGACAGGCCTGCACAATGGAATGCATCTCTTTTTCATAAGTGGGATACTTCTAGACTGTTTCTGAAAGTGTCTCACTTTGATATGCCACTAGATGCCCCTGTTGAGTAAGGACTACCCCAATAGCATAGTTAGAGGCATCTGTCTTGATATCAAATGGTTGTTGCAAGTCTGGTAATGTCAGAACTGTTGCAGAGCAGAGTTGATGTTTCAACTCTATGAATGCCTTCTGTTGAGATTCAGACCAAAAGAATTTTGCTTTCACTCCTCCCTTGGTGACTTGACTCAAGGGCTAAGTGATATGAGATAATCCTAACACGAACCTGTTGTAGAAATTCACAAGAACCAGAAAGCTGTGAAGCTCTGTCAGAGTGGTTGGGGCTGGCCAATCCCGAATGAGTTGGATCTTGGCTGGATCCACATGCACCCCTCGTTCATCAATAATGTATCCTAGATACTAAACCTGGGTCATGCCAAAAGTGCATTTCTCCAAATTGGCACACAACTTGTGTTGTCGCAGTGTTTGGAGAACGTGTCGGATGTGGTGGAGGTGCTCTTCCCAACTCTGGCTAAAGCTTAGGGTGTCATCTAAGTATACCACTACAAATGAGTTGGTGAATGGCCGCAAGATTTCATCCATCCTCCTCATGAAGGTTGCAGGGCCATTCGTCAACTCGAAAGGCATAACCAACCATTCTAAAAGGCCCTCCTTGGATTTGATGGCAGCCTTCCACACATCAGAGGGTTTGATTGGTACCTGATGACATTCAGACTTCAAGTTGATCTTGCTGAAATATTTTTCCCCCTTGAGTTGGTCCAGAAGGTCTTCAATTTGTGGGATCCGGTACCTATTCCAGACAATGATCTTGTTCAGCACACGATAGTCAATACATAGTCTCCAAGTCCCATCCTTCTTTTATACCAACACGATCAGGCTCCCACAGGACGATGAACTTGGTCGGATGTGACCTTTATGCAAAAACTCCTGAATCTACCTCTTGATTTCGTCATTTTCTAGAATAGAGCGGTGATAGATTGGTCCATTGGGAAATAACGCACCTGGGGTTAGATCGATGGAGGGCTTGAACTAACAATGCAAAGGCACCCCTGCGGGGGAAGTGAAGATGTCCTTGTACTTGTCCACGACCTTGTCCATCTATTGTTGTTGTATGGAAGGGCCTTGTCTAGAGGTTGTGGCCACCGTCTTCTTCTTTCCCTAAGGGCGTGTCATTAGGAAAACAAATTTCTCGGTTTTGGAAATGAGCTTAGTGCATTATTTTTCAGTAACCAAAGAGACGACGGTAGGTGGTGATACCTTCAGTATCCTGTACAACTTATTTCCCAAAGTAATAAGAGCAGCGCAAGGCCTTGACTCATACACAACATGTCACTTCCACAAGTATGGTTAGCCTAATAATACATGAAAAACATCAAGGGGAGCAACACCACATAATACCTCATCCGTGAAGGGCTTGATGTTGTATGGAAGGCATCACTGCTGGCTCACGCGAAGATCCCGTCCTTGGTGAAGCCACCGATGGTGTATGGTTGTTGGTGTGCTGCGGTTGGTAAGCCCAGCCGCTTCACGACCTCTACTGAAATGAGGTTCTTTTGGCTCCCGTTGTTAACAACGAACTATAGCAGGGAACCCTTTACCCACATCTGGGAGTGGAAGAGGCACTCCTCTTCCTCTGGCTCTTCGGGTTCCTCCTTCTAGATCTTCGTGGTGGCAATGGTGGCATTGGGCTCTGCATCAATAATTTACTTCCCTTTGTCATTCCCTTTGTCTGGTTCTGACTCAGATTCGGAACATGCATCTGATTCCGAAGCCTTCAACTAGGCCACCAGTGACTTCTTGGCCCGACACTCGTGTTGTGAGTGGAGCTCTTATGGAACTCACACCACTTTCCCGTTTCCTTCTTCGGCTTCACGGTGTTGTTCTTTGCTTGTGGCTTTGGTGGTTTGTCCTGGGCTACCTCGCCTTGGCTTTGTTCTTTGTTCTGCGCTTTGGGGGCACCTTTCCCTTGCTTCAGATTTGTAGATCCAAAGTCTCGCTTCTTCTGTTTAAAGTTTTGCTTGATCTTGATGGCATATCGGTACACTGTACCGAGTGAGAAGATGTCGAGGAACTCCATCTCGTCTTGGATGTACCTGTGTAGGCAGTCGCGGTACTTGAGTACCAAATGTTTCTCAGAATCCTTGATACCCAACTTCGTGCGAAGGGTATGAAAAACACTAGTAAACTCCGGCACATCTTGGTCCCTTCCCTTCCGCAGTGTTGTCCACTTTATGTATTTATCCTCATAGCTCTCGGCACGGTAGTACTTCTCCTTTATGGCATCCCAGAACAAATTCCAAGTGGGTGTGGCTAAAAATAGTGAGGTCATACTTTCATCCTTCTTCTCACAGTAGGTTTCCCACCAGTACTTGACATGGGGGGTGGCTTTGAGAAGAGCAAAAGTAATCTTTTCTCAGCTAGAAAAATCATGAAAAAAATATCCTTCTAGCAGATTTAACCATTTAACTACAACGTCTGCATCTATTTGGCCCTCAAATATGGGAATGTCAAAGTTTACTTGTACCTTAAAATAAGTGGAGCCTCTAGAGTGGTTGCTGGATGTGGATGCGCCACCGGTGGGCAACCGTGGAAGGATTTGGGCAAAGATATCCATCATCGCATTCCTTTGTTTCTCGAGGGCCTCCTTGAGAAATATTTTGATAGGATCTCCCGCCCCCTCATCTTTCTTTTCTTTCCCCATGGGTGGCCATCGGGTTTGCGAGGCTGATCTTGCAAAGGTTCAACCAGATCGAATGCTAACTCCTTATATCTCGACCTCGTTGGGGACATGCAAAGAAAAACAGAGAAAGAGCAGATCGCTCTGATACCACTGATCCAGATTTAAATAGGAACGCAACAAATTAGAAATATAACCATAAATACAAATATGCAGTAGAAATAACACTTCATTTCATTAATATCAAATACTAAAATATGCTTACAAACAGAATGGAAATAAGACTAGCTCGGGCGATGGTAGCTTATCTCTAAGAAGAGATGTGGTGGCTACATGCCTCTGAACTATGTTACAATGAGGCTCAAAGGCCTATTTATTATTGAGAAACAATGGAAAACCCTAAACATCTAAAAACCTAACCCTAGGAGATGAAGCGCCAAACTATGGGCCCCGTTTGGGTAAATTGGTACATCAACTTCCCGGGGTCATAACTTTGGCATACGATCTCCGTTTGACGCGCACAATACCTCGTTAAAAATATCTATCCGAGGACTACAACTTTTGAATGACCAACGTCTATCGATGAATCATGGTGGTCCTGATTTTCCCAAAAAACATCATTTAGGGCCTCAAAACGACTCCGGAAGTTCAGGACCCTAAAATACTGCCAAAAATAGTAAATTGTGCCACAAATAAGGAAACTAAAAAACTAAAAGAAACAATGGTGGGGGTCCAACTGGAATAGGCGGGTGACCACCAATATACACCTGTATAAAAAATAGACTCGTGATACTCTTCCATAACAAGCTTATCACCATGATGACTCATCATACTAAAGAATGGACTCTCAACCAATACATAATGATGATACAATAACAAATACATAACTGTAGTAATAATCACACAACAACTCATACATGCCTGGTCCATGTCACATTTCATCTCTATACATGGCTAGAGGAATGAGTACATCCTATGCATGGTTGCACATATTTTCAACCAACTATTAATGGAAACAAAAAACATATATGTGGTTGAAAAATGTACTCCTTTTCACTCATGAAAACATACATAAATATGTTCCAAATAACTAAGTGAAAACAATGAATAATATGCCAAATAATCTAGGAAAACATCATACAATGCATAACCCCCCCCTTAAAAGATATCCCTAAATCAATTAACATGACAGTTGGCATCATTGAAAAGGCATATTTGTATGGTAGTGGTTTAAAGTGAGTGAGAGGGGATGATGATACCCTCCATTATCGTTCATTTGTCATCCTCGTGTAAGCAAGACCCCAAAATATTAGAAATATATGATGGAATAATGCGAGATATTTTTGGCTAGAATTTCATGCTCGAATGGAATCCGTCTCAATATTTCTTTGCTTCTCTAGCTTCTTAGTCTCAAGTATTGAATTCTCCATAATTTAGGACCTTCATTGGTTTCTATTTCCTTTGGATGAATCCTCTAACTTTTTATTTCTTGGCTTCCCTAGGATCATAGGAGTGATTTTTTTCTTTTTCCTTCCATTCCCTATAAATTCTCTATTCTAGTCCTTGGTTACTCTTGTGAAATACTCTTTAACAATTGGCTTGAATTTGATTTCTTAGTGCTATGGTGATTTTTTTATGTGAATTGGGTTGGAGGAGGGCCCACTCCTATAAAAGAAATTTCCTCACTAGAAAAGGTTTGTCTTATTGTCCCTTTTGTTTAAATTATGGATTATGTAACATTAATGGAAATCTAAAGAAACTTTAAGAGGCATGACATGATGAATATTTTGAGGATTTGCAAGAGAATTTTGAAGCTTAGGTAGTAACTTTCAGTTTACATGAAGAATTGATCATGAGCATCCAGTTAACTCAAACAAAAGGAATTTTGACAATGGAGGCTGTATTATTTTCTCTTAAGACGATTGTAGCTGGTTATGGTTGAAAAGTGATACGATTAAAAATTTAGCTCATAAGTTAAGATTAAAAATCTCAATTAAAAAAAGTGTTTCATTGTTACTACAAATGTGAACACCATAAAAACCATTTAACTCTTTCATGTTTTACAATATTACAACAAGGAATTTATTTTTAAATTTAATTAATAAATATATAAAAATTCAATACTTACCATAAAAATATCACACATAAATTATTAAAGCTTTAATAAAATTAAAAATAAACATATTTATGTGAGCATAAAAAAATGTTGCAGGTATATGTAGCTATATATATTTTTAGAGTTTTAATAAAATTAAAAATAAAATAATTTTGTATATGGGGATGTAAAATTTATATAAATATAAATAATATTATTAAGAATTAGTATAGATTCATCTTAATTCTAAATCTAGAAACTTTTCCTCAAGTTTTTCTTTCAAAAAGAGGTTTGCATCTTGAGAGCGATGCTTTGCTAAATCTCGAGTTAAGATGAATTTATGCTAGTTTAACTTTAAAAAATCAATTTGGCTAACACCCTAGCATTGGACAAACCTTTAGTGGTTCATTAGGGGGAAAATATAACAGTAGAAGTTATGTTAATTTAGGATTTTTTGCCTTAGAAGGTCACCCTCGTTTTTATGTTAATTTAGGAATTTTTTTCCTTAGAAGGTCACCCTAGTTTAACCCAATTGGGTGAACCACGTACCTCTTTTTATCTCTTGTTTTATGATTTTCTGTGTTTTTGTTTTCGTAATATTTTATGTGTCCCACTGCTTTGTTATTTGTTTTTTAACAAAATCTTAATCATTGATTTGTGAATACTACTATGAATATTCTAGTATATTCCATAGAGACTAAATCTTTACCATCCACCTAATAATTAATAATAATCTTAATCTTTGATTTGTGAATACTACTATGAATATTCTAGTATATTCCATAGAGACTAACTAGTAATTAACTTACAATTCTTAAAGGCCTATTCTAAAATAGACATGTCTATTGGCATAATTAGGTGGATGGTAGAGATTTAACATCTAGAAAATATTTTAAAATATTCATAGTAGTTTTCATAAAGAAAACATTGAGTTTTATCTCAAAAGTAGTTATGTCCTTTCCCTCCTTTTAATTAAATTTATTAATTAAAAAATGTCATATGCACAGATGTCTTATTAATATGAGTTAAGATTTTTGCGACATGTTGTATTAGTAAGTCATGGTATTAGTCCATGACATTGTAAGAAAGTTTTTACAAGTTAAAAATCTCCATGATAAAATTGGAATGAATTTGGGTGATTAAAAATTTTGTGTTTAATTCATATTTTATTTCTTTTTATAATTAATAACACTAATAGTAATTTACAATAAAATTATAATTTATTAGATTTTATGTTTTTTTTATAACAATAATAAAAGTTTAAAACAATTTTTTTTTTTATGATTTTTTTAATATTAGTAATGTGAAATATATTATGAGATATTTATTTTCTATCTTTTTTACCCATCATTTAATTTTCATAATTTTCTATAGAAATTTTTGCTTAATTCATTATGGATCACAAAAAAAACTTATCTACAAAAATTTTATTCATATTTATCGTTCTAACAAAAATCATAAAATAACAAATAACATTATCATCAATAACATCATATTTAATAAATAATAACTAATAACTAATAACTAATTCCATGCACAAAATAAATAAATAAATTAAATAACCAATGCATATTAATCAAGGAATTCAGCTACTCATGATATTCACGATCTGCTATCCATCAATAAAGTAACATGAAACATCAAATAACAAATTACAACAGGATAATTTAATAAATAATCAAATAACATATCCATGAATAGAGTAACATAAACCATCAAATAACAAAGGACATCATAATAATTTAATAAATGAAAAATAACATCAAATAATAATTACATAACCAATGCATATGAACCACGTAGTTCGGCTATTCTTTGTATTCACAATCTGCTCTCGATATCGATATAGATCCAGATGTCGAATCAGATATGTTACATGACCCGAATTCCTAAAACGTGTCCTTAACATTATACCAGTAAAATTACAAACCATTCATTCTGTCACTCTCAAATGGATAGCTAGAATGGCATTTTGTAACAACTCGCAAAGTTGTTACAGCGTGCATCTTACCTAAAAGTTGGATTGACAGTAATTCAGACCATTTTCTTTTCATTTGAGGAGGGCGCGAGGAACGGACACAGTAGATCTCCATCAAAAGCCGCGTTCAGCTGCCAGGGTTTGGCATCGCCCAATTCGTCTATTCGGTAGCCATTGGGATAAGTCTCTGGTTTATGTTCAGAGTATCTCAATTTCAGCACCTTCTTCTCATCCTCAGCCTCCAATGAAATCCTCTCCGTTGACCAACTGAGCGGCCTCGGCGGAAGAAACCACCCCACAAAACTGCCCAAAAAGAACTTGAGACCGCCCTGCACAATCCAGACCAACCAGTAGGGCGGGCGCGGGTAATCCATGGCATCTAGAAGCCTCTCCTCAAACAAGCAAAATACGATCCGTCTGGCCGCCGGAAGGAGGCAGGCGGGTACATTTGACGCCAGCAGATTCAGCGTGGATTCGCCGATTTCCCTGTTGGACTTGGAGTACACCATTTTTTTGGCTTCGTATTGGCGGCTAAAGCGCTCCACTCCCTCCACTGTGTCGGGAATATCTCGGATGCCCATCCGTGTGCCGATGTCGCGCCACACCACAAAGTTCGCCGTCGTCTCTTTTTCCGTCCAATCCCGGTAACCGAACCTGCAAACGGAAAAGCCGAACCGAGCCTTAAATTCTCTGCAAAAGTAATAAAAAATATGGAAAGG
Organism: Pinus tabuliformis; assembly: GCA_031772625.1. Classification (NCBI taxonomy): domain Eukaryota; kingdom Viridiplantae; phylum Streptophyta; class Pinopsida; order Pinales; family Pinaceae; genus Pinus; species Pinus tabuliformis. Next base: position 388,139,369 of record CM062808.1, on the reverse strand, counting down.
TTAACCGGTGAGCATACCTTGAAGCAAATCGTTGGGGCTCCAAGATGAAGGTTGAGAGCGTGTACAGATAGTCGCTGTTGGAAATATTGTAACGGCCGTGAATGAAATTGAGGCGGCGAAGTGCGAGGGATCCCCGGGGGCTGTCCACGTGATTGAGCAGGAATTCCAGTATCAGAATACTGGTGTCGTCGTAGCGCTTCACGACGGTTTCCGGCGAGAACTGCCGAGTTTCGGCGAACAGCTTCGAGATGGAGGGGATGGCGAAGCTCTTGAAGAAAGCGAAATCCAGTGCCTTCTTGCTGATTACAGGGAACTCCACGAATTGGGCGATCTTGGAGAGAGCCACGGCGTCGCGGACGGGATCCATAGATGAAATTAGACGCAAGCGTCTGTACCGGAGGTACTTGCACACGCCCACCCACAACAACAATATCAAGAAGATGAGGAGCAGCATAGCAGGCAATCGTGGAAGATTCTGCTTCTGAGTATGCAGTGTGATGGAGAACGAATGGTTCCGCCTGCAAATCTTCAGACTGCCGGACGCATGACAGAATCCTACCCAGTCTTTACAAATGTGGATAAGTGCCCTAATACCTATTTATCAAATCCCTGCGTATAATAATGACTATTTATCTCATTTGAAGGCTTTTAATTTTGATACCCATCTTCATCTACCTTTCCCTCTATCAGATCTTTCACGCTGGTCACCTTTCATGGCAAGAGCTAACGGCATACCAGTGGGCATTAAATGCCGGCTATATGCGGCATACCAGTGGGCATTAAATGCCTGGCTGTTTAACACACGCGCGGGGTGATTTTTTATTTATCTATCACCCCGCGTCTGTGTCAAACAGCTATCTATCAGAGACGCATGTAGCTGGGCATTTAATGCCCACTGGTATGTCGTGAGCTTGCCACCTTTGACACATGTAACTGGGCATTTAATGCCCACTGGTATGCCGTTAGCTTGCGACCTTTGACGCATGTAGCTAGGCATTTAATGCCCACTGATATGCCATTAACTTGCCACCTTTCATTACCCTTTTTCTGACCCCATAATCCTTCACCCATCTTCATCTACCTTTCCCTCTATCAGATCTTTCACGCTGGTCACCTTTCATCACCCTTTTTCTCACCACATAATCCTTCAACCATCTTCATCTACCTTTCCCTCTATCAGATCTTTCACGCTGGTCACCTTTCATCAAAATAGTTTTTAATAAAAAATATATTTAATTTAATGAAATAAATTAAATTATCTATTTTTCAAATACTACTAGGATAACAACACCACCTTTATTCAAAAGTAATTTATTTCATTATATATTTTTCAATTATTACTAGGATAACAACACCACCTTTATTCAAAAGTAAATTTGGAGATTTGAATTTAGATTTTCTTAAAACATAATAGGTCATTTTCACAATCACTGCGAGTATAACAATACCACCTTTATTCAAAAGTAATTTATTTCATTATATATTTATCAAGTACCAGTAAGATAACAACACTACCTTTATTCAAATTAAATTTGGGGATTTGAAACTAAATTCTCTTTGAATATAATATTTTACTTTCACAATCATTACCAATTAAATTATTTGATAGCTAAAATAAATTTGATACCAATTAAATTATTTGATAGCTAAAATAAATTTGATATTATTAAGTAAGAAAAGTGAATTATATTATAAAATAATTTAAAATTATTAAATAAAAATAATTTTTAATTTAATATTAAAAAAATTATGTTTATATATAGTTTCTAAAATTTTAATTTAATTATCAACTAATATAAATACCCACTAATTCATAATAAATATCAAAACACTTATTTTTTAATATATTTAATATTAAAAAATTAAAAACCACATAAATTTTAATTAAATTAAGACTTTATTTTAAATTATTATTATTATTATTAATTATAAAAAGAATTAATGACGATGATGATGATAATTAACGCCCACTAAGACCAATGTGGTCTATCGGACCTCAAGAAGAGAGAGTCTAAATGTCATTCTTCAAAATCATGTTTCTGTGATCAAAGAGTAGGGAAAGAAGTGTTCCAAGATCGCTATAGTTGGGTTGGCTTAATAAGTCAAGAAGATTGGAGGTGTGGCTGATGATAGGGAATTGAGAGCGGATGTGTGCAAGAGTCGAGCAGTCTAAAAGGAAGTGTTTTTCATCTTCCACCTTCCTAGTATCACAAATTTGACAAATTCTATCGTCCCAGGGAGTCTTGGGAGTAGACCACCGCCCGGTCTCACTTCGAAGCTCATGAGAGTTAGTTCTAATCCTAGCGATGTTCATTTTCTTCTTGGTGCTAGTCAACATAGAGAGATAATTCTGGTTATCGAGGGTGGGATTGATCACCTCCTTATAGTACCTTAGCTTCCTTTTACCCTCCAGCTCCTTAGCATCCCACATCTTGTCCTTAAAACTGGAGGTAATAATATCTTTGATATTGTCCTTGCTTTCCACAATGATCTCCTCCTTAATCCCCCAAAGGTTGAGCCAAGACTTAGCATCCTGATGTTGCCCGCACTTGAAGCGCAGGTGGGGGTTTTGATTAGAGTTAGAAGCAATTTTTGGGAGCCTCTTGGAATCCATATTGTGAAGCTTCTTCTTGTACATCAGATATCTAAACATAGCTTCACTTTCAATGGGGGACATACCAACTTCGATCAAGAGGATAGGATAGGGAGTATTTCCCTTGATCTTGAGGTTATAGGTTATGAATTTCTTTTGGATCATCTCAATCATTCTCGATGATGCCCTAGATATACTGCACCCCCAAACTTCACATCCGTATAAGATAACAGGGGTGACGAGAGTCTCAAACAGGAACCTTTTTTAATTACAAATGTAAAGATCGACTGACTTACAATTATTTTCAAACTCATAATAAGCTTTCCAACCTCCAATAATTCTTTTCTCGATGCTATAATTCCAGTTGAGATGATGAGGAAAGTCAATACCCAAATATTTATAAGAAGAAACCTGCTCAAGACAATGGTTATCATAGACGAAACTACTATGGGTGATCTTTTTGGATTTAATGATCATGACTTTAGTCTTGTCGGTATTAACTGTCATACCCATCTTGGAGCAGTAGACATGAAGAGTCTTAAGCTACTTGTCTAGGTCATCATGGCTCCTTGCAAGAAGAACGATATCATCAGCATAAAGGAGAAGAGTAATGATAATACTAGCAAGCTCGATGCCTTTGCAACCCACAGTTTCCAGACACTCCTCTAGTTTATTGATGTAAATACCAAAAAGGGTAGGGAAAGGGGCAACCTTGCTTAACCCTGATAATACATTTAATGTCTTTAGACCACCCTTCATTGGTCTTAAGCTCGAAAATGACATTCTTGTAGAGGCAGATCACAACAATCTCAGTTCATTAGGAACCATGATCTCTTCAAGCCTCGCCCATAGCTTATCTTGGGGGATAGTGTCGAAAGCTTTTCTAAAGTCCGCAAAATAACAGAAGAGATCGGTTTTACTATTGCGAAATTCCTTCGCGATAATCCTAAGGGTGACATGGTGGTCAATAGTCGAGTGATGTCTCCTAAAACTAGCTTTCCCCTTAGCTCTTTTACCTTGGTTCTCAAGCTAAAGGCTAAGCTTTTTTTCCAAAATGAGCCCGTAAAACTTGGCTAGGATGTGGCTAATCATAATGGTCCTGTAGTTAGAGGGAATGCTTTTGCCCCCATTTTTTTTTAACATAAACTGTTCAATTTTATTAATAAGAAGAGGTTGGGCATGCTAAACAACCTCGAGTACAGACAAGTGCGAGAATCCAAACACAAAAGAGGCCTCCTATCCTTGCTTTTCTATGGTCCTCTTTTCTTTGGTACTTTGGTACTTTCCTGGGTTAAGTTAAAACCCACATAAACTAAGTTCCACGGGTCAAATTACAAACCCGCATAAATTAAAATGTTTTTGTTTAAAACCTGTCTTATCCCCCATACCCAGCCCCACTACAGGGTTAACCCCCGCCGATCTTGATACACGTCAGCCGTCAGATCTTCTCCTGCCCAGATCCGACGCATATCGCATCCATTGGTTTCCAAACCTTAATTCCTCAGGAGCGTGCGATATGGGCCATTTTGTATTGCCACGTGTCGGCCCCTGAGTAGAATCGCATCCATTTCATAAGAAACTGCCGAGCAGCCAAGAGCGGTGCGAAGAAACCCACTTACCACTCCCATCGAAAAAAATTCCCTTCCTTTTGCAAAGTGCGATGGCCATTAGATCTACTCCGCCCCAGATCCGACGCTTATCGCATCCCTAGCTGACCGAGCTTTAACCGAGACCCATCTCCATATTCGGCCCCACTACAAGGATAAGACCCCGCCATGAAAAGCGCGCGATAACCGTCAAATCTTCCACCGCCCAGATCTGACGCTTATCGCATCGAATTGCTGTCCGACCTTTATTACCTCAAGGGCATGCGAAATGGGTGGTTTTGACCTGCCACACGTCAAGCCGTGAGTTGCATCGTGTCCGATACAAGAAATACTGCCCAACAGCCAAAAGCGGTGCAAAACCACTTACTACTCCCCGCATATTTAACCCCCCATCTTTTCTAGCTCGCGATGACCGTTGGATCTTCCCCGCCCTGTGTCTTCGCCTCTCGTCCATCAAAATTGTATTCTAAATGAAATCAATTATGCGCCCTGTTTTTACTCCTATCACAGCTGGCCCATGCGGAAAGCCGAAAACCTGTCCAGAAGTGAGCCCGCCTTTATTCTACGGGATTTTGTCCTTGAACAACTCTCCTTGCCTATTAATGGATTGAGTGTGCTTCTGTGCATGATATTCCAGCAAAAGAAGTTGATTTTTGGGAGTCCAAATGGGTCCCATACATGCTGCCAAAGCTTTGTAGTATGGATCTGATGATGTTGTTCTTGGAGGGCTGTAAAACCAAGTCTGGCTGAGTAAGATCCAGACTTCCCCCAGCCCTACTTGTCCCTTGAATGCAGATGCACAGGAGCCAGACCAGTGAGTTTATCCAATAATTGATGGAGTTGAGGGAGCATCCAACCAGGGGGCAATGTAGGTCCCAGTTACTCCAGTTCCCTTATGAATCCCATGGGCAAATGTCAACAAGTTTGTGGATACCTTTTTGGATGAGCTAGTTACTCAAGTCTGCTATATTTGGTGCAAGCTTTAGGGGATGGAGACCCATGATCTTGTCCTCCCACAGTCTGATTCTTTTCCCATTTCCTGGAATTCTATAGAGCTGTTCTTTCAAGAATTTCCATCCTTGGGTGCACAACTTCCACAACGTGGTTCCTTTGTCAGAAACACCTTCATCCATATTCTTTATTGAGAGCCTGTGCAGATATTTTTTAATTAGAACTTGACTTACAGGGTGTTTTTGGTTTGAGAATATTTTCAAAAGGATCTTCCCTCCCATTGCCAGATTGGCCAACACATGATCTCTTACCTAAAGTCCACCTTCAGGTATTGGCCTTTTCACTATGTCCCAGCTTACCATATGGAAATTTTTTTGGTTCCCCTTTCCTCCTTGCCATAGGAAATTTCGAATCAGCTTTGTTAACTGATCGGTGATCACTTTTGCCCCCATTTTTGAAGATAGGCATAATAAGGATTTGCGTCCAAAGCTTAGGGAAGTCATGCTTACATATTTATGTATGTATTTATATATTTAAATTTAACAAAAGAAAAGTAAAAAGAATATTAACTATGAAGATTCACCCATACTTTCTCATATAGATTGTTAATCTATAAATAAGATTTGCTACAATACTATGGACCAACCGTGTGGCTTATTAATACCACATACTAAAAAAATCATAACTCATTTTTCATATAATACTTCTTCATATGAGAATATTTTTAAATAATCATTTTAAATAAAAAGATAGAAATGTCATAACTACTGTTGAGATAAATCCCAACCTATGAAGTGTGGCTGCTACTAATAATATTCTAAAATATTCCATCGAGGTTAAATCCTTACAATTCACCTAACAATAATTAGGATGGTAGGTGTGTCTATTTTGTAATAGGATTCTAGAATTTTAATTTAATTATCAATAATTATTAGGTAGATGATAGAGATTTAACCTCCATAGAATATTCTAGAATATTCATAATAGTAGACAAATCGATGATTGAGATTTCCCTTCAAAATAGTTACATCCTTTTTACCCTTTTAATTAAATTGATTAATTAAAAAAAATATCATATGAACGAGTGTGATATAAAGTGAGTTATGGTCTTTTGGGCATGTGATATTGACATGCCATGATATTGGCCAATAGTATTGTAACAAAGCCTAATTATAAATTAAGAATCTCTATGTTAAAGTTGGGACAAATCTCCATGATTAAGAATCGTATTCCATGTTTTTAAATGTATATATGTTTAACTTATATTTTGATTTTTTTTAATAATTTGCAACAATGATAATAATTTAAAATAAAATTCTAAATTAGTTAGTTTTTATGATTTTTTAAAGTGAGATATATCATAAAGTAAGTATTTTCATGCTTATGATGGATAGATACCTATCAATATTTAAGGATAATTTAATTTATATGGCTTCTCAAGTTGATAATTAAACTAGCATAGATCCATCTTAACTTTGGATCTACCAAGAGAAAAGAGGGATCAAATCTATTAAACCTCTTTTTGGGTGTAAAACATGAGGAGTGGTTTGCACATAAAAGATTTCATCCGGTTTGCACATTAGAGATTTCATCCCTCTCCACTCTTTTTAAGTGCAAGACTCGTGGAAAGGTTTGCACATGAGTAGATTTCATTCCTCTCCACTCTTAATAGATCTAGAATTAACATGGATCTATGTTAGTTTTGAACAACACATTTTAACCATAAGAAGTTTTTAACTTTTTATTTTTATTTTTGCATAATATTTAGAATTAATTTTGTTATTAACATTAAAATAAATAAAATTTGGTATTAATATTAAAATGTCACACACACACACACATATAAAATGGTACATGTAAATTCCATATTAGATATGGAGGAAATTATAAATCACTATCACACCTTGAATTAGAAAAAAGTTATTATTGGACTATGAGTTCTTTATATATATTTATAACTTATATTAAACTTTTTTCTGTTATTAATATTTTTAAATATTACATATGAACTTTATATTAAGAATGGAATACATTATACATCTCTCTCACAATGGAAGGTGAAAATATAAGAATTTTTTTAATTTAGTTTAATTTAATTTTCTCTTGAGATTAAATTATGTTATTTATAACTAAATGTTGCATACAAAGTTGCTCCACAACCCACTATGAAAGAAATGTTTAAAAATAATAAGATAATACTTACATTAACAAATTAAAAAATACTCATAGAAAATCAATGTCAACCATAAATAAAATACATTAATTTACACCTTAATTTTACATCTAATTTTATATAGAGTTAAAAAATAATTAAAAAAAAAAAAAAAAAAAAAAACAAAAAAAAAAAAAAAAAAAAAAAAAAACAAAAATTTTTAGTATGAGGGAGATATGTAATTTCCTTACTTAATATGGAGTTGACAAATAGCATATAAAAATAATATTATTGATAGTACATGATGTGTAATTCATTTTATGTTATGTTGTCATGTAACATTTCGAACAAAAATATGGTAGTAGCAAAAATAAAATTAACTATCATTTATAATTAACATAATTTTATATCAACTTTATATTGAGAAAAATAATTTAATTTTTATTATAAAAATTCTTATATTTTCACTTTCTTTGTGAGAGATTTGTAATTTATTCCATTCTTAATATGGAATCCTTATATAATATTTAAAAAACGTTAGTAACAAAAAAACTTAAAAAGGGTTATAAATCAAATATTTCAATAGGCATGTTGACTTTATTATCATGGAGAGAGAGTGTGTTCTTATTCCAGTAATAATTTCTTTCTAATTCAAAGCACGAGAGAGAGGGAGAGAAAGAGGATTTAAAAAATATTAATAACAAAAAAAATTCTATATGTTATATAAAACAAGTGCAAATCATATAATTAAAACATTTTATTAGTGTGTTGTTCAAAACAACATAGATCCATGTTCACTCGAGATCTACTAAGATTTTAGAGGAATCAAATCTCTTGAGGTGCAAATGTTTCTTAAGTTTGGGAAGTTAAGATGGATCTATGCTACTTTGAACAACACACTAATAAAATGTTTTAAATGTTAAATGTCAACTGAACATAGAATTAATTACACATTATATTGTATCAATAATATTATTTTTACATGTCATTTGTCAACTCCATTTTATATAGTGCACGGATTACATATGAACAATATTGTTTTTTACTTTCAATTACTTTATCTCTCTATATAAAGTGTGGTGTAAAAATAATGTGGAAACTAAAGTATTTTATTTATGGAAAACATTGATTTCTTTTATTATCAATATTTTTTGATGTGTTAATGTAAGTATTTTTTTTTTTTTTTTAAATGTAGCATTGAAGCCTAATTTCAAGATAGGCATGCTTATCAATAGGTAGATGGTAGGAATTTAATCTCAACCAAATATTGTAATGTTCTTAGTAGTATCCACATATCAAAGGTTGAGATTTATCTCCAAAGTAATTATGTCAGTTTTCCCTTTTCATTAAATTGATAAATTAAAAAAAAGTTATATGAAAAAGAGTTATGGTTTTTTGGGCTTGTAGCTTTAGTAAGACATGATATTGTAATGCAATTAAGAATCTCCATGATAAAGTCGAGATGAATCTCTATGGTTAAGAATATTCCAACATGTTTTTTTTTTTAAATGCATATACATTTAACTGATATATTAATACTTATAGTGCATAAGTAGTTTCTGGAGAAAAATGTGCGATAAAGAAGTTGAAACTTTAGATGTTTCGAGTGAACACTTCACCCATCATCATCAACTATATTTTTTATTATTGTACCTAATGGAATGAGACCTTGGACACACTATTGTTGTGCTTTGGACTTGAGCTCGGAGGGTTAGGTAACTTATGTAGGTTCCGTAGGCTATCAAGAGGGATAAGCTATTCCTAGTTAGAAAGGTGGCATATCCAATTGGGTGGTCTCAGAAGGAGCATCATAATTGAGCCATCATAATTAGTTATTTTCTTGTTATTTGTTATTTGTCAACATTATCTGAATTTCTTGTGAATCAAATCATATTCATTTAAAATATATTGTAAATATGTTGTGGTAATGTTAAACATGTTGTGGAATGAATATAAGAGATTAATTATGTGGTTGCGAACAACATTTTTAATTTTTTTATGTTGAGTAGTCTTTTACAAACTTGGGACCCTGAGGAGGGGGCCTCACAACTATGCCAAACCTTCTTATTCTCCTTCGATGAAGGGACATCAAGAAAATAAACATAAACTTGAGAGAATTAAAACTAGATTAGAACATGAACATGTTGCTAAAGAGTTTCTATTAGTAAATATATATGTCTTCCAACAATATCATAATCCATATTATCCAAGGAAATGAAATGGATATTGAAATCAAGAAGCTTATGCATAGTAGTAGGGGATAGAAATACAATTTTTTCCCATAAACCGACAAGAGCTAGACTTTGGAAAAATAACATAAAAAGATTTCTAATCCAAATGAAGATTCTTTTAACTCTTTGAAAAAACCAAGAAGACAACCTTTGACCATTTCCTTGACCTATATTAAAAAAAGGAAGGATATCCACCCAAAATAACAACAACCTTATTGGATTATTGCCTCCTATTTTTTGTGAGGAAAATAACCTACTTATGTAGAATGTGATTGAAGAAGAAATACATAATGTTATTTGAGATCTTGCCCCAAATAAATCCCTTAGTCTAGACAAATTTACCATCAAATTCTATAGGGAAAGCTAGAACACAATTAAATTTGATTTAATTAGGATGATCCAATGTGTTCAACAATCATTTTTAATAATTTGGGCCACCAATTCCCACTTCCTTTCCCTCATTCCAAAGGAAGATATTACATCATCAATTCATGCTTTAGATCCATCTCTTTATGCAATGCCTTACCAAAATGTTTACAAATATAATTAAGGAGTTTCTCCCCAAAATCATTTTTCAAAACTAAGTGGGGTTTGTGGGACAAAGGAAGATAGTGGAAAATATTATACTAGTTGATCTGATACTGAGATCTAAGACAATAATAAGGTATTACAGACTTATGTGCATGGATTTGTCTATGTCATTTTAAGCAATGGATCTATAAGATTGCAAAATGCACAGACAATGAAGTAGTAAACAAAAAAACATAATAGGCAACATATGACACATGACACAAAAAATTTAATGAGGAGTTCACCCAATACTCCTGGGCTACACCTCCTGGTCCAACCTTTAGTGGTGGCCTCTCTATTACGTCTTCAAGCAGAGTTATTTTTACAACAGTGAGTTCACTTTGAGCCTCACACACAACAGAATACAATAACAAGAGCTTTACTTGAACCTCTCAAGTTTTCTATGAGTACACAGACTCCCCAGTGCTCTCTGTCTCTGTGCTAACTCTGTCTCGGCATTTGCCTGCAATACTGCCTTCGCTGATGCACTCTCTGTCTGTGGCTTTAAAGCCAACACTGCCTATTCATTTCAGGTTCCTGTCTCTCGGTCTCCCCGACCTCTATCTGCTTCAAATCCCTCTTTCAGCATGATGCAATCATTGCTTAACGCATAGAGAGGAGGTGGCCACCCATTCTGAAACGTAAGAGTGTCGCGGGCCTCTACAACTCCTGAAACGATCACACTCTATTTTCACAGGGAAAGTCCACCAAAACTCAATGTTTCAGACTTCAAAAGTCCTTAAATCCTCCCTATTCTCCCATCGGGTCCGCCTATTGTCGTTGTCGCAAATCGCAATGGCTCTGTCCCTTTGTATGTCATAAATATTTAAAAGCTGTGAAAATGCATTATAAATGGCTTCCTTCCGGACTTGAAACTATATTGAATAGCCTTAAGGTACCCTTTCGGGTTTAGTGTATCGCATCGGCACTTTCCCCTTCGCTTTTCGTTTAACAAATGAAACTATGAAATACATTAAAAATGATGCTTGGTGGATCTCAAGATCCATGTAATATGGCTTATAATATTCATCGGGTCCAGTCCATCGGATCACATGTATGCATGTACCATAACCCTGCTCCGTTAGGCGGCTCTGATTGCGATATTGCAATCTCTCATCGCAATAACCCTTGGGTCGTTGTATGCGCTTCTGCAATCCCCAATAGCGATCCGGCGATGTAATATGGGTCGTCGATCTATGCGCTTGATCGACAGTCAATATTAACCCTGCCAATCACCATCGACATATATATGTGTTAAGCGTCGATATCCCTGTTCGCTGTTGTATCTCCTATGTGGATCTCGCCGATCCCTGCCGAAGGTCACCGCCAATTGCGATCCACCGCTCAGATCTGGATCGTTGATCGGCCAGATCTGATGGCTACTGTGCATCACTTATTCTGCCTCCGTTACTCTATTTTTTTCACTGATTTCACGAGTTTTTGCCTCCCGATAGTGGTTTGAAAGGCTTCCTTATGCGATTTTTCCTTGGTTTTTGGCATGATTTCTTTAAGTTTTGAAGATAGAGAGTGTTTCTTGGATCCATTTGGATCACTAGTTTAGGAAGAAATTCACTTAAGTAGGGATAAAGGAGATAAAGACACGCTTACCAAGATTGATATGTGAAATGATTTCGATAAAGCTCATCATTATTTTCTCCTAGATGTTTCTCATGAGTTTGGGGTTAACCTTGACTTCATTCAATGGGTCTCCTCATTTTTAGTCATCCTTGAATATTTACTCTAGTAAATGGGAATCCCCTGGATTTACAAGGTAGGGAGGGGGATGAGATAGGGATGTCAATTATGTCCCCTATCATATATTATTATGGTAAAATCATTCAATAAATTATTATAATTTGAATGGATTAATGCTCAACTCCTAGACATACAAATTGTGAGAGGCATGAAAATAATCTACCTTTCTTAGTTTGTGTATGACATGTTGCTTCTAGGCGGAGCTTTGGCCATTATTTCCAAAAGTTTCAAGAATGTTATATATTTTTTTATTCAAGCATGTGGATGGTTGATCAATCATAATAAAAATTAAATATATGTGTGGATTTTGAACCATAATCTTCTTGTTGTTCTTTCTAGCATTTTTCAATTTCCTTTTAAGGAATTTTCATCTTCATTCAACTACCTATATATTCTCATTTGTATTTGTTTTTCTTCTTCCAATGTGTGGTAGTATTTCATAAGAAAAACCAAAGATAAATTTGTTTAATGGGGCGTGCATTACCTGAATCCTTCAGGACATTTATTTATTATTAAATGTGTGCTCTTAGCCTTGCCCATATTTCAATATTAAACTGTTTTAGCTCCAACAAGAATAAAAAAACATATTGGTCAAGAAATCCATAAGTTCTTATGTCAAGGTGGTAAACTAAAAGTAAGAGATATCATTTAATCTACTCATGTCTAGTCAAAGCATCAAGGAAATTGATGTTTTTGGAATTAAGGATCTTGTTTTTATGAATATATCTATGGGATATAAGCTATTGTGGGATCTAGTTACTAGGAAATATGATGGATGGAAGAATGTCATTGTGAAAAAATAATTCACTGTTATAAGGAAAATGTGTTTACACTCACCAAAATCATATTAAGAAGGCTCTCCTATTTGGAAATTTATCAAATTTATCATTCCTTCATTACAACCTGATATGTTTTGTGTTCCTAGGAATGATAATAAAATAGAGCTATGGAGTGATAATAATAATAATGAGCAATCGACCACTAACTCTAATTCAATAGCTTCATCCTTTAAAAGGTTGGTTAGATTCTCAAGGGAAAAATATTCTCTATGATATCTTGATATAGTTTGGATTATTTTATTATTTTTCATCCATCTTGATGATTTTATAGTGGAAAAAGTGGAGGAGTAAGCTCATAGGGCCATTTTTATCAATGGGTCCCAATTTGGCGAATTGGGGTCTAAAACTTTCTAGAAGTGGTTTAAGGCACACCATTATGTTTTGGGGGGATTAAAAAACTTTTTATTATTAAGTGTAGCACTCTCTAATGTTATTATACACGCATATACCTTTATAATAGTACAAGAATCACCTCAATTGGACTTTGTATGCAAAAGTTATGCCACCTAGAAATTAACCTTCAAGTTTTGACCACCATGATTTAAGAGGATGTCACGTCAACCCAAATTTTTCATGGAAAATAAGCTAGTCACATTATTATGATGAATAAAACTCTAGAAGAGTTGATATTGTAACTTTAGTTAAGAGTTGAAGGATTCAAATTTAACCACTAGCAGGCTATTGGGATGTGTTATAACTAAGGCACTTGAAGGAAAAGGTGTTTCATTCTATTCAAGTGAATTTTGTTGCATATATGAGTAGAGTATCTGAGAGTGGATAGGGAGAAAGAAAATAGAGAGGTTTTGTTAATTGTACCAACCCATAGACCATACATCTCATTTCTTTTTACTTGCATCCATTTTCCATTCAATTAAAGAGAGTAGAGCGGTCTCACCTCCCAACTTGGTTTTCTCCCAAAAGGGTTTCCTAGGTTATATCTTGTGTAAATTTTGATTTGTGACCTTTATTTCATTATTATCTTTTTTTTTTTTTTTTTTTTTTTTTTATATCTTGCATGCATAAGCATATCACAATAATTAATGAGTCCAAAAATATAAGGAGAAATTAACCTGCATAATGTAGATTTGAAGTTTTAAGTATAATTTCATCATAAGTGTATGAGAAAATATCTAGTGCAATATCCATGATAGTTTATGGATAATATCTCAATTTTATCTTTCAATGGATGGTGGATTGTTGGGATTTTGTCCATATCTCCTTGACCTTTCTCCTCTAATTTTTCAACTAGTTACCCTTCTTAATGGTTGTGAACCTAGAAGGAATTCTTATATAGATTACTGAGGGTGGGGGTCATCCATTATTATAGTAAAGAAGGGATATGGATCTCAGTTAGAAAATTAAAATTTCCTTATAGGTCCTCTATTTGGAACAAGATATTGAACCTAGACATAATTCCAAATTTAAGATCTTTCATTGGACCTTGGTGCATGGGAAAATTTTAATTGTAGAAAATATGTAAAATAATTCACAATCCTTCTAGATGTATCTTATGCATGGAGTATGCTTAACCACTGCAATTGATTCCTCAAGTGTTGTTTCACCTTAAAATTATTGTTGTTGGCTTTGAAAGGGATTGAACATTGTTTCTGAACACTAGAATCATGGAGGACCCGTTTTGGAAAATGGGGACTTTCTAGAACAAGCCATTGTTGAAGTGAATATGGATGGCCCTCTGAAAATATATTTGCTAGAAATTTTGGTTGGCTAGAAACAAAGTATTTTTTTAGTAAGAGGCTTCCAACCCTAAATAGTGGCAAGTAGATCTATTTCCTTATTAGTATAATATCTCAAAAATAAAGTGTTACATATTATTTAAAGCAAATGATAGATCATGATGAAGAGATACAATTGGAGAGTTTTGGTATTAATATTCACAAATCTAATATTCAAGGGACACCAACTTTCAAAAAAACCAATCTAGAAACTTTGTATGACCTCAAAATAATTTCACCTCTAGAGATTGGAGAAAAAACGTTACATTTAATTTTTTATGGTGCTTCAAAACTGAATCCGAGGGTGGAAATAGAGGTGGTTGGGATTGTGTTATTCATAACCTCTTAGGAAAAAAAATAACAAATTTTCCTTGGAATCTATGCTTTTTTTCCAATAACTTGAATGAAGCCTATGGATTATTCCTAGGATTTAAAATTTAGAGAAAGCCCAAAACATACAAAAATAAGTAGTGATGGGGGATTCATTGATAATCCTTATGCATTTGATTAAAATATCCATCTCATTGGATGTTAAGTTCACATTGGTTCTAAGTAGGATCAAGCATCTTACCAACTCATTTTCCAATATAAGTTACTTTCATGTTTTAATAAGAAACAATTTCAAATTTGATACACTAGAGTGCCAAGCCACAACAAGGAAACTTGAGACATTAATCATCAACATTATGCCACCTTAAAAGATATCCCTAAATCAATTAGCATGACACAAGTGGCACATAAATGAAAAATCATATTTGTATGGTAGTGGTTTAAAGTGATGGAGGGGATGATAAGGCCCTCCATTATTGCTCACTTTCTACCCTCCTCTAAGCAAAACCCCAAAGCATTATTGTAAAAATAGATGATGGAATAATGTAGGATATTAATGGCTAGAATTATATGCTTGAATGGTATTCATGTTGATATTTATTTACTTCTATAGATTCTTATTCTCAGATGTAAAATTATCCATAATTTTAGACCCTCATTGGTTTTTCTCTTTTCTTGAATAGTCCTCTAGCTTACTCCTCTAAATTTCAACTTCTTGGCTTCCTTGAATCCTAGGTTTCACCCTTTATCCTTTTCCCTCTAATTCCCTCTAGATTCTTTATTCCAATCCTTGGTTACTCTTTTAGAATAATCTTTGGTAGATGGCTTGAATTTGATTTCTTAGTGCTATGGTGTTTTTTTGGTGAACTGGGTTAGAGGAGGGTCGACTACTATAATAGGATTTTCCTCTCTTGAAAAGGCTTATATTGTTGCCACTTTTGTTTTAACTATGGATTATACATAATTAAGAGAAACCTAAAGGACATTTAAGAGGCATGACAAATATATGAAGGATCCGAAATGAAATTTTGAAGCTTGTTGACTAACTGTCAATTTACATAAAGAATTGATCATGAGCATCCTATTAACTCAAATAAATTTTTTGACACTGTATGTTGAATTGTTTTATCTTAAGAAGATTTTATCTCACATGTTTGAGAAGTGATTTGATAGATTTGGACCATTATGTACTCTACTTCTCTAGAAAATGCCTTAAAATTTTCTTTTAATATGTAATCCAAGTTCATTCCTTTGATCATAGATGCAAAATAAGAAAAAAAAATATAGGACTAAGATCTTCTCCTCTATTCAATACTTTTTCATTTATTTATTTCAAAATAGTCAAAACAACAACCATTTTCTATAGGTCACACAAACATCATTTTGAATTTCCTCTCATATATTTAAAGTGCATTTAGGTTGTAGATATACTACTCTATAGCTTTGTGATTTTGATATGCTCTCAACTCCTCAAATACCTCTATGTATGTACTCTTTGTTAAAAATATTGTTGCAGTATTTTATAATACAAATCTACCAATTCCCCATGAGACATATAATAGTTGGTGATAAGGGTAAAATATTAAGCAACACCTTGTATGCAGGTCTCTTGATTAAAACCCTATGTGTCTAGCTATCAAAAAAAAAATTACAAATATACCAATTCAAGTTAAACTAATATTAATACAAATTTAAGGTCACAGTGAAGCCACAAAGAATGATTCATAAAACCTATGTGCATACTCTACTCTCTCTAGATAAATATATAAAGAGTGATTTGTAATACCTTCGAAGGTGTATATACTCTAGACTCCCTGAATATGATTATTATTAAATACGTATAATAATAGGATAAATAATTTAATTAATTAAAATTAACAATTTTATTATTATTGCTATCATTTTTTTTTATTTTAAATCATGTTGAAAATTATATATATAGATATATAGACTAAAAGATGTATTTATTAGGTAAATATATGGAAATTTTATTTCATTGATTTAGATTTATTTAACTTGGAAATACAATGGTAAAATAGAGAAGAGTGTTAAACTCAATAATAATTCGAATATATACATACATACATACATACATACATACATACATACATACATATATATATATCTATATATATATATATATATATATATATATCTATATATATATCTATATATATATATATATATATATATATATATATATATATATATATATATATATATATATATATATATATATATATCTGTTAGGGTCCAACCCTAACCCCCTTATTTATGTAATAGGGTCGAGTCATAGTTATAGTTAGTAAAGAATCAATAAAGCGCATATTAATAATTGTAAGTGGTTGACCCGCATTTAAAGAAAGGGACCACAGTTTGTTGAAAACGGGCCATTGTATTAGATAGATGGTATTAAGAGAACCATGGTACTGACCCATGGTATTGCATGTATGAATCCTATATAAAGGATAGAGACTCCCATTGAGGAGTGTCGGTTCTTATTTTGTAATCGAGCCCTTCTCTATTGGAGGCTGCCCCCTCGAAGAGGCAAGTGAACATTGCTTTGATCTCTAAATAATAAAATACATGTTGTTATTTCTCATTTTGTTCTATGTTTTGGGTTGTGTTTCTTCGTATATTTGATATTCTGGCATCTTCTCGCAAGTCAAGAGCATAACAAGTAGTATCAGAGCACTTTCCAAGGCTGATGGTATCTCCATTTTTAGCAGAAATTCTTTTAGAGACGTGTTCTGGCGTCTTTAAACCACAGGATTTGTCATTGAGCGGATAAACCTGCGGATTTGGGGAGGCATCCACGTAGGAAATACAAGAGGTGGTCACGCTTTTTGGACTCCCTTGTAACCCCTGTGGGTACCCCTTCGAGTAGTAGCGCATTAGATAGAACCGCGCACGGACTGTCTTCCACGTACCCTCTAGGTATATCAAAAGCCCCCTAGGCTCACCTAAAACCTCACCGTAGATAAACCGTCGGCCATCTTGCTGCTACAGTACACCGAGAACAACACTCGGGGAGATTACTCGCGCATACGATAGGGTAGTCGGGTAGTACGGCTAAGGGTACAGTTGATCCTCCTTAGTTAGTGCCCTGAAAGATTGGGCCGAGTACTATTATTGGACCCTTATGTATATTGCGATTTGTAGCACCTCACACTCCTTGAGACCATAGTTCCCTCATCTCTCTGAAGATTGCCCATCATCTTCTTTGCCAGATCAGATCTAGTAGTTGGGGTTCTGTCGCTGTTGCAGTCCAACTCACATTCAGCAGTTGAGGGTTTCGCAGATAGATCTGACCACTTGTGCAGGGAGGCTTGTGGATCCTATCCACCAGTCCAAGGTTTACCACTAAATCACCTCTGAACCTGGGTTAGGCCCATACAAGCCAACAAATGGTTCCATTACTAGGACCACGATCTGCATAAAGGATGTCTGATGTCATGCCACTAGAATCCAACAAAGAAATAAATTGAAGAGTAGTTGGACAAGAAGATTCACGAGTTTGCGGCGCAGGAGAACAGAAATCCATGAGTATCTAAGGAATAGTGGTTGGAGCGCTACTTGTATACGGAAATCCACGAATTTTTCTTTGCATCCTTTCCTTCTGAGCTGTATGAATGGATCGCGAAGTTAGCAGAAAGCCAGGGAAGGTGTAGGCTCGACAAACCAATAGTGTGGAATCTGGAATTAGTGCGCAGACTAGAAGCATCAGAAGATAAGGTAGGGCGAGCTGTGGACCATTGGCTCAACTGAATAATAGGAGGATTTATCACTGAGTTTGCGGTAGACACGACTATCAGCTATAGTGAGGTGGAGCGACGTTTTCTCAAGGGACCGCGAGGTAAGTATATTAAATATTTGAACACTTGGATTAAGATTCTATTGTGTGAAAAGCGGGTTCTGCGAATAAATTAATGTTTGGAACTATGTGAAGCGAGAAGATCTACAGAAGCGGAAATAGCAAAGAGTTGGAAAACAGTCCCTTAATTTCACCCTCGTGGGAAAGCGAGGAAGAGCTCGCGAAGGTTTCTCTGAGAAGCGCGATCAATTTGATAAGACAACGAATTCCGCTTTTACCACCTCCACCCACGCCGCCACCCATTTCACCCCCCTCACCTCCATCTCCACCCACTCCACCTTCGCCACCACCGCGGTTTGGTATGGCGAGTGCAATTAAACTATCGGTGTTGAGAGGAGTAGGGAACGAAGATCTGGACCAATTCTGGTTCATGGTAAGAGCAGTGTGGGAAGCAAAGGGCGTCGTGGGTGATAATATTAAAAAGGCTACACTGGTGAGTGCCCTGTAGGATCGCGCATTAACGTGGTATATCAAGCATTCTAATGACCACCCAAACGCAAATTGTAGAGATCTAGGCAACGCTGAACTGGGAATTTAGCAGGCCAAAATCAGAAACACAATAAATCATCGGGTTTAAGGAGATTGCGATGCTCCCGAGTGAGACCCCCTGGGATCTGGACCAAAGACTAAAGAGTAAGATCCACGAAGCCAATATGATGTTAACAGATACACAACATCGCACATGGTTTGTGGCCTTACTTACGCCACACTTAAGGATGACGCTGTCACAGCAAAAACTTTCCACCCAGGTCAAAGTGTTGGAAATGGCAATGAGATTGCATGAGACCCCTATACAAGACCCTGGGTTGGGAGTCCAACATATCCACGCATAGCTCTAGAATCTGTGTCTGGAAATGCAAAGTTTGAAACAGGACAAGACACCTCGGCCGAAGGTGCGCGAGGAAGTATGGTGCATAAAATGCAAAGGCCAAGGGCATGAAAAGGACCACTATCCAGTATTCGTGAACTACTTGGTAGGAGGAGGGCCGATGGCGTTAAGACCGAAGGCATAGGCAGGGCCAAGCACGATGTCTACATTATGGTGCATGATCTTCCAAATAGGAGGAAACCACACCATGGATAATTGTCATCTGTTGCAGAAGTATACGTAGACGTCCCAACAATTGTTTTGTAATTTCTACAGGTCGGTAGGCCATGACGAACACACCTGCCGAAGCTATGAACTAATGATGGACCAGACTCCTGCCTATAGGGTGCAGACCGAAATGCAAGCCCTCGACCCAAATGCAGGGATGGTGCGAGCTGGGTTTCAGGGGCGTGGTAGGGGTCAAGGCAGAATGGGACCAGGAAGGGGTTATGGACAAATAATTTGTTACAATTGCGGAGGGCCAGGGCACTATGCCCACGATTGTACAAACCCGACAAGAATATCATGTTGGTACTGTACTCAGTTTGATCATGAGGTAGAAGACTACCCTTTGCTGATAGTGAGGATGCGCGAAAAGGGGGTACTCCAACCCCCTCCAACCCAGAATTTACAAATGATGAGGTCTGAGCTGTGCGAAGAAGACCCAAATGTAAACATGATGCTCAGGAGCAGTATGACCACGAAAGATTATAAAGGGAAGAAACCAGAAGAAAGTGCGTGGGTTCACAAGGCTCCTACAAAAGAACCTGAGTTTAATCTAGAATGCACGAAGGAGACATTCATGGAAGCTAAGAAGAGCTTCACGGAGGCCCCCACTTCATGTAGTAAGGATCAACTAGAACCAGGGATGGATCCTTCAGTGCTCACTACCTTTCTGGAGACATGCATGAAATTGCTACGCGACAGCAAGGCAGTCAAAGGGCTACGGGAACTTATCACTAGGTGCACAGGGTCAGGAGAACCATGCGTGGTATGGAAACTTGGAAAGCATGCATTGTGCACAGGGAGGGAAATGAGGTTGATTGCACAAATCAACGAGTATGAAATGGATCAAGTAATCCTAGATATAGGTTCGGACGCGAATGTACTACCAAAGCAAACATGGGAATGCATGGGTAGACCCACGTTACAATGGTCCCCTATTCAGTTATGAATGGCAAGCCAACAGAAGTTTTGCCCATGGGAAGATTACAAGGGGTAACAGTCAATATTGAAGGTGTGAGCGCGTAGGCGGATTTTGAAGTGATAGAGATTGTCGATGACAACAATCCCTGCCCCACGCTACTGGGAATAAACTGGGCCACTGATATGAACGGAGTCATAAATATGAAGAAGCACAAAATGATCTTTGAGAAAAAGTCACTACGCGTGGTAGTATTGCTAGATCTAGCCGAAGGAGCGTGACATACTGAACTGGTGCGCATCGACGATAGTGATGAAAATCTCGACTGTATTTACAAGATGATTGTGCGAGAAGAGGATTGGGTGAACCCGACTGCAGATGGAAGGATTTCATGGGAGTGTGAAAGCTCCTACACTTCGGATTTAGATGAAGAGATAGAGCGATGGCAGAATCGGCTGCACGAAGTAACAACAATGAACTGCAACATGATGATCAAATCATTACGTTGCGTGACAACAGAGACAAGGGAGATGCCAACATATAATGGATTGTCAGCAGTGGATGAATTTCTTAGCAAATTTGAAAGCGCAGTACCAGAATAGTAGTGGTTCGATGCACTGAAGTGGGAACTGCGCGCAACACCACACGATGGTGGGGTACACATCAAGGAAATTTTGAGGATTGGCAAGGATGTAGAAGAATGATGAGCCTACATTTTGGAAAACCCCAGCTTCGGATGCAAGTCAGTCAACACGGGTGGAACAACTTTTGCACCCACCTTTCTCGATGGGTATAGACATATGCTGTAAAGCCCGCACAAGCACACACCAACCCCAGAATAAAGAATCGGAACAAATTGCAGCAGTAGGAAAGGCGACGTGCACTACCAGGTATCCATGTTGAAGCATTTGATAGGGTGTGCAGAGTACTGAACAAAGTTGACCAGGCGAAACGAACTGATTGGGACCTACGTGTGCCGACGGTTCGATGTGCCTACTAGACCATGTGCAAAACCCTCAACACGGAGATGATTCCAAAGGTGCGGAATAGAGTGGAGACCGTAATTACTAAAGAAAATACAAAAAGGAATACGCACATACTAGCCCCTGTAATGGTGACAGTGCGCGATGACCAGGAGGATGAAATCACACACCTACGCGAGGTCGAACATATAAGGATTCAGGAAGTCATCTGGCGAGGGAACCTTAGACTTTGTGAACTCGAAAAGGACTGGGTACAATTGAGGAAGAAAAGAATTTTGATGGACGTTGAGATCAAGAGGCTGGAAAACGAGATCACGCAGAAATGTCTTATCGATAAACCAAGGATGACAAGGCAAGATACAAATCATCGTACCACTGCATTAGAAGAATGTCGCCAAGAATTTATGACTCTTTTGCCATGGCAACGACTGCACCTCACCAAATGCAGTAACTAGGGGAGTGCACTACATACAGTAGAACGTGCAGCACCGATGGTCGTGCAGACAATTGAGGAGTTTCCGCAGACTATGCTGGAAGGCGAGTTGAAGTCTCGCATAGGTGGTGCGACCACCTGACTAGCCATAGGGAGTACAGTCTCAGCATTCCAGATAGTTGAAAGAGAGTGCGAGACTCTAAAAGAGTCTATTTGGGGGCTGCATGACGAGGGAGGTGTGCGCAGAATCAACATGGCACAAGGTTCGCGCCCGCATACGAGGGGCTACACTGCCACGCGGGTAGGTTGGGAAGTAACCATTGGTGTCACTTTTCATGACGAGATGTCTAATTTAAGGCAAAAGGGGGCGGGCGGCGGGAATTTAAGACACAAATTAAGGACTAGATTTGGGGCAATCTACTGCCAAGAAAGCATTGATGGCTCAGAATTCGGGGGAACGGTCGGATTTGAATTCAAAAGGCGCTATAAAGCTCCAAGGGCTAGCCACGAGACAACACTTGTTCATTTGAGATTTGAGTAGTTGATTAGACCACAAAGTGTTGAGCGTCGAGCAAGATTTGAGCCCCGAAGTTCGTGACCAACCACAGACAGCTCAAACAGGATGATGACTACCAGGAGAGGTTTGGGCTATACAGAAGGAACCACCGATGAGGCCGCGTAGAACCCCACAGTGCATGATGTTCCCAGAGACACTCGAGTCACACTAGAAATCTTGAAATCACCTCGAATTCCAAGGCCCAAGAAGGATAAGCAGGTAGCGGGACCAGTTCGCATGTCCCCGCAGAATCCGCGATTCGATAAACTCTCCATGGAAGAAAAGGGCAAGGCTGGCACCATTGAGACAGATGAGGAGGAGGAGGACCTATAGGCTCTCGTAGATGAGATAGAAGTAGCAGAAAACATGGAAGAGGACATCCAGCCGGTGTGCGTTGCAGCGAAATTGCCCGAGTACGTTCCTCCATGGAAAGGGAAAGCTAAGGTACCCAAGGATTTGGATGCCACTAAGAGCGCACTCCAAAGCCCGCTCCTCCCCGATGGAATTGTGTTTGAGGAATTGGCCCTGGGCCATGTGCCCACAATGAAGTTTGAAGATTGGGACCTTGTAGACAACAAAACGTTCCCACATTTAAATACTGAGAACCTCATGAAGCAGAGCATGGAGGGGTCAGTTATAACACTAGAGCCACAGAAATGGCTGCGCGGTGTGGAGAAGGTCGAACTACTTCAGCTACTATGGATTCCACACTTTCACCGTGCACCTATCACAATTTTCGTCATCGGGCAGTTGCTTTTCTTGGTGCACGATGGGTACTTATGGCTGGAGGAGCATATTCCCATCATGGCAGATCTTATCTACAGGATTTCTCGGCTCTCCTGTAAGGGAAAGGACCGCACAGAGATAGTCAGAAAAAGCGTAGATTTGGTGCTCGTAGAGGCCATGAAGAAGAAATACAAACTGGAAAAGAAGAAGAGGGGTTACACAGTTAGCAACATTAAAGATAAATGGGTTCACGTAGCCACCCAACTCCTGGTCGGGAAGATAATGCGAAAATGAAGCAGAGATGAGGTACCAGCGCCGGTAGTTGCGCTGGTAGAAAAATGCGTGGAGGGGGTCCAATTCAACTGGGCTGAGTTCCTCTGTGAGGAGTTCCTAACTAACTGCAAGGAAGCCCAGGAGTAGGGCAAGACCTTCCACTACGTGTGGTTTCGCTTGTCGATTTTACTAGTAACAGGGGAACTGTCTGAGGATAGTTAGTTCCCTAATATTGAATAGGACTTACCAGAGGCCGCGAAGTACGCGTCGCTCTGGGCTACTTAGGACACCATGCGAATCCACGAAACAAAGATATTCTGGGTGCTCATGGAGGCGAGCGTCTGAATGTGGATCAACAGGAGGCCGCGCCTGTCCCCCACAATGTACAATAGTCTACGGAGCTTTGCAGACTTCAAGGCGGATATGCATAATGTGTATATCAAGGCGCGTAAAGATTCGGCGTAGAAATGGACCAAGCTCCCCTATATTGCCATTGACGATGTGATCTTCTCAGTGCGAGAATCATGGCCTCCCGAGTGGCAAGCCCTGGATCTAGCAGAGAAGGATAGAACAACTGCACAAAAGTAGAAGGCTGCAACCAAGTTGCATATCACCTAGTTGGCCCAGCAAAAGTGCAATAAACAAGCGGCTGTGGAGGTAAGGGCTATTCGTGAGGTAGTGAAAGCAGCCGTAGAGCAGGTAAAGGCCACCGAAAAAGTAGCAACAACACAGGCAACAGGGGTCACCACGACGCAGAACGAAGGGGCCAGAACTTGTCTACAGGACAGGGAGTAGACACAGCAGAAGGCGCAAACCCGAGCACAATGTCCACCTAGCTGAAACGGTAGCGCATCCCGGATAGATCAAGTCCACGAAAAAAGGTCAAGGCATCCAAACTAGACATCAAACTGATTACACTGATAGAAGGCGACCTCTACGACATCAATGACATGGTGCGGGAGGTCACCAGGAAAGTGCTCCAGGAAGCCATGAAGGAGCAACAGACTGTGTTGGGGGCCCTAAGGGTGCAGCTGCAGGAAGTTCAGGTGTGGCCGTAACAGGAAGGAGCAGTAGCCACCTACAGTGCTGTAGGTACATCAGCAGCGGAGCAGCTGCTACGTGAAAATATGGCCAACACCATAGTGCTACTGGAAGGAGCGCTAACAACAGAGAACGAAGATGATAGAGCCGCGGTGGGCAGGATCAAGGGACTTGGCCTAAATTTGGCTGCCCTTCTGCGAGACACACTGTACCAACTGCAGGATGGAATAACAGCAGAGCTCCATGCCAGGAAGGGCCGCGCGATCCAGGTAATGAGCGAGTAGAAGATCAACATCGAACAACTCAGCCTGTAATGTGATAAGCTAGTGTCACAGAATCAACAAATTGCACAAATGGTTGATGAAGCCTGTCGGCGTGTTCCAGAATTATCCATCACCGCAAACCTAACAATAGAGATGTGGATCCACTGTCTAGCAAGTGGAGTCCGAAGCATGCGCAAGGAGACAACACGAGTGCAGCTGGAGCTAAACCTCCAGATTGCTGAGCTGTGGAAGAAGCCGCATTCTTCCACTCCTCCGGAAGTTAAAGAACAACGCGTTAGTGTGATTGAAACATGATTGGAAGAGATTGGACGGGCAGTGCAGGACTGCACTGGTATGTTGGATCAAGCTTTTGATGTCCTCACATCCTTGTAGGAGGACCCCAACATACAACACCTGGAGACAGAGGCAAGCGAACTACAGGAGAAGTATGACAGTGTCAGAGGAATTGCGCAAACAGTCGTCCTCACCCAACGGTTGGAAAGATGCAGCAAGCAAGGACACTGAAGGAATAGGTGGATACTGCAAGACAGGAAGAGGCACTTCTCTAAGTGCGTGTTCAGCCTTGGATTGATGCGGCCTTCACCATTATGGTCGAGATTGAGGGAAAGCTCACACAGATGTAGGAGATATATGCGCTAAGGCTGGTAGCGGATCCTCACAAAGAAGCATCAGAGGAATGCATGGAGCAGGTCTAGCAAACCGCAGAACAGTGTGCCACGGACCTCCGGGCAGTACGAGACCAATTGGAGGGGCTCCGTGCCAAGATCGCTGCACCAGCAGAGTGACTCGGGACGAGTCATGATGATTGTGTTGGGGGTTGGTTGGGCATGGAATCCCCCCACAGCATGTTTTGGGGCTCAAAGCTCAAGTTTTGATTAAAGGTTTTGTAAGACTCCGCGAATTGCGAGTGCGGAGTGCGAAGTAGAGGTTAAGTCATAGGGTTGTCCTCCCTCATGGTTCGCGAACCATGGGATTGTATAAATAGAGTGAGGCTCTAAGTTGTAAAGATAGTTGATAGAAAAGGAATGGTTCGACCTTAGAGTAGGATTCTAAGTGTATTGGGTCGTAGTAGTAGGAAGAGGCTCTGCAACTGAGTGCACAGAGGCCTAGTAGAGTCCACAACTGAGTGTGCGGACCCCTATAGCTAAGTGCACCCGACGGTGCCAAGTCTGTAATCGGGATTGAAGATTAATAAAGAGAATTTGATTCTTATTTCTGTGTATTTGTTGTACCTTACCTTCTTTATGTTTATACTAGTTTATTTATCACGCGCATTGATATAATTGATGAATATGCTGTAATAATCATTAGTCTTGCATAAACAAGTTAAGTAATCGGATAATAACAGATTAAATAACAAGGAACTTGGGTATCATATAGGTCGCGCCTTGAATAGGGCTGTGCAGAAGCAGCACTACAGGTTGCGAAGGGGTAGCAAGTGCGCGTAGTGACGGGTTAGACCGTGGACCTCCAAAAGTCCATCAGACATCCCCAAGGTGTAGAAACCTGGTTCTAGCACCCTCCCATACTACTTCGGGTGAGACCTCAGTCTGTGCTCTACGGACTGTTGCCGAAAGGGCTAGTAGTACCGGGATTTTCTTGGCTAAATCACCTCTGAACCTGGGTCAAGCCCATACAAGCCAACAAATCCCAAGCCCACCTGAAAAGGGCTCTGGTTAGTCAAGCTGTGGAGAGCCCGGTTATAGCTGTGTTGGACATAGAGGAGGCTCTCATCCCATGTGCATGGATGCTTTGAGTTGTACATGCATAGAATGTGTATGATCATCCTTTTGACGACCTCTATCTGGCCATTTGTTTGGGGATGGAAAGTTGTGAACTCAGTGAGCTTGGTGTCCAACATCGACTAGAGACTAGATAAAAATGTACTGAGGAACTTGCTATCCCGATCTGAGATGATAGATTGTGGGATCCAAAAGTGTAACCACACTCGTTAAAATAAGAGTTTAGTAGTGGCTTCTGTGGTGATATTCTTCTTGCAGGCCACTATAATGGCCATCTTCAAAAATCTGTTAACGACCACAAAAACGCAGTTGTTTCCATGCTTAGTAGAAGGAAGGCTCGACATGTAATCCATGTAGATGGATTCCTAAGGTCGACTAGGGGTAGGCAGTGGAGTATAGAGGCATTGCTTCTTGATGGCCAATTTGGCAATGCCACAGGCAATGCAGGATCTGATGTACTTCCCGACATCCTGTCGAAGATTCGGCCAATAGAAATACTTCTGCAGTATTGCCACTATTTTCTCGACAATGTCCAATGGCCCGACTGTAGTGCGCTTACAAAATCATCTTGGCACGCTCACTTGAAGGAAAACAAATGTGTCCCAGGGGGCATAACAGGACATCCTGGAGGTGAAAATATGGAACTTGCTGACCCTCCAAGAGCTTCTGGTATGTGTGGCCGAATTCTGGATCGCTTTTGTAGAGAAGTGGCCAATCAAATGTCTTGTGCCCACAAGAGTTGAACACGTGGTTAACGCCATGATCATTGGTCGGCTGAGGCAGTCTGCAACATCATTGGTGTTGCCCTTCTTGCACTTGAAATGGAGCTATTGCAAGTATGTGGACCACTCTTGATGGCGATCATTCTACAACTTCCCTTACGTCTATATGAACTGCAGGGGTCGGTGGTCTGTATGGATCACTATTTCCTTCCCCAAAATGTAATGCTTCCATTATCGACAGGCCTGCACAATGGAATACATCTCTTTTTCATAAGTGGGATCCTTCTAGACTATTTCTGAAAGTGTCTCACTTTGATATGCCACTAGATGCCCCTGTTGAGTAAGGACTACCCCAATAACATAGTTAGAGGCATCTGTCTCGATCTCAAATGGTTGTTGCAAGTCTGGTAATGTCAGAACTATTGCAGAGCAGAGTTGATGTTTCAACTCTATGAATGCCTTCTGTTGAGATTCAGACCAAAAGAATTTTGCTTTCACTCCTCCCTTGGTGACTTGACTCAAGGGCTAAGTGATATGAGAGAATCCTAACATGAACCTGTTGTAGAAATTGACAAGAACCAGAAAGCTGTGAAGCTCTGTCAGAGTGGTTGGGGCTGGCCAATCCCGAATGCGTTGGATCTTGGCTGGATCCACATGCGCCCCTCGTTCATCAATAATGTATCCTAGATACTAAACCTGGGTCATGCCAAAAGTGCATTTCTCCAAATTGGCACACAACTTGTGTTGTCGCAGTGTTTGGAGAACGTGTCGGATGTGGTGGAGGTGCTCTTCCCAACTCTGGCTAAAGCTTAGGGTGTCATCTAAGTATACCACTACAAATGAGTTGGTGAATGGCCGCAAGATTTCATCCATCCTCCTCATGAAGGTTGCAGGGGCATTCGTCAACTCGAAAGGCATAACCAACCATTCTAAAAGGCCCTCCTTGGATTTGATGGCAGCCTTCCACACATCAGAGGGTTTGATTGGTACCTGATGACATTCAGACTTCAAGTTGATCTTGCTGAAATATTTTTCCCCCTTGAGTTGGTCCAGAAGGTCTTCAATTTGTGGGATCCGGTACCTATTCCAGGCAATGATCTTATTCATCACACGATAGTCAATACATAGTCTCCAAGTCCCATCCTTCTTTTATACCAACACGATCAGGCTCCCACAGGACGATGAACTTGGTCGGATGTGACCTTTATGCAGAAACTCCTGAATCTACCTCTTGATTTCGTCATTTTCTAGAACAGAGCGGTGATAGATTGGTCCATTGGGAAATAACGCACCTGGGGTTAGATCGATGGAGTGCTTGAACTAACAATGCAAAGGCACCCCTGCGGGGGAAGTGAAGATGTCCTCGTACTTGTCCACGACCTTGTCCATCTATTGTTGTCGTATGGAAGGGCCCTGTCTAGAGGTTGTGGCCACCGTCTTCTTCTTTCCCTAAGGGCGTGTCATCAGGAAAACAAATTTCTCGGTTTTGGAAATGAGCTTAGTGCATTATTTTGCAGTAACCAAAGAGACGACAGTAGGTGGTGATACCTTCAGTATCCTGTACAACTTATTTCCCAAAGTAATAAGAGCAGCGCGAGACCTTGACTTATACACAACATGTTACTTCCACAAGTATGGTTAGCCTAATAATACATGAAAAACATCAAGGGGAGCAACACCACATAATACCTCATCCGTGAAGGGCTTGACGTTGTATGGAAGGCATCACTGCCGGCACACGCGAAGATCCCGTCCTTGGTGAAGCCACCCGATGGTGTATGGTTGTTGGTGTGCTGTGGTTGGTAAACCCAATCGCTTCACGACCTCTACTGAAATGAGGTTCTTTTGGCTCCCGTTGTTAACAACAAACTATAGCAGGGAACCCTTTACCCACATCTGGGAGTGGAAGAGGCACTCCTCTTCCTCTGGCTCTTCGGGTTCTTCCTTCTAGATCTTCGTGGTGGCAATGGTGGCATTGGGCTCTGCATCAATAATTTACTTCCCTTTGTCATTCCCTTTGTCTGGTTCTGACTCAGATTCGGAACATGCATCTGATTCTGAAGCCTTCAACTAGGCCACCAGTGACTTCTTGGCCCGACACTCGTGTTGTGAGTGGAGCTCTTATGGAACTCACACCACTTTCACGTTTCCTTCTTCGGCTTCACGGTGTTGTTCTTTGCTTGTGGCTTTGGTGGGTTGTCTTGGGCTACCTCGCCTTGGCTTTGTTCTTTGTTCTGCGCTTTGGTGGCACCTTTCCCTTGCTTCAGATTTATAGATCCAAAGTATCGCTTCTTCTGTTTAAAGTTTTGCTTGATCTTGATGGCATATCGGTACACCGTACCGAGTGGGAAGATGTCGAGGAACTCCATCTTGTCTTGGATGTACCTGTGTAGGCAGTCGCGATACTTGAGTACCAAATGTTTCTCAGAATCCTTGATACCCAACTTCGTGCGAAGGGTATGAAAAACACTGGTAAACACCGGCACATCTTGGTCCCTTACCTTCCGCAGTGTTGTCCACTTTATGTATTTATCCTCATAGCTCTCGACACAGTAGTACTTCTCCTTGATGGCATCCCAGAAAAAATTCCAAGTGGGTGTGGCTAAAAATAGTGAGGTCATACTTTCATCCTTCTTCTCACAGCAGGTTTCCCACCAGTACTTGACATGGGGGGTGGCTTTGAGAAGAGCAAAAGTAATCTTTTCTCAGCTAGAAAAATCATGAAAAAAAATATCCTTCTAGCAGATTTAACCATTTAACTACAACGTCTGCATCTATTTGGCCCTCAAATATGGGAATGTCAAAGTTTACTTGTACCTTAAAATAAGTGGAGCCTCTAGAGTGGCTGCTGGATGTGGATGCGCCACCGGTGGGCAACCGTGGAAGGATTTGGGTAAAGATATCCATCATCGCATTCCTTTGTTTCTCGAGGGCCTCCTTGAGAAATATTTTGATAGGATCTCCCGCCCCCTCATCTTTCTTTTCTTTCCCCATGGGTGTCCATCGGGGTTTGCGAGGCTGATCTTGCAAAGGTTCAACCAGATCGAATGCTAACTCCTTATATCTTGACCTCGTTGGGGACATGCAAAGAAAAACAGAGAAAAAGCAGATCGCTCTGATACCACTGATCCAGATTTAAATAGGAACGCAACAAATTAGAAATATTACCATAAATACAAATATGCAGTAGAAATAACACTTCATTTCATTAATATCAAATACTAAAATATGCTTACAAACAGAATGGAAATAAGACTAGCTCGGGCGATGGTAGCTTATCTCTAAGAAGAGATGTGTTGGCTACATGCCTCTGAACTATGTTACAATGAGGCACAAAGGCCTATTTATTATTGAGAAACAATGGAAAACCCCAAACATCTAAAAACCTAACCCTAGGAGATGAAGCGCCAAACTATGGGCCCCGTTTGGGTAAATTGGTACATCAACTTCCCGGGGTCATAACTTTGGCATACGATCTCCGTTTGACGCACACAATATCTCGTTAAAAATATCTATCCGAGGACTACAACTTTTGAATGACCAACGTCTATCGATGAATCATGGTGGTCCTGATTTTCCCAAAAAACATCATTTAGGGCCTCAAAACGACTCCGGAAGTTCAGGACCCTAAAATACTGCCAAAAATAGTAAATTGTGCCACAAATAAGGAAACTAAAAAACTAAAAGAAACAATGGTGGGGGTCCAACTGGAATAGGCGGGTGACCACCAATATACACCTGTATAAAAAATAGACTCGTGATACTCTTCCATAACAAGCTTATCACCATGATGACTCATCATACTAAAGAATGGACTCTCAACCAATACATAATGATGATACAATAACAAATACATGGTTGTAGTAATAATCATACAACAACTCATACATGGCTGGTCCATGTCACATTTCATCTCTATACATGGCTAGAGGAATGAGTACATTCTATGCATGGTTGCACATATTTTCAACCAACTATTAGTGGAAACCAAAAACATATATGTGGTTGAAAAATGTACTCCTTTTCACTCATGAAAACACACATAAATATGTTGCAAATAACTAAGTGAAAACAATGAATAATATGCCAAATAATCTAGGAAAACATCATACAATGCATAACCCCCCCCTTAAAAGATATCCCTAAATCAATTAACATGACAGTTGGCATCATTGAAAAGGCATATTTGTATGGTAGTGGTTTAAAGTGAGTGAGAGGGGATGATGATACCCTCCATTATCGTTCATTTGTCATCCTTGTGTAAGCAAGACCCCAAAATATTAGAAATATATGATGGAATAATGCGAGATATTTTTGGCTAGAATTTCATGCTCGAATGGAATCCGTCTCAATATTTCTTTGCTTCTCTAGCTTCTTAGTCTCAAGTATTGAATTCTCCATAATTTAGGACCTTCATTGGTTTCTATTTCCTTTGGATGAATCCTCTAACTTTTTATTTCTTGGCTTCCCTAGGATCATAGGAGTGATTTTTTTCTTTTTCCTTCCATTCCCTATAAATTCTCTATTCTAGTCCTTGGTTACTCTTGTGAAATACTCTTTAACAATTGGCTTGAATTTGATTTCTTAGTGCTATGGTGATTTTTTTATGTGAATTGGGTTGGAGGAGGGCCCACTCCTATAAAAGAAATTTCCTCACTAGAAAAGGTTTGTCTTATTGTCCCTTTTGTTTAAATTATGGATTATGTAACATTAATGGAAATCTAAAGAAACTTTAAGAGGCATGACATGATGAATATTTTGAGGATTTGCAAGAGAATTTTGAAGCTTAGGTAGTAACTTTCAGTTTACATGAGGAATTGATCATGAGCATCCAGTTAACTCAAACAAAAGGAATTTTGACAATGGAGGCTGTATTATTTTCTCTTAAGACGATTGTAGCTGGTTATGGTTGAAAAGTGATACGATTAAAAATTTAGCTCATAAGTTAAGATTAAAAATCTCAATTAAAAAAAGTGTTTCATTGTTACTACAAATGTGAACACCATAAAAACCATTTAACTCTTTCATGTTTTACAATATTACAACAAGGAATTTATTTTTAAATTTAATTAATAAATATATAAAAATTCAATACTTACCATAAAAATATCACACATAAATTATTAAAGCTTTAATAAAATTAAAAATAAACATATTTATGTGAGCATAAAAAAATGTTGCAGGTATATGTAGCTATATATATTTTTAGAGTTTTAATAAAATTAAAAATAAAATAATTTTGTATATGGGGATGTAAAATTTATATAAATATAAATAATATTATTAAGAATTAGTATAGATTCATCTTAATTCTAAATCTAGAAACTTTTCCTCAAGTTTTTCTTTCAAAAAGAGGTTTGCATCTTGAGAGCGATGCTTTGCTAAATCTCGAGTTAAGATGAATTTATGCTAGTTTAACTTTAAAAAATCAATTTGGCTAGCACCCTAGCATTGGACAAACCTTTAGTTGTTCATTAGGAGGAAAATATAACAGTAGAAGTTATGTTAATTTAGGATTTTTTTGCCTTAGAAGGTCACCCTGGTTTTTATGTTAATTTAGGATTTTTTTGCCTTAGAAGGTCACCCTAGTTTAACCCAATTGGGTGAACCACGTATATCTTTGTCTCTCTTGTTTTATGATTTTCTGTGTTTGTGTTTTAATATTTTATGTGTCCCACTGCTTTGCTATTTGTTTTTTAACAAAATCTTAATCATTGATTTGTGAATACTACTATGAATATTCTAGTATATTCCATAGAGACTAAATCTTTACCATCCACCTAATAATTAATAATAATCTTAATCTTTGATTTGTGAATACTACTATGAATATTCTAGTATATTCCATAGAGACTAACTAGTAATTAACTTACAATTCTTAAAGGCCTATTCTAAAATAGACATGTCTATTGGCATAATTAGGTGGATGGTAGAGATTTAACATCTAGAAAATATTTTAAAATATTCATAGTAGTTTTCATAAAGAAAACATTGAGTTTTATCTCAAAAGTAGTTATGTCCTTTCCCTCCTTTTAATTAAATATCAAGGAATTCAGCTACTCATGATATTCACGATCTGCTATCCATCAATAAAGTAACATGAAACATCAAATAACAAATTACAACAGGATAATTTAATAGAGTAACATAAACCATCAAATAACAAAGGACATCATAATAATTTAATAAATGAAAAATAACATCAAATAATAATTACATAACCAATGCATATGAACCACGTAGTTCGGCTATTCTTTGTATTCACAATCTGCTCTCGATATCGATATAGATCCAGATGTCGAATCAGATATGTTACATGACCCGAATTCCTAAAACGTGTCCTTAACATTATACCAGTAAAATTACAAACCATTCATTCTGTCACTCTCAAATGGATAGCTAGAATGGCATTTTGTAACAACTCGCAAAGTTGTTACAGCGTGCATCTTACCTTACAACTGGTCACACAACGTTCGTTTACCTAAAAGTTGGATTGACAGTAATTCAGACCATTTTCTTTTCATTTGAGGAGGGCGCGAGGAACGGACACAGTAGATCTCCATCAAAAGCCGCGTTCAGCTGCCAGGGTTTGGCATCGCCCAATTCGTCTATTCGGTAGCCATTGGGATAAGTCTCTGGTTTATGTTCAGAGTATCTCAATTTCAGCACCTTCTTCTCATCCTCAGCCTCCAATGAAATCCTCTCCGTTGACCAACTGAGCGGCCTCGGCGGAAGAAACCACCCCACAAAACTGCCCAAAAAGAACTTGAGACCGCCCTGCACAATCCAGACCAACCAGTAGGGCGGGCGCGGGTAATCCATGGCATCTAGAAGCCTCTCCTCAAACAAGCAAAATACGATCCGTCTGGCCGCCGGAAGGAGGCAGGCGGGTACATTTGACGCCAGCAGATTCAGCGTGGATTCGCCGATTTCCCTGTTGGACTTGGAGTACACCATTTTTTTGGCTTCGTATTGGCGGCTAAAGCGCTTCACTCCCTCCACTGTGTCGGGAATATCTCGGATGCCCATCCGTGTGCCGATGTCGCGCCACACCACAAAGTTCGCCGTCGTCTCTTTTTCCGTCCAATCCCGGTAACCGAACCTGCAAACGGAAAAGCCGAACCGAGCCTTAAATTCTCTGCAAAAGTAATAAAAAATATGGAAAGGTTAACCGGTGAGCATACCTTGAAGCAAATCGTTGGGGCTCCAAGATGAAGGTTGAGAGCGTGTACAGATAGTCGCTGTTGGAAATATTGTAACGGCCGTGAATGAAATTGAGGCGGCGAAGTGCGAGGGATCCCCGGGGGCTGTCCACGTGATTGAGCAGGAATTCCAGTATCAGAATACTGGTGTCGTCGTAGCGCTTCACGACGGTTTCCGGCGAGAACTGCCGAGTTTCGGCGAACAGCTTCGAGATGGAGGGGATGGCGAAGCTCTTGAAGAAAGCGAAATCCAGTGCCTTCTTGCTGATTACAGGGAACTCCACGAATTGGGCGATCTTGGAGAGAGCCACGGCGTCGCGGACGGGATCCATAGATGAAATTAGACGCAAGCGTCTGTACCGGAGGTACTTGCACACGCCCACCCACAACAACAATATCAAGAAGATGAGGAGCAGCATAGCAGGCAATCGTGGAAGATTCTGCTTCTGAGTATGCAGTGTGATGGAGAACGAATGGTTCCGCCTGCAAATCCTACCCAGTCTTTACAAATGTGGATAAGTGCCCTAATACCTATTTATCAAATCCCTGCGTATAATAATGACTATTTATCTCATTTGAAGGCTTTTAATTTTGATACCCATCTTCATCTACCTTTCCCTCTATCAGATCTTTCACGCTGGTCACCTTTCATGGCAAGAGCTAAAGGCATACCAGTGGGCATTAAATGGCATACCAGTGGGCATTAAATGCCGGCTATATGCGGCATATCAGTGGGCATTAAATGCCTGGCTGTTTAACACACGCGCGGGGTGATTTTTTATTTATCTATCACCCCGCGTCTGTGTCAAACAGCTATCTATCAGAGACGCATGTAGCTGGGCATTTAATGCCCACTGGTATGTCGTGAGCTTGCCACCTTTGACACATGTAACTGGGCATTTAATGCCCACTGGTATGCCGTTAGCTTGCGACCTTTGACGCATGTAGCTAGGCATTTAATGCCCACTGATATGCCATTAACTTGCCACCTTTCATTACCCTTTTTCTGACCCCATAATCCTTCACCCATCTTCATCTACCTTTCCCTCTATCAGATCTTTCACGCTGGTCACCTTTCATCACCCTTTTTCTGACCACATAATCCTTCAACCATCTTCATCTACCTTTCCCTCTATCAGATCTTTCACGCTGGTCACCTTTCATCAAAATAGTTTTTAATAAAAAATATATTTAATTTAATGAAATAAACTAAATTATCTATTTTTCAAATACTACTAGGATAACAACACCACCTTTATTCAAAAGTAATTTATTTCATTATATATTTTTCAATTATTACTAGGAAACAACACCACCTTTATTCAAAAGTAAATTTGGAGATTTGAATTTAGATTTTCTTAAAACATAATAGGTCATTTTCACAATCACTGCGAGGATAACAATACCACCTTTATTCAAAAGTAATTTATTTCATTATATATTTATCAAGTACCAGTAAGATAACAACACTACCTTTATTCAAATTAAATTTGGGGATTTGAAACTAAATTCTCTTTGAATATAATATTTTACTTTCACAATCATTACCAATTAAATTATTTGATAGCTAAAATAAATTTGATACCAATTAAATTATTTGATAGCTAAAATAAATTTGATATTATTAAGTAAGAAAAGTGAATTATATTATAAAATAATTTAAAATTATTAAATAAAAATAATTTTTAATTTAATATTAAAAAAATTATGTTTATATATAGTTTCTAAAATTTTAATTTAATTATCAACTAATATAAATACCCACTAATTCATAATAAATATCAAAACACTTATTTTTTAATATATTTAATATTAAAAAATTAAAAACCACATAAATTTTAATTAAATTAAGACTTTATTTTAAATTATTATTATTATTATTAATTATAAAAAGAATTAATGACGATGATGATGATAATTAACGCCCACTAAGACCAATGTGGTCTATCGAACCTCAAGAAGAGAGAGTCTAAATGTCATTCTTCAAAATCATGTTTCTGTGATCAAAGAGTAGGGAAAGAAGTGTTCCAAAATCGCTATAGTTGGGTTGGCTTAATAAGTCAGAGAAGATTGGAGGTGTGCCTGATGATAGGGAATTGAGAGCGGATGTGTGCAAGAGTGGAGCAGTCTAAAAGGAAGTGGTTTTCATCTTCCACCTTCCTAGTATCACAAATTTGACAAATTCTATCGTCCCAGGGAGTCTTGAGGGTAGACCACCGCCCGGTCTCACTTCGAAGCTCATGAGAGTTAGTTCTAATCCTAGCGATGTTCATTTTCTTCTTGGTGCTAGTCAACATACAAAGATAATTCTGGTTATCGAGGGTGAGATTGATCACCTCCTTATAGTACCTTAGCTTCCTTTTACCCTCCAGCTCCTTAGCATCCCATATCTTGTCCTTAAAACTGGAGGTAATAATATCTTTGATATTGTCCTTGCTTTCCACAATGATCTCCTCCTTAATCCCCCAAAGGTTGAGCCAAGACTTAGCATCCTGATGTTGCCCGCACTTGAAGCGCAGGTGGGGGTTTTGATTAGAGTTAGAAGCAATTTTTGGGAGCCTCTTGGAATCCATATTGTGAAGCTTCTTCTTGTACATCAGATATCTAAACATAGCTTCACTTTCAATGGGGGACATACCAACTTCGATCAAGAGGATAGGATAGGGAGTATTTCCCTTGATCTTGAGGTTATAGGTTATGAATTTCTTTTGGATCATCTCAATCATTCTCGACGATGCCCTAGATATACTGCACCCCCAAACTTCACATCCGTATAAGATAACAGGGGTGACGAGAGTCTCAAACAGGAACCTTTTTTAATTACAAATGTAAAGATCGACTGACTTACAATTATTTTCAAACTCATAATAAACTTTCCAACCTCCAATAGTTCTTTTCTCGATGCTATAATTCCAGTGGAGATGATGAGGAAAGTCAATACCCAAATATTTATAAGAAGAAACCTGCTCAAGACAATGGTTATTATAGACGAAACTACTATGGGTGATCTTTTTGGATTTAATGATCATGACTTTAGTCTTGTCGGTATTAACTGTCATACCCATCTTGGAGCAGCAGACATGAAGAGTCTTAAGCTACTTGTTTAGGTCATCATGGCTCCTTGCAATAAGAACGATATCATCAGCATAAAGGAGAAAAGTAATGATAATACTAGCAAGCTCGATGCCTTTGCAACCCACAGTTTCGAGACACTCCTCTAGTTTATTGATGTAAATACCAAAAAGGGTAGGGAAAGGGGCAACCTTGCTTAACCCTGATAATACATTTAATGTCTTTAGACCACCCTTCATTGGTCTTAAGCTCGAAAATGACATTCTTGTAGAGGCAGATCACAACAATCTCAGTTCATTAGGAACCATGATCTCTTCAAGCCTCGCCCATAGCTTATCTTGGGGGATAGTGT
This sequence comes from Pinus tabuliformis, assembly GCA_031772625.1. Lineage (NCBI taxonomy): Eukaryota > Viridiplantae > Streptophyta > Pinopsida > Pinales > Pinaceae > Pinus > Pinus tabuliformis. The sequence continues at coordinate 388,101,336 of CM062808.1, read as the reverse complement.
CGAAAGCTTTTCTAAAGTCCGCAAAATAACAGAAGAGATCGGTTTTACTATTGCGAAATTCCTTCGCGATAATCCTAAGGGTGACATGGTGGTCAATAGTCGAGTGATGTCTCCTAAAACTAGCTTTCCCCTTAGCTCTTTTACCTTGGTTCTCAAGCTAAAGGCTAAGCTTTTTTTCCAGAATGAGCCCGTAAAACTTGGCTAGGATGTGGCTAATCATAATGGTCCTGTAGTTAGAGGGAATGCTTTTGCCCCCATTTTTTTTAACATAAACTGTTCAATTTTATTAATAAGAAGAGGTTGGGCATGCTAAACAACCTCGAGTACAGACAAGTGCGAGAATCCAAACACAAAAGAGGCCTCCTATCCTTGCTTTTCTATGGTCCTCTTTTCTTTGGTACTTTGGTACTTTCCTGGGTTAAGTTAAAACCCACATAAACTAAGTTCCACGGGTCAAATTACAAACCCGCATAAATTAAAATGTTTTTGTTTAAAACCTGTCTTATCCCCCATACCCAGCCCCACTACAGGGTTAACCCCCGCCGATCTTGATACACGTCAGCCGTCAGATCTTCTCCTGCCCAGATCCGACGCATATCGCATCCATTGGTTTCCAAACCTTAATTCCTCAGGAGCGTGCGATATGGGCCATTTTGTATTGCCACGTGTCGGCCCCTGAGTAGAATCGCATCCATTTCATAAGAAACTGCCGAGCAGCCAAGAGCGGTGCGAAGAAACCCACTTACCACTCCCATCGAAAAAAATTCCCTTCCTTTTGCAAAGTGCGATGGCCATTAGATCTACTCCGCCCCAGATCCGACGCTTATCGCATCCCTAGCTGACCGAGCTTTAACCGAGACCCATCTCCATATTCGGCCCCACTACAAGGATAAGACCCCGCCATGAAAAGCGCGCGATAACCGTCAAATCTTCCACCGCCCAGATCTGACGCTTATCGCATCGAATTGCTGTCCGACCTTTATTACCTCAAGGGCATGCGAAATGGGTGGTTTTGACCTGCCACACGTCAAGCCGTGAGTTGCATCGTGTCCGATACAAGAAATACTGCCCAACAGCCAAAAGCGGTGCAAAACCACTTACTACTCCCCGCATATTTAACCCCCCATCTTTTCTAGCTCGCGATGACCGTTGGATCTTCCCCGCCCTGTGTCTTCGCCTCTCGTCCATCAAAATTGTATTCTAAATGAAATCAATTATGCGCCCTGTTTTTACTCCTATCACAGCTGGCCCATGCGGAAAGCCGAAAACTTGTCCAGAAGTGAGCCCGCCTTTATTCTACGGGATTTTGTCCTTGAACAACTCTCCTTGCCTATTAATGGATTGAGTGTGCTTCTGTGCATGATATTCCAGCAAAAGAAGTTGATTTTTGGGAGTCCAAATGGGTCCCATACATGCTGCCAAAGCTTTGTAGTATGGATCTGATGTTGTTGTTCTTGGAGGGCTGCAAAACCCAGCCTGGCTGAGTAAGATCCAGACTTCCCCCAGCCCCACTTGTCCCTCGAATGCAGGTGCACAGGAGCCAGACCAGTGAGTTTATCCAATAATTGATGGAGTTGAGGGAGCATCCAACCAGGGGGCAATGTAGGTCCCAGTTACTCCAGTTCCCTTCTGAATCCCATGGGCAAATGTCAACAAGTTTGTGGATACCTTTTTGGATGAGCTAGTTACGCAAGTCTGCTATATTTGGTGCAAGCTTTAGGGGATGGAGACCCATGATCTTGTCCTCCCACAGTCTGATTCTTTTCCCATTTCCTGGAATTCTATAGAGCTGTTCTTTCAAGAATTTCCATCCTTGGGTGCACAACTTCCACAACGTGGTTCCTTTGTCAGAAACACCTTCATCCATATTCTTTATTGAGAGCCTGTGCAGATATTTTTTAATTAGAACTTGACTTACAGGGTGTTTTTGGTTTGAGAATATTTTCCAAAGGATCTTCCCTCCCATTGCCAGATTGGCCAACACAGGATCTCTTACCTGAAGTCCACCTTCAGGTATTGGCCTTTTCACTATGTCCCAGCTTACTATATGGAAATTTTTTTGGTTCCCCTTTCCTCCTTGCCATAGGAAATTTCGAATCAGCTTTGCTAACTGATCGGTGATCACTTTTGCCCCCATTTTTGAAGATAGGCATAATAAGGATTTGCGTCCAAAGCTTAGGGAAGTCATGCTTACATATTTATGTATGTATTTATATATTTAAATTTAACAAAAGAAAAGTAAAAAGAATATTAACTATGAAGATTCACCCATACTTTCTCATATAGATTGTTAATCTATAAATAAGATTTGCTACAATACTATGGACCAACCGTGTGGCTTATTAATACCACATACTAAAAAAATCATAACTCATTTTTCATATAATACTTCTTCATATGAGAATATTTTTAAATAATCATTTTAAATAAAAAGATAGAAATGTCATAACTACTGTTGAGATAAATCCCAACCTATGAAGTGTGGCTGCTACTAATAATATTCTAAAATATTCCATCGAGGTTAAATCCTTACAATTCACCTAACAATAATTAGGATGGTAGGTGTGTCTATTTTGTAATAGGATTCTAGAATTTTAATTTAATTATCAATAATTATTAGGTAGATGATAGAGATTTAACCTCCATAGAATATTCATAATAGTAGACAAATCGATGATTGAGATTTCCCTTCAAAATAGTTACATCCTTTTTACCCTTTTAATTAAATTGATTAATTAAAAAAAATATCATATGAACGAGTGTGATATAAAGTGAGTTATGGTCTTTTGGGCATGTGATATTGACATGCCATGATATTGGCCAATAGTATTGTAACAAAGCCTAATTATAAATTAAGAATCTCTATGTTAAAGTTGGGACAAATCTCCATGATTAAGAATCGTATTCCATGTTTTTAAATGTATATATGTTTAACTTATATTTTGATTTTTTTTAATAATTTGCAACAATGATAATAATTTAAAATAAAATTCTAAATTAGTTAGTTTTTATGATTTTTTAAAGTGAGATATATCATAAAGTAAGTATTTTCATGCTTATGATGGATAGATACCTATCAATATTTAAGGATAATTTAATTTATATGGCTTCTCAAGTTGATAATTAAACTAGCATAGATCCATCTTAACTTTGGATCTACCAAGAGAAAAGAGGGATCAAATCTATTAAACCTCTTTTTGGGTGTAAAACATGAGGAGTGGTTTGCACATAAAAGATTTCATCCGGTTTGCACATTAGAGATTTCATCCCTCTCCACTCTTTTTAAGTGCAAGACTCGTGGAAAGGTTTGCACATGAGTAGATTTCATTCCTCTCCACTCTTAATAGATCTAGAATTAACATGGATCTATGTTAGTTTTGAACAACACATTATTAACACTTTTTAACCATAAGAAGTTTTTAACTTTTTATTTTTATTTTTGCATAATATTTAGAATTAATTTTGTTATTAACATTAAAATAAATAAAATTTGGTATTAATATTAAAATGTCACACACACACACACATATAAAATGGTACATGTAAATTCCATATTAGATATGGAGGAAATTATAAATCACTATCACACCTTGAATTAGAAAAAAGTTATTATTGGACTATGAGTTCTTTATATATATTTATAACTTATATTAAACTTTTTTCTGTTATTAATATTTTTAAATATTACATATGAACTTTATATTAAGAATGGAATACATTATACATCTCTCTCACAATGGAAGGTGAAAATATAAGAATTTTTTTTAATTTAGTTTAATTTAATTTTCTCTTGAGATTAAATTATGTTATTTATAACTAAATGTTGCATACAAAGTTGCTCCACAACCCACTATGAAAGAAATGTTTAAAAATAATAAGATAATACTTACATTAACAAATTAAAAAATACTCATAGAAAATCAATGTCAACCATAAATAAAATACATTAATTTACACCTTAATTTTACATCTAATTTTATATAGAGTTAAAATAATTGAAAGTTAAAAAAAAAAAAAATAATAAAAAAAAAAATTAAAAAAAAATCAAAACAAAACAAAACAAAACAAAACAAAAACAAAACAAAAACAAAACAAAAAAACAAAAACAAAAACAAAAACAAAAACAAAAATTTTTAGTATGAGGGAGATATGTAATTTCCTTACTTAATATGGAGTTGACAAATAGCATATAAAAATAATATTATTGATAGTACATGATGTGTAATTCATTTTATGTTATGTTGTCATGTAACATTTCGAACAAAAATATGGTAGTAGCAAAAATAAAATTAACTATCATTTATAATTAACATAATTTTATATCAACTTTATATTGAGAAAAATAATTTAATTTTTATTATAAAAATTCTTATATTTTCACTTTCTTTGTGAGAGATTTGTAATTTATTCCATTCTTAATATGGAATCCTTATATAATATTTAAAAAACGTTAGTAACAAAAAAACTTAAAAAGGGTTATAAATCAAATATTTCAATAGGCATGTTGACTTTATTATCATGGAGAGAGAGTGTGTTCTTATTCCAGTAATAATTTCTTTCTAATTCAAAGCACGAGAGAGAGGGAGAGAAAGAGGATTTAAAAAATATTAATAACAAAAAAAATTCTATATGTTATATAAAACAAGTGCAAATCATATAATTAAAACATTTTATTAGTGTGTTGTTCAAAACAACATAGATCCATGTTCACTCGAGATCTACTAAGATTTTAGAGGAATCAAATCTCTTGAGGTGCAAATGTTTCTTAAGTTTGGGAAGTTAAGATGGATCTATGCTACTTTGAACAACACACTAATAAAATGTTTTAAATGTTAAATGTCAACTGAACATAGAATTAATTACACATTATATTGTATCAATAATATTATTTTTACATGTCATTTGTCAACTCCATTTTATATAGTGCACGGATTACATATGAACAATATTGTTTTTTACTTTCAATTACTTTATCTCTCTATATAAAGTGTGGTGTAAAAATAATGTGGAAACTAAAGTATTTTATTTATGGAAAACATTGATTTCTTTTATTATCAATATTTTTTGATGTGTTAATGTAAGTATTATTATTTTTTTTTTAAATGTAGCATTGAAGCCTAATTTCAAGATAGGCATGCTTATCAATAGGTAGATGGTAGGAATTTAATCTCAACCAAATATTGTAATGTTCTTAGTAGTATCCACATATCAAAGGTTGAGATTTATCTCCAAAGTAATTATGTCAGTTTTCCCTTTTCATTAAATTGATAAATTAAAAAAAAGTTATATGAAAAAGAGTTATGGTTTTTTGGGCTTGTAGCTTTAGTAAGACATGATATTGTAATGCATTTAAGAATCTCCATGATAAAGTCGAGATGAATCTCTATGGTTAAGAATATTCCAACATGTTTTTTTTTTTAAATGCATATACATTTAACTGATATATTAATACTTATAGTGCATAAGTAGTTTCTGGAGAAAAATGTGCGATAAAGAAGTTGAAACTTTAGATGTTTCGAGTGAACACTTCACCCATCATCATCAACTATATTTTTTATTATTGTACCTAATGGAATGAGACCTTGGACACACTATTGTTGTGCTTTGGACTTGAGCTCGGAGGGTTAGGTAACTTATGTAGGTTCCGTAGGCTATCAAGAGGGATAAGCTATTCCTAGTTAGAAAGGTGGCATATCCAATTGGGTGGTCTCAGAAGGAGCATCATAATTGAGCCATCATAATTAGTTATTTTCTTGTTATTTGTTATTTGTCAACATTATCTGAATTTCTTGTGAATCAAATCATATTCATTTAAAATATATTGTAAATATGTTGTGGTAATGTTAAACATGTTGTGGAATGAATATAAGAGATTAATTATGTGGTTGCGAACAACATTTTTAATTTTTTTATGTTGAGTAGTCTTTTACAAACTTGGGACCCTGAGGAGGGGGCCTCACAACTATGCCAAACCTTCTTATTCTCCTTCGATGAAGGGACATCAAGAAAATAAACATAAACTTGAGAGAATTAAAACTAGATTAGAACATGAACATGTTGCTAAAGAGTTTCTATTAGTAAATATATATGTCTTCCAACAATATCATAATCCATATTATCCAAGGAAATGAAATGGATATTGAAATCAAGAAGCTTATGCATAGTAGTAGGGGATAGAAATACAATTTTTTTCCATAAACCGACAAGAGCTAGACTTTGGAAAAATAACATAAAAAAGATTTCTAATCCAAATGAAGATTCTTTTAACTCTTTGAAAAAACCAAGAAGACAACCTTTGACCATTTCCTTGACCTATATTAAAAAAAGGAAGGATATCCACCCAAAATAACAAAAACCTTATTGGATTATTGCCTCCTATTTTTTGTGAGGAAAATAACCTACTTATGTAGAATGTGATTGAAGAAGAAATACATAATGTTATTTGAGATCTTGCCCCAGATGAATCCCTTAGTCTAGACAAATTTACCATCAAATTCTATAGGGAAAGCTAGAACACAATTAAATTTGATTTAATTAGGATGATCCAATGTGTTCAACAATCATTTTTAATAATTTGGGCCACCAATTCCCACTTCCTTTCCCTCATTCCAAAGGAAGATATTACATCATCAATTCATGCTTTAGATCCATCTCTTTATGCAATGCCTTACCAAAATGTTTACAAATATAATTAAGGAGTTTCTCCCCAAAATCATTTTTCAAAACTAAGTGGGGTTTGTGGGACAAAGGAAGATAGTGGAAAATATTATACTAGTTGATCTGATACTGAGATCTAAGACAATAATAAGGTATTACAGACTTATGTGCATGGATTTGTCTATGTCATTTTAAGCAATGGATCTATAAGATTGCAAAATGCACAGACAATGAAGTAGTAAACAAAAAAACATAATAGGCAACATATGACACATGACACAAAAAATTTAATGAGGAGTTCACCCAATACTCCTGGGCTACACCTCCTGGTCCAACCTTTAGTGGTGACCTCTCTATTATGTCTTCAAGCAGAGTTATTTTTACAACAGTGAGTTCACTTTGAGCCTCACGCACAACAGAATACAATAACAAGAGCTTTACTTGAACCTCTCAAGTTTTCTATGAGTACACAGACTCCCCAGTGCTCTCTGTCTCTGTGCTAACTCTGTCTCGGCATTTGCCTGCAATACTGCCTTCGCTGATGCACTCTCTGTCTGTGGCTTTAAAGCCAACACTGCCTATTCATTTCAAGTTCCTGTCTCTCGGTCTCCCCGACCTCTATCTGCTTCAAATCCCTCTTTCAGCATGATGCAATCATTGCTTAACGCATAGAGAGGAGGTGGCCACCCATTCTGAAACGTAAGAGTGTCGCGGGCCTCTACAACTCCTGAAACGATCACACTCTATTTTCACAGTGAAAATGTATTTTCACAGAGAAAGTCCGCCAAAACTCAATGTTTCGGACTTCAAAAGTCCTTAAATCCTCCCTATTCTCCCATCGGGTCTGCCTATTGTCGTTGTCGCAAATCGCAATGGCTCTGTCCCTTTGTATGTCATAAATATTTAAAAGCTGTGAAAATGCATTATAAATGGCTTCCTTCCGGACTTGAAACTATATTGAATAGCCTTAAGGTACCCTTTCGGGTCTAGCGTATCGCATCGGCACTTTCCCCTTCGCTTTTTGTTTAACAAATGAAACTATGAAATACATTAAAAATGATGCTTGGTGGATCTCAAGATCCATGTAATATGGCTTATAATATTCATCGGGTCCGGTCCATCGGATCACATGTATGCATGTACCATAACCCTGCTCCGTTAGGCGGCTCTGATTGCGATATTGCAATCGCTCATCGCAATAACCCTTGGGTCTTGTATGCGCTTCTGCAATCCCCAATAGCGATCCGGCGATGTAATATGGGTCGTCGATCTATGCGCTTGATCGACAGTCAATATTAACCCCGCCAATCACCATCGACATATATATGTGTTAAGCGTCGATATCCCTGTTCGCTGTTGTATCTCCTATGTGGATCTCGCCGATCCCTGCCGAAGGTCGCCGCCAATTGCGATCCACCGCTCAGATCTGGACCGTTGATCGGCCAGATCTGATGGCTACTGTGCATCACTTATTCTGCCTCCGTTACTCTATTTTTTTCACTGATTTCACGAGTTTTTTTCCTCCCGATAGTGGTTTGAAAGGCCTCCTTATGCGATTTTTCCTTGGTTTTTGGCATATTTCTTTAAGTTTTGAAGACAGAGAGTGTTTCTTGGATCCATTTGGATCACTAGTTTAGGAAGAAATTCACTTAAGTAGGGATAAAGGAGATAAAGACACGCTTACCAAGATTGATATGTGAAATGATTTCGATAAAGCTCATCATTATTTTTCCTAGATGTTTCTCATGAGTTTGGGGTTAACCTTGACTTCATTCAATGGGTCTCCTCATTTTTAGTCATCCTTGAATATTTACTCTAGTAAATGGGAATCCCCTGGATTTTCAAGGTAGGGAGGGGGATGAGATAGGGATGTCAATTATGTCCCCTATCATATATTATTATGGTAAAATCATTCAATAAATTATTATAATTTGAATGGATCAGTGCTCAACTCCTAGACATACAAATTGTGAGAGGCATGAAAATAATCTACCTTTCTTAGTTTGTGTATGACATGTTGCTTCTAGGCGGAGCTTTGGCCATTATTTCCAAAAGTTTCAAGAATGTTATATATTTTTTTATTCAAGCATGTGGATGGTTGATCAATCATAATAAAAATTAAATATATGTGTGGATTTTGAACCATAATCTTCTTGTTGTTCTTTCTAGCATTTTTCAATTTCCTTTTAAGGAATTTTCATCTTCATTCAACTACCTATATATTCTCATTTGTATTTGTTTTTCTTCTTCCAATGTGTGGTAGTATTTCATAAGAAAAACCAAAGATAAATTTGTTTAATGGGGTGTGCATTACCTGAATCCTTCAGGACATTTATTTATTATTAAATGTGTGCTCTTAGCCTTGCCCATATTTCAATATTAAACTGTTTTAGCTCCAACAAGAATAAAAAAACATATTGGTCAAGAAATCCATAAGTTCTTATGTCAAGGTGGTAAACTAAAAGTAAGAGATATCATTTAATCTACTCATGTCTAGTCAAAGCATCAAGGAAATTGATGTTTTTGGAATTAAGGATCTTGTTTTTATGAATATAGCTATGGGATATAAGCTATTGTGGGATCTAGTTACTAGGAAATATGATGGATGGAAGAATGTCATTGTGAAAAAATAATTCACTGTTATAAGGAAAATGTGTTTACACTCACCAAAATCATATTAAGAAGGCTCTCCTATTTGGAAATTTATCAAATTTATCATTCCTTCATTACAACCTGATATGTTTTGTGTTCCTAGGAATGATAATAAAATAGAGCTATGGAGTGATAATAATAATAATGAGCAATCGACCACTAACTCTAATTCAATAGCTTCATCCTTTAAAAGGTTGGTTAGATTCTCAAGGGAAAAATATTCTCTATGATATCTTGATATAGTTTGGATTATTTTATTATTTTTCATCCATCTTGATGATTTTATAGTGGAAAAAGTGGAGGAGTAAGCTCATAGGGCCATTTTTATCAATGGGTCCCAATTTGGCGAATTGGGGTCTAAAACTTTCTAGAAGTGGTTTAAGGCACAACATTATGTTTTGGGGGGATTAAAAAACTTTTTATTATTAAGTGTAGCACTCTCTAATGTTATTATACACGCATATACCTTTATAATAGTACAAGAATCACCTCAATTGGACTTTGTATGCAAAAGTTATGCCACCTAGAAATTAACCTTCAAGTTTTGACCACCATGATTTAAGAGGATGTCACGTCAACCCAAATTTTTCATGGAAAATAAGCTAGTCACATTATTATGATGAATAAAACTCTAGAAGAGTTGATATTGTAACTTTAGTTAAGAGTTGAAGGATTCAAATTTAACCACTAGCAGGCTATTGGGATGTGTTATAACTAAGGCACTTGAAGGAAAAGGTGTTTCATTCTATTCAAGTGAATTTTGTTGCATATATGAGTAGAGTATCTGAGAGTGGATAGGGAGAGATAAAATAGAGAGGTTTTGTTAATTGTACCAACCCATAGACCATATATCTCATTTCTTTTTACTTGCATCCATTTTCCATTCAATTAAAGAGAGTAGAGCGGTCTCACCTCCCAACTTGGTTTTCTCCCAAAAGGGTTTCCTAGGTTATATCTTGTGTAAATTTTGATTTGTGACCTTTATTTCATTATTATCTATTTTTTTTTTTTTATATCTTGCATGCATAAGCATATCACAATAATTAATGAGTCCAAAAATATAAGGAGAAATTAACCTGCATAATGTAGATTTGAAGTTTTAAGTATAATTTCATCATAAGTGTATGAGAAAATATCTAGTGCAATATCCATGATAGTTTATGGATAATATCTCAATTTTATCTTTCAATGGATGGTGGATTGTTGGGATTTTGTCCATATCTCCTTGACCTTTCTCCTCTAATTTTTCAACTAGTTACCCTTCTTAATGGTTGTGAACCTAGAAGGAATTCTTATATAGATTACTGAGGGTGGGGGTCATCCATTATTATAGTAAAGAAGGGATATGGATCTCAGTTAGAAAATTAAAATTTCCTTATAGGTCCTCTATTTGGAACAAGATATTGAACCTAGACATAATTCCAAATTTAAGATCTTTCATTGGACCTTGGTGCATGGGAAAATTTTAATTGTAGAAAATATGTAAAATAATTCACAATCCTTCTAGATGTATCTTATGCATGGAGTATGCTTAACCACTGCCATTGATTCCTCAAGTGTTGTTTCACCTTAAAATTATTGTTGTTGGCTTTGAAAGGGATTGAACATTGTTTCTGAACACTAGAATCATGGAGGACCCGTTTTGGAAAATGGGGACTTTCTAGAACAAGCCATTGTTGAAGTGAATATGGATGGCCCTCTGAAAATATATTTGCTAGAAATTTTGGTTGGCTAGAAACAAAGTATTTTTTTAGTAAGAGGCTTCCAACCCTAAATAGTGGCAAGTAGATCTATTTCCTTATTAGTATAATATCTCAAAAATAAAGTGTTACATATTATTTAAAGCAAATGATAGATCATGATGAAGAGATACAATTGGAGAGTTTTGGTATTAATATTCACAAATCTAATATTCAAGGGACACCAACTTTCAAAAAAACCAATCTAGAAACTTTGTATGACCTCAAAATAATTTCACCTCTAGAGATTGGAGAAAAAACGTTACATTTAATTTTTTATGGTGCTTCAAAACTGAATCCGAGGGTGGAAATAGAGGTGGTTGGGATTGTGTTATTCATAACCTCTTAGGAAAAAAAATAACAAATTTTCCTTGGAATCTATGCTTTTTTTCCAATAACTTGAATGAAGCCTATGGATTATTCCTAGGATTTAAAATTTAGAGAAAGCCCAAAACATACAAAAATAAGTAGTGATGGGGGATTCATTGATAATCCTTATGCATTTGATTAAAATATCCATCTCATTGGATGTTAATTTCACATTGGTTCTAAGTAGGATCAAGCATCTTACCAACTCATTTTCCAATATAAGTTACTTTCATGTTTTAATAAGAAACAATTTCAAATTTGATACACTAGAGTGCCAAGCCACAACAAGGAAACTTGAGACATTAATCATCAACATTATGCCACCTTAAAAGATATCCCTAAATCAATTAGCATGACACAAGTGGCACATAAATGAAAAATCATTTGTATGGTAGTGGTTTAAAGTGATGGAGGGGATGATAAGGCCCTCCATTATCGCTCACTTGCTACCCTCCTCTAAGCAAAACCCCAAAGCATTATTGTAAAAATAGATGATGGAATAATGTAGGATATTAATGGCTAGAATTATATGCTTAAATGGTATTCCTGTTGATATTTATTTACTTCTATAGATTCTTATTCTCAGATGTAAAATTATCCATAATTTTAGACCCTCATTGGTTTTTCTCTTTTCTTGAATAGTCCTCTAGCTTACTCCTCTAAATTTCAACTTCTTGGCTTCCTTGAATCCTAGGTTTCACCCTTTATCCTTTTCCCTCTAATTCCCTCTAGATTCTTTATTCCAATCCTTGGTTACTCTTTTAGAATAATCTTTGGTAGATGGCTTGAATTTGATTTCTTAGTGCTATGGTGTTTTTTTGGTGAACTGGGTTAGAGGAGGGTCGACTACTATAATAGGATTTTCCTCTCTTGAAAAGGCTTATATTGTTGCCACTTTTGTTTTAACTATGGATTATACATAATTAAGAGAAACCTAAAGGACATTTAAGAGGCATGACAAATATATGAAGGATCCGAAATGAAATTTTGAAGCTTGTTGACTAACTTTCAATTTACATAAAGAATTGATCATGAGCATCCTATTAACTCAAATAAAATTTTTGACACTGTATGTTGAATTGTTTTATCTTAAGAAGATTTTATCTCACATGTTTGAGAAGTGATTTGATAGATTTGGCCCATTATGTACTCTACTTCTCTAGAAAATGCCTTAAAATTTTCTTTTAATATGTAATCCAAGTTCATTCCTTTGATCATAGATGCAAAATAAGAAAAAAAATATAGGACTAAGATCTTCTCCTCTATTCAATACTTTTTCATTTATTTATTTCAAAATAGTCAAAACAACAACCATTTTCTATAGGTCACACAAACATCATTTTGAATTTCCTCTCATATATTTAAAGTGCATTTAGGTTGTAGATATACTACTCTATAGCTTTGTGATTTTGATATGCTCTCAACTCCTCAAATACCTCTATTTATGTACTCTTTGTTAAAAATATTGTTGTAGTATTTTATAATACAAATCTACCAATTCCCCATGAGACATATAATAGTTGGTGATAAGGGTAAAATATTAAGCAACACCTTGTATGAAGGTCTCTTGATTAAAACCCTATGTGTCTAGCTATCAAAAAAAAAATTACAAATATACCAATTCAAGTTAAACTAATATTAATACAATTTTAAGGTCACAGTGAAGCCACAAAGAATGATTCATAAAACCTATGTGCATACTCTACTCTCTCTAGATAAATATCTAAAGAGTGATTTGTAATACCTTCAAAGGTGTATATACTCTAGACCCCCTGAATATGATTATTATTAAATACGTATAATAATAGGATAAATAATTTAATTAATTAAAATTAACAATTTTATTATTATTGCTATCATTTTTTTTTATTTTAAATCATGTTGAAAATTATATATATAGATATATAGACTAAAAGATGTATTTATTAGGTAAATATATGGAAATTTTATTTCATTGATTTAGATTTATTTAACTTGGAAATACAATGGTAAAATAGAGAAGAGTGTTAAACTCAATAATAATTCGAATATATCTATATATACATACATACATACATACATATATATATATATATATATATATATATATATTGTTAGGGTCCAACCCTAACCCCCTTATTTATGTAATAGGGTCGAGTCATAGTTATAGTTAGTAAAGAGTCAATAAAGCGCATATTAATAATTGTAAGTGGTTGACCCGCATTTAAAGAAAGGGACCACAGTTTGTTGAAAACGGGCCATTGTATTAGATAGATGGTATTAAGAGAACCATGGTACTGACCCATGGTATTGCATGTATGAATCCTATATAAAGGATAGAGAATCCCATTGAGGAGCGTCGGTTCTTATTTTGTAATCGAGCCCTTCTCTATTGGAGGCTGCCCCCTCGAAGAGGCAAGTGAACATTGCTTTGATCTCTAAATAATAAAATACATGTTGTTATTTCTCATTTTGTTCTATGTTTTGGGTTGTGTTTCTTCGTATATTTGATATTCTGGCATCTTCTCGCAAGTCAAGAGCATAACAAGTAGTATCAGAGCACTTTCCAAAGCTGATGGTATCTCCATTTTTAGCAGAAATTCTTTTAGAGACGTGTTCTGGCGTCTTTAAACCACGGGATTTGTCATTGAGCGGATAAACCTGCGGATTTGGGGAGGCATCCATGTAGGAAATACAAGAGGTGGTCACGCTTTTTGGACTCCCTTGTAACCCCTGTGGGTACCCCTTCGAGTAGTAGCGCATTAGATAGAACCGCACACGGACTGTCTTCCACGTACCCTCTAGGTATATCAAAAGCCCCCTAGGCTCACCTAAAACCTCACCGTAGATAAACCGTCGGCCATTTTGCTGCTACAGTACACCGAGAACAACACTCGGGGAGATTACTCGCGCATGCGATAGGGTAGTCGGGTAGTACGGTTAAGGGTACAGTTGATCCTCCTTAGTTAGTGCCCTGAAAGATTGGGTCGAGTACTATTATTGGACCCTTATGTATATTGCGATTTGTAGCACCTCACACTCCTTGAGACCATAGTTCCCTCGTCTCTCTGAAGATTTCCCATCATCTTCTTTGCCAGATCAGATCTAGTAGTTGGGGTTCTGTCGCTACTGCAGTCCAACTCACATTCAGCAGTTGAGGGTTTCGCAGATAGATCTGACCACTTGTGCAGGGAGGCTTGTGGATCCTATCCACCAGTCCAAGGTTTACCGCCAAAATACCATTCAGATCTAGCAGTTGGGGTTCGGTCGCTACTGCAGTCCAACTCACATTCAGAAATTGAGGGTTTCACAGACAGATCTAACCATTTGTGCATGGAGGCTTGCAGCTCCTATACCCTGGGGCGATTCTCGCAGGACATTGGCAAGGATTAATTTTTCTGGAAATTGGCTACTGCAGTATTGATAAGTGGGGAGTAAAACTCCGTTCAGGACGCTTATAAGAGACTTAACCCATAAGAATCAGGACGACAAGCTGAGTGTGGTGGTACCATTCACTTATCAGCTTCAATTTTCAGGTGGTCCCAAATTTTTTCAAAGTGAAGACAAGTGACCCGGATTTGTGTATGGTAGAAACCAGAGCTCAACCCATGGCCAATGAGAAAATCGAGACCATTGAAAAAAATTTGGGTTGGATAATGGATCAGCTGAAGACATTAACAGACACATTCAAAAAGGGCAAGTCGGCGTTATAATCGGAGGCAGATGATTTTAATGAAGACCTTGAAGGAGAATCTAGCCATCATCTTCACTTCCATGGAAATCACCAACATTCCCACCCTCAACCTCCCAAGATGGACATGTACAAATTTGATGGCTCTAATCTGACAATATGGGTAGAAAAAATGGAACATTATTTCACTCTGAATCACATCATAGATGATGAAACTAAACTACGTGTGGGAGGCCTTTACTTGGACCAAGAAACATGGCAATGGTGGCAATGGCATCATAAATGCTATCCAAGGACAATTACTTGGCAGGTGTTCGCAAAATCCATTTGTGACCGCTTTGACCGTGAATCTAATTTTTTGGGCCGTCTTACTAAGCTCAAACAGACATGCACAATAAATGACTATATTACAGCCTTTGAGAAATTGGCCTTCCATACAATAATTTTGGGAGATGAATTCTACTTGGAATGTTTTATAAGTGGTCTCAAAGAAGCCATCCAATCCCACGTCTGGATGCACCACCCAGCCACATGGATGGAAGCTTGCACAAAGGCTATCGAAGTGGAACGTGCTTTAGTGGCCCAGTCACCTCGTCCAAATTTCATAGCCAAGGGATGCCCCACCTAGGCTCAGGGCACTACCCAAACACTTAAGGTTCAAAAGGTGTCCCCCGTAGAAATGGATGAAAGAAGGAAGCAAGGATTGTGTTACTACTGTGATGACAAATACTCCCCGGGGCATAAATGCAAGGAACCCAAATTCTTTCAAATTGATGCTACTGATCATAGTTCATCAGAGGAAGCCCCACCCGTTGAGGGACCAGAGGAGGAATATGAGGACAACCGGCAGGACAATGAGCTCCCATTTACACCAGAAGAACCAGTTATCTCTCTCCATGCTTTGGCAGGCATTTATTCTCCCCAAACTCTCAAAATCAGAGGTTTTATTAAACATCACCCGGTAGTAGTATTGATTGATAGTGGCATCACCCATAACTTTATCCATGATAGAGTCGCAAAAGATGTTCATTATTTTGTCAGAGAAGTCTCTAATTTCCAGGTCCAGATTGCTGATGGGGGGACAATGAAATGTGAAGGCCGCTATGAAAATATCAAACTTCATATGGGAGATTACCACCTAAAGACCCACATGTTTTCCATCAACATGGGTGGTTGTGACATTGTCTTGGGTGCTGAATGGCTCCACACACTAGGCCCCATCACAATGGTTTTCCAGGAGTTATATATGAGCTCTAAACAGAATGAGCACACACATACCCTTCGCAGACTCCAGGTAGGTACTCCTTCTATCATCAACTTGCATCGAATGGAAAATTTGTTAAAAAAGGGCCATCATGGAGTTATCACCCAATTTAATGCCATCCAGGACATCGAGCCCACTACTCTTCATATTCATCCTAAGATGCAACAGGTCTTAAACAAACACCAACAGGTCTTTGACAAACATCACAAGATTCCACCCTCTATAGGGGAACATGATCATAGCATCACTTTGGTCCTAGGGGCATAACCACCGAATGTGCGCCCATATAGATACCCTTTTGCCCAAAAGAATGAAATTGAAAAAATCATCAAGGAACTCCCGGAAGTCAGTGTCATTTGTCCTAGCATCAATCCTTATTCATCACCTGTGGTCATGGTGCTCAAGAAAGATGGGGAATGGTGCATGTCTCCAGACTTCAGGGCCCTCAACAAGCTTATGGTCAAAGATAAATTCCCTATCCCAATTGTTGATGATTTGGTGGATGAACTAAATGGTCCTCAATTCTTTACTAAGCTAGATCTCCGCTCGGGCTATCACCAAATACGCATGAAAGAAGTAGACATTCCCAAGACGGCTTTCTGAACTCATGAAGGTCATTATGAATTCCTGGTCATGCCATTTGGTCTCTGTAATGCCCCATCCACTTTTTAGAGCCTCATGAATCACCTGCTCAAACCATATCTCAGAAAAATTGTCTTCGTTTTCTTTGAGGACATTCTCATCTATAGCCTCACCTGGGAAAAACATCTTCAGCATGTAGACCTACTCTTGCAACTGCTCCGGAAGCATAAATTATTTGTCAAATTGTCCAAGCGCTCTTTTGGCATCGAAGAAGTCGAGTATTTGGGCCACATTGTGGGGTGTGACGGTGTCAGGGTGGATCAAAAATATCCAAGCAATGCAGGATTGGTCCCAACCAAAGACCTTGAAGAGTTTGAGAGGATTCTTGGGTCTCACCAGCTACTATCGCAAATTTTTCCGCAATTATAGTTGCATTGCTAGACCCCTCACTCACCTTCTCAAGAAAAATTCATTCCTCTGGACGGATGAAGCACAACAGGCGTTTATGGCTTTCAAATAGGCCATGTCTTCCACTCCAGTCTTGGCACTACCCGACTTCACCAAATCTTTTGTGATTGAATGTGATGCTTCAAGTATGGGTATTGGGGCTGTCTTAATGCAAGAAGGTTGACCCTTGGCCTTCACCAGCCAACAACTAAGTGCGAAACATCTGGGACAATCTACCTATGAGAAGGATATGACGGCCATCTTACATGCAGTGGATACCTGGCGACCATACTTATTGGAGTGACGTTTCCAAATCCGCACAGACCATCAAAGCCTCAAATATTTTATGGAGTGTTAGTGTGTAGATTTACCTTAGGCTGAAAAGGTAGGATCCAGGGCCAACATCAAACCACGCTCAGCCTCGTAGCTAGCCCTACGAGGATAGGATAGGGCTCTCTCCTGGTCAATCTCAGCAAATAATGATTGATGAGGGCTGAGATGACTGAAATATCTTCTGATCTTAGGCTAGGTATATGTGTAAGAGAATTTGATTTGATAAAATGGAGTTTTTGTTGGATTTGATGGAAAGATGATTTTGGGTGCGGGGATTGAGGCCCAGTCTTGCAGAGGTCTCAATGGGGCAAGGTAGGCAATTGTTTTTGGCACTTTAAATTGAATGAGATGGAAGGAATAGATAGGTGAGGTATTGAAGAGGGCAAGAGCAATCATGGATCCTCCTCAAACTGTTGAAAACATCAAACAACTAAAGCAAACTTCAAGTAGAGCATTGATTTCAATGAAGCCCAAGGCTTTCTCAAGGGTCCAACCATGCTAATGAGTGAAAAACAACATAATATATACAATCATAGCTCATCCTAACCTCTAGGGGTCGAGCTCACCTGTTTAGAGGCTGTTTGAGGTAACGTTTAGTTAAGAGTATTGGGAAATTAGGGAGTGATTTAGAAATTTGTTGGTATGGGTTTAGGTTTGGGAATTTGGGATTTAGATTTTAAGAAATAGGAATAGGGGTATATGTTTAGTGAATCAAGGGATATTTAAACTTGGGGAATAAGGGAAGCAAGGGGAGTGAAAGAGAGCGGGATTTAAGGGACTGTTGGAATAAATTTCGTTAGGGAAAATATGGGATGTTGTGGGAGTTCTTGTATAGGATTAGGGTTTGGGCTTTACATTTGGAAATTTGGGAAAGGGATTTTGGGATAGGGAATTAATGAACTTAGGGGGGTAGGGGAACTTAGAGAATGATGAAATCAACAGACAAATGAGATGAGGGAGTGAACTTGGTGACAAAAGAGTGATTTGAAACCCTAGCAGCAAGTTTCTTTGAGGTATTTTAAAAAGTAGGGTTTCATGGTTTACACAAGCACCATGAAACACACACCATCAACAACCATTAATCTTGTATGAAAAACCATGAATGAAGTTCAACCTACTTGTATCGATGCGCTTTGGGTGATTGGAGGGAGTCTGGAGGTTTTTCAGGCTCTTTTGCTATGTGCGCCGCGCAGCACGCCCAATGCGCTGCGCCTCACCAATGCGTCACGCCCGTGTTAAAATGCACTGAGTGCTGAAGCCCAGTGCACCGCAACAGTATTCTTACAGAGATTTTCGCCCAATTTCTCACTTGCTCACCAAATTTGCTCTATCTTGCTTCTCTTTTGCAGATGAGGTTATCACATAAAGGAATAGCTTATAAACAAAGAGCCTACTTATAAACAAAGAGCCTTTGAAATTTTGGCTCATGAAACCCACTTTTATAATGTTTTGGATTTGAATTTATCTTTAAACTCGGTTTTTGAACTTTTTCATTTCTTTTTCCACTTTATAATGAATTTAATGACCTGAGCTTGCTTGTTTTTGCAGGTGTTGGAGCTTCTGGGGCTAAGGAAAGAAACCAGGATGCAGATGAATGAATTTACAATAAGGACAACAAACTTTTCATGATTTTGTACAATTAAAAGCTAAAATGCTTTGTTTTTCCTCAAAACAAAGTTTTGAGGAAAGACACATCTCGAACACTTGATGATGAAATTTATTGATGTTAAAACCTCCTCATGGCTTGCTGGTAATTATTGGACACTTTGAAACATTTTTTGACGAAACCCTAATGAAACCCTAGACCTAATTGACGAAAAAACCCTAAAGACAAACTTTGAAATCTTGATGACCAAAAGAAGATTGTATATGCTTTTGAAACGAACAAACATGAGCCATCAGGTAGATAACATGAGGGAAACTGTAGGAATGCCACTACTGTCAGACGATATATGCACCTAATGGAATGCAAATGACTTGGCAGGACACCTAATATGAAATGCAACAAGAGGATTTGATCTCTGACAGAGGGATGAAAATACCGACTCTAACATTGGCTCTAATGGGGATGGTAGCTCCTTGGAGGTGCCAAGAACTATAGATCTCTGGGAAAGCAGGCAGTGCCTTCGTCCATTGGGCTATGGAGTCAATAACTTCGACTAACCAAAACCAATATCTTGACAACAAAACATCAAAACTCAAGACTTAAGACTCAAGACTCATAATTGAAACGAGTAAGACTAACTCAAACTGAAACACGATACTCAAAAGCTGAAACTAGACATTCAGTAGCTGAAACTAGACACTCAAAACTGACGAAAACAAAATATGACTCAAGATTTAACTGAAACAAGTACCTACAAAGATTTTTAATGGCAGTAGATCATCAAGATTTGAGAGCTTCAAATCATGATGACAACCACCTGCCTACTGATGAAATATGTACAATCATGTGAAGTGGGTCTTCCAATGTAACCAATCCAGCAGATGGCTACATACTGAAATTCTACTCTCATTTCCCTAAGCAGGCAAAACGATGTACATGTAGGAAACTCACAATAACCACTGAAACCAAGGCTTATGATAATGAACCAAGCAACATTTGTCTTCTCTAATGCTTGCAAAATAATGCCAAAGGGATCTTGAAAATCCTGAAGCACTAGCTTGTCTTGAGATCCAGCAGCAGCAATACAAGTACTCCCTTCATTCTGATCTGAAAGAACAACTGGTTGTTGAGTGATAGGAAGGCATAGAGAGGTATAAGCTTCTTCCATCTGAGTGTTAGCTGTAAATTCCTTGACCATGAGAAATTATGCCATATTGTCTCTTTCAAGCTCATATTCCTCAAGTTCATGGTCTAGGTCATTCTTAAACAGAAAACAATCTTCAAGATTATCAAACATGACAGCCTTATCATTTTCATGAAATAGAATATTATCTGTTTGCTGATCTATAAAGTTAATTACAAGATTGTCATCATTTTCAAAAAAGGAAGAAGTTTCACCAACACTTTCTTGACCATGTGCACACTACAGACCTGCATTAGCTTTGGCTGTAACTTGACCTTTCAAGAGTCGATCTATCTCATCTTTAGACAGAGGAGATAATACTTTCTATTTTTCTTTGCTCAAGTGATTTTTGTCTTCTTGAAATAATATTTCAAAACATGAAGAACCTGACTGACAGTCCTTAATTCCCTGATCTTCTGAAATTTGAAAACATTGTTGATCAACTTCATATGACATGGCAATCAAATTATCATTTACCACTGAGTTATTGAAAGAAGATTTTTCACTTACTTGAACAAAGATCTCATCTTGTTTTTCATAAAATGACTGGATTACCTCCTCATGAAGGCTTTGTTCTAATGAAATGAGAACACTTGGGTCAACACCTCTGTCTTCTTCATTCCAGATGATCTCAACAGCAGAGCTCTCCTGCATGGGATTCAAACCAAGGTACTCTTGATCATCATGATCTGAATCTAGATCTGAAATAACCGACTTGGCTTTATCACATTCTAAGATTGAAACCTGACTTTCCTGCATGCTGTCTTCTTCTATGGACAGATCTGAAATAAAACCTTCTCTTTCATCATCTTCCACCGTACTAAGATCTTGATCCTACCGCAAATTTTCCTGATCATCTTGATAAGTATCACTCTCTTTATGCTACTGAAATGGATTTTCATACAGGGCTTCCATGATCTCATCATCCATGAAGTCATCATCTTCATAAACTTTCTCAAGATTTTCAATAAAACTATAAGCATGTTTGCAACAGTTCTAAACTAGATTTAATGATGGATAAGATTCTTTATACCTTTCAAAGAACATGGTATGAAAATCCTTTAAATGGTAAATACAAGCAGGCGGTAAACTTTCATACCAAGATCAGGCTTCACCTTCCAAAGTGGCCATGAATATCTTCATCAAGCAATCTTTAGGAAAATCAACCTTCAACTTGCGTATATGCATGTGAAATCTAACTAGATGTAAAGCAGCATCATTCTTATCATCATATTTAAAAATAGGCAAATTCCTTTGCCAATTTACCTTCAGAATTTTATTTGAAAAACCTGGAATGTGATCTCGGCTCATGGGAGCGTACTGTCGAGCAAGCAAATCCATTTTGATAACAATGAATTGACCAAGAAATCTTTCAGGCTACTAGTTTTTGAAGAGTAGAGTCGCCATAAAAATTCTGAACCTTGGGTTTCTTCGACACTGGAGTCGCCAAGTGAATGATTCAACCTTCATATGTGTCTGACTGTTGTCCACCATCAACAATCAAATCTAACTTGATTCATGTACTAGGGCAATTTGTAAGCTAGATGTTTCCGTTTATAAGACTAGATCGGAGATTGACTGAAGCAGCTTTTATCTACTTTCGCTAATGCAAAGCAAAAGCGTTTCGAAGGCTACCTGGCTAATCTTCAAACTCCGTCTGTAGTTTATAAAACAAGAACACTAACAAACAAACAATTTATTCCCTAGTGGACTCGCCAGTATGTTAGTGGCTAGATTTACCTCAGGCTGAAAAGGTAGGATCCAGGGCCAACATCAAACCACGCTCAGCCTCGTAGCTAGCCCTACGAGGATAGGAAAGGGCTCTCTCGCAGTCAATCTCAACAAATAATGATCGATGAGGGCTGAGATGACTGAAATATCTTCTGATCTTAGGCTAGGTATATGTGTAAGAGAATTTGATTTGATAAAATGGAGTTTTTGTTGGATCTGATGGAAAGATGATTTTGGGTGCGGGGATTGAGGCTCAGTCTTGAAGAGGTCTCAATGGGGCAAGGTAGGCAATTGTTTTTGGCACTTTAAATTGAATGAGATGGAAGGAATAGACAGGTGAGGTGTTGAAGAGGGCAAGAGCAATCATGGATCCTCCCCAAACGGCTGAAAACATCAAACAACTAAAGCAAACTTCAAGTAGAGCATTGATTTCAATGGATTCTACTTACACTCTTGTTTTTTTAGTTCAGAAGAAATTAGAAAGCGAATGGCATACATAAACACATAAGAAAATTCACAAATACAAAGAGAAACATTGTAGCAAGACAAATTGCCACATGGATCCCAAAGAGTGATGCAAATCTTGATCTCAAATTCCTTAGCCCAAATGTTGAAAAATATGTACAATGAAGCCCAAGGCTTTCTCAAGGGTCCAACCATGCTAATGAGTGAAAAACAACATAATATAGACAATCATAGCTCATCCTAACCTCTAGGGGTCAAGCTCACCTATTTAGAGGTTGTTTGAGGTAAAGTTTAGTTAAGAGTATTGGGAAATTAGGGAGTGATTTAGAAATTTGTTGGTATGGGTTTAGGTTTGGGAATTTGGGATTTAGATTTTAGGAATAGGAATAGGGGTATATGTTTAATGAATCAAGGGGTATGTAAACTTGGGGAATAAGGGAAGTAAGGAGAGTGAAAGAGAGCGAGATTTAAGGGACTGTTGGAATAAATTTCGTTAGGGAAAATATGGGATGTTGTGGAAGTTCTTGTATAGGATTAGGGTTTGGGGTTTACATTTGGAAATTTGGGAAAGGGATTTTGGGATAGGGAATTAATGAACTTAGGGGGGTAGGGGAACTTAGAGAATGATGAAATCAATGGACAAATGAGATGAGGGAGTGAACTTGGTGACAAAATAGTGATTTGAAACCCTAGCAGCAAGTTTCTTTGAGGTATTTTAAAAAGTAGGTTTTGATGGTTTTACACAAGCACCATGAAACACACACCGTCAACAACCATTAATCTTGTATGACAAACCATGAATGAAGTTCAACCTACTTGTTTCGATGCGTTTTGGGCGATTGGAGGGAGTCTGGAGGTTTTTCGGGCTCTTTGGCTGTGTGCGTCGCGCAGCATGCCCAATGCGCCGCGCCTCACCAATGCGCCGCGCCCATGTTAAAATGCACTGAGTGCTGAAGCCTAGTGCGCCACGCCGGTATTCTTACAGAGATTTTCGCCCAATTTCTCACTTGCTCACCAAATTTGCTCTATCTTACTTCTCTTTTGCAGATGAGGTTATCACATAAAGGAATATCTTATAAACAAAGAGCCTTTGAAATTTTGGCTCATGAAACCCACTTTTATAATGTTTTGGATTTGAATTTATCTTTAAACTCTGTTTTTGAACTTTTTCGTTGCTTTTTCCACTTTATAATGAATTTAATGACCCGAGCTTGCTTGTTTTTGCAGGTGTTGGAGCTTCTAGGGCTAAGGAAAGAAACCAGGGTGCAGATGAATGAATTTACAATGAGGACGACAAATTTTTCATGATTTTGTACAATTAAAAGCTAAAATGCTCTGTTTTTCCTCAAAAAAGAGTTTTGAGGAAAGACACATCTCGAACACTTGATGATGAAATTTATTGATGTTAAAACCTCCTCATGGCCTGCTGGTAATTATTGGACACTTTGAAACATTTTTTGACGAAACCCTAATGAAACCCTAGACCTAATTGATGAAAAAACCCTAAAGACAACCTTTGCAATCTTGATGACCAAAAGAAGACTGTATATGCTTTTGAAACGAACAAACATGAGCCAGCAGGTAGATAACATGAGGGAAACTATAGGAATTCCACTACCGTCAGACGATCTATGTGCCTAATGGAATGCAAATGACTTGGTGGGACACCTTGAAATGCAAAAATAGGATTTTATCTCTGACAGAGGGATGAAAATACCGACTCTAACATGGAGCAATGGCTATCCTCGCCACAACAAAATAAATGGCTAGTCAAAATGCTAGGATATGATTATGAGATAATTTAGAAGAAAGGGCGCGAAAATGTCGCAGCATATGCTTTATCACACCAATTTGAGGAGGACAACACCCTGCTAGCAATCTCTCTTCCCATTCTAGATTGGATTGAAGAAGCCCGCAAGGAATGGTTTTCACATCCTTCGCTCTCCCAACTCATTAATAACTTGCGAGCAGATCCTAGTTCCACAGTGGGCTACTCTTGGAAGGATGATATTGTTTGCTATAAGGATAGAGTAGTGATATCACCGACATCCACCTCCAAAATGCACATTTTGGTACAATTGCACTCATCTCCCACTGCAGGCCATGCAAGCTTTCAGAAGACTTATACTCACACTTGTCGTTCCTTCTTTTGGACAGGTATGAAAACTAGCATTCTTACTTTTGTAGCTGAATGTGACATGTGTCAGCGCCACAAAGGAGAAACAGTCAAGTCCCAGGCACTTTACAACCATTGCCCATCCCTGCCTCAATCTAGACGGATGTTTCTATGGATTTCATTATTGGTCTTCCGAAGTCAGGCAACAAGTCAATCATCAAGGTGGTTATGGAACGACTTTCTAAAGTATGCTTATTTTTGCGCCCTACCCCACCCAATTACCCCTACTTTGGTGGCTCAATCTTTCATGGACCAGATCTTCAAACTGCATGGCATGCCCACTTCCATTATGTCTGATCGTGACCCGCTATTCACCAGTAACTTTTCAAGCTACAAGGCACCCAGCTCCAACTAAGTACTTCCTATCATCCCCAAACTTATGGACAAACTGAAGCAATCAACAAATGTCTGGAGACCTACCTCAGGTGCTTCACTTCAGAAAAGAAACATCAATGGGTATAGTGGTTACCTCTAGCTGAATGGTGGTATAATAGTAACTATCATGCCGCCACCAAGATGACTCCATATGAAGCAGTTTATGGTCAACTCCCCACTTCACCTACTTCTTATATCCCTAGATGCTCTAAGGTGAAAGCAGTGGATCAACTCCTACAGAGTCGTGCAACCATGCTGGCTTGTCTCAAAGATAATCTCCATCAAGCTCAGAATTGCATGAACCAACAGGCAGACCAACATCATTCAGAGCACACATTTGAAGAAGGGGATCAGGTATTCTTGAGGCTGCAACCATATAAGCAAACATCACTCAAAGACAAGCGCCGTCAGAAATTATCTCCAAGATTCTACAGACCTTATCAAATACTTTTGTGCATTGGAAAAGTAGCCTTCAAGCTAGCCTTGCCACCCAATGCAAAAATCCATCCCGTCTTCCATGTATCATGCCTCAAGAAAGTGGTGGGGAACAATTATAGAATTCAAACTAGTATACTTGAATTGGATGAAGAAGGTTCAATTTGGCTCCAACCTGAACAGGTCCATGACACACGAGAATGACATCTGCGTGGCTGCACGATCAAGGAATTCCTCGTCAAGTGGAAAGACACCTCTCCAGAAGATGCGACCTGGGAACTAGCCACTATTCTTCAGCAGTTTCCACAGCTTCAGCCTCGAGGAAAAGGTTGTTTTTATGGGGGAGGGCATGTTAGGGTCCAACCCTAACCCCCTTATTTATGTAATAGGGTCGAGTCATAGTTATAGTTAGTAAAGAGTCAATAAAGCCCATATTAATAATTGTAAGTGGTTGACCCGCATTTAAAAAAAGGGGACCACATTTAGTTGCAAACGGGCCATGGTATTAGATAGATGGTATTAAGAGAACCATGGTACTGACCCATGGTATTGGATGTATGAATCCTATATAAAGGATAGAGACTCCCATTGAGGAGCGTCAGGTCTTATTTTGCAATCGAGCCCTGCTCTATTGGAGGTTGTCCCCTCGAAGAGGCAAGTGAATATTTCTTTCATCTCTGAATAATAAAATACATGTTGTTATTTCTCATTTTGTTCTGTGTTCTGGGTTGTGTTTCTTCTTATATTTGGTATTCTGGCATCTTCTCATAGGTCAAGAGCATAACATATATATATATATATATATATATATATATATATATATATATATATATATATATATATAGATATATATATAGATATATAGATATATATATATATATATATATATATATTATATGTAACATTAATAACAACAATAATAATAATAATATATTAAAATATAAGTATAAAAAATGGGTGGGTAACATTAATAACAACAACAATAATAATAATATATTAAAATATAAGTATAAAAAATGGGTGGGTGCAAGATAAGGATTGTCTCTCATGAAGTGTTAGTGGCAATGCAAAACTGAAAAACAACCACATGTTAACTTGGAGGGATGATTATAGGTACTTATAAAATGAATTTGAAGATGGTGTAAAATTATGAAATGTAGAAAAATGGATTGGTTTTTTAGATATGTATTTTTTATCTATAGAAATTGTTTCTATTTGTATGAATTTCAGGTTTTCCTAATAGTGCTATGTTATTTTTCATGAAAAGTATAACACATATGTTTTCGCTAGTGTAATTTTTGAGTAAATAAATGATGGAAACTTGCTACAAAAATTTGTAAAATTGTAGAGAACAATTTTTTCTTATGCACAACTAATTTTTCAAAATTTAGTCTTAATTTGTTACATACATCTCGTGGTGATCCTTAAAGGCAAACTGCTAAGCAAGATCAACATTAAAATAAATTCAATTTACATAACAACGCTTTGTAACATAACGAAAAAAAATAGAGGTCTAGGTAGAGACGTGTTCCGGCGTCGTTAAACATAGTGACTGTCGATTTCTACGAAGGTGGGTGATTCCTCCTGAGAGTCGGTGGCACTAATACGGACTTGTGCTCCCACGTACCGTCGCGTATATATTGGGAGACCCCTATAGGCAATTATCCTTTATCCATAGGAAGCCGTGTCGGCCGCCCTACTGATCGCGATGCAGTGAACACAGCATTCACGAAGATCGACCACCTGTACCGTAAAACGTATTCTGTGGTTTCGCGAAAAGTTTGGCACACCCTCTGCCTAGAACTCCAGAGCAGTTTCTTTTGGCCTTTTTCAAACTCTATAACTGAAAAAGTCCACTCGAGCATTTGTCACTTCGGGCTCGTTAAAACATCGAAGGGGACTAGAGTCATCTTTAGCTTTTTCTCGACTCTTAAAACATGAAAAAGCAAGTTTGTGTCTAAAAGCGTCGTTAATAAAATTTATTTTAAACGGAACATAATCACCTCTTATTCCCGCGTTGATCTTCCAGTTGAAAAAGTATGGGGCCCACCAACCAAGGAAGTAACCTTGGCGGAAGTCCAAATCCCTTCTCCTCTTGGGGAGATGTTGGTGCGCCTCATATGGCCACATTGTCACTTCCAGGATTGACAATTGGCCTACCTGTATGGCTCTTTTCAACTAATGTAGTCCAGATCGCCACTAATCCTGAGCAGTCGAATCAACAGTCAGACCAGTCTAGAACTACCCACCAGCCTTCCACTTCTTACAATTCTTCCTCTGATCCTTCATCTTCACAAGGTAGAGCTGGCAAAAGTCAGCCTCCCATGGAGAAGAAGGAAAAGAAGAAGAAAGAAAAGAAGCAGAAGGGGCCTATGGCGAAGGCGACTGGGGGCAAGCAAAAGACAGCTGACAAAAATCCACACACTGCACTGACCGGGCCTAAATCGCCATGTGTCATTTGCAAAGGGACCCACTTCCACCATGATTGTCCTTGTATTCCCCGGATACTAAGGGACTGGTCCCCCAGGTTGCACAATCCGGTAGCATCAACCTCTGGTAGTCATGTTGATTGCAATCCGTCAACTAGCGAGAGTGAAGGACGAAAAGGGAGACCAAGATCACCCTGTATGTTGTGTGAAGGCGATCACGCCATCCACCGATGTCCATTCTTAGATGAGGCGAAAAGAGTTTTGGAAGATCGTCCGGTATCACCGTTACGGCTTCCTCCTGGATACCAAAAACCCGTGCCTAATCCCTCGATAGTTGAAAATCCAGCTGGCCCGCTCAAGTGGTCAGCTGAAGTGTCGGTCATTGAGAATGAACCAACTGAATCCAGACCAGACGAAAGTCTAAAGGTCGAAACGGCAGTTGACCCGGTTCTTCCTTCAGAGGTTTCATCCTCAAATGACACCTTCGTTGAAGATTCACCTTCAAATGACACCCTCACTGAAGAGAATAAGGATGACACCGTCCAGATTCTTTTCATCAACACAGACTCTGATGAGCATCAGGGCAATGCGCCCATTCCTTTATCGCAGGAAGGAACATCGTCAGGGTCGTATCCGGCCGTGTATTCGGTCCCACCACCAAGCAACCTGGTTGTATCCTTTGATTGGAACCAACTAGGCAGACCCCGGTTACCAGCCAGTATACCATTCAGAATCATTGTCCAAATCTATAGAATGGTAATGGCTGGAACCATCATTGATGAAGGGGCATCTGTGAGTATCCTTTCCTCTATTGCTTGGAAAGCACTAGGTTCCCCGGCGCTTTTACCTGAGATGAGAAATCTATCAGGTTTTGATAAAGGAACCAGTCGCCCGTTAGGGATTCTCCCCAATGTTCCCATTACATTGAAGGGGAAGATAGTTCATATGAACGTCATGGCCGTCCAGGGACCCTTGGTTTATAACTTACTCCTTGGACGAGACTATATATATTGCATGGAGGCAATAGTGTCCTCGCTCTTTAGAGTCATGTGTTTTCCGCAAGAAGGAAGAATGGTCAAGCTCGTAGACCAACTTTCATTTCCAGGATCACGCATCGCAAATAGTCAAATACCATCCCTAAACGGCTTATTCACTCAAGAAATGCCTCCACCCCCGGTTCTACTTCCCGATGAATGCGAGTGATTCGGAAAGATATAACTGGGACCCAGGGGGCATGCACCCTGGCCTGCCTTGGGCAGAGGAAACCTTGGGCATAAAGTTGATTTCCGCAGAAGAATATGACTAGTCCGTACCCCGTCCAAAAGAAGGAAGAGAGGGTTGTTCTAGAATAAGATTCTTTTGTCAAAGTTATGTGAGCGAAAAGATCGTCTCCCTTTGTCTAAAAAAGTAGGCTCTCCTAAGGAGGAGATCCATTTGTGGCAGCAAGTAGCCACCATCTTTGAATGTCAAGCCTCACCCATTAAAACAATATGTTTTGAAGGATAAGTAGGGGCAGTCTTCAAAGAAAGAGATGAAATTGCTGCAACAAGTAGTCACCATCCTTAGCAACCTAATGATAGACACCGCCGAAAAGAGAGTTTAGTTTGCGGCAGCAAACAAAACCATTTTTCGGATAATAAGTAAGAGGAAAACCTCCCTCTGTAACACCAATGTTTTATCTGTTGCGATCTTACAAAAACCTAAAAGTGAACTGATGGGAAGACAAGTACCGTCGGCACCAAAGAATAACGAGAAGACAAGTATCGTTAAAAATATAGCAAGACGACAAGTAGAAAAACAGAGGTGGGACGGAGGAGGGGTAGCCTTGAAATTATATTTTATACCTGGGGGCATGCAAACCTTTTGGAGTGCAAGCAAAGAGCGGTTATTTATCTGTTTTTTGGATTAGTCGTTTCCGAACTAGCATGAAAAAAGGATATGGGGCAAAAGTCAAAACTTGCCAAATAGGAGCATAGCTTCGTGAGATAAAGCTCCTTAAAAAATAGCTATCTCACCTGAGGCGTTTCTTGTATTATGACTGGTATAATCGAGCAGTTTTAGCACATAGTTCATGCTCGTTAAAAAATAAACGCAAGATCCGCGCAGTTTTAGCGCATAGTTCATGCTCGTTAAAAAATAAACATAAGTTGTGAGCAATCTTCCCCTAGAGTTCAAGCTCACCCAGAAAAAATGAACCGGTAAATAACCTTGGTGAATGTAACCTTTGACAGCCATATTAAAGCCCTTGGTCGTGTTCTTGCAGTCTCACCTCCATCCGTTCATTTGGCCAATCGTTCATCTCCATATGTTTGTTTACCCATTTTGAGGAACAGCTGCGAAGAGTGATTTCACTTAGCCATCCTTGTGACACTGCCGTGATTGGAATATTCCAACTTGTACCTGGAATCTGCTGCTATCCCTGTTTATCATTCGTTCCTCAAAAGACGAGTCTTCATTGAGCTCTTTTCACTGACTCGTAAAATATGAAAAGTTTGCCGAGTTTTGGCCTTCCAGCTCGTTAAAGCGACCGGAAGAGCTATCCCTCCTCTAGATATTAATCTTTTTGGACCTGAGGGATTATTGCACAAAAAGATCGAGCGCTTGTTTTGTTCGGCTCGTTAAAGCAATCGAAAATTCATCCCTTCTGTATTGTTTTATACTTTTTCGGACTTAAGGGATTAGAAGACGAAAAAGGAATTTTGGAGTTGACTTTATGTACCTTTTCAGACTCTCTAAAAATGAAAAGGACCGAGTTATCCTTGTCGTTAGACTCGTTAAATTCATTAAATAGTGACAAACTTGTCTTTAGACGAGAACGAGTTTCCCTATCGCTAGGCTCGTTAAAACATAGCGATGGGCTTGCCCGAAGGGCAGGTTATAGAACAAGCATATGTTATCCTCCTCAAGCTTGACAAAAATAAAGAGGTACTGGTCAGCAATGACTGGGGAAAAATTGGGAGAACCTCACAGCATTAATGGTAGCAAGTCACTCTTGAACATGACACTTTGTCCTCCGTATCACATCGGGTTGGGTTGTTTCATTCACCGGTCTCATAACCATGGTCCTCGCCACACCATCCACAATTGGGGTAATGCTACCGATCCATCACATCAGTGTCGTTATATGTTCAAGAGATGTGGTTCTGCAAAGAGTCAACCGTGTCCCACCCACTGCCATACATTATCCTTCATCCACTTCATGACCGCCACCCTGAATCATACATCACAGTTTGTTTTCACCTCATCACAATCACTAGCTCCGTTCCGTGTCACTGATGTGGGATTCATTAAGGCCCTCCTTTGATGGATCGCTCCTTGTCGACATCAGCTCATTATCCAAGGAGTTGATCTAGGAACAACCCCTTCAGTACTTTGAAGCTTGCATGCCTTAATGGCAAGTTTCTCACTTCCGGCGACAGGTATACATCAATGACCTTCGACCAGAGGATTTTGCATGGTGGTCGACGCCAAGTCCTTTATTCCCACCATGTGAATTGTACTGCTGTACCTTGAGGGTCATCATCCTTATCGGTGATTCCTCTCGCGCTTGTTAACGGTTTACATCATTGGCCGGTAATCAAGCGATGTCTTTCCATGTTCGACTTCAAGAAATTCTCACATGGATCGACTTGTACATCGAGTGAAGATCGGAAGAGATTGAAGACCCCGGATCTAGTTTCATCCATCCGGGCTGCGATATATATTCAGGATATAAAGACATTTGATATGTACATCATTGCAGCAGATGATCATCCTTCCCAAAGGATGATAATTTCAGCAGAGAATTATCAGTCTACAATCAGACGATCGTCTGTTCTATGTACCAAAATGTATTTATAAAGCTGAGCATGGGAATGCCCGCCTCAGCTAGATCATGAAAATGTATGAAAAATAATGTATCGTATTGTATCTTATTACAGGACACTTCTCAGCAGATTGAATGAACTTCGGATCCTCTCAATAAAGCATTTCACCCGATAAACGACCTCATACTTTAGGGGGCATCTGTTATAGACAATTTTGTGCCTTACAGCAACAAGCATGAATTGTCAATAATCCAAGGGATCCAAAGTTCCCTAAGCATGATGTTCCTACCCCTAGAGGAACAAGGTCAGCAAACCAATAGCTCTCAGATCAGTTCTCCACCTGAAAACACTCAAAAACAAGCTATCCTGAAATCAAAGCAGGTGCTCCACTAGGCTTCTGCGCTGAAACACAACTCCTCCATGGTGTACCTGCGTTGCAAAGCAGGTAGAACAAAGGCCACCTGTGTTGAGCGAGTTTGGACATGTGGCACACTGAGTCATTGCTCTGGAATCTTCCAAAAATGACAGTTGGATCAGGGATTTCGCCTTGTGATGAGTCAGAGGCTTTGTTTCTCCAAGTGGAAGCAAGGTTCACCAAGTGGACTCAAAAACTGAAGATCAACTAAAGATTAACTGAAGAGAGAGAGGACACAAGGAAGCTACACATCAGTTGCAAGCTAACTCATCCTTTCTCAATTCATCTATATATTGAGCTCTCTCCTATGAGCTCAAGAGGCTGGAATTTTGTGCAAAGTAATGATATGCTGTTGGTTTCACTATAGAACTATTGGGTGATTGTTTGAGAGAGGTGAAGAAGAGCAATTCTTTCTGCTGGGAGGTGTTGCTGGGTTGGAGCCTTCAATGGTTGTAATACTCTCAGAACCTTTATTTCTTCATTAATAAAAGCTATTGAGGTTCTTCTATGTGCTCTTGTTTCAATGATATATTGTGATGATTGCATGTTTGGTTTACACTAATCCATGAACCAGTTATGATTGCATGCCTCTTGTAGTTTCCTTCTTTGTTATTTTGCAGGATCTCATTGTAGCTGGGGGAGCAAAAGAACAAGGAGCTAGGAGCAAGCGGCCAAAGAGAAGAGTTTGGATTCGACATTAAGCGCAAGGCAACGGTTAGTGCATTTCTCCATTCTCTTTTGCTTTCATAAAGAAGTAAACCTTAAGTAGTTTGTTTTACAGTTGTTGCTAAGGAACTGTCACCCTTAGAGTGGGTTAGGGTCATCCGAGTCGGATACTTTTCCCTACAACAAACGTGCAACATCTTGGACTAGGGTTTTATCAGACTGATGTCGTCTTGTCATGAGTGAATTACATATGCAGGTACTCTATCAGTCCATGACAGGATGATGAAGAAGGAGATGGAGAAGGGAACATGCTGAAATAAATCTTTGTATCTGATTACGCAAGCTGGTCAATCAATAGGAAGTAAAGGAACACCATTTTGGGGTCGCAACTCAAGACGTAATATCACTAAAGACTCCTTACCTCTAAGCCATATGAAGGTGGATAGAAGATCATTCCCAAGAAGACTCAAGGAAATGCAAGAATGGTTTGACATTGCCATGTCATCATTTTCATGTCATGTCATGTCATAAGTCATCATATGCCACATCATTGTTGTTCATTATGTAATTTACTATTCAAAAATGTATTGTAAAGTGGAAGCCCAAAGGACATTTACAGGATATGAAGAGTCATGTGAAGTTGAAGAGTCATATGAAGTCAAATAGTCATGAGGGTAGTCAAAGATTCACAAGAGAGGTAAAACATCACCCCATTGGTTATATATACACCCTCATTGTATGAGAAAAGGACTTTTCACCTTGGCTCCTCCCGCAAGGAATTAGAGAGACAAGCTAGTTCTTTTGAGGAGCAAGTGGTGGCTCCAACGCTCCACTATTAGAGCTTGTGGTGTTCAATGTCTACATGTGTCTTGGGACTTTTACTTAATAAATGAAGCCTGATGACCAACATGTTCTTCATGCATGGATTATGAATGTTTCTAAGATTGTTTTGTGAATGCTTATGATTCATGTTTGTTTTCATCTATACTAAAGTAGTTGAACTATTTGATTTATTTTAGTGATATCATATTGGGAATGTGTTGTAATGGTTGCAATGCCCATTGCATATTTGTGGACTATTCCACCAGATGTTAGACATATATCTCTTGTTTTTGTTTGTTTCTGCCAGAGTGGTACTATTACCTCTCTCTTAGAGGTTAAATTTATTTTCCCTTCATAGTAGAAGAACCTTGACACACCTACAATCGAACACTCACTAAGCACACTTACTTTATTTTCAAAGTCACACCTGCATCCCTCTCTATTGATGACAGTTATATCCAAGGAAAATATTTAAGAAACTGCCAATTAGGCCGTATTTTGGATGGGGCTCCTATCCCAAATGATGTGAGGTCTAATTGGGACCACATATCGGGGAGACACCTTGAATGTTGGTGGGTCCATCACCATCAAAATTTCTAGTGCTAGAAGGAGGGCATCCAAATTTGAATGGTTGATAACCTCACCCACCCTCACCATACATCTTCTAGTCAAGGTAGCGATATTACCAGCACCTCCCCTGCCCATATTCCTGAGGTTGGCAGATCTTCTCAACCTGGTCTTGAAAAAAATTGAGATATCTTACGAGCACATCCAGGCCATTCGGCCTATAACTCCTAAGTTTCGAAACACTATCAGATTGATTCCTGGAGTACATAATATGCCTTATTTTCTAAATAAGAACACAACCACTCCTACTGGGATAGTGGTTTCAACAGTTGAAGATCTAGTTCTCGCAACCCTTCAAGAACTAGTAGAGACTGTGGAAAGCATATAGTAACCAGAGAAACCTCCATGTTTTAACGGAGGTGATGTAGACAATGGTACTCTCAAATGATACTTTCCACGGGTTAGGTGGTGAAGAAGAAGAAGAAGATCCATCAGAATCTAACAACGAGGAGGAGAAAAAATATGAATATATGATAGACTAAGATATCGATTGGATGACTCAGTGCCCACTTGCAATGTTGGGTGTGTAAAACAATATGCCGAGGCACCCAAAGAAGTTGCTAAAAAAGTATGATCATGACAATGCAATGAAGGCGAAGGACCACTTAGACAACTTTTACCTGCATCTGCAAATTCTTGAGGTATGTTATGATGATGTTGCATGTATACTTTTTTCTTTTACCTTAGATGGTAGAGAAGTTGTATGGTATCACAGTCTTCCTCTAAACTCAATCCAGAATTAGAAGGGGTTTAAGAAGTTGTTTATTAAAAAGTTTGTTGATGAAAAAACCCCTTCCATTTTATTAAGAGAGTTGTGAAATCTTAAGATGGATCAAAAAGATAAAATGAAAGACATCAATAAGAGGTTTAATCATATTTTGAAATTATTTTCCACAAACATGAAACCTCATGACTACATCATTATTTATTATTATACATCTTCCTCAAGCATCACGTAGTTCATGAAGAGAACTGTGAAAGAGACTTTAGCCAAAAATTATGAAGAGGAAATCACAGTTGAAAGGGAATTGTGTGTGATTAGAGTCATCGTGGATGATGAACCATCTAAAGAATCCAAAGTTACCAGAAAAAGGTCTCAAGCCTCCGTAAGCAAGGCCAAAGAAAAACAAGTTGTTGATCTTGAGAGCTTGACCCTCACCATCAAGACTTTGTCCAATGAGTTCACATAGTTAAAAAGAAGGTCAAGCGAGACCACTGTGAGCAGCAAGCCTCCTAAATTCAGCTTTTTGAGAAGGGATTCCAACCCTAGGAGCAGCTGCAACGAGCCGACCAAGTCTGTGCAGAGCTCAAATATTGTGTTGAATGTTGAGAGTATGGGCATGGACCAATACAGCTCGTTTCATCAAGAATATCATTCAGAAAAAATATGCCCACAATGGAACCACATCATGAACTCTCTTATTGTGCATATCATTGATACAATACTTTATGATGAGTAGATTGAGCCATTGGAAGAAAAGGAAGAAACCATTGCAACTAAAAAATCTACGAGTGTTGGACATGCATTAAATACACTCAGTTGTGTTTATGTAGGTGAGAAGAAAAGTGTCAAAGAACAACCATTGAGTGACGACCTAGCCCAAAAGTAGAACAGTCGATACAACTTGAGAAGTCAGGGGTTGGTCTTCGGATAATAGTTGATAAAGCAGTAATTGAAAGAGAATTTGCGAAGGAATATCACATCGCCATCAACTCAACCCAAAAAACTCAAAGTAAGTCTAGAAATGTGGCTACAACGAAAAGTACTTCCATGAACAACAAAATTAAGCCCATCATTTCGGAAGTAATAGATAAACTGACTCCTCCAAACACTTCGGAAATGTCTCCCGCACTTGATTAAAACATCGTTGAAGACATGAAGAAAGCTCGCACGAACATTTCTCTCTTTGAACTTACAAGGATAGTGAGCCAGCAAGAACTTCTTTTTCGCACTCTCGAACAACTCATCTCAGGTAATAGAACTTCTTCACATAAGGGATCTGGAAAGTCCTCTGGTCCCCTAGAGTCTGTGCTTAATTCTTTAACATTAGATGCTAACACACTCTGCCCTCCATTACTGTTAACATTTGAAATTTTCAATTATAATGTACAAAATTGCTTAGTTGATTATGGTGCATCTGTAAATGGAATGCCCCTGTCTGTAGCTAAGAAAATTAATGCAAAATGGGATAATACATATGAACAAATTATTCAACTGGATAGGATCCTTGTCCATGCTATATGTGAACTAAGAAATGTGTTTATTTTCTTATCATATGACCAACAAATTCACTAATGTATAAATATAGTAATTGTAGACATTTTGGAAGCATAAGGTGTTTTTCTAAGAAGAGGTTGGTCCAAAAAATTACAAGGGTATTTTTCCACGGACTGGTCACATTTAGGGCTTTCTTATAAGGGAAAAAATAAGCAAATCTGAGTAAACTCAGAGCCTTACATGAATCACACTGTCACACCCTTCGAGGGAAAGAATGAACCAGTTCCCTTCACGGATCTAATATTTGGAAATTTATTTTTAGAAACTGATATGGGGTGATATCTTGCTCAGCCTTCCCCAGTCCCACCTGACACAGAGTTGGAACTCCTTCCTATTCCAACTAGCAAAAATGACATTTCTACAGTAAGTAGTGGTAGTAGTAGCAACACTAGTGTAGAGGCTAGGCCCTGTATATATGATGTTGGGATTTTGTATTTTGACGATTCAAAGACATAAGAGGGATCTAGAGCTACTTGTGTTTTAGTAGACCCACAACCGAGGAAACACTTGATCTTGAGCCACTTGGAATTTGAGTGCACAAATAACAGTGCAGAATATGAAGCACTTATTTTGGGCTTACAGAGGGCCATTGATCTCAATGTTAGGATACTCAAAGTTGTAGGTGATTTTGAAATCGTCATATGACAGGTACGCAATAATATTCATTGTGTGTCACTGCATCTGAAAGGTTATCAACAAGAGGTATGGTGTTTGATTTTTCATTTCCAAGATTTCAATATTATATCTATTCCAAGAATGCATAACATAGTTGCAAATGCATTAGAAAATGTTACTGCTAGGTCATCACCGCTTAGGGATGATTTTTTTGAAGAAATTATTTGTAAACCATCTATCCCTAACAATATCACTAACTTACACGTTTTCAATGATGACCATCAGATACTGCACTTTATGGCGAACGTTGATGTATTCAAGGATGTAGTTATCATTGAAGACGAGAACGAAAGAGTGTTGCGGGATGCATCTCATGCAAACAAAGGAAACCCCATGTCAAAGGGCATGGTATCATTGGAAAAGTTGCATGAATTGTAAAATAGCTTCAAAAGGCCAGTCAATGCAAAAATCCACATTTCAACACTATCACATGAGCAAATAAATTTTGGAACAGAAAATGATATGGATTTTTTCAATCTCGGTAATTGTTGCACACCCTAAGAGTGCTAAGCCTTCATCCGCTTATTCAAGCAGTGTCAAGATGTTTTTGCATGGACATATGACGAGCTCAAAACTTATGACATGTGAATAATCCATCATGTGATCCTGATCAAAGAAGGGGCCAAGCATTTTCAATAGAAGTTGCGAAAAGTACATCCAATGTTTGAGCCCATGATTCAAAAGGAGTTGATAAAACTGCTGGATACTCAGATCATATATAAAGTGCGATATTCAACCTAGGTCTCTAATATGGTCGCAGTGATGAAGAATTCCAGGGAAATCTGCTTGTGTTTTGTGTTGGGACAGGGTCCCCTAGGGTCAATTTTGTAATAAATTTTGTTATCTTTGTAAAGTCTGTACATTTTGAGAAAGCATAGTGCAAAGGTTGTAGAAGTCAAAGGGGATTTAGGAAAGTCAAATCCCCTTATTTGGTTAGAAGTTAAGATGTTTTGTGACCCACCCATGGTTCACAAACCATGGTATTGTAAAAGAAGATGTTATAAAAAGGAGTCATAGCAAGTCATAGGAAGTAAGTTAATCATTGAAGATCTATGTATGGGCAAGTGATCTAAGGAAGAAGAGTCTGTTTTCTGTACTAAGGTGAAGGGGAAGGTTCCTACAGTTGTGTGTGCGAAGACCTTGGTAAGTCCGCAGCTGAGTGCGTGGGCCCCTGTAGCTGTGTGCGTAGGGAAGAAAGAGTTTGTAGCAGAAGGATTGAACATAATAAAGACTATTTTGGAGCCATACCTATGTATCTGTGCCTTTATGATTACTTATTCATTTTCTATGTATTCACTTTGTTTTCTAAAATTATCTTGAGAAACACTTAATTGATACACGAAAGTGGTAAATCTGTTTATTTACTTGATGTTATGAATGTTTAAAGCAATCGGCGCAAAGTTAGGATATGTTTATGTAAGCTACTGTAATTTCCGCATTTCAAGGGTTATGGTTCGTGAGGGTCAGAATAAATCCCTAGGAATCATAGAAACCCATCACACAAACCTCCGGATGCAGAAACTTGGTTTTGTCATCCCCCAATACTGCCTCGGGTGAGACTGCAACCTGTGCTATGCAGGTTGTTGTTGAAAGGGCCAATAATGTAGGGTTTTGTTTGTTGGTGCAGCTAACTCTAAACCTAGGTCCAGATCCCCTCAATCCAACAAATGGATCCGTTGTTGGGACCGGGAGCTGTATGAGGAATGTGTGATGTTGAATAAATGGTTCCCAACTAAGAAGGAAATCGAGAAGTGGATAGATTGTAAGTTGCACGAATTTGTAGCCCAGGAAAACAGGAATGCACACCTATAAAAAGGAAGAGTGTTTGAATAGATACCTATATACAAACGAAATTGAAATTTTCTTCTTCTCTTTTCTATGCGAATTACACTGTTGGTTATCTAAATTGGCGGGAAACCAAGGTATGTGGAAGTTAGATAACCCTATCGTGTGGACTCCAGAACTGGTAAGGCACCTGGAAGCTTCAGAAAATAAGATCACGAGGGTTGTTGATTACTTGATCGATATCATTTTGGGCGGATTCATCAATGAGTTCGCGATCGGAACCTCTATCAATTATAGCGAAGCTAAACGCCAATTTTTCAAAGGACCAAGAGGTAAGTGTCGGAAGTCCCTGAAAACTTGGATTAAAATGCTATTGTGCAAGAAAAGGGTTATGCCATTGAATTATTGTTTAGAAGAGATTTGACGGGAGCTAGGCGAAGTGGAAATACTTTTAGAAGATATCTAGATTCAAGTGCTGAGTACAGTCCTCTGTTGGGAGCATCTGACAGTGATGAAGAAAGTAGTATTCTTTGGACACCTCTGGGTGCGCTGCAGATGGTAAGGAAATGTATCACAGGGATACCACATCCATCCACTCCACCTCCACCATCACCTCCACCTCACACACCTACACCTACACATTTGCCTCCAACTCCACCTCAACTATTCAACATGTCCAACACTATGAAGATGCCCATATTCATAGGTTTGGGGATAGAGGAACCTAAAAAATTTTGGTTTGTAGATGATGTTGTGTGGAAGTCACAACAGATTACAAATGATAATTTGAATAAAGTGCAACTGGTTATAGCACTGCAAGATAGAGCACTAAGCTAGTATATTAAGTATTGTTCAGCTCACCCAAATGTGACACTAGAAGAAACAAAGAAAGTGCTCAATAATGAATTCAAGAAGCCTAAGTCACAAGCCCAGTCAATGACAGAGGTCAAAGAGATCCAGTAGAAGGTAAATGAGTTTGTGTGGGACTTTGATCAAAGGTTGAAATGTCTGCTCCAGCAGGCTAACATGCAGATCACAGATAGCCAACACAAGGACTGGTATATTGCATCGTTACTATCCCATTTGAGATCTCCATTATCGCAACAGAAGATTGGAATGCAGGCTAAGACATTGGAGATTGCTATCAAATTAGAAGCCTCTCCTATTTAGGATATGAATATGGGATTACAATAGATTCAGTCACAGTTGGCTAGCCTGCATATGGAGTTGTAGAGCTTCAAGTAGGGAAAATAAGTCCAGAATGAGGTCCACGCGGAGGTATGGAGTTTGAAATGTAAGGCAAATGGTCACAACAAGGACCATTGCCTAGTGTATCAAAATTACCTTGTTGGGGGAGGTCCAGTTCCCTTGAAGCCAGAAAACACTGTTGGGCCAAGTACAGGAGTGGTACCGTGGCGTGCCATTTGTCAAATTATAGGGAAACATATGAAAAATAATTTCCATTTGCTAGAGAAGTTTGTTCAGACTCGACAACGTCTATTATGTAATTTTTGTAAGTCTATGGTTCATGACAAGTGCAATTGCTGAAGTTATGAATTGATGATGGAAGAAACACCAACATATAGAGTACAGATGGAAGCTCGTCCTCAGGATCAAGGCACAACTGCAACGTACGGATGGTTTCAAGGATGAGGAAGAGGATGAAGAGGAGGAACTGGAAGGGGTCGTGGTCATATCATTTGCTACAATTGTGGAGAACTAAGTCACTTTGCGCGATATTTTCAGAATCCAGTGCACCCCTCTTGTCAATATTGTCGCCAGTTTGATCATGTCATAGAAGATTTCCCTGTGCTCATCATGAAGATGCAAGAAAAGAAGACTCAGATTCAACAACATACCCAGAACATCTAGATGATGAGATCTAAACTGCGTGAAGAGGGTCCTAGTGTTAATATTGTCACGCAAAGTGGCATAACAATCGGGGAGGATAAACAGAAGCAACCAGAGGCGAATGTATGGGTTCGCAAGGCTACCGATAAGGAGACTAGATTCAATGTAAATAATGTAAAGGAAATGTTTATGGAAGCAAAAAGGAGCTTCGTAGATGAAGGAGATTCTACATCAAGGAATAAAAGTACAGGAAAGCCTGAAGACATCAGTAGTACGTAGGAGGCAAACCCCTCATTATTAGCATCATTTTTAAAAACTTGCATGAAGCTCCTAAGGAATAAGAAGGTAGTAGAAGGACTACAAGAATTGATAAATAATTCCATTGGCAAGACTAATCCACTACCAGAGCAACGCACGGTACATAAGGTGGGAAAAAACAAGAAAAGGATTGGTCACGAAATCAGATTGACTACACAGATAGGAGAATTCGAAACGAACCAGGTAATTCTTGATTTAGGGTATGATGCAAATGTTCTGACAAATAAAAACAGGCAAAGAATGGGTAGATCAGCACTACAGTGGTCCCCAATCCAACTGAGGATGGTGAATCAACAGAAGATTATTCCTATGGGGCGCCTACATGGAGTGACTGTGGATATTGAAGGGGCGCGCGCCATCACTGATTTTGAGGTTTTTGAAATAGTAGACGATAGTAACCCATTTTTTTTTATTTTGAGGAAAAACCTGTGAACAGATTTGAAACCAACGTTTCAGACTAGCTTAGTGAGTCCATCATCAGGGCAATGAGATTTGTTTTGAGAAGAGAGAGCGTGATTCTCATCTTCTCAAAATTTAAAGCATTGTTCATTAGGTCCCTTCCATGGTGGGACTTAATGGTGTTAAAGAGGGAGTCCATACAGGTTGATAGAATTTTTTTTATTTTGAGGAAAAACCTGTGAATAGATTTGAAACCAATGTTTCGGACTAGCTTAGTGAGTCCATCATCAGGGCAATGAGATTTGTTTTTGAGAAGAGAGTGGAGATTCTCATCTTCTCAAAATTTAAAGCATTTTTCATTATGTCCCTTCCATGGTGGGACTTAAAGGTGTTAAAGAGGGAGTCCGTACATGTTGATAGAATT
This sequence comes from Pinus tabuliformis, assembly GCA_031772625.1. Classification (NCBI taxonomy): domain Eukaryota; kingdom Viridiplantae; phylum Streptophyta; class Pinopsida; order Pinales; family Pinaceae; genus Pinus; species Pinus tabuliformis. The sequence goes on along the minus strand of CM062808.1, from coordinate 388,059,157 downwards.
TTTTTTTTATTTTGAGGAAAAACCTGTGAACAGATTTGAAACCAACGTTTCGGACTAGCTTAGTGAGTCCATCATCAGGGGAATGATATTTGTTTTTGAGAAGAGAGTGGAGATTCTCATCTTCTCAAAATTTAAAGCATTGTTCATTATGTCCCTTCCATGGTGGGACTTAATGGAGGGACATAATGAACAATGCTTTAAATTTTGAGAATATGAGAATCTCCACTCTCTTCTCAAAAACAAATCTCATTGCCCTGATGATGGACTCACTAAGCTAGTCCGAAACGTTGGTTTCAAATCTGTTCACAGGTTTTTCCTCAAAATAAAAAAAAATTCTATCAACCTGTATGGACTCCCTATTTAACACCATTAAGTCCCACCATGGAAGGGACATAATGAACAATGCTTTAAATTTTGAGAAGATGAGAATCTCCACTCTCTTCTCAAAAAAAAATCTCATTGCCCTCATGATGGACTCACTAAGCTAGTCCGAAACGTTGGTTTCAAATCTGTTCACAGGTTTTTCCTCAAAATAAAAAAAAAATCTATCAACCTGTATGGACTCCCTCTTTAACGACAGTAACCCATATCCAACACTGCTTGGAATTGATTGGGAATTTGATATGAACGTAGTAATGAAACTTAAGAAGAGTAGTATGATATTCGAAAAGAAAGAACTGAGGGTTATTGTACCATTGGATCCAGCCAAGGGTGCACGATATACTGAACTTGTCTGCAACTATGAGGAGGACAATGATATTGAGAAGACCTATAAACTAACCGCGCGCAATGAATATTGGATCAACCATACGATGGATGGGTGAATTACGTGGGAGAAGGACAACTCCTGCAATTTAGATTTGGACGAGGAGCTCAAACACTAGAAAAACAATTTGCATGAGGTATCGTCGCTGCGATGCAACAAACTTACAAAGTCACTTCGATGTATATCCACTGAGGTATGCAACTTACCACATTATGATGGTTTAGATGATGTCAATTTATTTCTGCATAAATTTGAAAGAGATGTACCGGAGGAAAATTGGTTCCAAGCACTAGACATCGCACTACGAGCTACACCTACCAGATGGTGAGGTACACATAAGAACAAATTTGCAGATTGAAAGGACTACCGATAGATGTTGAAGTTGCGGTTTGGGTATGCCAATACCTACCTTATGGAGAAATATATAGGGAAGGACGAACCACATGAGCATCTGCCTCGATGGACGAAAGCATGGGGAGAAGAACAGTAGCCAAAATGGGTTCATATATTTTTCCACACTTTGGGTACGATTCCGATGAATTGGTCTTTGGAAACAAAGCTACGACATGGAACTGCAGAATGGGATGTTCTAAAAGAAAGTTTTCTGTTAAATTTTAGCTTTGAATATGGATTTAAATGTATTGATGAGGTTTTACAGGAGATCAAAGCTATAATATTTAGAATGCCTGAAGAACCTGTTGCATGGATACAACCAGATTGGAGAACGCAGATGCGGAATGCACTCGAATGCTACAATGTGACCACTGAGGAAGGTGAAGAAGACCCTAGGAACATCAACATCCTTGAGTTAGGAGGACAACGCAAAGTTGCAGGGCATGAGGCAGAAGTCCCTGATATCTCAAAGCATTTAAATACCAAGTAGTTGAATATTGGATTGTAAGCCCAACTGAAGTTTTCAAACGTAGGTGACTATTCGGATGAAGATACTGTGGACAAAGTCGCGGAGTTACTACGGGAGTATCATGACTTGTTTCCCACCAAGTTATCTAATTTAAAAGGGATAGTAGGGGATGTGGGTGTCATGAAGATTACCATGAAGCCAGATGTGAACTCAATGAAGCAGTGCCCTTATCGATTGAATCTTAATTATAATGAAAAAGTGTGCACTGAATTGGATAAGATGCTTACAACCAAGATTATTGAGCCCATCGAAGAATCAAACTGGGTTAGTCCTATGGTGGTTCAGGAAAAGAAAACGCAGGGTGAAATTTGGATATGCATAGATTTGAGGAAGTATAATGATGCTTGTGTCCACGATCCATTTCTTACGCCATTCACAAACGAAGTACTGTAAAATGTTAGAGGTTAAGAGGCTTACTCGTTTACTAGTGGGTTCTCAGGGTAGCATCAAATCAAGGTCACGCTGGAGGATAGGAGTAAGACCACCTTCGCGACTAAATGGAGCTTTTTCCAGTATACAGTTATGCCTTTCAGACTTAAGAATGATCCTGGAATCTTCTCTAGGCTGGTAGTCGTAGCCTTCAAGGCGTTTATTCACAAGATTTTGGAGGTTTACTTCGATGATTGGACAATGTTTGGGTTAATAAAAATACATGTTGTTAGCCTTCGCCTCATGTTGGATGCTTGTCAAAGGTATCAAATTTCCCTCAATTTGAAGAAATGTATATTCTTTGTACCATATGGGATACTACTGGGTCATGTAGTCTATAAGTAGGGGTTGATGGTAGACCCTATCAAAATTGCAGTAATTATTAATTTGGAGCCTCCAAAGAATGTCAAACAATTGTGCACAATGTTGGGCCATACAGGGTACTTCAGGAAATTTATCAAGGCATATGCGTGGATCACTGTGCCCATGGAAAGATTGTTGAAAAATGATGTGATGTTTTTCTGGGGCGATGATTGCCAAAAGAGTTTGAATGTTTTAAAGGAAAAAATGGTCACTGTGTCCATTTTAGTGTTCCTCGACTGGAAGAAGGAGTTAAAAGTCCATGTTTATGCATCCTACATAGCCCTAGGAGTTATGCTGACCCAACCAAGTGAGGGTGATAATTATCATCCGATAGCATTTGCAAGTAGAAAGTTATCAAAGGTGGAAAATAATTATTCTACCACAGAGCGTGAAGCACTAGTGATGGTGTACTTACTGCAGAAATCGAGGAACTATTTGTTCGGTGCACACTTCAATATGTACACTGACCATTCTGATTTGAAGTACCTGGTCAACAAGCCTGTGGTGGCGGGGAAAATCTATTGATGATTGTTGTCTTTCAGGAATATGACTTTGAGGTAATCGTGAATCCAGGGCGACTAAATGTTGAACTAGATCACCTCTCGCGGATTGAGAATTGTGACGAACCTATAAATCTGGAGGAAGGACTACCTGATGCACAAATCTTTGTTGTGTGCACTACTAATGACCATTTCACAAACATAATCCAATTCTTATCTACAAGTACATCTCATAAAGGGTATTCCATGCAGCGGAAGAAAGAGTTGGTGGTCCGAGCTGCAGATTTCTCTGTGATCGCCACAAATCTATATAAAATGGGATCTGATGAAATATTGTGGAGGTATGTCCCAGAGTATGAATGACAAAGTATCCTCACTGAAGTGCATGGAAGAGTTTCCGGACGACATTATGTGGGAAGAGAAACCACGCAGAATATTTTACGGGCAGGACTATGCTGGCCAACTATGCATAAGAATTCCAAGGCTTAATGCAGGGCATGTGATGTCTGTAAGAGAACAGAGAGACCATCGCTAAGAGATGAATTACCTATGAATCCACAAGTTTTGTTGCAGGCGTTTGACAAGTGGGAAATAGACTTTGTGGGACCAATTCAACCACTGGGAAAGAAGACAGGAGCCAGGTACATCATTACAGCGACCAAATATTTAACTAGGTGGGTTGAGGCACAGCCTGTGAAGGATTGTAGTGTGACCAAAACTGCAAAGTTCATCTTCGAGTATATTTTGTCTCAAGTTGGCTGCCTGAAGATCTAGATGAGTGATAGAGGTTCACACTTCTTAAATGTAACAATTTCCTGTTTACTCAAAGAGTTTCATATGTATCACTAGGAGAGTACACCGTATCATCCTCAAGCAAATGACACAGTGGAAGCATTAAAAAAATATATCTAGAATTCCTTAACGAAGATTTGCAATGTGAAGCGGAATGATTGGGATGTGCGCATACCAGCTGTTCTATGGGCATATAGAACTACCCGCAAGAAATTGACTAGACAAACGCCATTCAGATTAGTTTATGGCCAAGAAGTTGTAATTCCAATGGAATACATAGTGCCCAGTTTGCGGATTTCTATAGATACATACATAGCCGATTAAGATACCATGGAATAACGCCTTGTGAAACTCATTGAGTTGGAGGAAGATCGCTTTTTCGCAGGTTTTCATCAACAAGTATAGAAGGATCGCAAAAATCCATGGCATGATCTCCATATCAAACAACGCACCTTTAAGAATGATGATTTGGTATTGCTTTATGAAAGTAAGTTCACAAAGTTTCCAGGGAAATTCCAAGTGCATTGGCTGGGGCCATATATTATTAAGGAAATTACAGATGGAAGCACAGTTCAGTTTACAAAGCTGAATGGGGAATTATTTCCAGGAAAAGTCAATGGGATTCAACTAAAGTTGTATAGGGGTGATCCCGCCCCTATGAAATGACTATATGAATGCGGGATAGTCTTAGTGTTCCAAGAAGTTGCAAGGGAGCATGGGACTATAAAATACACTGCCAAAAGGATGGTTGGGTGAAGTAATGAGGTCACGTGACACATCCAGGCAAGGCGCAGAGGAGATATGCAACAAAGGATTTGTGCTAGGATGGTGGGTCCCACATATCCAGGCCAAAAAGTGACCATTGGAAGCACTGTAAGTGATTGGATGGTGATTTGTTCCTTTAAAAGGAGTGGGGGGGAGCATTTAAGATGCATATATTTGGAAACCTGCTACCAAAAATTCATTAATGACAGTGAATTGGAGGGAATAGACATATTTGAATTTAAATTGGCTATAAATATGGCATCCTACTCCACATTCGAACACTTTGCTTCCAGAGAATTTTCCTTAAGATGTTTCATTTTCAATTATGTCTAGAGTAGTGTTGTATGTCTAATAAGGATTGGGAGAGATTTATTTCACAACCAGGATTCACAAATTTACCTGAATGGCAGCGCAGGATATTCCTCAAAAAAATGATTGTAGCGAAACTTGAGACAAAGCCGACCCAACGTGTACCTACAGGGTTGCCTACTACCACACCTAGGTCGCCAAAGCCTAAGCCATCTGCTTCCATGGTGGGAGATAAGAATGAGAAGAAACCTCAACAAGCATCAGTGCAACAATCCTAGTGGAAAAACCTGAAAAAAAAATCTGCCAAAAGGGAAATATGGATAGGTCCAAATAGCGAGCGAAGCCCCTAGACCTGGATGAGGAAGAATTGTGCACAAAGACCCAGATTCAGTGAAGTTTATGGTATCCACACCGTTGCTGCCAGAGAAAGTGTTGTTTGAGGGCCCATTGTTGGCCCGTATTCTAAAATTTAAAAAGGAGGTTTGGGACCTTGAGGACCACGAGAGGTTTCCACATTTGGTGCCAAGTAATTACCTAAAGAAGGTCTAGTATGAATATTAAGATGTAACACAGCTTGAGCCGATGAAATGGGTGGCTGGAGTTAGGGCTGCAAGGCTCCTAAATATGTTGTGGGTGCCACATTTCAGTCACACCACTATTAATACAGTCTGCATATGCCAATTATTGACGTTGGTGCACAATGGGTGCCTTTGGTTGGGAGGGCCCATCCCGATCATTGATATGCTAATCCACAAAATAACATTGTGGTCATACCAAGGAGTGGACCCCGCGGAGGCTTTTGTAAGAAAATCACAGGAGAAGAAGTTGGCAGACCAAATGAAGAGTGATTTTGGTTTGGTCAAGAAGTCGCGCAGGTACTCCATTCAGTCCATATAAGATGGCGCAGTGCAGTTTGTTGCACAGATCTTGGCTGGTAAGATCATGAGGAAGTGTTGCGCTGATGAAGTGCCACACTAGTCATCTCTTTGGCTCTGCAGTGCGCCAAAGGAGTCCAATATAACTGGGTTCAATATTTATGTCATGCATTTTTGGAGGACTGCAGAGAGGCCCAGGATGATGGTAAGTCGTTCCAGTACGCGTGATTTTTTTTATCGATCGCGCTGGTGGCATGGAGGACGCCTAAAGAGAGTTAACTCCCTCAAAACGTCTCAGACCTACCTGAGGCCGCGAAGTTCGCTTTGCTATGGGCTACCAAAAACCCTGCACAAGTGATGCAGACGAAGATATTTTGGGTCTTGTTTGAGTTAGAGCTAAGGATGGTGATTAGAGAGTGGCCAAGGTTATCACCAAGTTTTCTCAAGAAATACATTAATGTCGTAGATTTCAAGGAAGATTTCCATAATCTGCACCTCCGCACAAAGAATATGCCAAGCGCATATGGCACAAGTGTCCTTACTTAGTCGCCAAGGATGATATTATAGGGGTCGTCAATAAGTGGCCAAGTGATTGGCTCACCCCTTCTGATGCCAGTGCAGGTACTAGTAAGGTTGTTGAAGGTGCAATAACGTAGACCACAGCCACCACGGTAGCAGAAAAGAAGAAGGAAGCATAGAAGGCTTCCTCTAAAGAAAAGGTTGCGGAATCAGAAAAGGCCACACAATAGAAAGAAGTTGTCGCAAAGGAGAAAGAAGTGGCTACCAAGGAAAAATAAGCAACAAAGGAAAAGACTACGTTGCAGGCCACCATTGACCTCAGCGAGTTAGAGACCGAGAGCATGGATGTGGAGGACGAGATAGAGGGAGAAGTGGAAGGGGGCACAGGATTGGAGTCCCTCTTCATCGTCAAGAAGAGGCAAAAGAGGAGTTTCACAGGAACACCCAAGAAGAAGAAATTTGACAAGGCAGCCAATGAAACACCTTTGGTCCTCACGGAGGGGGACTTTGCTGAAATTGATGATGTGGTCCGTGATGCTATGGAGAATATTTGGAGCCACATCCAGGAAAAATACCAACAAACACTGAGTAAGGTGTAGTAGAGCTTGCAGGAATTGCAGGTCCAAATAGATCTCATTCAAGCGAGAATGGGATAGGCGAGCATGAAGAAAGCGAGCCTGAAACAAGTGAGTAGGTTGGCCTTGGAAGCGGAACTCACCCTTGATCTCTGCACAGTACAAATACCGGAGGGGTCCCTGCACGTTGACTCAGTAAAAGGCAGGGCACACCTACTACACATGAAGAATCTGAGTCTAAATTTGGCTGCGCTTCACATCCAGACTCTGCACGAGCTACAACAATGGGTATCCAACAAGCTCAGGATTCGAGAAAAATGCGCATTTTTTATCATCAATGAGGTAAAAACCAATAATCAATAGATCTTTGAGAAAAAGGAATAAGACCTCAAGGAAAAGGAGGAGGTAACGATGTGAAGTCAGGAACTGGAAGAAACTATTGCGCAGGCCTATAGTGAGGTTCTTGAGCACTAGATTCTAGCAAAAATGACCCTTGCAGAGAAGATTCAAAAGTTGGACACTGCAGTAAGGGAGTCAAAGGACGAAAACGGAAAAGTCAGGCTTGAGCTACAACTGCAAATTTTAGAGCTACAACTTAAGTTGCATCCAATTACTCCTCCATAAGTCAAAGAGCAACACGAAGCTGCTATCAAAGAATAGATGACCACTTTGGAAGCTACAGTCAAGGGTTGCACCCAGTTGTTCGAACATGCCATGGAATTATGGACCTCACTACAGGAAGATCCAACTCTGAAAATTATTGAAGTGGACATCAGAAAGAGGTAGAGACAGTTCGATGAAATGATGTTGACAGTGCAAACCTTAGCACCAGTGCAACGGTTCACCCGATTGCAGGAGGGAAAGCTCATCCAGAGCGAAGTTGATGAGCTGTGTTGCAAACAAGAAATCATATCTTGAAGGACATAGCCTTGGGTGCACAAGGCCAGTCAGTTGACACTATCAGCGCAGGGCAAGCTGAAGGCCATGCAACAGACACAGAGAATCATGGGCCTTACAGTTGAAGGCCCCACCACAACGAAATTGGTTGAAGAAGTCCATCGGACCACTGCGCATGGGACATCAGGCCTACATGTGTTAAAGATTGAATTCAGTGAGCTACAGGTGAAGATCAAGGTGCCATCATCAGAGTGACTCGAGGATGAGTCACAACTTTGTTTTGGGGGCCTGTTGGGACAGGGTCCCTTGGGGTCAATTTTGTAATAAATTTTGTTATCTTTGTAAAGTCTCTGCATTTTAAGAAAGTGGAGCACAAAGGTTGTAGAAGTCAAAGGGGCTTTATGAAGGTAAAATCCCCTTGGTTAGAATTTAAGATGTTTTTTGACTCACCCATGGTTCGTGAACCATGGTATTGTAAAAGAAGATGTTATAAAAAGGAGTCATAGCGAGTCATATGAAGAAAGTTAATCATTGAAGATCTATGTATGGGCAAGTGATCTAAGGCATAAAAGTTTGTTTTCTGTACTCAAGTGAAGGGGAAGGCTCCTACAACTGGGTGCAGAAAGACCTTAGTAAGTCCGTAGCTGAGTGCGCGAACCCTTGCAGCTGAGTGCGCGGGCCCCGGCAGCTGAGTGCGCGGGCCCCCGTAGCTGTGTGCAGGGAAGAAAGAGTCTGTAATAGAATGATTGAACATTATAAAGACTATATTGGAGCCATACATAGGTATATGCGCCTTTATGATTACTTATGCATTTTCTGTTTATTCTCTCTATTTCCTACAATTATCTTGAGAAAAAATTAACTGATACGAGAAAGTGGTAGATATGTTTATTTACTTGATGTTATGAATGTTTAAAGAAACCAACGCAGATTTAGGATATGTTTCTCTAAGTTACTGTAATTTCCGCATTTCAAGGGTTAGGGTTCGCGAGGGTCAAAATAAAGCCCTAAGAATCACAGAAGCCCATCACATAGACCTCTGGATGTAGAAACATAGTTCCGTCATCTCCCAATACTACCTCGGTTGAGACTGCAGCCTATGCTACGCAGGTTGTTGCCGAAAGGGCCGACAATGTATGGTTTTGTTGGTTAGCGCAACTAACTTTGAACCTAGGTCCAAACCCCCTCAAGCCAACATGTTGATTTCCGAAACTTGAATCACGCCTCGGAAAAAGATAACTACCATGTGTCTTCTATGGAACAGATATTACAGACAGTATTGGGTTCATAGATGTTCTCCTTGCTCGATGGTTATTCGGGCTACAACCAGGTTCTAGTCTTAGAGTCTAACAGACTGAAAAATACATTCTGCACAAAGTGGGGCACGTTCTCATTCAGAAGAATTCCATTTGGGAGAGTTAATGCAAGTGCAAAATTTCAACATGCGATGGACATCACATTTTGCGGACTGATTGGACAGAGCGTAATGGTGTATCTGGACGATGTCATGGTGTTTTCCAAGAAGAGATCTAACCACTTATGCCTTTTGAAGAAAATTTTCGAGCGATGTCGGAAATACGACATATCCCTTAGTCCCAAGAAGGGTATTTTTGCAATTTCTGAGGGAAATATATTGGGACACATTATTGTGAAAAGTGGGATTGAAATAGACCTAGAAAGGGTTAGAACTATTAAGCAAATTCCCTTCCCTATGAACAAGAAAGTTATACAGTCCTTCCTGGGGAACATTAATTTTCTCCACAATTTAATCTCCAATTAGGCTTAGATCGTGAAACCTATGCAGGATATGGTAAAGAAGTGTTGGGTGATTTAATTGTGAGTTAAATCCTCGTCATTAAATTGTCAACCTAAGGTTCGTGAACTGATGAGGTATACATGTACTATATGTACTAGGTGATTATTTCTTAGAATAGATTAATCTAATGCAAGAAACTTGAAACTAATTACAAATAAAATAACGAAAGCAAATGAAAATAAATTTCACATGTTCTCTCTCAATCACTTTCTCTCTCAAAGACTATCTCTACGAAAACCAAAAATTCTAATCTAAGCTATGAAATGAAGAAGTAATTTAATCTAGTAGTCTATGAGACTACTAGTGTGCCAATCCAATCCAAACATAAGGAAATTAAATCAATCTTAAAAAAACAACAATAATGAAATAAACATAAAAAAATATAATTAAAATAACATAAAAGAAACTAAACTAAACTTGCATAAATGAAATAACATAAATATTTACAACAAAGGAAAGAGGTGCACAAGTTGCGATTGATGGGGGCCCTCCATTCCTCAGCAAGCACACCGAACGATTATCAAAGCTTGGAGATCAAAGCAGCAACATGTATTCCATAAAATGAAGTTGGAGAAAGTTCCTAAGATATTACAATAATTAAACCCTCTTCCTCTCCATCTTCACTTTACAAATTACATTAATCATTTCTTCTCCATTATTCTCTATTCTATAATATGTCATATCTTGGATGGAACATCTTTGAATGAAGGATTCACTCCTATTTATACAAAAACTTAAGATAACTAATCGATAAATGTATATCCACAAATCTCTCTTAGATCCACAATTATCTCTTGTGGTTAATACAACAATTACCTAAAAATATGAGACACAAATCCTCTCACACAACTTTAGTAGTCACATATCAAAACATCCATGATTCTTCTGCTTTGAATGTGCTTAGTCAATGATCCAAATCTTCTACAAATATTCAACAAATATTCATGAGTTGAAATTGAAATTCGAATTTGTGGTTGAGTGGCCAAATAAGACTCTTCTAGAATCTTCAAATAGGCCTACAACATCATAAAACTCATCCCACTTTTAGATATATATGAAAACATGCTAATTTCCTAATATTTAATAATAAATTCTCTTAAAATACTTAAAGTAAATGACTTGGAAAATAATAATAATAAACCGATATAATCATGCAAATGGTATTAATGTAGGGTTATAGCGCTGCAGAATATGGTAAAGAGCTATGGAATATGGTAAAATGATAGAAATGAAGGTGAAAGAAGATGACATTTTGGAGGCCCAACATTTCCCCCAACTGAAGATTTTTCATGTCCTCATGCAACTTTGCATCGATTCCTTTAATCATAACTTGATCTTCTTGAAATTTTTTGCTTCTATATGAACTTTGGCTTTGTATTGCTTCTCTTTTAACTTTGCATAGTTAGATCATTTAATAAATTTATTCTCTTTGCAAAGTGTACTTTGAAAGACATTTGATTGCAACATATTTTTTATGATTGGTTCTTATGTGACAACAAAAAAATTATGAGTATTGGTTCTTGTGTAACAATATTTTTCTTATTTTTGTTGCATCAAAATACTTGAACATGTTGAGAATTCCTTTTTCAGGCCCTATAGTGGTTTCCATCCATTAATGTTCTTATCAATTGATCATTGCAAAACATATTATAAACTTTTGGAATCAAAATGCAATAATAGTTTGTTGGGAAAGATATGTTGGTCAACAATGAGGAATATGTAATATGGGAAGAAAAAGAAAAGTAATGGATATTTCCCCTCCACCAACTAAAGATATTTTCAATTTTTGGCAAATGATAAATGGAATATAAATGAGGTGAGGGATTTTCCAAAATCGCAATTTCAGCATTTGGGGAATTACATGATTAAATATTAGAAAACAACATACCTTCACCTACCTGAAAAGTGGACAAGCTATGTATATGAAAGAGTGTCGTTGCTGCTTCTAGATCATGGAATGTGAAGTGAAAAAAAAATATGATCTGATTCTTCTTTCTATTGGTTGTATGAATAGATGATGAATCTCATATGAAATTGGAATCTTTATTTCTAGGACAATGCTATACCTGCTGAACTATGGAGTTGAGTCTTGATTTATTAGAACACTTTTGCAAGCTACTAAGATCATATAGTATTCACTCATTCCCACTCAATGGCATAATTTTTATCTATGTGAATATATGTGTCGATGTTGAACATAGAAAGAAATTGTTGGATTATTGGCCATTAATAAATTCCATTAACCAACACAAGATTACTCACCATTGATGTCAATGAGAGTCAAGATGCCAAAGTACATCTTACTAGGTATGAATAGATGTGTCGTAATTGAGTCACCTAGAAGATCCGAAAAACATGGGACCTTGATGTATTCTCACTGTTTATTGGCAAGAGAACTTGCCATTAAGGCATGCAAGCCTGAAGGTATTAGAAAGATCTCAAGTCTTGATCTAAGATGTTGTGTCTGAGTTGATGGGTCAGGACATGTTAGAAGGTAGGCCTTAATGAATCCTCCATCATCCAACACGAATATAAAATAATAATTTGAAGGACTATAGATGAAATATTCACATTATGAAGCAATGTTTATTTGACAAAATGGAACAGGAAAATGGGGTGACTCAACATTGTAAGGGAGCTTAATGACTTTATTTTTGGGTTAAGGGTGAGTGAATATGAGGGAGGAAAGTATGAAGATTGTAAAGGGAAAATGAGTTTTGAAATTTAGGAGTAGGGAGATGGAAATTCATGGATGTAATTTAAGCTTAAAAAGAGGAAAATTAATAAGTTCATAATGAAATTAGTGGCATTTTGAAAGGTTTCTTTGGTAGCAATTGACATGGTGGATTTGATCAAGTTATCACTTCCAAGATTTCTTTTGGAACATGCGTTTCTTTGAAAAATGTGGTCTTTGAAAACCACCCATGCATAAAGTAGTCTTGTTATCATCCTCAATCCTAAAAAAAAACTTAGCACTAATCTGCAATAAATGTAAAATCTGCAAAAATTCACAAATAGTGCTTAATGAAATAGATTCAAGGAAAAGCAAAATGCATTTTTACTTGTCAGCAGTGGTGCATTTTAGACTATCTTTCTTTCTAGATGACCATTTTGAGTTCTTAAAAAAAAATTAGATTAAATGCATAAAAACATGATCTGATAATTTTATTTCGAGGTCCATTTGCTACAAAATCCAAAAAAATGACCATTTTTTTGTTGTCTCAAATTCATATAAAAATTATTCCATGGCGTAGATCTCGGAAATACCTTTCCACGACGCTTGAATCATCGAAAATGGACACCGTATGAGAAAGTTATAGTTGCTTGAAGTTTTGAAAAAATTGCAGCGAGGGTTGCCACATGGCAGCGTATGAAAATGCCACGTGGAAATATAAACAGATGCCATGTGGATTGCTCAGATTCTGATTTTAATGATGAAATGGCAGTGAATGGTGACATGGCGATCAATGATGACACAACTGCCATGTGGACGAATCACGAGCTGCCATGTGGCAACCCGAATTTTACCAAAATATAGTTAAATTTTGAAATATATGGGGGCAAGATTTCAACATGAGACCTCATCCAAAAAAATCAAATGACTTATCATTAAGCCACCCAAGTTTATTGTGAAATAAAGTGGAAATATTTCTTTTTAAGGTATATTTTGGCAGATTATGTGAGTAAATGGTGGCTCAAAGAGTGGAGTGGATGTGGTTTGACACCACAAACTTTGTTAGAAAAATTGAATCTTAACCATTGTGCCACAACTCATTATTAGGATAGGAATAACATTTGAAATGTTTTTATTATTGTTTTTTGTTGCAGGCTGCTACAAGTGTTTTACAACAAGCTTCATGGGTTCGTTTCTCAAAAAATATTCATTGGATTTTTCTCAAATTTTGTAGATAGGTTCCTACTATTCTTATCTTTATGCATACCAAAATCAACACCATCTAATGGATAAATATCGGGATATAATCGAAATGGTTATAAGTGATGATGTGTTTCGACAAATGTTTTTCAAACTTCAAAAATGGTTTTCTCATAAACTACACATTATATTAGGCTGAAATTTTGTAGGAATGTTCCTATGTTCCTAAAGGTTCTGCGCAAAAAAAGCCAGATCAATCTCATCCACGTATCTCGAGATATAAGTGAAATGGTTGATGGTGATGGTACTCATTTTCTCAAAAATCCTGAAGTGGATTGGGCTGAAATTTACAGGGATTGTTCATTAGAATATTATGCACTTTCTGTACAACAATTACGAGAACCCAGTTCCTAGTTTGTGAGATATCTTCAGTTTAATTTATGCATTTTATATTTTGTTTTTGTTATATATATGTGTGTGTGTGCGCGTGTGTGTGTGTGTGTGTGTAATTTTTTATTTAATGGAGACATATCAAATTGAATATTGAAGACGAAAATTAATTTAGGCATTTTTTACATCGTCAACAAATTTAACCATTCCTGGAAACTTTTCAAAGCCACTTATTCTATTCCTACTTGCTGATCTTCCAGGTCGCAACAAGGCGCAAGAAGAGAGAATAATTTGAAATTTAATAATTATTTTTTCATTTTAAAATCTGAAATTGATAAAGCATAGGAAAAAGATCAAACCTCAAATTTGTAACTCTTCCTCTTTCATTTTCCTCATAAATCTTACTACCAATGGTTAGTGAATGAAATGGCTCTTATTGCACCACAATGAAATCACAAAACAAAAACAAAACCATGGTTTTATTCCTTTATTCTACCCTACTCTACCTAAAAAGATGAAAATTGTTCTTCAAGTATATGCATATTTCTAATGTAACTGTTGTTCCTTAAGAAACCAATTTCCTAGCTGTAGGGAAATTGTGCTTAAGACATTAATAAATATTATTTACTGTCACTTATTTGTCACTTATATATATATGTTGTGTCTTTAAATGAAGGACCTAGAAACTTGGTCTTTAACCTTTAGTACATGTATGACCAGAACATCTCAGAATGCCATTTATTGCTAGATATAACTGATGAATGAAGAAATATTGAAGGAAAAGTTAAAGATAGTATGCTGATCTTTCACAGAAACTAGTATCCATCACTTAGAAGAATTATGGAAATGAGAACTGAATCATAGACAATATGCTGCTTAACATAGAAACTACCATCTGTGACTCTGGGAGAAGTTAAAGATAATATGTTGGTCTTTCACATAAAATATTATCTATAACTTAGAAAAGAAGGTGGGAACTTCAAGTATAGGAGCACTCTTTTAAGTTATTTTAACTTTATCTACATAAGCAAATAAAGACTTGTAGCTTTATTACTATACTTGAAAGAAGAAAACATAACATGACACATAACAGAGAAGGTTACAAAATTATACCCAACAACTCCTGGAAACTTCTGATTCTTTCATTAATCAACGATGATATCAGGAATACAATGGCCTAGTCTCCGGGTTCTCCAAAATTCCAACCCTTTCTTAGCAAATTTTCCTCTTTTTACACATTGTGGAACAATTTTTTATTTCTGAAACTGCCCAAATTATCTAACTGCTTTTCTAACTATATGAAGTAAAAACTATTATAGAATTTTACAGAGGGTAAAAGACACTGTTAGTGTCAGTCTTTCCAGCCTTCCTCCAGTGATCAAACGTGCTCTTACAAAGTGATTTTGAAGTGTCAAGGTCAAATTTTGTCATTTCAGTGAGTCTTCAAGCAAAATTTGGTCACTAGGCATTAGGTCTAGGGTTTGATCTCACTCTTTTCAAAGTTGCCCAAATGCCAATCTATGTCACTATTCAGCTGAGTCTATCATCATTCATAGGATTTTCATTATCATCTCAGTGTCTAATGAGTCATTTTACACCTTGTCCATGCTTCAGTTGCGCCTAGGTAAGGTCATTTTCCTCTCCTAGGGTTTTGAAGCCAATTTCTCTTGGACGGTCAAATCATCGGCAAAACTTGTATCCTGATGTTCATACACCTTCCCCTATCCTTAAAATACCTTATCAAATGCTTCCCATCACTGAGATCCCCCAAATTCCTCATTTTTCCACAAACCCTAGTTTCTTGCTACAACCTGGCAATTTTCTAGGTTGGGCCTGTGTTTTGCCCTTTTGGACCCCTTCCCCTCACTCGATCTCAAATTTCCCCAAGAATTTAGAAGCCTCTTACCCCCTTCATTTCGCTTCATTTCGACAAAATCCCTTGTTCCACACATCTAGATAAGTTTCACTCAAAAGCCGTTTCAAAGCAATCAAAGATGAATTTTGGAAAACTGAGAGAGGTTTTTGTCCAAAACAGGCCAAGGAAGAAAAACCTCCTTCACTTTTTGCACAGGTGTCATGGTTTTAGAGAAATGTCAAAATTACAATCGCCAGATCCAAAGAGGTCGAGCAAAGCACTAAAACGGAGAAAAAGGCCCGATCCACTCCAAATTTTGGCCAAAGCCTTTTTGACTGAGCATGGTACTTGATTGGGGACTCCCAGCCCAAATTTCAAGAAATTTGGAGAAAATTTTTGGTCACTTGTGAATTTTTGGGCAAAAAACAGGTTTTCTCCACCAACACGTCGCGCGCCACGCGCGACCCTTTCGATGGGCAACTCCTTTTCAAGAAAACTCAGCATTTTTGGATTTTTCATGCAACGATACACTTTCTCAGCAATTGCCAAGAAATTTCACCAAGTTTTGGGCCTCCAGAAAGTCAAAAAACAAGCAAAAAATGACTTTCTGCCACCTTTTTGACACACAGGAAGCAGTCTTGGGAGATTGCAATTTTGGAAGGGCAAATGGCCACCAAAGTCCGAACTTCCACTTGAGTTGGAAAGTAGACATCCAGACCTTTCCAACAAGCCCACTTTTGCCTCATTTGGACACCTGGAAGTGCCTCAAAAGCAGCTCCAAAGGCGCGCGACGTGTTCAGGATCAGGGCGCGATGTGTTGGGCAGTTTTCACAGAAATTCACCTACAGCTCAGCAAAACGCAGTTTTGACTAGATTTGACTTTTTGGAGTAGATTTTGATCTTCCTTGTTGTAAATGATGTAATTTTATGATACTTTGACACTTATTTATCTCTTCTAGAAGATTCATTCATGAGATAGGCAAAACTTTAATGAATGAATTGGTTTCCTAGCTTATAGAGGCAAGTTGTTTTGACTGCCTAGTTTTCAGTGCTCAGTTTAGAATTGGTTGAAACAACTCCTAGGATAGTGAGCTCGACCCCTAGAGGCAAGGAAAGATGTTAGATTAACTATATTATGTACTTTCTTGGTCATTTTCATGGTTGGACTCTTAAGGGAGAAAGCTTCTATTGTATTACTCATTGTATCTCTGCAATTTTGGCAAAGGAAAAAAGACCAGGGTTTTGCAGTCCTTTTTGGGATTCCTGTGGTTACATGTATTGATGGTGTTTTTCTCTTTGTAATTTTAAGTTTGTTATGTGAATCATCTTCTTACTTTTCCTTCTGCAAATTAGGCAAATGAAGTGTTAAAGTAGAATTCATGATTGCCATGCTCTGCTTTTTAGTTTGCTTAATATCAATGTTTTCATCTGTTTAAGGAGAACTCAAGGTGTTTACTTGCTCTCCTTAGCTCCTCACCAGTCATTCTTGACCATCTGACTCTTTCAAAGGCATCAATACAGTCTCCTACCTTGCCCCAAAGAACCCCTGCAAAAACTGTGTCCAATCCCCGCACCCAAAATTGCCTTTCCCCGATTTTCCACCAAAATCCCAAAAATCTCAAATCAAACCTTTTATCAGTTTACTAGCCTAAAATCAGTGTTCTTTATTGGTTATCTCCGCCCTTTGAAGATCTTTGTCGAGATATACCGGAGAGAGCCCTCTCCTGCCCCGTAGGGCTAGCTACGAGGCTAAGTGGTTTGATGTTGCCTTGGAGTTTGCCTTTCTCAGCCTGAGGTGAAATTTCAAGCGCTAACATATTGGCGACCATACTGGGGAGAACATTCGACTTGTTGATTGTCTTGTCCCAGTACATGAAATCAAATTGCAGATCTGATGCTGATGGTGGACAGCAGTCAGACACATATGCAGGCTGAACCATTCACCTGGCGACTCCAACTCGATCCAGACAGTTCAGTGCTCGCTGATCCATTCATGCAATGGTGGGGTATGTGGCAAACCCTGCCCTGTGTGAAGCTCTAAACGAAGTTAGAGAATGGTTAGTGGATATTGAAATTAATGAAGAATTTTTCAGTACCTTCCTTCAATGTTTGAAATCTCCGAAGTTTCATCTTGAAACTAAAACTGGTGTCTGTGAGTTAGTTGTTGAAAAACTTGAAAAGGAGATTCAATGTTTAGATGAGCAGATCCAGTCATATGATTTCCAAGACCCTAAAAAGTTCTTGGAAATCCTTCCTCCTTCGCAACAAGAAATAACAGACTTGCCTATAGATGTTTACATTGACAATGTGCAGCTGGAGGTATGTATTGCAGAGTTGGGGCAGCCAACAGAGTCCGGCTTCCGCGATCCAATGGCAACATACATGGACACGTTTTTCAGTTTGATTGATAGATCAGGCTGTCTTGTATGTGACCAGGCTCATTACGTGCATGAAGGGCTGCCAGCAATTACATCTGTGTCCTCGCGGAAGCATTCTCAAGCGACATCATTTTCAGGTTTACTTGAATGGTTGATCTGGCATTTTAGTATTACCTGATCTATTTTTGCAGCAAAGTAGGGTAGCTTTTGTAAATAAATAAGCAGCCAAAAGGCAGCATTTTGTTCCAGTTTCATTACAGTTTTAGTGTGAGGTTTGCTAAGTCAGTTTTTCAGTCAATTCAGTCAGTTTCCAGTTAATAAGTTGAGTCTTCAGTTGTGTTGATTTGTTCAAATGATGACTCCATTTCCCAATGGATGGAGGCACTGTCTGCTCTCCCAGAGATCTGCGGTTCTTGGCACCTCCAAGGAGCTACCATCCCCATTGGAGCCAATGTTAGTGTCAGTCTTTCCAGCCTTCCTCCAGTGATCAAACGTGCTCTTACAAAGTGATTTTGAAGTGTCAAGGTCAAATTTTGTCATTTTAGTGAGTCTTCAAGAAAAATTTGGTCACTAGGCATTAGGTCTAGGGTTTGATCTCACTCTTTTCAAAGTTGCCCAAATGCCAATCTATGTCACTATTTAGCTGAGTCTATCATCATTCATAGGATTTTCATTATCATCTCAGTGTCTAATGAGTCATTTTACACCTTGTCCATGCTTCAGTTGCGCCTAGGTAAGGTCATTTTCCTCTCCTAGGGTTTTGAAGCCAATTTCTCTTGGACGGTCAAATCATCGGCAAAACTTGTATCCTGATGTTCATAAACCTTCCCCTATCCTTAAAATACCTTATCAAATGCTTCCCATCACTGAGATCCCCCAAATTCCTCATTTTTCCACAAACCCTAGTTTCTTGCTACAACTTGGCAATTTTCTAGGTTGGGCCTGTGTTTTGCCCTTTTGGACCCCTTCCCCTCACTCGATCTCCACGATTCCACTTTCCCCTTCTTCCTAACATCCCTCCCTACTTCCAAAAATTTCCCCAAGAATTTAGAAGCCTCTTACCCCCTTCATTTCACTTCATTTCGACAAAATCCCTTGTTCCACACATCAGGATAAGTTTCACTCAAAAGCCGTTTCAGAGCAATCAAAGATGCATTTTGGAAAACTGAGAGAGGTTTTTGTCCACAACAAGCCAGGGAAGAAAAGCCTCCTTCACTTTTTGCACAGGTGGCATGGATTTAGAGAAATGTCAAAATTACAATCGCCAGATCCAAGGAGGTTGAGCAAAGCACTAAAACGGAGAAAAAGGCCCGATCCACTCCAAATTTTGGCCAAAGCCTTTTTGACTGAGCATGGTACTTGATTGGGGACTCCCAGCCCAAATTTCAAGAAATTTGGAGAAAATTTTTGGTCACTTGTGAATTTTTGGGCAAAAAACAGGTTTTCTCCACCAACACGTCGCGCTCCGCGCGCGACCCTTTCGGTGGGCAACTCCTTTTCAAGAAAACTCAGCATTTTTGGATTTTTCATGCAAATATACACTTTCTCAGCAATTGCCAAGAAATTTCACCAAGTTTTGGGCCTCCAGAAAGTCAAAAAAACAAGCAAAAAATGACTTTCTGCCACCTTTTTGACACACAGGAAGCAGTCTTGGGAGATTGCAATTTGGGAGGGGCAAATGGCCACCAAAGTTAGAAATTCCACTTGGGTTGGAAAGTAGACATCCAGACCTTTCCAACAAGCCCACTTTTGCCTCATTTTGACACCTAGAAGTGCCTCAAAAGCAGCTCCAAAGGCGTGCGACGCGTTTAGGATCAGGGCGTGACGTGTTGGGCAGTTTTCACAGAAATTCACCTACAGCTCAGAAAAATGCAGTTTTGACTGGATTTGACTTTTTGGAGTAGATTTTGATCTTCCTTGTTGTAAATGATGTAATTTTATGATATTTTGACACTTATTTATCTCTTCTAGAAGATTCATTCATGAGATAGGCAAAAATTTAATGAATGAATTGGTTTCCTAGCTTATAGAGGCAAGTTGTTTTGACTGCCTAGTTTTCAGTGCTCAGTTTAGAATTGGTTGAAACAGCTCCTAGGATAGTGAGCTCGACCCCTAGAGGCAAGGAAAGATGTTAGATTGCCTATATTATGTACTTTCTTGGTCATTTTCATGGTTGGACTCTTGAGGGAGAAAGCTTCTATTGTATTACTCATTGTATCTCTGCAATTTTGGCAAAGGAAGAAAGACCAGGGTTTTGCAGTCCTTTTTGGGATTCCTGTGGTTACATGTATTGATGGTGTGTTTCTCTTTTTACTTGTAAGTTTTTTATGTGAATCATCTTCTTACTTTTCCTTCTGCAAATTAGGCAAATGAAGTGTTAAAGTAGAATTCATGATTGCCATGCTCTGCTTTTAAGTTTGCTTAATATCAATGTTTTATCTGTTTAAGGAGAACTCAAGGTGTTTACTTGCTCTCCTTAGCTCCTCACCAGTCATTCTTGACCATCTGACTCTTTCAAAGGCATCAATACAGTCTCCTACCTTGCCCCAAAGAACCCCCTGCAAAAACTGTGTCCAATCCCCGCACCCAAAATTGCCTTTCCCCGATTTTCCACCAAAATCCCAAAAATATCAAATCAAACCTTTTATCAGTTTACTAGCCTAAAAATCAGTGTTCTTTATTGGTTATCTCCGCCCTTTGAAGATCTTTGTCGAGATATACCGGAGAGAGCCCTCTCCTGCCCCGTAGGGCTAGCTACGAGGCTAAGTGGTTTGATGTTGCCTTGGAGTTTGCCTTTCTCAGCCTGAGGTGAAATTTCAAGCGCTAACAGACACCTCAAAGAACATGAAATAAAAAAAACATAACTGGATTTAGAAGGGGATGATAATTGTTGGCTTGCTCTGTTGATCCGCTGCCGAATTCCTTTATAAATGCCCTAATGATGCTTAATTTGCTTTAGTCGTAATGAAATATGTTTAGTTTGTGTAATCATGGGCTTACATGGGCATTTTGATTGGTCAAATGCAAAGAAAAATACCAGATTGTCTTCCTCTTTAGCTTCGGCTCTAACCCTGATTTTCAACTTTACACAGTGAAATTAACGCGAACCTTTGGTTAATACGAAAATCAAAAGAGTTAATCCTGCTTTATAAACCTGTCAACTCTGCCCCTTCAGCGCTCTGTTGACTTCCATTACAAATTTCAATTGGCCCGATAATCACTGTAAAACTTAACTTACACACCCTTAGGCCGCATAACTATGGAAGTGTTGGACTTATGCGTAAATCCTTTATATCTGCACTTTTCTATTGTAAACCTTTTATAATGAAAATATATTATAAAACATGCTTTTTCCACTTTCAATACGGGCTTCGCACAATTTTTGAGGTATACCTTTGCGCTGATACATCCCACCATAGATCTGTGCTTTTCAGATTAGACCGTCTATAAAGGTTTCGGGTGGGACATAAGCCCGGAGAATACCAGCTCGAAATGGGCAGTTTCCTCTCTCCACCCGGCTAATATGTGTTGAATGATAAGTGGGATCAGGTGAGTTTGAATGAAAACCATTTACCATTTTTTCTCCGCTCGAAAACCTACCTTATAACTTGAAATCTGCCTTTTCGTACGCCTTGCGGACCTGCCGAACTTTACAATAAAACATATATATATTTTGGGTCTGCTTTCGTGAATTTCGATAAGAAAATGAACCAACATATATGCATAAAGGCATTGCAGACCCACCGGAGCTATTGAACACATTATATATACATTCGGGTCTGGCCCTTATCGCTAATCACAATCGGCAGGATCACATATAAGCGCTCTATGTTATTTCAGACCCGCCGAAACTTTGCAATGTAATACATATATGTTTTGGGTTCGACCCGCGACCGCAAATTGCAATCGGCGCTATCAGCGGAACCAGTCATATATATCATTGCGAACCCGCCGAACTCTATAAAACACAACTTATAGTATTTCGAGTCCGTAACACTTGTTTCTTTTGCAACAGCATCTAGCTCCAACTGGGGATAGTTATTTTTCCACAGAAGCACTAAGAACGACAGATTAGAGCTTTATCCATTGGGCATGGAGTCATTATTTCTTCACCAAACTTACCTGTGTGAAAACTTTGTACAGTGAACCCACGCCGATATCTGCAGTGATAAAATGCTTGCCCTTTAATAGAAAAGTATTGATAATCATAGATCAGTAGCCCTAGTTGGGCATGGAGTCCAAAACTGTGAAAACCCTGAAATCTGACAACTGAAACCTGACAATCTGACACCTTTGCAAACCTATTTCCAACTGGGAAAGTCACCCTTATTCATCAATTAATGATTAAACTAAAGAGCTGCAACCAGAAACCAAATGCTCAACACCTGAGCTTATTTATGTACAAGTTCATACATATACACATGATTGATCTCCATCAAGTGAAGTCAATCTTCCAATGGTACCAGGTTAGCATCTGAGTGCCTGATCTAGAACCATTCTACCAATTAACCTTGAAAAAACAATTCATTCTGAGTTTCTCCTGAGTTCCAATGTTGTGATCCTAAATGTGTTCATCCTGTGAAACCTTCCCTGAGTCAACAACCACATCATTGGGGTTAGAAGCCTTTCAGGAGGAACAAGTCCCTTTCGAAAAATATTATCATTCAATTGAAAAATCTTCGAACTAGCTATTGAATCTTTTAAACCACTGATTTCTGCAACTTTTGTTGTTTCTTCTTTATCCTGATTAATTTCTATGCCCTGAAACTCCTCAACTATAGTAAAAAATTCTTTAATCTATTGATCATCTTCAAAAGCTTGCCAATTTTTAACATTATCAGGAACAGAGGGTCTATGTCTCATCCCTAACTCATATCTTAGCCTTGGATTAATAAGAGGCTTGAAAGTGCTAGCAGCCACAACCAATGAATTTGTCACTCTATTCTCATCTCTTGGAATGAATTGAATGGTAAAAGCTTCAAAGAAGTTTTCAATCAAATCCCATACCTCATTTTTGTATGCCCAGATCCTAGAATGCTTTGTTTGGCAGTCATATTTTATCTTCTTAATAATTAGCTCCGAATCTCCAAAAGCAGAAATTGACTTGACTCCCATTTGTTTGGCTGTTTGTAGAGAAATCATCAAGGACTCATATTCTGCCACATTGTTAGCTACCTCGAACTCTAATTTAAAAGAAAAAGGAACCATATTACCTCCAGGTGTAATTAGAAGAAAACTAGCACCCGTTCCTTCCTTGGAATAAGCTCTGTCAAAGAAACATTTCCACACTTCTTCCATTTGCAGATCTGTAATTACATTGGTTGAAGCAAGCTTCCTCTGATTATCTTCAGCCAGCTCTGCATTATCATGCAGTGTGAAACAAGCAAAGTCATCCTTCTCCTGACTATATACAGGTGAATTGCTTGCTCCATTTTTCGTAATTGTTTTTACAAATCTAGTTTCTTTGTACAATCTCCTCTCTTCCCCACCAAAAATTGGTATAATAGCATATGTAAAATCCAGTTTCAAAGCACCACCCAATTTATCCCCCCAGGACCTAGATAGAAGCATTCCAAATCTAGCAGGGATATCTTCTACTACTACATCCATGACCAAGATTCTAGCTGGAATTTGGGCTAGTGACACTGCCAGATCCTTAATAACCCCCAGACACCTGACTTTGCTCGAATCAAAAGAATACAAGTCCCTATAGGGTTTGGTAACTTGTAGATCTAGTTGCTTCATTACTGACAAAGGCATAAGATTGTGTGAAGCTTTCGAATCAAACATACAATTATGTAAGAGGAAGTCATGGACCAATAAGGAAATATAAAAAGGAGGTACTAAAGGGTCTACTTCCTCCACATGTGGACCAAAAACCACTACTAGTTTGTCTTCCTATAGATTTGCAATGTTATTTATAATCTCATTCTCTTTTAAACTAACAAACTCAACAATCTCCTTTTGATAAATAGGTATTCTTGTCAATTCTGTAAGAGGACCCTGAATTCTTACCTTTTCCAACTCCTTAGTAAGACTAAACAAGTGACCCTATTGAGCAGTCCTTCTGTTCTCCTCCTCACCTTTTTTCATGACTAGCATTACTTGAGGAATTGAAACAAGTCTTTCCAAAGGAATTTTTCCAGTTTGATCTTGAGAAGACTCACCTTGAAGTATCTGTGTCTTGCCATATGCATTATTTTGCTTCTTTCCTTTATTCATTTGTTTTGCAGACTGAGATTATTGTGGTGTCGCCTTTGGTGAGGAAGTTGAAACTTGCTGCTCACTTTCATTTTCTTGATTTCTTGATCTCTTCCTCGATCTCAAGTCATATTTCTTATGTAGTTCACGCTGCATAAAATCAGAGAATTGCTTGCAATATTCATCAATTTTATCATGAATGGCATATATTTCATCATATTCATACTCTTTTTCTTCGATACGAAGTTCATCTTCATCCACTGCATATAATGTAAAAATTTGATCTTGAGGATGCTCTTGTTTTTCAACAGGACCTGCCTCTATATATAATGGTGCTTGAATTTGATCTTGATCTTTTCTTTCCCTTTGCAATATTTGCAAAGGTTGTCTTCTGTATTGGGGATTAAATTTCTTATTATACTATGTTTGTCTCTGAGAATTATTATTTTCTAACTCTAATTTATTTACCTTATTTGACAAAATTTTAATTACATCACACATATCCTCCAATGCTTGACTTTGGGAGGATTCCATCTTTGCATTTCCCTTGTCTTTGGTAGGCTGTGTTTTTGGTGCTTTTCCTGCAGCCACCAGATTCGCTTCTATCTCTAAAGCATCTGTTTGGATTTGATCAAGGGTTGGAGCTCTTCTTTCCTTTAATGTCAATCCAAAGTTTTATTCAAAAGCCCCTGCAAAAGTTATTTTTGCACCAGCAGAAGGAGGTTTAATCTCCGTTGGGAGACTATTATACAATTTGTTAAATCTTTTGACAAATTCAACCATAGTTTCATCAGAATTTTTCTTTATGGCATTAAACTCTGTTAATGAATACCCATGGTCTCTTTTTTCTCCCCATCTCTGAATAAATAAACGTTCCATCTCTTCCCAAGAAGGAATAGTATTATTGGAAATTCCTTTAAACCATTTCCTTGCTTCTCCATCCAAGGACTAAACAAAAAGTCTTAGAGCAACATCTACATGTTCAATATCTTTGTTCGCTGCAAAATTGCAAAATACTGACACATGATTCTCTGCAGTTTGTTCATCTTCCCCTGTAAAATGAGGAAGAGTTTTGAGGTAATCCTATGGAATTTTATTTAATGGTTGTGGCAATTGAAGAGGTGCATATCTATTCATGAAGAATGCAGGTACTGCCATGTTTATCAAACTTTTATTACCAACAGATGTGGAACCTGACTGAGAGGTAAATGGAATGTGCACAAGTGGTAATGTGGCTATTGGTTGAGGTTGAATGATTATAGAAGATAAATGAAAAGTAACAGATTCTAAAGATTTCTCTTGACATTTAGGTTCTTGAAATGAAGATGATAAAAAAGATGACTCTTTATCAGATGAATGTTCAGGTGAATTGCTGCCTGATGCAGACAATGTAGGAATTGGTGTAATTGGAATCCTAGACCTCCTAACCCTCCTAGAAACCAGCCTTTCAGGATCTGAAAGAGCTTGAACCTTCTATTGTGAAGTGTCTGATCTTGTATGGGGCCTTTCTGAAGCCAGAGTTATTGCTTTCATTCAAAACAGCCAAATATTTCCTCCTCACTGAACAACCAGAGGAAAATATTGAAAACCCAGGGAAAAGTATTCTTGTCTTCTCTCCCCAGCAACGATGCCAATTAATGTTGTTCCTTAAGAAACCAATTTCCTGGCTATAGGGAAATTGTGCTTAAGACATTAATAAATATTATTTACTGTCACTTATTTGTCACTTAGATATATGTTGTGTCTTTAAATGAAGGACCTAGAAACTTGGTCTTTAACCTTTAGTACATGTATGACCAGAACATCTCAGAATGCCATTTATTGCTAGATATAAATGATCAATGAAGAAAGCTTGAAGGAAAAGTTAAATATAGTATGTTGATCTTTCACAGAAACTACTATCCATCACTTAGAAGAATTATGGAAATGAGAACTGAATCATAGACAATATGCTGCTTAACACAGAAACTACCATCTATGACTCTAGGAGAAGTTAAAGATAATATGCTGGTCTTTCACAGAAACTATTATCTATAACTTAGAAAAGAAGGTGGGAACTTCAAGTATAGGAGCGCTCTTTTAAGGAATTTTAACTTTATCTACATAAGAAAATAAAGACCTGCAACTTCATTACTATACTTGAAAGAAGAAAACATAACATGACACATAACAGAGAAGGTTACAAAATTATACCCAACAACTCTTGGAAAATTCTGATTCTTTCATTAATCAACGATGATATCAGGAATACAGTGGCCTAGTCTCCGGGTTCTCCAAAATTCCAACCCTTTCTTAGTAAATTTTCCTCTTTTTATACATTGTGGAACAGTTGTTGATTTCTGAAACTGCCCAAATTATCTAACTGCTTTTCTAACTATATGAAGCAAAAACTATTACAGAATTTTACAGAGGGTGAAAGAAACCTCAAAGAACATGAAATAACAAAAACATAACTGGATTTAGAAGGGGATGATAACTATTGGCTTGCTCTATTGATCTGCTGCTGAATTCCTCTGTAAATACCCTAATGATGCTTAATTCACTTTAGTCGTAATGAAATACATTTAGTTTGTGTAATCCTGGGCTTACATGGGATTTTGATTGACCAAAATTCAAAGAAACATACCAGATTGTCTTCCTCTTTAGCTTCGGCTCTAACCCTGATTTTCCACTTTACAAAGCGAAATTAACGTGAACCTTTGATTAATACAGAACTCAAAAGAGTTAATCCTGCTTTATAAACCTATCAAATCCGCCCATTTAGCGCTCCGTTGACTTCCATTGCAAATCGCAATTGGCCCGATAATCACTCTAAAACTTAACTTACGCACCCTTAGGCCACATAACTATGGAAGTGTTGAACTTATGCGTAAATCCTTTATATCCGTGCTTCTCTATTGTAAACCTTTTATAATGAAAATATATTATAAAACATGCTTTTTCCACTTTCAATACTGGCTCCACACAATTTTCGAGGTAAACCTTTTCGTCGATACATCCCACCATATATTTGCGCTTTTCAGATCAGACGATCTATAAAGGTTTCGGGTGGGACATAAGCCCGGAGAATACCCGGCCGAAATGGGCGGTTTCCTCTCTCCACCCAGTTGCTACGTGTTGAATGATAAGTGGGATCAGGTGAGTTTCTGATCTGAATATGAAACTACTTGAAATGCTTTGCAAGTTATTCAATTCAGTAAATATACATGTCTAAATGATGTACATGTCTTGCAGTTAAAAACATATGATTTTTGATGTTGTTTATAACCCTTTTATGTGTGGTAGAATTAATTCATTTCTCTGTTTAACACACTAAAACGGATTTGTTTTGAAAGAAAACTGAACCACAGATGCAAAAGCATATGATGAAGTAGTTCACCCCTCCTGGGCTACATCTGCTGGGTCCAAGGCTCCTAAATGGGCATGTCCTTGATTTGATTAAAAGCTCAAAATGATTATACAACTGAATACAAGCCTTAACAAGCAAAATGGACTGTAAAAATGGATTTAGAATGCTCAAATCAGTCAGGAATGACTATTGGTTCTCATCCAATGGGTACCTGCAACCCTATACAGCTCCCACAGTGTTGGGTCCTAGTGTCTCCTAAACCTTCCACAGAGCAAAAACACCTGCAAACAACCTCTGATTGCTCGCTAACCTGTACCAATGGCTTCAGAATCATTTGATTAGTCAAAATTTAAAAAATAAAAAATTGTCTCAAAAGGCCTTTCCTAGCCAAAGTTATGGCTCATTTACTCCACTGCCTGTTTGCCCCTGAATTGACTCCAATTAACTAAAGTTAGTTGCCCATTTGTGCCCGCCAAAGTTGGCGGGGCCGCCAAAATTGGCGCCACCGCCAGAATCTCCGCCAACTGCAACCGTGACCGTCCGGCTAACTAACAGTCAAATCCGCATGTGATCGGGTCTGTTGGACTGGTGGTTATCATTGGAGTTCGTGCCAGAACCGTCGGTGAACTATCAGTTGGTCAGCAGATCTCACCGTGACATGTGACCATTGCAATATATGCCAACGGTCTCCCACGTTACCGCCGACGGTTAAGTGTTTAGGCTGTGGTTCTTGGGCCTGGTCCTGTGGATAGGGGGTTGCCCCTTAGGGGCTACCCCCCTTCGGGCTCCTCCCAAAACCATTTGAAATTTCAAATAACCTTTGTCAACCACCTTTAACAAGTTCCGCCACAGTGGTCCATCGGTAAGTATGTGCGATAATACATATGAGGTTGCGGGTCCAAACCATGATTCGCACAAAGACATTTTAACATATGCCCAATTTGTCGACCCTTGGGGCCACGTTACAGCCTTCGGGCTTGCCACGTGGCACCTTCTTACTAGTCCTCAAAATGGAATATTTTGGGAATATTCCCTGGAATATTCTCAAGAATATTCTATTTTAAATTTTTTTGAAAAAAATAAAAAAATTAAGGGTTATTGGACGATTTTCTTTTTGACATAACTTCTACATACGGAGATCATTTTTCGAACCGTTCATGGTGTCGGAATCAGGAGGAAAAGATCTATCCAGTCATTCAGGTTCGAACCAATTCTGAGCACTTTTATTTTTTTAACATTTTTCGGCACTTGGGACATGAGCCCCTGATCACGCCTCCCCATCGGGAAGCTTTTGGACCCCAAAAGCCTTCAATTACCTGTTAAAGAGGTGAGGGTACAACTCCCTCACTTTGTCCACCTCCATCCACTTTGCCTTGTTCGGTTTGCTGCCTTTGAGACCAACCTGAACATAATCAACATTTCCCCTCCTTGAAGTGCATGTCCTTCTGTCAAGGATTGCATCTTATTTCAGCTCATCCAAAAATTCTGGCATGAAATCATCTATAGATGGCAACTGAATATAACTTTCATGATCAGCAATCAAAGGAGGTTCATACAAATGTAAATTCTCCACATTGACAACATAATACATTTGCATATATGAAGACAAATCTAGTTGAAAGCATTATTTCCAACTTTCTTGAGGATTTTGAATGGACCATAACGAATAGGCTTCAGCTTTTTACCTTCTCCTTTCATTCTTTCCTTACTGATGTACAACTATACCTCATCCCCTTCTTTAAACTTGTGATCGACTCTATGCTTGTCATTTCTCTCCTTGTCTTGACTCTTTTCAAGCTATTCTTGAATTTGTTGATGTATTTGCTAAATTATTTCAATGAACGAACGAACTTTGTCAATGTCACTATGTCCCTCGATGGCGACATCCTTCTCAAGAATGAAATTAAGAGGTGACTTTGGCAAGTAACCAAAACAAGCTTCAAACGGTGAGGTGTTTGTGGAAGAGTGCTTGGCACGGTTGTAAGCATGTTGTATGTAGTGCAAATGTCCATCCCAAAGCTTGGGATGCTTGCTGCAATAACCTCTCAAGAGGTGCACAATGGTTCTGTTCACAACTTCTGTTTGGCCATTTGTTTGCGGATGGAAAGCAGTACTCTTCTTCAACTTGGTGTCCATCATCTTCCATAGATTGGACCAAAAGTTTCCAACAAATCTGGAATCCTTGTCACTAACAATGGAAGTAGGCAAGCCATAATGAACCCATACATGTTGAAAAAATGATTCAGCAGTTTGTTCAGCAGTTATAGTTTTCTTACATGGCATAAGTATACACATTTTGCTGAAACGATCAACTACTACATAAAGATAATCATGCTGCTTTCTAGATTTTGGTAAACCTCCTACAAAATCCATAGAAATACTCTCCCATGGTCTAGAAGGTACCGACAATGGCGTATATAATCCAAGCTTCCTATTACTAGGCTTGCTTGTAGCACATAATGAACATCCTCTAATGAACCTTGAAACATAATCTACCATGCAAGGCCAATAACAATACCTCTGTAGATGTGCAACTGTTTTTCTTACACCGAAATGTCCAGCAATAAGAGAAGAATGAGCTTCTCTTATGACACTTATTCTCTCCCCCTGTGGTATACACAACTTGCCCAAACGAAATAGCAAATTGTTATGCAAATGATAATCATTCTCCTCAACATGATTCCCTTTACTCAAGTTAGCATACACATCTTTAAAATCATCATCATATGCATACTGTTCTATGTAACTCTCATGTACAATTGAATCATTCTTAAGTAAATTAACAACACCAATAATACGCCTTGAAAGCATATCAGCAACTTTATTCAAAACACCTTTCTTGTACCTTATTACCAAATGGAACTGTTGCAAGAAGCCCATCCATCTAAAGTGTTGTGACTGTTGTAACTTGCTTTGTGATTGCAAGTATTGCAAGGGCTGATGGTTGGTATGTATCACGGTTTCTTTGCCCATCAAATAGTGTTTCCACTTTTTGACGATTTGTACCAACGCATACAACTCCTTATCATATGTAGGATAATTTACAACAACACCATTAAAAGTCTCAGAATGAAATGCAATAGGCTTACCATGTTGTAGAAGAACTGCACCCATGGCATAATCACTAGCATCGGTTTGAATCTCAAATGGTTGTCTCAAATCCAGCAATGCAAGGACCGGAGCTGAACTAATCTTCTCTTTCAAAGATTCGAAAGCTTTTTTCTGCTTGCCTCCCCATTGGAAAGCACGCTTCACACTTGTCACTGCATGCATAGGAGTTGCTATAGAAGAGAAGTTAGAGATGAACTTCCTCCAATATTGAGTTGCACCCAAAAAACATTTTACCTCTGTAATGGATTTGGGAGTAGGCCAACTCACAAGAGCCTCAATCTTAGCAGGATCAATTCTCAAAGTGCCTCCTCCTACTATGTGTCCCAAATAAACCAAAGAAATCTTTCCAAATTCACACTTTGACATTTTAAGAAATAATTAATTCTTCTTCAAAACATCAAGTACTTTCCTAACATGCATGACATGATCTTCTCTAGACTCGCTAAAAATTAAGATGTCATCTAAGTAGACAATAACGAAATCATCAAGAAAAGGACGCAAGACATCATCCATTACCCGCATGAAAGTTGCAAGTGCATTGCATAAACCGAACGGCATCACAAGCCACTCAAAGAGTCCTTGTTTGGTTTTAAAGGCGGTCTTCCAAATGTCACTTTCTTCAATTATTACTTGATGATATCCACTGCGCAAGTCTAACTAAGTGAAATATTGAGCATCTTTCATCTGGTCTAACAAATCATCTATCCTTGGGAGTGGGTAACGGTTCTTTACCGTTATCTTGTTCAAGGCCCTGAAATCAACACACATGCGCCAAGTGCCATCTTTCTTTGGAATCAATACAATTGGTGACCCACATGGCGAAGTACTTAGCCTGATGAATCCTTTGTCCAACAAGTCCTTGATTTGATTTTTGATTTCAGCATTCTCCATGATAGACATGCGGTACATGCCTATGTTTGGAAGAGGAAAATCTAGATGCAAATGGATTTCATGCTGAATCTCCCTCGTAGGAGGCAAACCTGTTGGTTCCTGAAACATCTCATGATGTGCATCAACTACATCATACAAATCTAGTTTGAGTTTGGGATCACAATTGTCAAATGACTCATGATTTACATCAACCTTGGGCTTAATCATAAGAAGAAAAAAATTCTTACTTGAATTGACCAGCCTTTTTACCTGTCCTGCATTCACCATCGCTACATTTGTCTTCTTGTGATGAGCTCTCACAATGAACTCCTTGCCATCTTTGAAAAGATGATATTTGTTTTCATGGCAATAAAAGATAGCTTTCCTGTCAAATAAGTAAGGACTTCCAAAACAATTCCTGCTATATCAAACAACACTACATCAGTTCAACTCTGTCAATAAAATGTGCAATAATTGCAAAGCGCAATATACACTTTCTTGAGACTTGTAGATTTGAATCCTTGTGTATCCATCCAAGTGGATATGGCTTTGGATGTGGAATGGTATCAAGTTTGAGTTGCTTGACCAAGTCTTCTGATATAAGGTTTGCTTGTGACCCACTATCAAAAAGTGTGTCAATTTTAGTATGTTTTGAAATTACCCTCACATGAAACAGTTCAATTCTTTCTTCCTCATTAAGAACTTATACATGACAGTTTGAGGTACTAGTGCTGGCTTGAGTTTCAATTTCTTTTCCCTTCAAATTTTTCACACCCATGGCTGCAATTTTAGTTTCATCACCTGAATCATCCCCTAAATCATGTGGTGTAGATGTAGTAGCAGCAGTTTTATGTTTCCCTTTGGTTTTATTAGATTGGGGTCTTTTTTCAGGATGCAATTTCCAACAGTTTTTCTCTTCATGGCCTGCTTTAGAACAGTGTTTACAGATCACTTTCTCACTCTCCTATTTGACAGATGCATTCTTTTTGCTCTTTCCCTTGGAGGTTTTCTCTTTGTTTTTCCCCTTGGGGGGCTTGTTTCTACCCTCTTCAAATGTGTTTTTTCCCCTAGCCTCTATATGGGTAGCTTGAACACAAACCTCATCCAGGCTAGTAGGATTAAACATCAAGATGGTATGTCTAAGGTAGCTATGCAAGCCACCTATGTATTTCAGCAAGGTTTCTTGGGTCTATAAATCTACCCCTAACAAGAGAGCTCTTCGCCTGAATTCTTGGGTGTAGTCTTGGACATTTTGACCCTTAAGCTATCTAAAATTTTGCCAGTTCATGATGACTTTCTGCATTTGAGCAAGAGGATAAAATTGTTTTTTAATGGCTAAAAGAAATGCAGTCCATGTTAAGGTAACCTTACCAAATTTCTTGATTTCCTCTTTGGTCTTGGCCTCCCACCAAACCAATGCTGCTCCATCCATTCTCAAAGAAGCCAACTGAATCTTTGTGGCATCATCATGCATATTCTAGATCCTCGAGTAAACTTCCAACTGCCTAATCCAGCTGTCAAGCTTTTTTGCGTTCACTTCATCATTAAACATACGTAATTCGAATTTTACATCAAGCTTCAAAAAGGGACTTTTTCCAGAGGATCTATGCTTATGAACTGAAGAAGAAGAAGATGAGGATGTAGAGGAAGAAGGTGACGAAGGGGGTGGTGGATCACCATTTCCTCCATGCCCTTTCTTTGAATGATCATCATCCTTCTTACCTCCTGAAGAGCCTTCTCCTTCTTTCGGATGTTTAGACCCTTCTTCTACCAGTCTATCATTTCTTTCCTGGTACAATGTCCTCACCATTTCAGTCAAGTCCAATAAAGCTTTTCTGAAGACTCTTTCTTCTTCTTTTGGATCCATGTCTGCAAGAATTTCCCCTTCCTTTTCAGACATTCTTGAGGCTTTTGTTGAGGCTCTTGAGGGTGAATTTGAAGGTGGAGATAATGGCACCCTGGCCCTCCTTGACTGAGGATTCTCTCATTCTCTAGTCAAATGTCCTTCCCCTCTCTGATGTTCCAGCCTGGTAAGCATCAAAACTTGCAACACAGTCAAAATATCCTTGCACAAAAACAATCAAAAGACAACTACACCAGAGATTGACTGAAGGAGCGTTTATCTACTTTGCAATTGTATAACAAGAGCATTTTGAAGGCTTCCTGGCTCATTTCAGGCTCTGTCTATAGTTTATTTGGCTGCTTTTAATACAAAGAAACAACAACTCAGCTCTGATAGCAATTTGATTAGAATATGAAACTACTTGAAATGCTTTGCAAGGTATTCAATTCAGTAAATATACATGTCTAAATGATGTACATGTCTTGCAGTTAAAAACAAATGATTTTTGATGTTGTTTATAACCCTTTTATGTGTGGTAGAATTAATTCATTTCTCTGTTTAACACACTAAAACAGATTTTTTTTGAAAGAAAACTCAACCACAGATGCAAAAGCATATGATGAAGTAGTTCACCCCTCCTGAGCTACATCTACTGGGTCCAAGGCTCCCAAATGGGCATGTCCTTGATTTGATTAAAAGCTCAAAATGATTATACAGCTGAATACAAGCCTTAACAGGCGAAATGGATTGTAAAAATGGATTCAAAATGTTCAAATCAGTTAGGAATGACTACTGGTTCTCATCCAATGGGTACCTGCAACCCTATACGGCTCCCACAACGCTGGGCTCTGGTGGCTCCTAGAACTTCCACGGAGAAAAAACACCTGCAAACAACCTTTGATTGCTCTCTAACCTGTGCCAATGGCTTCAGAATCATCTGATTAGTCAAAATAAAAATAAAAATTCATCTCAAAAGGCCTTTCCTAGCCAAAGTTATGGCTCATTTACTCCACTGCCTGTTTGTCCTTGAATTGACTCCAGTTAACTAAAGTTAGTGGCCCAATTATGCCCGCCAAAGTTGGCGGGGCTGCCAAAATTAGCGCCACCGCCAGAATCTCTGCCAACTGCAACCGTGACTGCCAGGCTGAATGGCAGTCAAATCCGCATGTGATCGGATCTGTTGGACTGGTGGTTATCATTGGAGTTTGTGCCGAAAGCGTAAGTGAACTATTAGTTGGTCTACAGATCTCGCCGTGACATGTGACCATTGCAATATATGCCAACGGTCTCCCACGTTACCGCTAATGGTTAAGTGTTTAGGCCGTGGTTTTCGGGCCTGGTCCTGTGGATAGGGGGCTAGCCCCCTTCGAGCTCCGCCCAAAACCATTTGAAATTTCAAATAACCTTTTTCCGCCACCTTTAACAAGTTCCGCCACATTGGTCCGTAGGTAAGTCTGTGCGATAATACATATGAGGCCGCGGGTTCAAACCACGATCTGCCCAAAGAAATTTTAACATATGCCCAGTTCGTCCACCTTTGGGGCCACATGGCAGCCTCCGGGCTTGCCACGTGGCACCCTCTTACTGGTCCTCAAAACAGAGTATTCTAAGGAATATTCTCAGGAATATTATATTTTAATTTTTTTTGAAAAAAATTAAGGGTTATTGGATGATTTTCTTTTTGACATAACTTCTGCATACGAAGACCATTTTTCAAACCTTTCATGGCGCCGGAATCAAGAGGACGAGATCTATCCGGTAATTTAGGTTTGAACTAGTTCTGAGAACTTTCATTTTTTAGCATTTTTCGACACTTGGGACATGAGCCCCTGATCAGTTTCAATAAAAACCATTTACTGTTTTTGCTCCGGCCAAAAAACTGCCTTATAACTTGAAATCTGCCTTTTTGTACGCATTGCGGACCTGTCAGACTTTACAATAAAACATATATATATTTCGGGTCCACTATTGTGAATCACGATTGGCAAAAGAACCAACATATATGCATAAAGGCATTGCGAACCCGTCAAAGCTATTGAACACATTAGATATAAATTCGGGTCCGGCCCTTATCGTTGATCGCAATAGGCGGGATCACATATAAACACTCTATGTTATTTCAGATCCGCTGGAACTTTGCAACGTAATACATATATGTTTCGAGTCTGGCCCACGAATGAAAATTGCAATCGGCGCTATCAGTGGAACCAGTCATATATATCATTGCGGACCCACCGAACTCTATAAAACACAACTTATGTTATTTCAGGTCCACCTTTAACCCTTTTAACACTTGTTTCTTTTGTGATTCTGCTATGAAATAAATAAATACTCCGTGTCTTTTAAACTTTGCGGGGGGTAAAGAATATAAAGAAATTTCATTGAGGTGAACCCCCGATAGTGATATATCTAATAAACAAAGCTAAAAACAAAACATAAGCTACAACAGTAACCATGTACGAATCAAGATCTCTACTGTGCTCATATCCAATTCTGAAAAATATATCTCTATGTCCTCTAGGATATGAGAGATTAGTTGTACTTTTCGTGACAAGATTTGTTGAAGAATGAAGGAATGTTGTGGCCTAGCAACTACTTGGAACCAATCTTTAATGTAGTCCTTTCTTTCCTAGTTCACTTCATTAGTTATCATGCCTTGAATATCTTCTAGAAGTTTCCCTTGATTCTCTAAAGGCTACTGTTTAGTCAATTTAGTATGTCTTAAATTGCTACATTAATTATCAATCCAGGAGTCGTAAACTGATGAAGTGTGGCGCACTATATGTGCAAGACAACCTCTTTCTTACCTTTTTATCAATTTTATCTTGTTTTTGGGGGTTTTATCTTGGTTTGTCTCCTAATGCAAATGATAATCCCATTCCTAAGTTTTAAGAATACGTCTTAGAAGGCAAGTATGGATATAGATTTTAAGGCAATTATGTCCTTTATGATGACTTCCAGAACTTAACTCTTCAGAGATCTCAAAATAGTCTAGTAATGAAATTGATTCTTTGAACAAGAATTTAAATGTGCAGCTAAACAAGAATGTAAATGTTCAGCTACTTGAATCAAATAAATGATGAACTACTGATCATGAAATATCTATCTCTGTTGCTTATCTAAATACAAAAAGAAAAATGAGTTAAGCTACTGCACTCAAACAAATCAAAAACTGCAAACTAATAAAAGTAAAATCAATTCACTTCATTTATAGTCCGATAGCTCACCAAGTAGTCTAAGCTATGGCTCTGGAGATAACGTCAATAATATGATGAATTGATATCTAATTGCAGAAAAATAAATCTAAAATCAAATCACATCATTCATAGTCCGATAGCTCGCCAAGTAGTCTAAGCTATGGCTCTGGAGATAACGTCATGATATGAGTAATTTGATATCTAATTGCAGAAAAATAAAGCTAAAATAAAATCACATCATTCATAGTCCGATAGCTCTCCAAGTAGTCTAAGCTATGGCTCTGGAGATAACGTCAATGATATGAGGAATTTTATATCTAAACTAACTGACAAAGCAAATGAATAAAACTGATATCAAAGCATAACTGAAATTGAAAAGCTAAGAAAAGCAAAGTCAACAGAGAGGTTAATCTCATGTCACTAGTTATCGAGAAAATTGTATGAAAATGCCCGGGCCTAGTCTATCCTGAAACACACACTGATCAGTGTTAGCAACAATATACAATGCTTGAAAAATCATGTACAGGACTGTAACGTTAGCATCATAACTATCTTATGAAATATACACAGGTGAACAAATTATGAAATATGTACAATGGAAATAAGGAAACAATACATAAAAACTTTACAGCAATAAAGAAAACAAAACCTCAGCATGCAGGGGCCCTCTGCACGGCCTTGGTCAATACACTATCAGTCTGGAATTACGCTCACATAGTCATATAAAACAGAGTTTTATTGTATTGCAAAATAGATGGAGACTCCTCTCGTTACAACAGCAGGTCCAATTCACGGCACAGTACAATGACTAACAACAAAACGACATCAAAAACTAACTAACTCTATGCGTTTGCAAATGCATAATTTATAAGGGAAATTACATAACTGTTTTCTTATGAAACTACTTCAGCAGAAGACACGTAAAAAGACAGCATCTGTGAGCTTAGCATGATGGTTGCCAAGATCATTCAATCTACCAAAAGGTGGCTGTTGGATTTGCATCGTGGGAGCAGTCTACAGCTGTCAAAATGAACCCAGAGATCTAGGAACGGCCTCGGACCCTTCATGTGTTGAAAAGCAGAGACCTGTTGCCGTAGGACTCCTACGTTTGACCATCGTTTGACCACCGTTTGACTACGACTTTCCTTTATGAATCCGACTAAACCAATAGGACCTGATCCATGTCCAAATCATTCTTGAACTACCCACGTGCCTCGTTTTGCTTGATGGCACCTGTAATATAGAGATCAACAAAAACAATTGCGGAAAGTTGAATCAGCTACGGAAAGTGGCTACATTCTGCAGCTAATGAGCAAAATCTAATTCAAATAGCAAACACGAAAACATAGTTAGAAAACCACTTAAATCCTATTTTAGAGTCAATATGCAATGATCTTTGATAGCTTATGAGGTACTGGTGAGGGGAAAAAGTCTAGAAAAATGTGTAGGAGAGATGTAGTTTCAGAGCTCAACATACCACCACTGTGAAGGTGTTGCATGTCCCCATGCAACCAAAACTTTGACCATCCTCCCTTTAATTCATGTGTTCTAAGACCTCTGCCAACACATCCAGCCTTATTTTCTTCTTTCTTGGGACCACTGTCATCCTCGGCTTCCTCATTAGGCACTTGAATTTGAAGTTGATGAGAGCTCTGCTCAACCTCCTGCTCTTTTCTTCAATTTTCTATTTTTCTTCTGCCACAGCCCAAGATGCAACATGGTGTTGTCGTGAATAATCTTATCCAACCTGCTCTGTTCTCTCAATGTTTCATTTTCTCTTTTGATGTCTCTATTTAGGACCTCCAGCTCAAAAACTTCTTGTTTTATGATTGGATTACAGCTTCCTGGGTTGTATTAGGCTGGGCATATGACGTTCCTTGATCTGTGGTAGTTTTCTCCAACGTTTCAATATAATCATACATTTCTTGCCGGTTGGATCTATCTCAGCTGTAGTCTTCCTTGGGCTGTCCCCAAAATCTGGTTGAGAAGGACTGATCTCAAGATCTGGCTGAGAAGGGCTAATCTCAAAATCTGGCTGAGAAGGACTAATCTCAAAATCTGGCTAAGGAATAGGAGTATGGTGTGGGCCATGGCCAGGAGGGATTGCTGGAGGTTTTTCCGATGTTTCCCCTCCTAAATCAATGAAGTGGGGTCCTTTAGTTTGTACTTTCCTTAGTTTTCCTTTAAGTCTGGAGTTCCTCCTTAGATTTTGTGGGCTCTTCTTTCTCCACACTCTGTTTTTCTTTCCCTTTCCTCTTTGCTGCAGCTGACTGTTCCTGAAGGTAAACTAGTCTTTCAAAAAGTGTTTGGTGGTCCTCTTCTGAGGAGGGTTCTGGGGTTTGATAGACAGCTTCAATGTTTCTTTTCCCCTTTAATTTTCTTTGCTTCCTATCCTCAGTTCTTTGCTTCCTACTTTCTGGCAGCTTGTCTTCCTTATTAGTTTCTTTAGCTATGTTAGTAGGAGTGTCTTGAATTCTCACACTTTTTTTCTTTCTCCTACTTTTCCTTGCTGAGCTGCTCTCTGGTGTTTCAAGTGGATCTTGAAAGAAGTTTCTAACCAAAAACTGTTCCTAGGTGTCCTTCTTTTCCTTTAACAGTTTTTCAATCAAAATTTTCACAAGGCCGTGATGGTACAGGTGGGGTTCTACATCCTCCAGATTCTTTTGGACGGTTACGGACATCTTTTTCATGCTATTCAATAAAAAGTAAGGCAAATTAATGGTTTGATTTTCTAGAAAATTCATCAGCAACCGGGTGTGGTACATATACATGGACCCGAACCGTCCCTCACATGTAATAAACTTCTGGATTATCAATAATAGACTGGCCCACTTTTCTTCTAAAGCAGAGACTGGGATTCCACATTTGAAAATGGTTATATCCATACCTGGATTGCATAGGATAACCCTCCAGGCCCTCTCGTCAAAGCTTTCATTTTTGAACCACCGTTCCCCCTCCTATGGGAGTTCCGTTGCTACAGTGATAGATGCCTCCGTAACTGAAAATTTAAGGTCTCCAACCTCAACTTCCATGCCATTAAAAGACCTCGCAAAAGTCTTCGTAACTTCTTTGTTGTAGCCTCTAAATTTCTGGATGAACTGTAGCCATTGTGCCTTCCTTAGTATGTTTTTCAATTGGGGATACCCCTCCATGAATTTGGGCCCTTCCGGTTCTGCTCTTAGAAAAAGACCCATTCCTACCTCCTGCCTTAAAATAAGTCTGAGTGAATAATGGATTGACGGAGGTGAAACGGCTGTGTTACCGAGGAATGACAAAAGTTTGTGGAGAAAAACCAGTAATCATGAACAAAAGAGCAGAGAACAGGTAATGAGAATGAGTTCACGGGAGTGTAAACAGGCCGTAAATAACAAATGGGATAGTATGGGAATAGAGTGATCTTAGCTTTTGAGATAGATGGCTGCAGAATAAGCGTGAGCACGTTCTCAAAATGGCTGTGGAATGTGCGGCGGGACAGAGCCGTGATCAAATAGATTACGTCCTCATAATTACCCTGTTCAGCAAGTGGAATGCCAACGTACAAATAAACACGAGTTAAATTCGGAGGCGGATCATGAGGCCGTTAAAAATTAATACAAGGTTCGTGGAGAAATGTTGTAAAGGTCATGGAGTGGTTATGGAAGCTATCAATGCTAATCATTACATATAATGGAGCCATGGTTTCATAACTATATAGAATGTGCTTTA
Organism: Pinus tabuliformis; assembly: GCA_031772625.1. NCBI lineage: Eukaryota > Viridiplantae > Streptophyta > Pinopsida > Pinales > Pinaceae > Pinus > Pinus tabuliformis. The sequence goes on along the minus strand of CM062808.1, from coordinate 388,018,856 downwards.
AAATGCTATTTGAAATGAATTTTGCTTACCTTAGAATCTTACCACTTCCGCTCACTGATCTTTGATTAGCTGCTTCCTATTGGTGCTTTAGGTGTTCAACATATTTTTCTTTGTCATACCTGCATTTGGCTAACATCTGACTGTCAGTGATGAATAATAGAGTGTTAGCTGCGGAAACTGAATTCAGCTGCGGAAACTGACACAGTGAACATATGACCGAATGGAGATGGATGGAAATGAATGATGACTGAGTGAATGATATATGAAAACTGGTCATAAAAGGAATTTTATTGGCGAAATGTGATGATGAAATGAAATGGAGTGAAATGAAGTGAAGCAAAATGGAGTGAAATGAAGTGAAATGAAACTATGAATAAAATGAGGAAAGATTTTTTTTTGGAAAATATAGGGCGTCAGAAGTTTCTGATTTTCGCCCCATATTTTCTGTATAAGACTGCCAATCAGTGATTGGTTTTCAGGCTTATGCACTTTTTCTTTTTTTTTGTAAAACAGGAAAGAACAAAGACTAGGCTGGTGGAGAAGAAGGATTCTTCTTCACCAGCCTTATTGCAAAATTATCTTGAAAGCTTTTGACAAATTCCTCCTTTGAGAGTGGCTTATGATAGATCTTTAATCTGTGGCCATTCACAATAAGAGGAGTTTTATGTTCATCAATGGTTTTGATTCTTACCGCTCCATTGCTAAAGACTTTGTCAATCTCATATGGCCCAAGCCAATGAGTCTGTAATTTACCTTTGAAATCTTTAAACTTGGAATCAAATAGCAATGCCCAATCTCCTTCTTGAAACTTTTTCTCCTTGATGTATTTGTCATGCCACTTAGCTCTTTGATATTGAACTAAATCAATTCTTAGGATTGCTTCTTGTCTGATCTCATCTAGCTCATTCAACTGCTCCGTTCTATGCTTTTGGGCTTCTAATAGATCCATTCCCAACTGAACTGCCAACTTGAAAGTTTTAACTTGGAACTCAATGGGGAGCAGGACTTCTTTCCCATAAACAACTTCATAGGGAGAATGCCTTGTTGTATTTCTCGATGTAGTTATGTAGGCCCATAAGGCTTCAGGAAGCCTTTCTGCCCAATATCTTTTGTGTAGATGAACAGTCTTGGTAATGATGCCTTCAAGAACTTTGTTTGTAGACTCCAATTGACCATTTGCTTGCGGATGGTAAGGAGTAGATTTTCTGTGCTTGACCTTGTACTCTTCCATCAGCTTCTCCACCAGTTTGGATGTGAATTTTCCTCCCTGATCTGTCACAATTTCTCTTGGAACACCAAAGCAAGTAAAAATATCCTCTTAAAGAAAACTAACAATTGCATGCTCAGTAGCAGAAAATAATGCTTTGGCTTCTACCCATTTAGTGACATAATCAGTACATACCAATATATACTTTCTTTGTTTAGATGGTGGGTTAATAGGTCCAATAAAATATAAAGCCCATTTTTCAAAGGGTTCGATGAGTACCTATGGTTGTAATGGCATTTCATTTGGGAGGGTAGGTTTCCCTATTCTTTGGCAGTTGTCACACCTTTTGACATATTGTTTTGCATCTTTGAAGAGGGATGGCCAATAATATCCTAAAGAGAGGATTTTATAGGCTGTCCTTCTGTCAGCAAAGTGTCCGCCGCATGGTTCATCATGGCATGCTTTGAGAATATCAGGCATTTCATCTTCCCTAACACATCTTCTGATCACAAAGTCTGGCCCTGTTTTAAACAATTTGTTAGAAATCCATGAATATTTTGAACTCTCCTGAATAATCTTTCTTCTTTCACCAGGAAATAAATGTGGAGGTATTTTTCCTGTAACCAAATAGTTAGCTATATCTGCATACCAAGGAGTCTTAGTAGTTACTGCAAATAAATATTCATCAGGAAACTTGTCCTCTATAGGAGAATCTTCTTTAGTATTTCGAATCCTAGACAAGAAATCAGCTACTGTGTTTTGTTTCCCTGGTCTATCTAACACAGTAATATTGAATTCCTGTAAAAGTAAGATCCACCTTGTAACTCTTCCATTAGTAATGGGTTTGTTCATTAGATATCTAATTGCAGAATGATCAGTATGAATAAAAGTTTCATAGCCTGTTATATAATGTTTGAACTTATTGATTGCATGAACAACAGCTAAGAACTCTTTTTCAGTCACAGTATAGTTCAACTCAGTGGGAGTTAAATTTTTACTGGTATAGTAAATGGCATAAAGAACTAAATATTTCTATCCCAATATAGCCCCTAGAGCTGAATCTGAAGCATCTGTAGAAATATGGAAAGGAAGTTTCTAATTTTGTCCTCTCAAGATAGGCACTTCAGATATTCTTGTTTTCAAAGTTTCAAATGCTGATTGGCAATCAGGACCCCATTTGAATTCACAGTCTTTTGTAAGTAGTTTGAAGAGTGGAGATGCTATTTTAGTGAAGTTTTCTATAAATCTTCTATAATATCCAGTAAATCCCAGAAAACTTCTAACATCTTTTTGACAATTTGGAATAGGTAACTTGGAGATGACTTCAACTTTTGATCTATCAACTTTAATCCCATCCCTTGAAATATGATGTCATAAAACAATTCCTTCAGTAAAAATCATAAATCATTTTTCATGGCTTAGTGAAAGGTTTGTTTCTTTACATATTATAAGGACTTTTTCCAAATTTTCTAATGCCTCTTCAAACGAATCACCATAAACGGTAAAATCATCCATATAAACCTCTACAGAATCATGGATTAGATCAGAAAAAATTCCTAGTACTGCTCTTTGGAATGTTACTGGTGCATTACATAATCCAAAAGGAAGCACTTGATAAGAAAAAGTTCCCCATGGATAGGTAAATGTGGTCTTATCATGATCTTCAGGTGCTATCTGAATTTGATTATAACCACTAAAACCATCCAGAAATGAAAAATACTTTTTGCCTGCTAATGTATCTAATACTTGATCGGTAAAGAGCAAGGGAAAGTGATCCTTCAAAGTTGCTTTATTCAATTCCCTGTAGTCCATGCATACCCTCCATTTACGATTATTTTTGGGTACTATAACCAAAGGAGAAACCCATCGGCTATCTGAAATTGGGTAAATGAAATTTACATTGAGTAGTTTTTGGAGCTCTTCTTTCACTATCTCCCTAAGATTTGGATTCATCCTTCTCTGAGGTTGTCTGATTGGTCTACTGTTTTCCTCAATATAGATATGATGGATGCAAGTCTTAGGGTCAATACCTTTCATATCAGTATACTCCCATGCAAATGCAGTAGAATGTTTTTGCAATATTTTGGTTAGCTCTTCCTGTTGTGACTTTTCCAAATTTTTGTTGATATTCAGTGTTTTACCTGGAAAAATCTCAATGGTAGAGCTACCAAACTCTTCCATAGAGTAAAGAGACATTTTTCTTGATGATAGATATTCAATATCAAAATCTAACTGAAATTATGTGTGGTCATACTTTGAAGATGTTTCAAAGTTTTCTAATGTGTTCAAAATTTGACTATCTTCACTAATTTCAGAAACAATAAAGACAGGTTGTATAATATATTCATCGTTGACCCATTCATTGTCTCCTACTTCTATAATTGCCTTTGCTGAAGGATACAAATTGAATTTCTTTGTTGAACTACCATTAGAAATGTACATATCTCCAGATCTACAACTAATGAAATCATCAGTTGTGGCTAGCCAAGGCCTTCCTAAGATGAGTGGATGTCCTCCTAAATTACTCTTGGGAGTCAAAATCATGAAATCTACTGGATATTCCCAAGAATCTAAGGAGACTGAAATATCTTCTAGTACACCATCTGGTTTGATTATTGATCTATTTGCAAGTTGTAGTAAGGTGGGTGTAAAAAGAAGATTAGGAAGTTTAAGCTGTTCCATAGTCTGTCTACTCATAATGTTGATAGCAGCCCCTAAGTCAATCAAAGTGTTTGGAATTTCTATCCCATTTATATGTGTCTTGACAATTGGACTACCTGGATCCACATATTTCTGCATGGTAATCTTTCCCATCATGATATTTGCAATTTTTCCTACCAGGTGGATTCTTCTTGTATCTCTTGGTTTCCTTCCTAGCCTTTTAAGACTCAACTCCTTTATTGTTTTCGCTAGAATAGGAATTTCTCTAATGGCTTGTAGCCAAGGGAATCTTGATACATACATTCTTTAACTCATCTAGGAAATCATAGTCAGGCAACAAGATTTGTTTTTCCACCCCTTTGTCAATTTGTAATCTTTCAGGGAAAGGAGGCATGGATGAAGATGCAGGTTGCTCAACTATAGGAGTTGTGGGGGTTGACTCTTTTTCTTTTTCTTTTTGAATGATTTGGTTTTGAAGAGATGCTTCCTCAGAACCTTTATTAACTTTAAGAGAATCCTCCTCAGAGGTACCTTGCTCTTGAACATCTATAGAAGGTTTTTCTAAAACTCTACGAGATCTGAGTTGAACATCATTCAGAGGAACAATCATATAGGTAGGAAATTGTTGTGCTTCTACCATGTAAGCATTCTAAGGATTTTTGTTGTTGGGATTTGGCAATGGCTGGGCTAGTAGTTGATTTGTCTTTTGTTGAAATGGAAGCAAGAGTTGAGAATTTGGATTTTGTTGAGAAGGTTGTTGTTGTGGGAATGGTAATGAAAGTTGTGGGTTTTGATTTGGAATTGGTGGATTTTTTTGATTTGGAAAAGATGGAGGATATTGATAAAATTGAGAAAATCTCCCATAAGGATTTTGCATCCCCTATGCCCATGATTGGTATGGATTTTGAGGTTGGGGCCAAGGTTGTTGCCAAGAATTCCAATTTGGTGGGAGCTGAAAGTTCATAGGATTTTTAAATCCCTGATTTTGTTGCCCCTGCCATGGTCTTCTTGAAACAAAACAAAGGGACTCTACTGAATTTGGATCTTCCTGAAAGACAGCTTTGAGCCCAGGAATTGAAGGACAATCCTTGGTCTCATGGCTTTTTGAGGAAATCATACATGTTTATACAACTTTTGCATCCAAGGGACATTCCCTTAGAGCATGTTTCTTCCTACATTTTGGACAAAAGATGGCCAAGGCATCAGCTTCTGCTTTTTTCTTGTTTTGAATTTTAAGGGTGTCTAGTTGTTCACTAAGGCTCCCTAGAATATCAGTTTTGAACTCATCAAGCATATTGCCAATATTTGCCCTACTTACCGAACTAGTTGCAAATTTGTTTGCTCTAATTAGAGAAGGATATCTAGGCCCTTTTCAAGTTTTAGATTTTCCCTTTGAGAGATGGACACATAGTTCTGCTATGTCATGAAGTGGAAGTTGATAAATGTCTCCCTTCCCCATCATGTTTAAAATATCTATCCATTCATCTCTAATGGCTTTTAATAGAAGGGCTTTCAAGGTTTCCTCATCTAAATTACTCATTTTTTCTCTCTTTAAGTTGTACTGAAATCTTTCAAGTAAATCCTCCAAGTTTTCATCTTCTTTTTGCATCATCTTGAATACCTCATCCTTATGATTGGTGGGCATACAATAATCTAGGTATCTATCCAAAAATGTTTGTTTCATATCATTCCAAGTCCTAATAGATTGAGTGACTAATCCCATGAACCATTTCAAAGCAGCTCCTTTCAATGTTGAAGGAAACAGTTTGAGTTTTTGAGAGTCTTCCATATAGTCATAAGTTCGGCACAAGACTTCAAACTCAAATAGAAATGTTTCAGGATCCTCACTTTGCAACCCATAAAATTTTGGGAGGACAGATGGTGAAATGTTTTTCATTGTTGTATGAGTTTCCTCATCGGCTATAGGGAATCCAAATGAGTTATCTTCATCCCTATTTCCCCCATTGTTACCTCTACCTCCTCCATTATTTCCTCTTCCTCTACCTCTACCTCTACCCCCTCCTCCAAATCCATCTACTACTTCCTCTGTCATGATAGTTTCCTCAGAGTCTTCTGGTTCTTCTATTAATGGTGAACGAGGAAGAGTTTCTCCCTCTTCTTCTTTAGGTGATTCTACTTCTTTGACTACAATATGCTTCCCTGTAGAAGTAAAGAAAGGTTCTATTCCTAGATCAGATTTAGTAGATGGTGTGGGAGAATCTTCTAATTCAGTTGCTGCCCCATGAATTCCAGGAATCCTAAGGCTGGGAGTATGAGTCAGAGATGGAGGTGTATCTTGTCTATGCCTTGAAGTAGCTGGAGTTGTGAAATTTGAACTTTTGGCCCCAGCTATAAACCTTCCCCTAGAATCTCTTGCTCTATGCATGTCATTTTTTTTATATATTTTTTTAAGTTGGGCTAATAATTCTCTTTCTGATCTTCCAGGTCACACTAGGTGCAAGAAGAGAGCATAATCAAGAAATTATTGAACTAATAAATCTCTTTTCTGATCCTCCAGATCACACTAGGTGCAAGAGGAGAGCATACTTCAAGAAGTTATCAAATTT